>JALMGJ010000003.1:75833354-77033354 GCA_023362775.1 Charina bottae | reverse complement strand
AGACTAGAGATGTCTTCAAGAAAATCGGAGATATCAAGGGAACGTTTTGTGCAAAGATGGGCATGATAAAGGACAAAAAAGGCAGGGACCTAACAGAAGCAGAAGAGAATAAGAAGAGGTGGCAAGAATACACAGAAGAACTATACAAGAAAGATCTTAATGTCCCTGATAAATACGATGGTGTGGTCACTGACCTTGAGCCGGACATCCTAGAGAATGAAGTCAAGTGGGCCTTAGGAAGCATTACTAGCAACAAAGCTAGTGGAGAAGACAGTATCCCAGCTGAGCTATTTAAAATCCTAAAAGATGATGCTGTTAACGTGCTGCACTCAATATGCCAACAAATTTGGAAAACTCAACAGTGGCTACAGGATTGGAAAAGGTCAGTTTACGTTCCAATTCCAAAGAAAGGCAATGCCAAAGAATGTTCAAACTACCGTACAATTGCGCTCATTTCACATGCTAGCAAGGTTATGCTCAAAATCCTACAAGCTAGGCTTCAGCAGTATGTGAACCGAGAACTACCAGAAGTGCAAGCTGGGTTTCGAAGAGGCAGAAGAACTAGAGATCAGATTGCCAACATTCGCTGGATTGTGGAAAATCAAGAGTTCCAGAAAAACATGTAATTCTGCTTCATTGACTACGCTAAAGCCTTTGATTGTGTGGATCACAACAAACTGTGGCAAATTCTTAAAGAGATGGGAGTACCGGACCACCTTACCTGTCTCCTGAGAAACCTATATGCGGGTCAAGAAGCAACAGTTAGAACCGGATATGGAACAACTGATTGGTTCAAAATTGGGAAAGGAATACGACAAGGCTGTATATTATCACCCTGCTTATTTAACTTACTGTATATGCAGAGTACATCATGAGAAATGCCGGGCTGGATGAATTACAAGCCGGAGTTAAGATTGCCTGATTAATATCAACAACTTCAGATATGCAGATGATAACACCCTAGTGGCTGAAAGTGAAAAGGAACTAAAGAGCGGTGAAAGAGGAGAGTGCAAAAGCTGGCTTGAAACTCAACATTAAAAAAACTCAGATCATGGCATCTGGTCCCATCACTTCCTGGCAAATAGAAGGGGAAGAAATGGAAGCAGTGACAGATTTTATTTTCTTGGGCTCCAAGATCACCACAGACGGTGACTGCAGCCATGAAATTAAAAGACGCTTGCTCCTTGGGAGGAAAGCTATGGAAAACCTAGACAGCATATTAAAAAGCAGAGACATCACCTTGCTGACAAAGGTCCGTATAGTTAAAGCTATGGTTTTTCCAGTAGTAATGTATGGCTGTGAGAGTTGGACCATAAGGAAGGCTGAGCGCTGAAGAATTGATGCTTTCGAACTGTGGTGCTGGAGAAGACTCTTAAGAGTCCCTTGGACTGCAAGGAGGTCAAATCAGTCAATCCTAAAGGAAATCAACCCTGACTGCTCATTGGAAGGACAGATACTGAAGCAGAAGCTCAAATACTTTGGCCACCTAATGCGAAGAGAGGACTCACTGGAAAAGACCCTGATGCTGGGAAAGACTGAAGGCAAAAGGAGAAGGGGACAGCAGAGGATGAGATGGTTAGATAGCATCACCAATGTAATGAACATGAATTTGAATAAACTCTGGGAAACAGTGGAGGACAGGAAGGCCTGGTGTGCTATGGTCCATGAGGTCACAAAGAGTCAGACACGACTAAACGACTGAACAACAACAACTCATTTAAAAGACACAGAGATTTACACACACAAACACACAGGCATGCATATTCTTCCTTTTCCAAAGAACTGAAAGCCTGTTCTGATATGTTATCAGGAGAACGTGACTCATTAATGTCAGGTTCCGAATTCAGTATCTTGCTAGTTTGGCAGTCATAATTTAATTTCAATGTAAAACTCTTTATGTGGAAGGATTTGCTGATTCATTGCATACTATGCTATTGTCTTGATGGCACCAATAGGGCAATTTTTCCATTTCAAGCCAATTTTGAATATATCTTCAACTGGGTATGTGCAGCAATAATTAAGAGCACTTCCAAGGATCTTCAGAATGAACCTTTTTTTTATTAACACGGCATGTCGGTGCCTTTTTCCAATTACTGCTTTAGTTGTGTGATTTCTCCAGACTGCAAATCTTCCTGTATCCCCATTCTGCTTCACTTCTACAAATTGAGCACTACTGATACACACCAGCATATTATTAAGGCTATGCAGCACAGTCCAAGCTAAAGCCAGAGACACAAAATGTAATACAGAAGATAAGAACTATTTTTCATTATTTGCTGTGTTTAGCTGTCACTGAAAAATGCTTACAAGAGTTAAATGAAAGCTTCCATCGTAAGAACATGAGGTACAGAAAATTATTTTAAGACCCAGCTCTAATTTAAACAAGCCTGCACACCAATTCAATCAAGTGATCTGTGCTCTCCTTCCTCTGGTGCATCAGGAAAGTTTGTGCTTTTTGTCTACTTGAAACAAATAGGAACTTTCCATGGATTGCTGAAACCCATTTCCCAGTTCAGACTTCACAGCACAACCTTGTAGAAAGAGCTTTCTACAACTTGGTAGAACTTCAATATGTGTCACAAGATTTATTCCCAGAATTCTCTGTCATGCTACCTGGAAATTTTAGCAGCTGCAGTCCTAACACATCTGGAGAATGCCAGATTGGAGAAGGCTCATTTATAAATATTAAAAGCAGTAGTCCTGTAATCACTATTGCCTTCCAAACAGATGTTAATGGCCTCTGACTGGCTGAGAAAGCTAATTTTAGAAACTTAACACAAGCTTTAGGATGAAACAGCATGACATAGTTCAAAAAGAACAACTGGTATCAAGGTGAAATGTGTCACTTAATGTATCATGTATGAAAACACTCAACCCTTAAATCTAGCAAAATGAGAGCTTTCCTTACAATGCAACTTTAATAGAATATGCTGTCTTATCAATTATTCTGAATGCTTTTATCCTAATTAGGAGAATTTGAATCTTTAATACTGTAATACAAATACATACACAATACAGTAAATAAATCTTTCATCTAAGTCAAAAAATCTCACAACTTAGAGTAAGGTTCAATGTTCATGTTCAATGTTCACAACTAAACATGGTAGCAAAGTCTTCATCAGAACAAACAGTAACAAACTTAAACGATACTTAATAGTAGTTAAGAGGTTCAAGCCTCCATATATCCATATATTAAAATTCAATTGACCTAAATGGATAATTCAGCAGAAAAACTGAGAAAACCAACTTATGTTAAAAGGTTGCATATGTAAAATATTCCTAAATAAAATTAGTACATAAAGCTACAGGATCAAAATATGTCTTTTAAGCCAGATTTGTCCATATCCTGTAAATGGGAACGTAGGAAATGAGCCAATTCTCATATATATGAAGTTAGTTATCATTGAACAATGTTTCTGAGAAATACAGTAGAGTCTTAGAAGGGTGTTATACTCTCCTGCTCATCCACTTAAACAATGGGTTACACTTATTACATTGAAATTCAATCACAGGGGTAAAAATAATACCCCATAATTACTATAGTCAATGTGTAAAATAGCTGTCAGTCAGAGAAAAAATGGCAGTTCTATAGGAGAGTGCCCCAGCTGGATATCTCTGGATTACAGCTACCCTGCTGATCCTTGTTATGCTATCCATGCTTGATTGATTGTATTAAATCTATATATATATTTTCTCATCTTCAGAAGCAAAAGGGAATAAGGGAAATTTTTGGCCTGTTTGAAATAGCAAGCCAGTTCTCATTCCATGCAGTCAGCAGATAACCATGGTCTCTCAATGCAGATTCTACCATGAGATAGCATATAGAAGAGTATTATGGCCAAAATACTATGGGATACAACTAATGCAAACTTGCATATTAAGGAAGTATCTGGGCCAGAAAGGAATTAAAATGATATGAGTACTTCCAAGTAAAACACATAATTCTAAAATCTTTAGAATATAGAATCCATACTCATTTTATCTTTAATAAGTCTACTTTTTCCCATCAAAAAGAATTTCAAAGTCACAAAATAACAATTTATACCACCATACATCTCGAAAGTGCTAACCTTACAGCTGCTAACTTTATTTTATGGGCTTTTTGCCTCTATCAAATCTTTACAACACAGAAGGCAAGTTCTGAAATTCCAATGACTTTCTCTATGTTCACTATTTCAAAAAGCATATTATTTAAGCAAAAGGAGAAGCATATTATTTAAGTGCTATACTTAAAAAATTGGACTCACATGATCAAAAAGCAACAATATACACAAATCTATACAAATGTTAGATTTCTTGCAACTCACAAAAGCATTGCTAGAATACTGTAGCAATTATACAGTAATTTATTATTGCTGTATTATCAGTACTACTAACTTGTGAGCTATAATGAAATAGTTCTCCTTAGTGCTGGGTTGTTTAATCATTAGACTGCTTAGCCAACTCACAAAGTATAAACCAACCAACCCACTGGCCAAGTCAAACTCAAGGCTTTTACCCAAAAAAGTGTTGTTCAAGTTATTCATCAACACATTATATAAATATGTTGCAAAGTAGCACTGGGCATCTTCTGTTTTCTTCATCAGTAACTGCTACCCCATATCCTTCAGTTTCCTATTAGAGCCAGGGCATATTTTTGCCCCAATCATTAGAACTTACCTTTGGCCAGCAAGACCGGTCTACTGGGCTTCTTGAGTCGGAGGTGGAGACCCTCGGACCATGATTTAGACTTAGGAAAATGCCTGAAGAGCTTGCGGATTCTCTTTGTTACTAGCCCAAAGCAAGCTGCAGCTCCTGCTTCTCCTTCTGTCATTCTTCTAACAGAAGATCAATAGTTTCTTTGGGCACAGCAGACAGACAGGCAGGCAGGCAAATGCTTGAATGCGGAATGTTACCGAAAGCAGCACATGTATTATCTCTACAATTTATTTATGTTACAAAATTGAGAGTCCTGCGCTTGCAGCTCTCTTGCCTTTTTGTCTCTCTCTCTCTCTCTTTTTTTTCCAAACTAAAAGCAAACACTACAGTCCACAAACTTCCAGGGCAGCTTCTGTAACGCATGGAAAACTTTCTATTTCTGGGACTTTTTGCCTGATAAGATAAAGCAACATAACAGAAGAGGCTACAGAAAAGAGAGAGCCAGACGCCATCTTTTTTTTTTTTTGCAAAGCTTCTTTCAAATATCCTTAGCTTACACAATCTTTTTTTTTAGTTTTGAATTAAGATTATTTTAAACTATAATTAAACCAGTAATCTTAATATGCTGCATCTGTAAGGATATTAATACATTAAAAACGGGCCTGTGGGTAATAATGCTATTATGAATAGATAACCAAAGTAATACCAACAATAACAGTAACAATAGAACTAGACCCTCCTGACGTTATATTTCCAACCACAATGCCTCTTAGTACTGACAAAATAGGGACCTAGCCTGGAAGGAGAAGCTCCTGTATTATTTGTTTTAAAGTTGTTAGAAGTACATGCATGCATTTTCCACAAGAACAAATTAAAAACTCCCAAAATATTGATGAGTATTTGCACATTGTACATTCAAGTGTGGACATGCCTCGTGACATAAATAAAGCTGGTTCATAGAAACCAGTCGGTAAGTACTCACAATAGTTCTGTAATCATCTTTTACACATGCACAAATACCTTGCAATATTCCCACATGCTTGGTCATGAATCACCTCTCCATGAACTAGAGTTAATGATTCAAGTACTAGAAACTGTGATTTGACCAATAGAGCACTGATTGGGGCATGGACATGTGTAGGTGGATTAGAAGAAATACAGTTTACCACAGAGAAGGTGTCTAGAAAGGCCTAATCAGTTTTACAGGTAGTCCTCATTTAGCAACCACAATTGGGACCAGCAACACAAGTCATTAAGTGAAGCAGTTGCTAAGTGAAACCACAACTGTGCTTATGATCTTACTTCAGCTTTCCTTTGCTTTACAGACCTGCAAAGGTCATAAATGCAAAGATTGGTAGCAAAATTGTGTTTGTCATCAAATCTGTGATGATTGCAGATTTGTATGGCTTTATATTTATTTATATTTATATTTATATTTATATTTATATTTATTTATATTTATTAGGGGCGTGGTGGCTCAGTGGGTAAGACGCCAGGCTTGTCGATCAGAAGATTGCAAGTTCGGAGGTTCGAATCCCTAGCCCTGTGTGCGGAGTGAGCTCCCGCACTAGCTCCAGCTCTTGCCAACCTAGCAATTCGAAAGCATGCAAATGCAAGTAGATTAATAGGTACCACTTCGGTGGGTAGGTAACAGCGTTCCACGCATGTCATGCGGCCACATGACCGTGGAAGTGTCTTCGGATAACGCTGGCTCTTTGGCTAACAAACGGAGATGAGCACCGGCCCCTAGAGTCGGACACGACTGCACAAATGTGCGGGGGGTACCTTTACCTTTTTTTATATATATTTATTTTAACTGTTATATTTTGTAAACCGCCCAGAGTCCCCTTCGGGGGAGATGGGGCGGTAATAGAAATTGAAGAATAAAAATAAGAATAAAAATAAAAATTACTATTTCATCACATCGTACCTGCAAACAGTTACCGTCCAAGGCAGTTGCTAAACAAGGACTACCTGTACTGTTATATATATTTTAGTGAAGCAAATCTGAACAGGTTTCACCACTTTTGCAGTTGCTGTTTAGAATGTACTGCATCACAAGAACATCATGTCTCTATTTTACAAAGAAACAGGTGATTTCCAGTTCTTTTTCAATTATTGGAACAGGGCTAGTGATTTAGGGACTTGTAGTCCAACAGAGCAGATGAGTAGACTGCATTAGAACATTCATCAACTTGTTGTTTATGAGATTTGTATACCTAGATCACTAACCACATTTTTCAGCTGGGGCAGAATGTATAAAAATACCGTTGTGCACATCTGAATCCTATTCTTCTTCCAAGGAACTCACAGGTTTATCTTACTATATTCCCAGCACTGAAGATAATTTACAAGAGAGTAAGCAGGAACTCAAATTTCTCACTTCACCAAGTAACAAAATACAAATTTCCAAAGTAATTCTATGCATTTATTCAGAAGTCAGTCAAAATTCAGTGCTAACTTTCTCCTAACGATATACCTCTAAGAAAGAACTGTAGAATTATATTTCCCCATCTCTCTTGTAAAGATCATAGCTGAAGCTCTGATAGTTTCACACGATTTACTCATAAGAAAATAGCATTCACGGAGGGAAATTACAGTTTCTTTGTCCAGATCAAAATCTCTGCTGAACATCTATCTCTTTCTCTCTCTCTCAAAACTCTTTAAAAGATGGAATTTGCTTTCCATCTGTAAGTACCAAGTATGCATGAGAATGCAGCTATATGCAATATCTTGATTATATAAAATAGCTTTCAAATGGCAACTGAAACTACAGTACTTGAGAAACCTGATCACATGAGCTGTGAAATCTCAGAAGAGGGTTTGCCAGTTCACTAGCAGGAATCAAACAACCCATGATGCATGGACATATTTAGTGTTAATCAACTCTATAGCAAAAGGAAGATGTAAGCTCTATTAGCTGTTCTTAAAAATAATTTAATATTACAACTTATTGAAGTCAAAGTCCTAAAACCTGGCTACACTGTGGAAAAATATTGACTGTAGCTTCCTGTAAGCATTAATAATGTGAAGACGGGCCATCTATAGAAAGAACATCCATGAAGATCTGAATAAAGACTACTCATGTTGATTTTTTCAGGAGCTGAAATCCTATGAGCAAGGTTCTAACTCCTATAAAGATCTGTACATATAAATTTTCTGCGCTCAGACGCTCCTGCCGTACACATGGTCATAGGGGTTGCTGTGCCACGACTCCACTTCCATCTCTACTTCCACTCCATTTGTAATTTGGGCACTTCCCTGAATCAAGCACAAAGGAAAAGCTGTCTTTGGAATAGCCTTCTGAGGTTGAATTTTAATGTGCTGATTAGCCAATCGTTGGGAGTCCCAAAATCACATTTCCCTGTTCGTTAAAGCGGAGGTGTCCACAGCAAGGATTGGCTGGATCCTAGTCATAGCATGAACCTACCTCTTCCATTTTCAGACCAACTTTCACTGTTCCTGACAAAGGTTCAATGCCAACATCTAAACTTGAGCACTGCAGCAGAAACCACTGGCCCTAAAGTCTGTTTATGTATCATTTCAGGAATTAATGCAGAAAGAGGAGATATCATTCCAAAGTCTTCTGTTTAAAGGTATTTGTTTACTGGAACACCCATCATTTCCTGCCATGTACCATCCAAAGAATGCCCACACCTGCTAAAGGAATGTGTTACCTTAAACAAACACTTAGCAAAAACAAAGAAGCAATTAAAAAGTTATAAAGATCTATGAATCATATGGAAATATAGCAACTCCAGTGCTTCTTCTGAAGAGTAATCAAGAGACAATTATGGCAAGAAAGGTGAAAACAAAAATAAGTGACCTAATATAAAACAAACTAATTTTGAGAATGGCTTTAGCTTCTGCTAGGGCTGCCTGGAGGCAAGCCCTTTCCCCAGACCCCAGGGTAATTTTGGCATTGGGCTGGAGTAAAAACAGCCCTCCCTCTGGATGTAGAAATCTGGGAAGAATTGCTTCCTCCCTCCCTCTGTATTTCAGAAAAATCTCCTTGAAGGATCTGTCTGTCTGTCTATCCGTTCAGTTGTGTCCGACTCTCAGTCACTTTGTGGATCGATGCTTTCCATGCCTTTCTATCTCTTACAGCTTCCTTTACTTCCATCAAAGTCATTCCAGTGTCCCTTCTGATGGTGTCAAGCCAGTGAGTCCTAGGGCAGCCCCTTCTTCTTTTACCACTAATCAGTCCCAGCATAATTGTCTTTTCGAGTGAGTCGGCTCGCATAACATGACCGAAGTATGACAGTTTTTGTTTGGTGATCTTGGTCCAGGGATATTTTTGGTTTGACTCTGTCTAGGACTTCCTTGTTGGTAATCTTTGCTGTCCGTGAGATGCGTAGTAGTCGTCTCCAGCACCACAATTTGAATGCATCGATCTTTCTCCTATCTGCCTTCCTAAAAGTCCAAGTTTCACAACCATACGTAGCTATTGGAAATATGATTGTATTAACTAGTCTGCATTTGGTTGGGAGGCGATATCTTTATTCTTCCAGATGTTATTTATGCTGGTCATTGCTCACCTTGTGATATTTAACTCACCACAGAGGGACCAACCTACTCAGTTATTGAGTTAGAACTCTGATTCCCAAAATAAAATCATGGCACCCAGGTGCCCAAATTCAACCACCAACCTTCCTCTCCCTGAAATAGTGAAGCTAGCAAGCTGCAAAGTAAAGTGCATCTTCTAGCATCTATTTCCAGGAAAGCCTCTGGGCCCCGTAAGCTTTAAAAAAATTAAAAAGGGAATTCCATCCCAGTGTTTGTTTGGAAAAAGGACAAAAGCAAGCAGGGATAAGAGGGAGTGTCCTGCCGGAGGAAGAGTTGTTAGGTAAAAAGGTAAAGGTAAAGGTTCCCCCCGCACATTTGTGCAGTCGTGTCCGACTCTAGGGGCCGGTGCTCATCTCCGTTTGTTAGCCCAAGAGCCAGCGTTGTCCGAAGACGCTTCCACGGTCATGTGGCCGCATGACACACGTAGAACGCTGTTACCTACCTACCGAAGTGGTACCTATTCATCTACTCGCATTTGCATGCTTTTGAATTGCTAGGTTGGCAAGAGCTGGGGCGAGTGCGGGAGCTCACTCCGTCACGCGGGGCTAGGGATTCGAACTTCCGAACTTGCGATCGACAAGCCTGGCGTCTTACCCGCTGAGCCACCACACCCCTGTTGTTAGGTAGTCTTCCAGTAAATGGTTCTTTTCCCATCACAGACATTTTGTGCATAAGCAAGCCTCATCCATCAGCCTTTTCTCAAGAGCCCCCACAATATAACCTGAAAATGCCAAATGAGCCCACTAGTCTAAAAAAGCTGGCCTAGATGAACCAGTCACCTACAGTACCTACCTATGCATTTTCCTAGATTGTCTCAATTCTTGGCTGCTGTGGTTAGGTAACAGCCTAATTCTCTAATGGAGCAGATAAAATTTGCCCCCAATTCTAGTGAAGCATCCTGCCTTGACTTTGACTTGGCTCTGGTGTTACACATTCTACGATCCTCTGCTATAAATACCTGATTTTCTTCTAAAAAGACTAAGGAATACTGGACCAGAGTATCTCTGACATCAGGACTTGCTTCTGTTTTTCTTTTAAGGCACAGTCCTACCAGCTGGCCTGAGATTCCAATGACACACCAAGCTGGGTTACCAGCTGCTTTGCAGTTCATTTGCAAGCAACATGCCACTGACACTTAAGTAGAGCAATCATCATTTTACAGTCTCTCAAAATGCACCAGTCACACTTGGCTGGCCAGCCACCTGGGTCTGTTGGGGAGGAAAGCAATTCCACACCAGCACAAACCAGGAAAGGAGAATTGGGAAGGGAAGCGATGCATTGTTGAAAATAAGGAAGGCCATCAAAAAATAATCCCAAGCATTTCATTCTTGGATTTCAAAAAATATTCTAACCCAACCTCTTTGCTGATCTGTGCCTTGCTATGATAGATATGAAATTCTCAGGGCATTATTTCAAGATGAGGAAAAGATGACGGTATAAGAAAACATTACCTTCAAAAATATTTAGTCAGCGATGTAGCTATCTCTATCCCTGAATGATAAAATGTCTGTATAGTAAAGTCTGTAAATATTGAAGCCACAGACTCCAGATTTCTTTCGAGACCACTCAGTGGATGGCACAACGTGCGCTACTCTGACACGTTCATGTTTATTATTTATCATATTTATATAGCCACCCATCTCACAAAAATGTGACTCTAGGCAGCGCACAATAACAAAGTTGTTGTTGTTGTTGTTTTAATTGATATGGCATAAAAATACTTACAACAACAATAATTATTGCAGCTGGTAAACCATGGCTTATCAATTAGATTGTGTAAAGTCACTTAATTTTGATTTATTCAATAAACCATGATCTGGTGACTGAGAACTTCATCAATGGCTGAGCTTGCACATTGCACTAAACCATGGTTGTTTAACAATATAGTTTATTAATATAGTTTATTAATTCAAGCATAATTGATTGGGTTCACAGAATGTGCTAAGCCATTAGTTCTTGAGTACTTATGGGCAGGAAGGCAGGATATAAATCACCAATGGTTTACAATGGTTTACAAACCAGAATGAGTGGGCTCATACAGCTGGATACATCAAAACCAAACAAATAACATTAAAGCTTAACAATATGTGCAAACTAAACTAGTAGGATATGTTGGATATGAACTGGCCTTTAGCGATTCAAATGTAAAGAAGAGGCACAACTGGGATCTCACTGCAGAGTGAGACTCAGATCTTCTACAGCTGTTACCTCCAAATCAGGCACTGATCACAGCTACAGTATTGTAAGAGATTGATCATCAGTTGTTGTTTATTTGTTCAGTCGCTTCCGACTCTTCGTGACTTCATGGACCAGCCCACGCCAGAGCTTCCTGTCGGCCGTCGACACCCCCAGCTCCCCCACGGTCGAGTCCGTCACCTCCAGAATATCATCCATCCAACTTGCCCTTGGTCGGCCCTTCTTCCTTTGGCCTTCCACTTTCCCTAGCATCAGCATCTTCTCCAGGGTATCCTGTCTTCTCATTATGTGGCCAAAGTACTTCAGTTTTGCCTTTAACATCATTCCCTCAAGTGAGCAGTCTGGCTTTATTTCCTGGAGTATGGACTGGTTTGATCTTTTTGCAGTCCAAGGTACTCTTAGAATTTTCCTCCAACACCACAGTTCAAAAGCATCTATCTTCCTTCGCTCAGCCTTCCTTATGGTCCAGCTCTTGCAGCCATAGGTTACTACAGGGAATACCATTGCTTTAACTATGCGGACTGTTAAGGTTTGTGAATAAAACCAGGAATTTACAGATAGAACAGACTGGAAATGTATTCAGTGTATCTAGGTGAAAGGGTATAGAAACTGCTATATCATTCTATCAGGTGAAAGATGATGACACCTACTGGCAAGAGTATGCAAATGTATTATGTGGCTGATGCAATGCTACTGTAATGTGAGTCCTGATTGGACAGATATGTGTATAAAAGTACTGTGTAAAGGTGCTGTACTCTCTCTTTCATTTGATGTGCCATTGGACAACGTATCTGTATTACTTGGCCTGCTGTGTATGAAGACTGTGTATGTATAATTGTAAATAGACTTTTTACCTAAACCTCATTTCATGTGAGTCTGTTTTACTCCTATCAGGACTGGAAGAACGTATTGCTCTGAGGCTTCTTGGATATCGGGCCGCCCCAGTACCGCTGACTCTGACACGGACCTTTGTTGTCAGTGTGATGTCTCTGCTCTTAACTATTTTATCAAGATTTGTCATTGCTCTCCTACCAAGACGTAAACGTCTTCTGATTTCCTGGCTGCAGTCAGCGTCTGCAGTAATCTTTGCGCCTAGAAATATAAAGTCTGTCACTGCCTCCACGTTTTTTCCCTCTATTTGCCAGTTATCAATCAAGCTGGTTGCCATAATCTTGGGTTTTTTTAGATTTAACTGCAACCCAGCTTCTGCGCTTTCTTCTTTCACCTTCGTCATAAGGCTCCTCAGCTCCTCCTCACTTTCAGCCATCAAAGTGGTATCATCTGCATATCTGAGATTGTTAATGTTTCTTCCAGCGATTTTAACTCCAGCCTTGGATTCATCAAGCCCAGCACGTTGCATGATGTGTTCTGCGTACAAGTTGAATAGGTAGGGCGAGAGTATACAACCCTGCCGTACTCCTTTCCCAATCTTAAACCAGTCCGTTGTTCCATGGTCTGTTCTTACCGTTGCTACTTGGTCATTATACAGATTCCTCAGGATCTGATCATCAGACCTTGATCATCAGACCTTGATCATCAGAGCTAGTCCTTAGTCTATTGTCAGATCAGCATGTTTCATTCAAAACATTTTTCATCTCATTTCCAGTTTAATCTGTATTTTAAAAAGAGGCACAAATCTTTTACAAATGTATTATCTTCATAAAATACTCACAGGCTACATCAGTTTGATTCCTTCAAAATGCAGACCCAACAAGGTCTCTCAGCCTCTTTACCTACACTAAAGAAAAAACAAGGATGGGAGGACTATCAGCCTGACTCCATTCTTTGTCAAACCATTGTAATGTTGCTAAAACAATATAGGCCTTTATTAAAAGTTGTATAAAGCTTTATAAGCAAAAGAGGATCATACATACAGTAGGGTTAAGGAAACAGTACATATAAAGAACTTCCATAGTGACCCAAACATTCATTTGCTGAAAAAAAAAAGAACAAATGTGACATATCTTTGCAACCAAATCAAAGGGTTGGGCATAATCCTGCAGCATTAATATGAAGCTGCAGAACCCAATGGAGCTCTTTTGTCTTCCAATTTCTCTTTCCTTTTAAAAGGCTCAACAAGAACAGATTCAAGCCCCATTCATTCTTCTGCAGATACAGTCCCACCAAAACAAAACAAAAAACAGCCCTTAATCAAGTATGAATTTGAAAGCAAGCCAAAACATTAAAATCATGAAGGGAACTAAAAGAGAATCCAGGAAGGGAAGTCTTGGATCTAGCAAAGGAAAGCTTTCCTGCCACAGAGAAGCAAGTTGCAACACTGTCAAGCTAACCACCAGGAAAACCCACGGCAGTTCTACCACTTGCCAAAAATGTGGGCTGTAAAAGAGCACAACATCCAAACTGGCAGGACTCCTCCGCAAAAGAATGAAAAAACAGCCATGCATCCTACTCTTACAAAAGGTACTACCAAGAGCACAGCAATTTAAAATGAAGGGAGGATAATCTTTTCTTGATTACTAAATCCAGGTTGTTTAAACCCAAACCCTTTTATTAGGCCAAGTAAGAGTGTACAAATTAGCATGCAAGCTCTCTAGTTTCCAAAAACTCTTTACCCAGCAAGATGATTTTCAAAACGAAGGGAGAAAAAGGAGCGGAGAAAGAAAAAAATTAAGCCAAGTTTCAGCTACCTAGGTTACAGTCTTAGAGAGTTAGACTGGACTCCAGGTATGCAAAACTGGGCCTGACTGATATAAAGGTTATGTAAGGTTGCATCCACAACTCTCCCAAAAAACTCTAGGATGAGCAAACATGCAAGCAAATAATAGTTGATTCTTCACTTTAGGGAAGCATAAAACTCTACCTGCTGAAGTCAACTCTTTTTCCATTTTTAGTGAGATACACAAATTGCTTGGTAGGTAGAAAACAGAAATCAGTGAAAATGAACAGAAATAATTTTTTTACTATTAATAAAGCTGAAAATTATTTTTAAGATGCTGTAACTTGCTTAGACTCAAAATTATCTTCTTCATATAGATTTTGGATTGTTCTTTTTAATGCTGAATACAACTGCTTTTGCTTTTCAAGTGGCCACCTTAGTTATTAAAGAGACAGCTGCAGGACAAAACTATCTGTTGCTACGAAAGCTGGAATAAAGGGAAAAGACACATTTATGCTCTCTTCATAGAATCCTTCTCAATGAAAAACAAGGTGGCATGGTACCATTCAGATCTGAAGGTGAGATTTTAATCTTATTGAAAGCTATATTCATTTCATTATCGCCATTAACTGATTAAAGTCTTATAGCCCCACTTAAAAAGATGTGCTTGAAGCAAATTGGTAGGATTTTGTAAAACGTATTTTCATACTGTCAACTCCAACCTACTCCTCAGATTATAAATGATCATTTTTCCTTCAATGAACAGTTTATGCAGTTACTCTAGATAGCTGCTCATAAAATCATCCCACCGAAATATTAAAAAGTCAGCCAGCCTTCAGCATTTATAGGAAGAAGAGAGAGCAGAAGCATGTAATATCCCACAACAGAAATCCATGACATGTTCACAATTTGACCATCATAGCCAGCTTGGGGGGGACTGTATTTGTTCATATCTGGTATGGCCAACTTAAATATTCTTCAACTGTGAGGTTATCTCCACCAACCTAGGCGAAAGTCCCATTGAATTCAGTGTCATATTCTGAATAGCCTTGTATAGGGTTGCCTTGTATAGGGTTGCCTTGCTAGGTTCAAGAACCAGCAGCCTCTAAGATGACTTTGGATAACTAATCAGACTTTGTAGTTAGAAGAGAAAATAAATTCGTTACTGCAGTAATTCAGGAAAAATTTAGAGATTGTTGTAAAGCCTAGATCAATCTAAAAGATGCAAAATTGTATACAGTACATGATTAAACTACTAATCTCTTTACATATTAAATATAACAGATTAGTTCCCTAAACAGAAGGGGAAAAAATGATCAATTAGGTCTGGAAAAATCAAGCACAATAATTGCATATATTTTATCTCACCTGGTAGACATTCTCCAATCAATTACATTAATTCACAACATATATTTTTATTCTGAAAAATTATACCCCCTTCCCAGACACAAAAGAACCCCACACAAGATGCTATATAAACTTAATTTTAACATGAGAGAACTTGACTAGATTAATTCTGAGGAGACTTTGAGCTGAAAGGTCAGTTATGAATTTAGATACTATACTCATCCATAGCTTGAAACCCCTCCCAACCACCTCTATCAAATTAGGATAACAATAATATTGACCAACTGAGTAGAGTGTTGAAAAGATGACTGAGAAAAGAAATGCAGAGAGATCATCATCCCCTAAATGCCATGACCTATGGTTTTGTGCTGAATGCTGGGACAGAAGTACATAATAGCGGCATTTATGTGAGGTTGTCATCACACTCATGTCATCATTTTGACATATTTGTGGTTTCCCACAGACATCACTGGAGGTTCAGGAACATTGTTCAAAATAAGTAGATAATATTATATATGCATCAAAGAAAGTCAAAGTATAAAAACTAAAGTATAAAATAATAAATTATTCATGGAACTTTAGAGGTAAAACACACTCTTTATCAGTGTTTTCTCAACCTTGGCAGCTTGAAAATATGTGGACTTCAACTCCCAGAATTCCCCAGCCAGCATGGCTGGCTGGGGAATTCTGGGAGTTGAACTTCACACATCTTCAAGCTGCCAAGGTTGATAAACACTGGGCTAGTGAAATGCACCTTTCCCCCTGCATTCTGAAAACTCTGCTAAGGTTGAGAAACGCTGCTCTTTATCATCATTATGCATTTGTCCATCTGAAAAAAAGTTATCTCAGAGAATACCAGGATATGAAAAGACAAATTCTCTGCCTGTGTGGCTTCTGTAGGCCTCTTATGATTCTCTAGTCTCCTTAGTTCTTGCAATCTAAACTCAGTATGAAGTAATCAGCATCTCTGCATATTGCAAGTCTTGTTCATTCAGTTCAAATCAATATATTCAGTGGCAAACTGGATAACACGTTTCCAACTATGTCTCAACCCTGCGACGTATGCCAATTTCCTACTTGCATGGAGCCTTTATACATGATCCCTGTTCAATTTCCACAATCCTGGAGCCCAGCAGCATTTGGGTGTATATAGAACCCAAAGGAAGAGTCTCTCCACATATTCAGTTGTACTCTGGAAAATGAACTGATAGGCCTATAGTGGTCTCAGGGGAAGACAACAGAATCTTTTGCATTATAAATGAGCATCTGGGAAAGTTGTCAAGTGCAGGAAACATGCTTGAGCAAAACTTTCTTGTGGCTTCTTGCTGGGGAAGGGCCGTAACATAGTGATGGAACACATATCACTTCTGCAGATTGTTCCAGGGTCAGTCCCTGATTGATCCGATTGAAGGGATAGAATTAATGGTAACACAACAGTATCTTTGCCTGAATTCATGGACAGTTGCTAATGGGATATTTGCCTGAAATCTTAGAGGATTGCTGGGTTCACATATCACACTCCAGGGTTTGTTCAATGACTGGGTTCACACAACATACTACGCTGTAACCTTATCAAAACATTTGCTGGTTTAGTGCAGTAGACAGACCTGATGGGAGCTTCCACAGACAAATATTCTCATCTGGGATAAGGCAGCTTTCTGTGTCCCCATCTTTATAATGCCCCACACAAAATTAAACACTGCTATGCTCAACTCACTAGGACCATCATACGGCTCTGAGCCCCAACATCTCCTTGAAGATCTGTGGTGAACATATATACCATTAATTTACCTTCCACGTATTCTCTCACTCTTTTTAAAAAGGAAAGGTTGATCAAATCAAACCATGCACAGAATGCAAACACCCAATTATCTATACTGCCTTGGAAAAGGCTAGCAAAAACATAAGAAGTAGTCAGCAGAGGAATCAGAATAGACTTTTTTAAGATCCCACAAATCACAAGAAGAGGGGGGAAATGATATTTTCACCACTGGAGAGACTGCAAAAGGTTCCCCACAGGAACACAGAAGGAAAACAAAAGAGAAATTATCCACCTATCACAAATAAGAATATTGCATTGTATTACTACTGTCATTTCTCTGACAAGCTAGACACAATACCTAAAACTTACAGAATGTCAAGAATTCAGATCAGCTGGCCTTACCTTTTATTCCTAACATGGGATTGAACATAAACAGAGATCAGGTTGAAGATTAGGTTGAGATCAAGTTGAACAGATTAAGGAACTTAGATCAACACAGTTCTGATAATAGCAAGAGAACGGAGGTCTAATGATTGCACTGACCAACATGCAGCCTAAAACTAAAACACATCCTCAAAAGAGAAGAAAACCCAATTGCAAAAGAGAGATCATAGCAGGATGACATTCACACAAATGTGGATTCAAATCAAAGCCAACAGCTATTTCAACATGTCTTGTGCAGTTTTTAAGCTTCCTGATTTTAAAGAAAATATCAGCTCAAGTACCATAAAGCAGCGGACTTCCCCGTCAGGCTTTTTGAGAGCTTTCATGAGGATGGAGAGTGGATGCAACAAGGTTACACAGGCCTTGCCCTGGGCAATAACTTATATATGGAAATGTGTGCACACCTACACACCAGTCTGGGACAACAGGAGCCTTCCCTGCCCAGAGTGCTGGAGGCAGTAGCTAGGGTTGGCTAGAGATGAAGACTTCGCAAGATCAGGGAGGTTTTCCGTTGAGAGGCCGGAAGAGCAAGAGGTCTGCCTTTCTGTGGAGTGAAAGAGAACACCGCTGGCTAGTAGCGACTCACTCCTATACTGTGAAGAAGGAGCAACCCGACGCCAGGGGATGCAGTAAACGAGGAGCAAGGGGGGGCGTGGAAGAGCCAGGTCCTCTAAGTTAGCTGCCTAGGACCGGCTTGGCCTTCTGTCGTTGGCAGGAAGGATATCTGTGTTACCTGCCAAATCCAGGTAAGAAGGATCAGACCTGTGACCTAACTCGCCTCTGCCACGTTTCGGGCAAAAAAGGCAGGAGGAGGGTCCTTATAGCGGGGCGGGGCGGGGTGGCACGGGAGGGGGCGCGGGCAACTTACTGGCACAGCGCAGTGCCCGCTGCTGCACAGCCTCCCCGCACAGGTCGCACCAGCCCCTCCAGAGGGTAAAGCCTTCGAAGCGGTGTCCTTCGCCCTTCTCCTCTCGCACTCGGGGGTCCCGCGGCTGCTCGAAAATGGTGCGCACGTCAGGTAGCAGGCGAGGAGCTCCGGATCTCAGTCTGAGCCGCTGGTGGTGCAGCTGCCCGGAGCGGAAGGGCTTGGCTGCGGGGCCGGGGGAAGCGGGCAGCTCCCGGGGTATTAAGTGAGCCACGATCGCAGCCTCTTCTCCAGCAAGGATGGGAGCCACGAGAATCTCGGCTCCGTCCTCAGCCGCTTGCCCGACGGGCGCCCCACGCTCTGCTTCCACTACGCTCCCGAGGGGCCTCCCGCGGCAGGAGGTGAAGGGCAGAGTGCCGCGGCACTCCGTAGGACGCTCTCGCAGAGCCTCGGCGCGTCCCGCCTTCGCGGCCAGCAGAGCGTCCTTCTCCAGCCCGACACCGACGTCCGCGCCCCACTGGGACATGGCCCCCGCAGCGCGGGGAGGCTGCGGCTGTTCTTGCTCCTGCGGCTGCCTCCGCCTTGGCGGCGGCGGCGGCAGCGGCTGCTTCATGTCATTGGAAGCGGAGCGCTTGAGGATCTTCTTCCGTTCGTTGGCGCTCAGGCTCTGCAGGAAGAGCTGCTGTTCCTTATCCAGTAGCAGCGGGTAGGGGTACTGCCCGATGGCCGGGGAAGCCATGGCCGTAGCGAGCAGGCAGGCGGCCCCAACAGCTGCGACCTGCCGGCGGGTGGCCAGCAGCGCAGGCGCTCTTAAGAGGGACCTGCGGAGGCTGCGAAGGAGAGGGAGGGTGGAGCGAGGGAGGGGGCGGGCGAGTAGCCCCGCGCCGCGCAAATCTTCCAACGCTGGGGTTGGCCCAGCTTCCAAATTGGCTGGCCTCACCAAACAGAGTCCCACGCTTTAACCCGGAATCCATTCTCTTTCCTCTGAGTTTGAGCTGACTGGAAAAATCGGGTCGTGGGAAAAGAGAGTCATTCTGTACGTGCTCAGAGACAAATGTCAGGACCGGCTTTTGCTCAGGTTCTTCAACCTAGGGCAAGGAAGATTTGTTCCCCGAGGCTTAGGGGGAAAAAACCGTATGCCCTGCTTAAGCTGACGCCTAACTTCACTCTCGACGACCCATGAAATAACAACTGTGTTCACGCACTTGCTTAAACCCCCAGTACCTGAGTTCTCACAGCAGGGTACTCCAAACAAAACAAAACAAACCACAGAATGTATCCTACACTCAGCCTCTGTCATACAAGGTTTACAGTGCAAATCGGAAGAAGCCTGAAGTTCAGGTTTGGATGTATTCCAAGCTTAACAAAAGAGGTGGTGAGTCTTACATTTATCTTGACCATAATATCTAACCACATTATGATTTGGTGTATTGTGTGAACACCCTGAGTATTTTAAAAAAAGTGATGTTAATTTTCAGCATATGCAAAGTGCATAATAGGATAAGCTTCCTTCTCTGGGATTTACATTTGGTCTTAAACCAGAAGCAGGAAAACCACATTGTAGCTTAGTGCAGTGTGAGTTATATGAAAAAAGCTTCAAAGACTTTAATCATAGAAGCTGAGCTGAAGTACTGTAGCTGTGAAGAGGAACCGTTAAGGATTAAGGAGTGTTGTGTGGTGTAGTTCAGAAGCAGCACTGAACAACTGATGTGCAAGCAAGCAAGCCATTGTGGCGTTCAGGCCCCTCATAGGCTGGGTTGATACACTGGCTGAAGCTGATGGATTTAGTTGGGAGAGCTACTTCACTGTATGGACCCAAACTGATCTGTTGAATGCTGAACACCCAACCGGAGACATTTCCCTGTCTTCATACTCTCTCATTGAGTGATTTCTGGAACTTGTCAACTGTTTAATCTCAGCTTCTTCTGGGGATTTTTGGAGAATCGTGGCAGGGAAATTCCTGGCTGTATATCAGTATGAGGATAATCTCTGCCTTTGTAAACTAACCTTCTGACTTCCCATCAAGAAGTGAAACTTTGTAGAGGCAACCAGTAATCAAGGGCCACACAAACAACAGTGAATTTAGCCACTGATGCCCCAGAATGAACTCTTGAAAAAAACAGTGAAAAGCAAATAAAAAACAGTAAAAGCAAATAAAAATTTCAGGCACTAGAGGCCTGATCTGGATTGGGAACACAGTATTGCACAAACCAGTTAAATTTCCTTGCTCATTATGCCACAGTCCCAATCTGGAACAACAAGTGGGGAGGGGAGGTGCATTTTTAAAGTAACAGCTAGGCCACACATTGCACTAAGTCCTGGTTTGCTTAACTGGTGGGGTTTTTTAGTAATCACAAAGCACAGTAAAACCAAACAAATCACACTATGGTTTATTGCAGTATTCCCCAACTTGGTGCCTATTCAGCTAGGAGTGGAAGATCAACACATCTAGAGTATTGTTGGGGTTGGGCATGTCTTTAGTGAGATGTGCAAATTCAGCCAAAATGGTGTTTGGTCCTACGAAGTTTAAGGATGGAGACAATTCCAAGAAACATCTGGATCAATATTTATTTATTTAATTTTTATCCCACCTTTATCTTTATAAATAACTCAAGGTGGCGAACATACCTAATACTCCTTCCTCCTCTTTTCCCCACAACAACCCTGTGAGGTGAATTGGTATGATATGCTATATTGTTTATTGAACAATTCTAGACACAATTTAAATCCATGTCAGCACGTTGTGGAACCTAATTTGAATGTCTGCAGCTCTGTCCTTTCTGTTCAGTGTAAAACTGCTGTTAAATACATACATAATGGTTTAGTGTGGTATGTGAACCCAGTCAACTCTGGTTTATTCCATAAACAATGATTACTCAAACTCTGGCTTGATGAGATTTGTAAATTAGGTATGCTTGTAACTTCCCTAGGATATGTACCTGGAAAACATACTTCCTTCCTGTCTTCCATGCTAATTCTGCCATCCAGACATTCTTTCTTTCTTATTTCAACTTTTACAGCCACCCATCCATGCCCGACTCTTCCAGTAATATGCCAAAGACCTCATGTGAAAAAGAACTGTGAGGGATTACTCCTTGCTGCCATTTTCCTGTCTTCTCTTTGCCAGCCTGACAAACGGTTGACCAATGAACTACTGGAAAATGCACATTATCACTCTGGAAAAGGGAGAGTAATCCCATTTTATAATACTCATCCCCAGTATGATGGAGGACAAGAATGGTTTATATGCATTCACACAGATCATGCATTCACACATCACCCTAAACCATAGTTTAGCAATAGTTTATTGAATAAACCACAATTATCTGGACTAACACAACATACTCAGCCATAAACTATGGTTTACAACTCACAAAGGCTGGGTTCATACAACATGCTAAACCTAACCAAACAAACTAGTATACAGCATATCTTAGCATGATGTGTGAGTCCAATTGCAGGGCACATAAGTTATTGCAAGTATCTGTTCTGATTACAAAGAATTATCAGTAGGGAGGTTAGTAACTGTAAGTATATGACGTAATGTAAAGAGCAGGAAAATGTAAGCTATTATTCATGTACATGCTTGAATTTCATGCATAAGCTTTGTGCAGAGTTTGTCAGAAGAGGGAGGATTAAGCATGTCAGAGGAATTACTTTACTGAAACACCATTTGAACAGATAGCACTTAATTACCAGCATCAGGCCCTAAAATTACATGATTGTTTTTATGAAAAGATTAGATCATCTGTTTGCCTTCCAGAGGACGCAACGTGCACAGTGTTTAAATTTCAACCACCCAACAACTAGTAAACCTTGGCAGTATTTATAGGCTATAATTATTTACCAAATGCAAAAATAAAGAAGACGTAAGTTCATGTTAAAACAAATGTAAATGCACACTTGGTTTTCCTTGTGACAATCTATGGAAAGCAATTGTTGGATTTCAAAGAAGCTGGATAGAAAGAGTATTCACACTTTTGAACGTTGGTGTTAGAGAAGACGACTCCAGAAAATATTATGGATAGCCAAGAAAGTAAACAAATGGATCATCGAACAAATCAACCCACCTGAGGCACGAACGACCAGGCTCAAGTAATCCTACTTTGAACACATTATGCAAAGTCCCAGTTCTCTGGAGAGGGATATAATGTTGGGAAAGAGGTAAGGAAGGAGAAGAAGAGGCTGACCAGAACCAAGGTGGACGGACTCAATTACAGTGTCTATGGCTGCCTCATTGGAAAACCTGAAGAACCAGGTTGGGGACAGATCCTCCACGATAAAATCTATGTGGTCACTAAGAGTCCATCACCAACTTGATGGCAATCAATCAATCAATCAATCAAATATAAAACATAATATCAATAAAATACTCAAATGGCCCTTTTCCACATAGAGCACAATCAGGCAAACAGAACAATGCAGACTAAGACATTCAAGTAAAGTTACAGCAGATGTCAGATATACTGAAATAATAAAAGCAAAGTAAATAAATAATAAAAACAAAATGAGGACTAATTTTTCCTAAGAATCTCAACACACACTTTGAATTAAGTTAAGGTTTGTTTAAACAAAATTAATTGAAGTCACAAATGACTCAGCTCACACACCACACTAAAACCTAAACTTGGGATGTGTATTCTTTTGGCCCCAAGGGTGCCCACAAAGGTGTGTGTCAAAATAGTCAAAATAATGATGGTCGCAACCACATGGTCAAAGTCATACATGCAATGCATTTTTAAAAAGGAGCAAGGTTTCAATCACAAGGTCACAATCTCCATCTTGACATTTTTGACCACCCCAGAAGTCACATCTGCCAGGGGTCACATTTAGCACTTTTAGGGAGCTGAGATGTTTGAAGTAGGTGGGGCAGGACACTTTGGTTTTAAATTGATATTCCTGTTTCAGGACTTTCCCTCAGGAAACCCTGCCACTAGTTTACAGCAAACATGATCAGAAGGGGCTGAACATATGCAAAAAAGACAGTTGGGCCCTGAGCTGCCCAATTTCTTGTCCTTATTAAAACTCACATATTGATTTAATCAACCTTTATTTAATGGATCAGAAACTAAAGGATAACTGGAGAATAAAGCACCATCAACTATTACCTATGACCTATAACAGAGCTTTCCAAACTTTTCATGTTGGTGACACACTTTTTAGACATGCATCATTTCGCAACACACTCTTACAGCATGGCACAAGGCAGGCACTAGGACCTGTGCGGAATCCTGTCAGGGCAGGTTTGGAGGCAGCAAGGCACAAGGCAGGCACTAGGACCTGCGCGGAATCCTGACAGGGCAGGTTTGGAGGCAGCAAGGCACAAGGCAGGCAATAGGACCTGTGCGGAATCCTGTCAGGGCAGGTTTGGAGGCAGCAAGGCACAAGGCAGGCACTAGGACCTGCATGGAATCACAGCAGGTTTGGAGGCAGCAAGGCACAAGGCAGGCACTAGGACCTGTGTGGAATCCTGGCAGGGCAGGTTTGGAGGCAGCAGGGCACAAGGCAGGCACTAGGACCTGCGTGGAATCCTGGCAGGGCAGGTTTGGAGGCAGCAGGGCACAAGGTAGGAACTAGGACCTGTGTGGAATCCTGGCAAGGTTTGGAGGCAGCAGCAACCGCAACACACCCAGACACTGCAGCCAACACACTAACGTGTCCCGACACACAGTTTGGAAAGCTCTGACCTATAACCATCTTAAAATTGTTTCCTGAAAGCAGCCCAAATGTTTTCTTTTAAGGGACCCACACAACTGTAGATGAATCCATAACAATTTAAACCGGAAGAGCATAAAATCATCATCATAGTCCCTCATTTTATTTCACATAGTAGCCAGTTAGATCCTTCTGTGGTGGTTGCAAGTAGCAGCCACATTCTTCTCCTGTTGTTGTTGCCTTGCAACTAAAAATTGGAGGCATGCTGCCAAACCCAGAGGTAACACTGAATCTTCCAAGACTAATAGCCACTGAAATCTCTGTCCTCGGTGAATTTATCACATCCCCTTTCAAAGCTATCCAAATTAGGAGCCATCATCACATCTTGTTATTAATTCTACAGGTTAATTACATACTGTATGAAGTTTTTTTCTTCTAGAACATATAAAACAGAACTCCTAATCAGCTTCATCTAGATGACCACTTATCCTACTGATCTGAAAGAGAGGAGAAACCTCCACGTTTCTCCATTCCACGCATAATTTGGTCATCCTCAATCATGTCTCTTATCAGTTGTCTTTTTCCCAAGCTGAAGAGTTCCTGATTATTTTGGTTGCCCAGTCTATTCTTTTTCACATGTGGTCATTAGGATTGTAGTTTTTGGATGTGGATGTATAATGTTGATAAATTACAATTCTTGTGTTCTCAGAACATGTTATTGTCAAAAACAAGGAATCCACATAATGGCTTAGGGCAAAGTGTGAAAAGGAATATAATATAAATCAGGTATACTGTACGTCTTGCCAACACAAAGTATTTAAATCCATTTACGAGAATTAGTATCTGCCAAATCTCACTGAGTAACAAGTTGGTTTTAATTAGCAAATTGCCCTTTAGATTGCAATTCTATGGATGAAAGACAGTAACAGCCAAGTTAAAAAAGATGATTTGGCTGATCTAGAAAACAGGGAATTAATCATCTGTATGAATCCATGTACATGTGTTTAAATTAGTATCTTGTAACATGCTTCAGAACAAATTCAGTGTTCTTACACAAAGTTTTCTCAGTTGAAGAATTTTATCTGTTGTAAATAAATAAACAAAGGAACAATTTTGTATTACTCTGTTTTAATTGATTGATGTTGTATACCACCTAGTTTCATGATGGAATTGGACTGCCTATAAATGGAATGAATAAATAAAAAGCAAATAATAAGTGTTCAACATCTCTGGATTTCACTTAAGTAAAATGTGTATAATATTTTTATACACATATACAAATATTTTTATATTTTAATATAATATTTTCAATTGTGGGTTTTATATGGCAAAAGAAGTATCCAGTAATTTACAGGAGTGTTATATATCTAACTTTGTGTGGTTAAAAAAAATAATCTAATCTGAATTTGGGGAAAGATAAAAGACTTCAGAAGTAAGATGCATAATTCTTAATATCCAAACATAATTTTCTCCTTCCATGCTAGCAAAATATTTTGTCTGGATTCATCACACCACAGTAACTCATAAAATAATGTGTTAAGTTTTGACTTACTGTATTATATGAACTGGACTTTTCAATTTGTAAGCCCTGGGTTATGGCAGGAGTAGGCAATTTTGGGGGAGGGGGGAAGGAGGCACATTTGTTCTTTTGTATATTTTCTCAGCCTCCAAGGGCTGCAGAGGTGATGCTGTGACACTGCTGGAAGAGACAGAGTGTAATTTTCATCTACACTTATCTGTGGGTACATTTATTTTATTTTTATTTATTAATCAAATTTCTATCACTGCCCATCTCCCTCTTCCGGAGGGACTCTGGGCGGTTTACAATAAGATAATAAAAACAAGAAACATAAAATATACATACAATATAAAAATACCATTATTAAATCATTGTAAAACAGGATTAAAATCCAAGAGGCAAGGATAGTAAAAAGATCTAACTCAATCCAATGTAGGAGAGGGGCTCTCTAAGGTATTAGCCATCCCCATTTATAGGGCTATATATGGCTCAAGGCCTGGGTATCTACAAAACCACCAATCCCAGGTAAATTCTGGGCCCTCACTTGGAGTGAGGGCTAGTTGAAGGTCCTCACCTATCAAACAGTAAAACAGAAGGCGGCCCAAAATTGTACTTTTGTATTCCTGGATTGGCTATGTCACTGTTTTCCTTTTATACCACTTAAGAGTCCCCAGAATTGACGTGATTTAGAAGTTTCATAAATAAAGAAATTAGTGTGTTAAGACTTTTGGAGCTTTAACACAGATATTTTACCTATTTCTTTAAAAACAGCCAAAAATATTTTGTTATTGATATTTGGCAGTTTGCTGCCAAATTTCAGCTATATAGTTCTAGCTCTCCTGCTGTGGTCCTAAAAAGAGGGTGGGGACTGTGTGCAGCCTTTCCTAGCCCTTAGGCAAAGTATGTCAACCCAGCACTGTGAATTATTCAACAAATTATGTTTAAAATCATAGGGTTGTGTGAATATTCAGTTTGGAGATTCAGTGTGAAAGTGAATCAGTTGAATTTCCAAATGGAATGAATTTTCCTATATATATATATATATATATATATATATATATATATATATATATATATATATATATATACTAAACCAATACAATCAGTGAAGCCCACCCAACCTTCATCTGATTCAGCAGGAGGCCTTACTGTAATTCAGCACTGCAAGGTCACACATTCTCTATCCATTGGGCCAAAGTGACCTGGACTCTCAGTCAAATGTATCCAAGGGCGAAAAAGGTATCACTTCACTGTCTCCAGACCCCATTTTGAATTTCGTGAGCCCATTCATCAACATTTCAGCTTATTACTTCCCTCTTCTGGTTGTGAGGCATGGATTTTTCTGAACTTGTGTGCAGAATAGACGAACTGTTAAGTGGGAAGTAGTTTTATTTTCATTTCACTATTTTAAAGTGAGATTTTAGGAAATTCCCAATTATTTCACACACACACACACACACACAGAGAGTCCTGATTTGTATTACTAGTTCTACCCAGAGGAAACTCCCTCCTTAGGAAAATCCTTCTCAAGGTTTGAAATGTCTTCCTCTAACTTGAGTACTTTTCTAGAGTCAGCCCTTTCTATGGTATGCTGCAACCTCCCCTACCCTGAGGATTTCTTTGACTGCAGATCCCATTACCACATTCAACACAGTGATGAGTATGATGGGAGTTGTGTTTCCAGACCTATAAGCAAGCCCCGATTCAGAGAAGGGTGATCTAAGAGGAAACCCCTTCTGCTGGATGATATGGCTCAATCTTTGAATGCAGCGGTTACGACTTTTTCTTCAGTATATTTAAACTCCTTGGGACCGGTGCTCATCTCCGTTTTTTAGCTGAAGAGCCAGCGTTGTCCGAAGACGCTTCCACGGTCATGTGGCCGCATGACACGCTGTTACCTACCCACCGAAGTGGTACCTATTAATCTACTTGCATTTGCATGCTTTCGAATTGCTAGGTTGGCAAGAGCTGGGGCGAGCGCGGGAGCTCACTCCGCACGCAAAGCTAGGGATTCGAACCTCCAAACTTGCGATCTTACAAGCCTGGCGTCTTACCCGCTGAGTCACCACGCCCCCTTTATATCATACATACATTTATCTTATTTTAGCTCAGCTTTCCTTCAGCTGACAGCAGTATAATTTAGGATTCTTCTGCGTATTTCATCCTCACAAAAAACCTATGAAGTTGGTTAAACAGAAAGCTAGTGGTTAGCCCGATGATGATGATGATGATTAGTGAATTTCCTGGCTAAGTAGGGATTTGGAATCTGTTTTACTATGCACCCCCCCCCCCAAATAAATAACCCCAATCCTGGCAAATGGTGTTAGAAAAGCAGTAAATAGATTTATCTTAGCTATCCAAATAAGATATTCATTCCCAGCACTCATTAACAGTTTTGCTATACTCTTTTATTTTTGCTTATTCTCCACACCCTTTCTCTTTAAAATGTGGCATGAAGAAAGGAAGCTGTATTACAATTCAACTCATTCAAGTATAAGTAAAATAAAAAATCAATGACTGAATATGTTTTTAATCACTTAAAACTATTGTCATGTCTGGAATAAACATTAAAATGAGTTCCCAGGCAAACTTGTCAGCATATGACATATAATATTTCCTGAATGCTTAAATAAGATTATGTATCTTTCACCTAATCGTTTCCCAGATAATAAATGTATTTTTTCTCTTCATGAAAGTATTACCTCCTTCCTCCTATAGATAGTTTTCTATCCTCATAAAACAGACATGCATGCACACACACATATACACACACCCACAAAACTGTTGCTAAAAATCTCTGTGAATTCTCCCACTAGGTTAGGGACCTATATTGCTTTTGGTTTTATTTTGCACAGAAAATCCAAATGATGTTTTTAAAACATATCTACCAACCTTCTAAGAAAAATGGCTGGAAGGAACCTCTGGTTAATTTATTTCAGCACACGCAGCAGAGTCACACTGCACATTAATTAGTTATTAACAAATTATGAAGAAACATGGGTGAAAACATCAATTGCATTAAAACAAAGAAGGGGAGGGGAAGAAATACATACATTTTTGTCCAGACATGCCAACATTTATCTGAGTCAGAATGATAATTACACGCTGTGAAAGGGTGAACATCCAGACCAACAAGCCAACTACGCTCACCAAAGAAGACTCCCATTTCCTGTACATGTAAGAGTTTCCTTAGTAAATTGCTGCTTTTTGGCAGTTCAGTTATGCAGTGCAGAGATTCTAGGTCAGAATGTGCATGACTGTAAAATTGATATTATACCATGGATAAATCTATACAATAGGCAATTTCTGTTTCATGTCCATGGAGCCATGACATAGATGAAAAAATGCTCCTGTAAAAAGAGTGACTAGATGCAGCAGCAGCAGCTTTAAACATAACAAAGCAATGCTTTTGAAACATTAAAAATACAGGACCTGGGTTATGGTAAATGGTTTTTGCTTCTAGACCATCCACATCAGCCTAGCTGCTCCCCAACTTTCTGCACCCTCTATATGTGGAACTCTACATCCAACATCTGGAGGGCACCGTCAAGATTCACCTGTCATGGTAGGTCATAATGAAACTTATTTTTGGTGCAGTACAACATGTGAGCTCATTTCTTATGATTTCCTGGTATGTGTGAAGTGAGCTTCTGTTCAACAAATCATGGTTTTTTTAAAAAAGGAAAAAAAAGAAAATCCCAAGCCAAGCTTACTCAGCTGGCTTCCAGGCCAAGAGTGGATTTGAACCTGATTTCATGCCAGTCCGCTTGGTTTTAGCTTAATGGCAGGTGCCAGCTCAGTGAATATTCATTGCCACTTAGCTGAAAAGTAGCATCACTCACACAGGAGGGAAATTAACAGTGCGCGGATGGTGATTTATCTCTAAGGGGTGGGGAAAAGGGGAGCCAAGGGAATGCCATTTCCTTTTCAACCATCACTTTCCCGAGTCTAAAATATTTATTCTCAAAAAATGGGGGCGGTACCCTAACATTCAACACAGCCGTTCCTTTCTCTGCAGGCGACATTTATCACTGAAATTGTTTGTGCCATCTGCAGCTTGGAGACCCTGCAGTTAGCCTGCTCCCCTCCATACGGGTTGGGGCCAATAAATCACTTACCCAAGCAGGCTGAATCGGGTGCAAGGGTGGGAGATGGCAGCTGCTTCTCCAGTGGCAAATAGCTTCCTGATATCATCTGAATGCTTGGCACCCCAGGGACCCAGGGCTTCCTATATCATCCTTTGACACATTGTGGCTGCTGGCACACAGCTGAGGCAACCTCTGGGGATTACACAGGCCCTTGCAAGGCCCAAGATTAAAAAATGGCGAGGGAGAGAGTGAGTGAGCGCGTGACAAATCCTTAAAGCCAACAACCAGCAAAGCCCATGTGGGCAAGGCCAGTGGATTTTTTCATAATGGAGAAGCCTGCCAGCCCCCACCAAAAAGGAATTGTACCAAAAGAAAATAAACGTACCATGAAATGTACTGAAGTGATAGTCTGTGGCTGATTTTCAGTGGTGTGATGGAGATAGGTCGGGGATCGCAGGTGTCCAAGGAGTAACCCATCTTGATCTAATATTGTCAATAGCTTCCAGTTATACAGAAGATAAAAATGTGCTCAGCAAAAAGACCTGGAAAATTTCTTTCCAATCTCATGCTGGCAGAAAGTTAGAAGGGCAGTTCACTGCTATGCAAGTGGCCAGGAAGTCATGGCAAGTCTATTACAGGCTCTCACCAAGTCTTACATTATCTTTTTTCTTGATAAGTAGAAATCTGAGGCTTTACAAGATTCCCAGCCCTCCCCCTTACCCTGCCCTAATTCGAATTCTGCAAGAGGCTGACAAAGTTGCTCCAAACCCAATTCTACCCCTCCCAAAAGCATTACTGTGAATTGGGGATCCTGCTTACAACAAATGCATTGCATTCACTACACTTGCACACACCTTTGCAGCACTGTGACTTATGTACTCAAAATTACCTTTTCCTTCTTCTTTTTTAATTGCTTATGTTGACCAGGACTGTTTTCATATAAGGGTTATTTCAAAGATTTGTTTTAGCCTGTAGAGCCACAAACACTCCACTGGTACCAGAGGCTTTTTGTCATCCCTAGACACAATCCTGATTGCCACTTGCCATATTTAAGTCTTCCTTCATGCAAAATGTCCTACCAAGAGACCTGGAATAGCAATTGTTATCTTCCTAGCTTCTCCCTAAATGGTCGTTAGCAAATTTTCAGAAATGACTTAGTTTCATAAAGGCGGAAGACACTTACGTTCATTGTCTTTACAATAGAGATACACTTCTGAGCAACTGAAACTCCAGAGGAATAACCTTCCCAGATGTTCATTTTAATTTCCTGTGCTTTAGAAAGCTTCATGGCAAGCACAAATTCATAGGGTTTTTTTTCCAGCAAGTGTCTACTGCATAGCTTTCCAAAGTGTGTGTCGCGACACACTACTGTGTTGCCTGCGGTGTCCTGGTGTGTCGCGCAAAAACCCGGAAGCACTGATGGGAGAATCTGTAGCTTGAATCATGTCAACTGGATTTCTATTTTCTCAGTGGAAACGTTTCGCTCCTTATCCAAGGAGCTTCTTCAGTCTGAGCAAAGTTGGTAAGGGAATCCTAAATATGTTCCTAGGTAGCTGTGTGACCTTACACCTGGGGCTAGGTCATGGTTATATTGAGATGTTATTTTTAAGTCCTTTTATCATCTAAAGACTTAGAAATAACATCTCAAAATAACCATGACCTAGCCCCAGGTGCAAGGTCACACAGCCACCTAGAAACATATTTAAGGATTCCCTTACTAACTTTGCTCCTTGGAAGAAGCTCCTTGGATAAGGAGCGAAACGTTTCCACTGAGAAAATAGAAATCCAGTTGACATGATTCAAGCTACAGACAATCCCACCTGGATGACTGAGAACCTTCATAGACATACTGATGGGAGAACCAGAAGAAGCGGCACCCCTGCCAATCACCGCTGGTGGTGCGGCGGCACTGATTGGCGGGGGTGACGCTTCTTCCAGTTCCCATCAGCACTTCCAGGTTTTTTGCGCGACACACCAGGACACCGCAGGCCGCGCCGCCGCCACCGCCGTTGGTGTGTGTCACCAACGTGAAAAGTTTGGAAAGCTCTGGTCTACTGAGATGCTCCAAAACACCAGATCTCAGTGAACCAAGAAAAGAGTATTTCTATTTTCACTGAAGTAATCCAGCAGAATAAGTATACAACACCTTTGAAAAACGTATTATTGGCTACCAGTCACATTATGATGATTAGTTGAATCAGCTGACAGCCAAAATGCTAAACATGGAGATAGAACACATGAGCATTTTTAAGGAGGTTGAGGTCATCTTCTCAAGTCTTAGAGGGTGCTGATTTGCCCACACTACAACATTGTTTCGGTCTCTGCAAAATATTTTCTCTCCTAAAGGCCTGGTGCAACAGAGTTTAACCTACAGAAACAAAATCAAGAAGAGGTTGATATTGGATAGGGGAAAAGTGGTCACAACTCTCTTTCAAATGCTTTTAATACCCTGGAAAGCAATGTTTTCTGACAAACCTGGTATTCCCTCTAACAGTTTAAATGCTGTTGAGAGATATCAAACTGCCTTACCGCTGGATGATGCTATTGTTAGCCTGGAGACTGTAAGCTACCATCTTCATCTGCTTCTGAAGCTCTTGCATTCTGTTGAGGGAGAAAAAAGATTTTTATTCCAATGGTTTCATCTTTCTCCAGCCAAGAGGCAAGTGGTTCCATGGGTAATAATTAAGGTTGATGTCACCCCTCAATAAGCATCTGAGCCTCACCTTTTATTTATTCATTTTACTGGGTTCATATGATGATTCAACTGCTGCTGGCTCTGCTGAGTGGCTTAAATCCCTTACATTTGTAGGTAGAGTTAAATATAGTAGAAAACAATCAACAATATATCAAAGATCCTATATCAATTTACATGTCAAGGATCAGGAAACTCCATCAAACATATCCTAGTGCAAGAGGAAACAGCCTCATAATGTATCTACCACAAGTTTCTAGTCTTCCTAAACCCCAGTAGTTTTGGAGCCGTACAGATTTTAGAGGGAAGCTGTCCCCAAGAAGGGGGGAACCAATTGAGAATGGGTTGATGTCATCCCCTGAGAGAAGGGACTTGAAGGGAGCCTACTTGTCCAGATTCACATCCCATCAACATTAATCCTGAACTTCAATTTACTTCCAGGGCCCCATTATCAGCTGCTGAATTCTCTGAAGAAGGCAGCAACCAGGACAGGAGCCAACATCATTCGTTATGTTATGTTATGTTATGTTATGTTATGTTATGTTATGTTATGTTATGTTATGTTATGTTATGTTATGTTATGTTATGTTATATGTTATATGTTATATGTTATATGTTATATGTTATATATTATATTATATTATATTATAATATTAATTATATTATATTATATATTATTTATATTATAATATTATATATTATATTATATTATATTATATTAATAATATTATATTATATTAATAATATTATATTATATTATATTATATTATATTATATTATATTATATTATTATTATATTTGGCTGCCCATCTTGTAAAACACAACTCTGGGTGGCTTACAACAACAATAAAACCAAAAACAAGAAAGCCAAGAAAATCAGGTGTCTGACCAACCATCTCCAATCCATCAATCCCTACAATCCTCGGGCTCCAACTTTACCCTATCCCAGTGCCTTTGGAAAAGACAGCCCTTTATGACTTTCCAGAAGGCTAAAAGGGTGGGGGCACACCAGATTCCAGGGGGAAGGGTGTTCCATAGGCAGGAGCTGCTACAGAAAAGGCAGGTTGTGGATCAGAATCACTCAACAATGAGTTAATTCTAAAACAGATATACTTAGTACTGTTTCATAATCAGTGAAATTTACTTTTTTTTAACAGTATGTAAAAGATCCACATCTATCACCCGCATATAGTAATGCAAAGTCTGGGAGTATGTGAGCAGCCATCTGGATTATGGATAGGTAAGGAGGGTACTGATACGTATTTTAGAACAAGGAAATATTTTATTTGATAAATGAAGGGTATATGATTATACCTAGAGACTCATTTATTACATTTCTTGGCAATTTTCTAAAAACCACCATTGCTACAGAAGAAGTAATAGTTATCACTCAAACCAATTCTCTTCCTAGAAGAGGAACCTGGTGCATGTAACATTTGCATAGTAATAGTAATCATCACCATGAGTCCTTGTGAGATTACTGCTTTTAATCCAATGGGAAATACAAGCTAAAAGGTGATGCATCATGTCATATAGAGAGCAACTCACAGGACATTTGTGAACAACAGCCTAAGAGGTGACAGACCTCAAGGAATGATCACTTCCAGCCCATCATAAATTATTACAGCAGCTCAAAGAGAAGGTATCTTGGGGATATTCCACATTTGTAATCCTTGATAAATACTTTAATGCATACATACCCATATACCATATCTTGATGTTTCTGGTTAAAGTAACCTTGTGTAGATGTGGAAGATATAATTTTGCTCTGAAGCAGTCTTTGAGGCAACATATCCAAAGCCTGCCAAAAAAATGAAAAATAAGCAAAATAAAAACCATACAGATCACTACAGGTACACAACTTATAAATACATATTATAAAAAGAAAAATATCCTTTATAAAAAATACAAACTAAATAATACCTATAAATGAAGGCATGGCTGCAACAAAGTCATTTGCAGAGAAAATTATTCTGTTTTTGAAAGAAAAACCATAATATTGGCCATATGGAATGTGTTTTGTATACCAAACAAAATATCTCTGACTTGTTCTTTAAATCTATGTTCTTTAAAAAATGCCACTTTTATTATTGTCTTATTAGTTTGAATTTAGGCAATCATATTGTTCCTTCCATATCTTACTCCCTTGCCTTGTCATTTTAACCTTTCACACAGTCCTGGCACTCAATGAGAGAATCACAACATAAATAGTTTGCCAGATACCGGCTGTATCTCAATCTATCCTTCAGTTATCTGCACCAGAAAAACCAGTATACTAGTCAAGAATTCAAAATAAATTCCCTGAAAACTTCTTTAATATGGGATAGTATCAAAAAGAGGACATGGGAGATATTGTCCTCTGTTGGTCCTCAAAGACTTGTTGTTGTTCAGTCGTTTAGTCGTGTCCGACTCTTCGTGACCTCATGGACCATAGCACGCCAGGCCTTCCTGTCCTCCACTGTCACCTGGAGTTTACTCAAATTCATGTTCATTACATCGGTGATGCTATCTAACCATCTCATCCTCTGCCGTCCCCTTCTCCTTTTGCCTTCAGTCTTTCCCAGCATCAGGGTCTTTTCCAGTGAGTCCTCTCTTCGCATTAGGTGGCCAAAGTATTTGAGCTTCAGCTTCAGTATCTGTCCTTCCAATGAGCAGTCAGGGTTGATTTCCTTTAGGATTGACTGATTTGACCTCCTTGCAGTCCAAGGGACTCTCAAGAGTCTTCTCCAGCACCACAGTTCAAAAGCATCAATTCTTCAGCGCTCAGCCTTCCTTATGGTCCAACTCTCACAGCCATACATTACTACTGGGAAAACCATAGCTTTAACTATACGGACCTTTGTCGGCAAGGTGATGTCTCTGCTTTTTAATATGCTGTCTAGGTTTGCCATAGCTTTCCTCCCAAGGAGCAAGCGTCTTTTAATTTCATGGCTGCAGTCACCATCTGCAGTGATCTTGGAGCCCAAGAAAATAAAATCTGTCACTGCTTCCATTTCTTCCCCTTCTATTTGCCAGGAAGAGATGGGACCAGATGCCATGATCTGGGTTTTTTTAATGTTGAGTTTCAAGCCAGCTTTTGCACTCTCCTCTTTCACCCTCATCAAGAGGCTCTTTAGTTCCTCTTCACTTTCTGCCATTAGGGTGGTATCGTCTGCATATCTGAGGTTGCTGATATTTCTCCCAGCAATCTTAACTCCGGCTTGTGATTCATCCAGCCCGGCATTTCTCATGATGTATTCTGCATATAGGTTAAATAAGCACGGTGATAATATACAGCCTTGTCGTACTCCTTTCCCAATTTTGAACCAGTCGGTTGTTCCATGTCCGGTTCTAACTGTTGCTTCTTGACCCGCATACAGGTTTCTCAGGAGACAGGTAAGGTGGTCTGGTACTCCCATCTCTTGAAGAATTTGCCACAGTTTGTTGTGATCCACACAATCAAAGGCTTTAGCGTAGTCAATGAAGCAGAAGTAGATGTTTTTCTGGAACTCTCTTGCTTTTTCCATGATCCAGCGAATGTTGGCAATCTGATCTCTAGTTCCTCTGCCTCTTCGAAACCCAGCTTGAATTTCTGGTAGGTCTCGGTTCACATACTGCTGAAGCCTAGCTTGTAGGATTTTGAGCATAACCTTGCTAGCATGTGAAATGAGCGCAATTGTACGGTAGTTTGAACATTCTTTGGCACTGCCTTTCTTTGGAATTGGAACGTAAACTGACCTTTTCCAATCCTGTGGCCACTGTTGAGTTTTCCAAATTTGTTGGCATATTGAGTGCAGCACTTTAACAGCATCATCTTTTAGGATTTTAAATAGCTCAGCTGGGATACTGTTTTCTCCGCTAGCTTTGTTGTTAGTAATGCTTCCTAAGGCCCACTTGACTTCACTCTCTAGGATGTCCGGCTCAAGGTCAGTGACCACGCCATCGTATTTATCAGGGATATTAAGATCTTTCTTGTATAGTTCTTCTGTGTATTCTTGCCACCTCTTCTTAATCTCTTCTGCTTCTGTTAGGTCCCTGCCTTTTTTGTCCTTTATCATGCCCATCTTTGCACAAAACGTTCCCTTGATATCTCCGATTTTCTTGAAGAGATCTCTAGTCTTCCCCATTCTATTGTTTTCCTCGATTTCTTTGCACTGTTCATTTAAGAAGGCCGCCTTATCTCTCCTTGCTATTCTCTGGAAATCTGCATTCAGTTGGTTATATCTTTCCCTTTCTCCCTTGCCTTTTGCTTCCCTTCTTTCCTTAGCTATTTGTAAAGCCTCATCAGTCAGCCACTTTGCTTTCTTGCATTTCTTTTTCTTTGGGATGGTTTTAGTTGCTGCCTCCTGTACAATGTTACGAACCTCCATCCATAGTTCTTCAGGCACTCTGTCTACCAGATCTAATCCTTTAAATCTATTCCTCACCTCCACTGTATATTCATAAGGGATATGATTTAGGTCATACCTGAGTGGTCTAGTGGTTTTCCCTACCTTCTTCAATTTAAGCCTAAATTTTGCGATAAGAAGCTCATGATCTGAGCCACAGTCAGCTCCAGGTCTTGTTTTTGCTGATTGTATAGAGCTTCTCCATCTTTGGCTGCAAAGTATATAATCAATCTGATTTCGGTATTGACCATCTGGTGATGTCCATGTGTAGTTGTCTCTTGTGTTGTTGGAAAAGTGTGTTTGCTATGACCAGCCTGTTCTCTTGACAAAACTCTATTGGCCTTTGCCCTGCTTCACTTTGTACTCCAAGGCCGAACTTGCCTATTAGTCCGGTTATTTTTTGACTTCCTACTTTAGCATTCCAGTCCCCTATGATGAAAAGGACATCTTTTTTTGGTGTTAGTTCTAGAAGGTGTTGTAGGTCTTCATAGAACCGGTCAACTTCAGCTTCTTCGGCATCAGTGGTTGGGGCATAGACTTGGATCAGTGTGATGTTGAATGGTTTGCTTTGGATTCGAACTGAAAGCATTCTGTCGTTTTTCAGGTTGTACCCCAGACTGCCTTTCCCACTCTTTTACTGACTATGAGAGCTACTCCATTTCTTCTAAGGGATTCTTGCCCACAGTAGTATATATAATGGTCTCCTGAATTAAATTCGCCCATTCCTGTCCATTTTAGTTCACTGATTCCCAAGATGTCGATGTTCAATCTTGTCATCTCATGTTTGACCACATCCAGCTTACCTTGATTCATAGATCTTACATTCCAGGTTCCTATGCAATATTGTTCTTTACAGCATCGGACTTTCCTTCCACTTCCAGACACATCCACAGCTGAGCGTCCTTTCGGCTTTGGCCCAGCCGCTTCACTCTTTCTGGAGCTACTCGGAATTGCCCTCCGCTCCTCCCCAGTAGCATTTTGGACACCTTCCGACCTGAGGGGCTCATCTTCCGGCGTCATATCTTTTAGCCTTTTGATACTGTCCATGGGTTTTCTTGGCAAGAATACTGGAGTGGTTTGCCATTCCCTCCTCCAGTGGACCACGTTTTGTCAGAACTCTCCATCATGACCTGTTCTTCTTGACCTGACTTCATTGAGTTATGCAAGCCCCTTCGCCACGACAAGGCAGTGATCCATGAAGGGGAAGACTAGGTTAAAGTTAAATTCAGAAGATCCTAATTCCCCCATCCCCCATGAAATGTATATCACCTACTGTTCTACACTCCTACTGTTTTATCGTTCAAAAACTTCCCAAACTGAAGCCCATCCAAAATGCATGATGAAGCAGAATGAGTAAACCCAAAAGTAATCTGATTTCAGTGTTGGAATTCTTTGCATAGGATTATTTTGCAATTTCAAGTATAATTTGAGCATTTTAAATAACAGAGGTCCAGATACAGATTAGAATCATACAGATTAAGAAGAGAAGAGAATATATGTAACTGTGGAGTTGGTGCTCTCTGAGCTTGGTTGTTTGCTTGCAGATGTTTCATTACCCAACTAGTGCACTGATGATGTTACCTAATTGGGTAATGAAACATCTGCAAGGAAACAACCACACTCAGAGAGCACCAAGGACCCCACAGATTAAGAATACTCAATTCAAATTCAAGTTGCTGTTGTGGGGAGGTTTGCAGTTGTGTGAACAGAAAAAAATTCACTGTACTTTATTGAGGCACTGCTGGCATCCCAACATTTCTGCATTACAAGCAGTTAAAGATCTGTTCAGAATCTTCAGATGCTTCCTTATCTCGAATGCTTTCCTAAAGAGATAAGACAACTACAATCAAATCATTGTTAATTCATTTTCATCTCTTAGATGCTTTCCATTAATATTGTTCTCAGTGCAAAGGTTACACCAATGGCGTTTACTTTGAGCTAAATATTATAGTAACATGAATGGTACTACATATAAGTGACAGTTTTCCCCCTCTGGGAAGATGCTTGGATAGTGAAGCTTCCATCTCTAACAGTAGACACGTCCAGTTGAATATTTCTCATAGTAAGAAGGGAAAAATAGGCCAGTCAGAATATTTTTTAAAAGTTTTATAAATCACTTTTGGATGAAAGACCCCCAAACAAAATCCAAACCAATGCAAAAATTTAAGAAAAATAATAAAAAAGAAAAAATGAAGGGAAAACAGAACAAATTCCATATTATTTTCCAATGTGTCTTGAAGTTATAGTGGAGGAAACAGGGGGCTTATTAACACAGGCAACTACAGCAAAGACACAATCCTAAAAGTTCTACTAGACATCACTGAATGACTAATAAGCACAATAAAAGTCACAGGTAAAAAATAATTAATTCTTCAATCAATAAAGGACAGAAACACACTTCACTAACATCCTGGCCCTAAAGTCTAAGAGAACAGCTAGGTTTTTAAGACCCTGCAAGGGCCCAATATAGTCACGCCATCCAAACCCCAGGGGAGAAGCTGTTCCACAGGGCAAGCGCCATGACAGAAAAAGCACATCTCCTGGGTCCCATCAAGCAACACTGTTCATGGAAAGGACCTGGCGCATGCCCATCCCGCCAGATGTGATGGGACAGGCAGAACCTGAAATATCCTAGTCCCCCTTTTTAATACACTCAGATCTCTGGCGAGAGCAGGATTGGGGCAGTGCATCCATCCTGGCTCTTCTTGACCTCTCTGCGGCCTTCAATACCATCGACCATGGTATCCTTTTGGGTTGGCTCCGGGAGTTGGGGGTGGGTGGCACAGTTTTGCACTGGTTCACCTCCTTCCTCCAAGACTGGTCACAATCGGTGTTGATAGGGAGTAAGAGGTCCGACCCATGGCCGCTGCTCTATGGGGTGCCTCAGGGTTCAGTGCTCTCTCCCCTCCTTTTTAACATTTACATGAAGCCACTGGGTGAGATCATCCATCACCACGGGATGAGGTATCATCAGTATGCTGATGATACCCAACTGTACATCTCCATCCCGGGTGAACTAACTGATGCTGTGGATGTTCTTTCATGGTGCCTGGAGGCTGTGAGGGTCTGGATGAGGAACAACAGGCTTCAGCTGAACCCTGGTAAGACAGAGAGGCTGTGGGGGCAGGGCTCCTCTGTATCTGGGAATCTACCATCGCTAATCCTTGATGGGGTTGCACTGCCCCAGATGGACCCGGTGCACAATTTGGGGGTCCTCCTGGACTCATGACTCCTGCTCGAGGAGCAGGTAGCAGTTGTGGCTAGGAGGGCCTTTGCTCAACCTCATGTTGTGCATCAGTTGCTCCCTTTCCTGGATCAGGAAGCCCTTCTTTCAGTCACTTACACCCGGGTCATCTTCCATATGGACTACTGCAATGCACTCTACATGGGGCTATCCTTGAAAAGTATCCGGAAGCTGTAGCTGGTGCAGAATGTGGCAGCGTGGGCAGTTACAGGTTATTCTAGGGCTGCGCATGTAACACCTCTTCTGCATGAGCTGCACTGGGTGCCGGTGTGCTTCCAGGTCCAATTCAAGGTGTTGGTTATGACCTTTAAAGCCCTTCATGGCATAGGCCCAGGTTATCTGAGGAACCATCTCATCCCAATTACATTGACCTGTCCCACCTGGTCTGGCAGGAAGGGCATGCTGCGGACCCTGTCGGTTAAAGAATTCCAACTGGCAGGGTCGAGGGGGAGAGCCTTTTCTGCCGTTGCACCCACCCTGTAGAACAACTTGCCCCTTGAGGTGAGGTTGGCCCCCACTCTTCTGACATTCAGGAAGAGCATCAAGACCTGGCTCTGCCAACTAGCTTGGGGATCTAAGAGTGAAAGGCAGCCCTGGGGGTGGTTGGTGGCTTAAGATCCTCTGCCTTTTAGTTTCCCTCTTTTATCACTGCAGTTGTTAAACAAATTGCAGTTGTTAAGTGAATCAATGGTTCCCTATTGATTTGGCTTGTCAGAAGCCAGCTGGGAAAGTCACAAATTGTGATCATGTGACCGCAGAACACTGCAACCAGTCGTAAATGCAAGCCAGTTGCCAAGTACCTAAATAGCGATCACGTGTATGCAGGGGTGGTGCAACGGTTGCAACTTTGAGGACGGGTCATAAGTAACCTTTTTTAGCCCTGTCGTATCTCCAAACCATTGTTAAACGAATGGTTGTTAAGCAAGGACTACCTCTCTATTTTATCTCCCCCCAAGAGAAGCATGTGACTTTGGTTTCTCCTGAGCAATCTCTCCTACCCTGAGTGTCCATTCAGAGTTATCAAGTTATTACATTTATATGTAAATGTATAAAATATATGAAGGCAGACCTGCTCCTCCTGTGCCTTGTAAGTGATAATTTTCTCCATTTCACACCTTCTGAGGAAGGCAGAGGATCCAAGAAGATGACTCTGCCAGATTTCAAATTTGGTCTTTATCAGTCCCTCTGATACCAATTAAGAGGGGCGTGGTGGCTCAGTGGGTAAGACGCCAGGCTTGTCAATCGGAAGATTGCAAGTTCGGAGGTTCGAATCCCTAGCCCTGCGTGTCGGAGTGAGCTCCCGCACTCGCCCCAGCTCTTGCCAACCTAGCAATTCGAAAGCATGCAAATGCAAGTTGATGAATAGGTACCACTTTGGTGGGTAGGTAACAGCGTTCCGCGCGCGTCATGCGGCCACATGACCGTGGAAGCGTCTTCGGACAACGCTGGCTCTTGGGCTAACAAACGGAGATGAGCACCGGCCCCTAGAGTCGGACACGACTGCACAAATGTGCAGGGGGAACCTTTACCTTTAATGGTTTCCCAAAGCAACACAGGTGTCCATGGCCAACTGATTATGCTCTTATTGTTTTGGGTGAGACTGACTGATCAGCCTGAATGGAGCAAGAGCCTGAAGGGCAAATGACATACAACAAGACGTCAGACAAGCATCCGCTACCACTATCAATAGGCAGGCTGCTGACTTATCTTCCTTGTGACTTTTAACTGTGCTTGTGTGTAAAAGGGTCTGTTTGCACTTATGCACATACAGGAATTGTATATGTGGAAGTGAAGTGTTCTAGGAAGCCTTCACTATAGTTAAATTTAAAATGTGATGTTTTAAACTGAAGGCCTAGAACAGTGTTTCTCAACCTCAGCAACTTAAGATGTGTGGATTTCAACTCTCAGAATTCCCCAGCCAGCCATGCTGAGGTTAAAGTTGCTATGGTTGAGAAACACTGGCCTAGAGGATGCAGGAGGAATGTGTGGGGTTACTCTAGAGCTTCCAGTATTTTTTTTAAACATTTTCCTACTCTTCCTTCCCTTTAAAGCGGGGGCATCTGGGGGACGGTAATGTCAAAAAAGTCAAGATGGTGTCCATGACCATGCAACTGAAGCCCCACCCTTTTTATGTGTGTGCAACATGCATGCACATAAAAGGGGCTTGGCTTCAATCACACCACCACAGTCTCCATATTTGCTTTTTGTCCTCCCCTGCAAATGTCCCTGCTTTTAAGTTAATTTTATTTAGTCTGAAATTAAAACATTTAATTTTATTTAAGCTGGCATTCTGAGGCCCTAGGGAATAATCTGAAGTGGCAGAATGAACCAATTCAAAACTCTTGTGAAATCGTCTACAAAGCAGCAACCAACCAATCTCGTAGTGGCAGGCAGCATTGCTCTATTTCACTGTAATATATGAAGGCAGTTTCTCTTTCTTGGGGTATCATTCAAAGATGGAATTGATTTCTGCATCTGCGTCACAATTTCCAACACTTAATTCTGGTTGCCTGGCTTTTTCCTGAACCAATTCAAAGACAACAACTTATGCTTCCCCAAGTCAAAACTAATAGTGATTACAGTCTCAGGAACCTTAATACTTAGGTGAACCCAACAGAAAAAATGGCAATGCTTTTAAATCATCTTGCAATTAAAAAAAATAGCTGCAGCTGCTATTTCTTCCTTAAGTGACTGCACTTTTCTCCAGTATAATAAGTCAATGTATGGCTCTCTATCACCTCAGGACAATTTGCTCTTTGCATTATTCCCCAAACACTCTTTAACATAAAATCATTCTTTCTAAGTGCTGCTCTTTGTCTTAATAATGGCTTCATTCCAGTATGAGAAACTTGCTTGATTCTTAAAACAAAAGAGTCCATCAATATTTTAATTCCAAGGTTGGGGAAGATTTACAATGTGCAGTCTGGCGGAAAGAGGACCTATGTCAATTCAACAATGTAACTCCATGTATAATGTCTCAGTCATACATAACTAATTTTATAATGTTGTACCTCTTTATCATAAAGGGAAAAATAAATCCTCATATTTCAATATTTCAGAAATGCACTAGATACTAATCAGGAAAATAGATCTTATCAGAACTGATGATTGATCACAAAGCTAAAGATACAGCTTTAAAAGAAGCACTGTCTATGTTGAAACATCATGGTAAATCATAACCCATGGCTTACAAGCCATAGTAGTTGGATTTATAGAACACACTAAGCCAAAACTCAGCAAACCACAATTTGTATTTTGTACAAACCAAAAGACCTTGACTCATTCAGGGAAAGGGCATAATTAACCTCCATTTTGCCCCAAACTATAACACTGGCTCAAGTATTTCCATTTTGTCTGAAAATGTTTGCTTGATCCTACATGTAGATAATCAAAAGAGTGTAAATTTAACATAATAGCTCTGCATGATAATCATATACTGGATGATACGGATTATCTGGACCCCTTCCAGTCAGGATTCAGGCCGGGATATGGGGTAGAGACTGCATTGGTCGCACTTACAGATGATCTCTGGCGAGAGCGGGATGGAGGCAGTGCATCCATCCTGGCTCTTCTTGACCTCTCAGCGGCTTTCGATACCATCGACCATGGTATCCTTTAGGGGCGGCTCGGAGAGTTGGGGTTGGGCGGCGTAGTCTTGCGCTGGTTCGCCTCCTTCCTCCGAGACCGGTCCCAATCGGTGGTGATAGGAGATGAGAGGTCCGACCCTCGGCCCCTACTTTGTGGGGTGCCGCAGGGCTCGGTTCTCTCCCCTCTCCTATTTAATATCTACATGAAACCGCTGGGTGAGATCATCCGCCAACACGGGATGAGGTATCATCAGTATGCTGATGATACTCAACTATATATCTCCATCCCGGGTGAGTTAAGTGATGCAGTTTCTGCCCTTTCTCAGTGCCTGGAGGCTGTGGGGGTCTGGATGGGGAACAACAGGCTTCAGCTGAACCCTGGCAAGACGGAGTGGCTGTGGATTGATGGCGCCTCGGGATCCAAGGAGTTGTCATCTTTAGATCTGGACGGGGTGGCACTACCCCGTTCAGACTCAGTGCGGAATCTGGGGGTCCTTCTGGACTCACGACTCCTGCTTGAAGAGCAGGTGGCAGTCGTGGCCAGAAGGGCTTTTGTGCAACTTCGAGTTGTACGCCAGCTTCGCCCTTTCCTGGACCGAGATGCCCTCCGTACAGTCACTCATGCCCTGGTCATCTCCCATATAGACTATTGCAATGCACTCTACATGGGGCTACCCTTGAAGAATATCCGGAAGCTTCAGCTGGTCCAGAATGCGGCTGCGCGCGCAGTTATGTGTGCCCCAAGATCGGCACACGTGACTCCTCTGCTGCGTGAACTGCACTGGTTACCAGTTTGCTTCCGGGTCCAATTCAAGGTGTTGGTTGTTACCTTTAAAGCCCTACATGGCATGGGACCAGGTTACCTTAGAGACCGCCTCATCCCCAGAGTATCGACCCGCCCCACCCGGTCATGCAGAGAGGGCATGCTACGGATCCCATCAGTAAAAGAATTTCATCTAGCGGGATCCAGGAGGCGTGCCTTCTCTGCCGTAGCACCCGCCCTTTGGAACATCTTGCCCCTTGAGGTGAGGCTAGCCCCCACACTCCTGACCTTCAGGAAACAACTGAAAACCTGGCTCTGCCACCTCGCCTGGGAGGGGATGAGTAATAGCTCTTCCTGGAGATGGCTCGCACCATAAAGTTCAGTTCGGTTCGTAAACATCAGATACAGCCTCTTGGATTTTATATTTTTATATTTTTATATTTTTATATTTTTAATTGATTGTATAAAGTATTTTATATGTTTTTAATCGCTGACTTTATTGTAAACCGCCCAGAGTCCCCTTGTGGGGGGAGATGGGCGGTGATATAAGTTAGAAATAATAATAAATAAATATACATGGAATCATATCAGTTCATACACAGAAATAATCTATAAAGAATCCTGGAGACTAAACTGTTAATGCTTTTTCAATCGTTAATGAAAGTGTTCAAGGAGTACGTCAGTTACCTCATTCTACTTCCATGCGCTGAAAGAGCAGCTTGATGTTGCAGTAAACAATGATCCTGGAATACTGAAATAACTTTTTTGGCTAAATGTCCTATATTCACCCTAAAAATAACAATAAAAAAATAAATACTATGTACAATATTTTAGTGCTTTTTGTTGTTACTTACCCTTTTCTCAAGTTGTCCTCATAATACAAAAAACTTCATAGACTTCTTATAGAAATTTAGACATTTTCTTATAGAAATTTAGGCTTCGGTGCAATACACACAGTTTAAATTCAGTAGAAATAACATAGTTCAGAAAGTGAAGGCAACCATGGCATAGAAGAATTAAACAGATTACATGGAATTAAACTATATACACCAGACAATCTTGAGTTTATCAACAACTCAATACCAGCATTTGAGCTCAGAGAAAATAGACCAGAAAAGCTCAATGTTGTACATGAACACTTACTTATCTAACTTGTGAATCTGCTGTTCATTGTAGCCTAGACCTAGAAAGAAAAGAATTGGGATTATGAATTACAAGTCAATAATGTTTAGAGGGTCTCTAGTATAAGATAATTGAAGAATGAGGAAATATGGGTTGTACATCCAGTGAAAACTAAGGAATTCGGGAATTCAGTTCTATGGAGGGGGGAAAAAAGTACCAGAAGGTTTATTCTTTATGAGGACATCAGACACAGAGGCAGCTTAATGGCTAAGAGGTACAATACATTGCACTTTCACAAATTACAGCCCACTTCATGAAACACTCCAGCACCTTCTTTAAAAAGACAAGTTTCACTGGTTGCATGGAATCCCAGATGTGCATTTTCTTTTGAGGATACAAGGCATATTTTTGTGGTCTTCAATGAGCTCCAAAGCTATTCTGTGCCATGTTGGTATCTTACCCACATGTAATGAAACTGATCAAGTCTGTAGAAATGCCTCAGCTTTCAAGACCAGCAAATCAAAAGCTGATCTTTTAGTGAGTATTTCCTCAAGAATTGCAACCCACTTCTCCAGGGACCACCTTCTTTAGGGCCACATGTATAGTTGAAGAAGGCATGGTTGTACAAATTGCTAATTATGGTTGGTCTTTCGATTAGATGCAAGAAGCAATTATCTCAGGTAGAAGATGCTGGAAGGTTCTGGAAGAGAGAACTACAGTATATGCTATATGTCCTACTCTATAACCTTCAGTGTCTTGTCTAAGGTAGGATGCTGTCCTGCTGTCTGTGCTGATAAAATACTAAAGTGCCAGATCAGCTGCCTTCTGTACATGGAACAGGAGAGCATACTATCTTATTTTTTGCCTCAGACAGCAAAATATCTTGGGACTGACCCAGGTACTGAGTCACTGTGCAGTCTTGAGCATCATGTAGGTTTAACTAGATGAGCTAATGGGAACAAAAACCCACAGTTACAGTGCCAAGCAGTTGGGAACCACCATTTTAACTTCCCACAGTACCTTGGATATATATTTCATTTGAGGTATTGTAGGAAAATCTGTATGATTTCTAGCTCATGCTCCCTGATGTTGTTAAAAAAAAAGAGGCAAACATCAGAGTTGGTTTGTGGCTTGAATCATGTCAACTGGATTTCTATTTTCTCAGTAGAAACGTTTCACTCCTTATCCAAGGAGCTTCTTCAGTCTTCTTCAGCTCCTTGGATAAGGAGTGAAACGTTTCTACTGAGAAAATAGAAATCCAGTTGACATGATTCAAGCTACAGACAATTCCACCTGGATGACTGAGAACCTTCATAGACAGATCAGAGTTGGTTGCTGAGGATGGTGCCTTTTTTGCCATGGCTAAGAACATAAAACGTTGTGCTGGGCTACAAAAACACAGAAACTCCACAGAATTATTTCCTTTATTGGTCCTTTTTGTATGGGTTTCCAGGTATTTCTTTTAAAGGTGGAGATTCTGATCACATCACTGTTATTTGTGTGAGACTTAGCAGGACCAAGATCAGAGGCATGTTGCCTGAGGGCAGACAGGACTGTTATAATCACAGTGCAGAGATGTCAACCCACATCTCAATACACCTTGAGAAATGACCTGCTCTCAATTCTGTTGGAGTGCACAAGTAAGAAAAAGACATGCAAGATTTGAACCTCGAGACAAATATAGTTGAAGCTTATAACTGGTAGCCAGTTTTCTCCTCTAATTATGGCTTTTCTAGTATCTATAATAAAACTGGCTTATCAAAGAGTTACGTTCTTGAATCTCTGCCTGCTAGCCTTTGAGTTCAAGTCACAATCTGAGTGAGGCCTGACAATTTGGGATCTCATTACTGCATTTTGTCCTCGGTCTTCAAGCGCTTCTTCCAGACATGGAAGAATCGAATAAAGTAACTATGAATATGATGCTTTCAGATTGATGAACTGTCTCAAGATTGGTCAGTGCTTTCATAAATTTTATTTTATGCTTCCAGGTGTTGCTAAATGGATTGCTAAAATCCCAAAATAAAGCAATATTAATATAGTATACTGCTTGTTTGAGAGTAGTGCTGCTGCAAAGTCTAAGTGTCACTTTTTTACATTTAAGAGACCTGCCTAATTAGATGCAGCCTTTAGTTAGCAATTAACAGGCATTCTGTTTCCAAAATATAGACAGTTTAATGCTTTAAGAAAGGCAAATGTCTTTAGCAACTCACACGAGCATTTCCAAGTCTTTTTGAACTGGTTGTAAATGTGCTGCATCTTGTCAAGGCAGGCCTCCATCTTTTGAATGCTAAGGGACAAGGTTAGAAATAAAAAGAAATGAACATATCTATTAAATTACTTCATAGACTAGAGCAGAGCTTTCCAAACTGTGTGTCGGGACACGTTAGTGTGTCGGCTGCAGTGTCTGCAGTGTTTGGGTGTGTCGCGGCTGCTGCTGCCTCTGAGCCCTGCCAGGATTCCACGCAGGTCCCAGTGCCTGCCTTGTGCCTGGCTGCCTCCAAACCTGCCCTGCCAGGATTCCGCGCAGGTCCTAGTGCCTGCCGTGTGCCTTGCTGCCTCCAAACCTGCCCTGCCAGGATTCTGCACAGGTCCTAGTGCCTGCCTTGTGCCTTGCTGCCTCCAAACCTGCTGTGATTCCACACAGGTCCTAGTGCCTGACTTGTGCCCTGCTGCCTCCAAACCTGCCCTGCCAGGATTCCGTGCAGGTCCTAGTGCCTGCCTTGTGCCCTGCTGCCTCCAAACCTGCTGTGATTCCGCGCAGGTCCTAGTGCCTGCCTTGTGCCCTGCTGTAAGAGTGTGTCGCGAAATGATGCATGTCTAAAAAGTGTGTCACCAACATGAAAAGTTTGGAAAGCTCTGGACTAGAGATTGGGTTGACTGTAATATCAAAAGGCTTGATGCAGGAAATTAATCAAAAGCAAGACAGAGGCTGCAAAAGTTGTTATAGTTAGATTTGGTCTTGGCTTCACAAGCTGTAAGACCTTAACCAGAAATCTTGCACCTGATTTAAAGATTTTTTTTAATGATTCAGCAATATCAGGCACACAGGGGAACTAGCTTTAGTTGGCAAGCAGGGTTCATTGCTAGAATTGGCAGATCTTGTGAATCTTGAGCTAATCACTACAATCAGCCGCAAGCTCAGTGCCAATTCATTCAATTATAAAATGGATAAAACTACTGAATAACAGAGCATGATAGCTTAGTGATAAAACACATGCCTTGCACCCTGAAACACAAGTCCCTGACACCTCCATGTAGAGGTGGGAAAACTGCCTGAAACTTCAGAGAGCTGTCACCAGTCAGTATTGACCACATGTAGACAAGGCTGTGGCCCAGTAAGTTATACGTATATTCAGAAAACCGTGCCTTGCTGAAAGGCCTGTGCCACATAATTTAATACAAAGACGACAAATGTGTTCAGAGCATACAACTTCATTTTCTTTATCTTATATGACATGTAGTCACAGAAATAATTATTTCTGCCCCGCTCCAAATTTCCTACATCCCCATTATTACAAGAATTGGTCCATTACGTTCTTTCCCCTAAAATCTAAGATGCCTGACATGGGAAGAGCCACATTGCTAATCTAGACTTTACAGATGGGAGCTGGAGCACAGTTTTAAAGACTCGGTAAGGCACAGGTATAAAGAAAACTCGGCCAAGTAGCTCAATTGCAGTTGTTTTTAGTAAATACCATAGAATATTCAGTCTGTCTCAACAATATTGATTTCTCCTGTTCAAACCTCCCACTGCTGTGCCAGCCACTGAAATGATTCCTGCATATATTCCTCAAATCATTGACTACTTAATATGAAAAAAAAATGTATTAGCTGGTAGCAAGCTATTTTCTTTCAAAGGTAAAAGGGAAGACAGTTTCTAGCCACTCTAGGTTTAGCATTTTGGCATAAAATTGAAATTAGGGAGAAAACAGAAGGGGGGGTTGTCATACATATTGTGATGTCAATTAAATCTTGCACCTGATTTAAAGATTTTTTTTAATCATTCAGCAATATCAGGCACACAGGGGAACTAGCTTTAGTTGGCAAGCAGGGTTCATTGCTAGAATTGGCAGATCTTGTGAATCTTGAGCTAATCACTACAATCACTACATATTGTGATGTAATCACTACATATTGTGATGTACTGTACAGTATTATCATACATCAACCATGCACATCCCAAGATTACCATCATTTGTAGTGTCAGCAGGCAAGTATAGAGAGTGCATAGTTGTTAGTGATAGAGTGAGTCAGGTAAATGGAATGAACGAATTCAATCACCTGAGCACACACTCCACCAGCTAATACATGACAAAAGACTTCATTGCTTAGGAGCCTTATCTTTGCTTAAGGGCCTGTATAGCAGCCTTTCTTCCAAGGATAACTGAACATTTAAGCCATTAATCAGGGCTGGAACTTCTTTTTGCCAAAGATGGACCTTCCACACAAGATGCCAGATTTTCTATATCCAGCTATTCTCCCAGACCACACCCCATTTATGTGAAGTATCTCAGCGGGCAATCAAGCTGGGTCACATTGATACATAAATTCACTACCTATCTGACCATATCAGAATCTAATTTTTGGTACTGCCAATTGACTTTACAGATTGACCACTTGCATGATATCTGTTTTTACTGTGGGAAGGGGGTTAATTTTGAATTTTTCTGACTTTGGTAGGATAACCATTGGCAAACCACTACTGATCAGTAAACTGAAGCCTGAAATAATCAATGGGCATTATGTCTTTTCTGGGCTACCTAACATTGCACCTTCTTTTTATTGCCTTTTACATCATTCACGATGCTGCTTTGCTCTAATATATCTCCCACAGCAGTCTTGCTGACCATATGATTTTTCATCATTGTACTTAGGTGACTCATGTAATTTTTTTTTCTTCACTGTGAATACAATTATTCTTCTCTGCTCCCTTCAGTTCTTGTCTCTCTAGACTTCCCTCCCACATTATATTATTAATACTGGCCAGTAAAGAGCTTTGTGACTTGTCTGTGAGGGACACACTATCAAAGTAAGTGATACCATGAACACGGCTTTGATTAACCTCAGCTATCAGTGGGGGGGGGGGACAGATTTCAAGGGCAATCTGTTTTTTTCTTCCATCTGGAAAAGCTCAGCCGATCCCTGCCTTTGCCGGGTACCTTAAAGCTGTCCCTGGAGATCCATAATCCAAGCAAATAGCTTCCTCTCCTCAAGCTTTAGGTAATAACAATTCTGAGACTGGGGGGGAAAGCATACCTCCGTCTTACTAACTCATCCCTCCTGCAGCAGCTAGTAGCACATTTCTCCTTCTACAATGACAGTCCATGCAGAAAATAAGTTCTTCATGAATACTAAGAACCAAGAACTAATACAAGCCACACTACCTGAACATGTGGCGCAGATACAGTCAGGATATACAAGATCTAGTAGTAATGTAGCAATGATTATTGGCTACTTTTGTTTTGCCTTACTAATGGACTTTGGTTATTTTAATTACTCTTTTGATTTGCTATTTCGTATGTCATTTGCTCTGTATGCAAAGAACAGCAACCAAAATGATACAGGGCTAGAGCAGGTTGCCTACAAGGAAAGATGACAATGATTGGTGCTTTCTTGCTTGCAGTGAAGATGGGAAATGGGAGACACCAAATGGTATATAAAATCATGCATGGTATGGAAAATTGGAATTTTTCATTTCAAATTTCAAATTTCAAAAAATTGGAAAAAATGGAAGTACTTTGGCCACATAATGAGAAGACAGGATACCCTGGAGAAGAAGCTGATGCTAGGGAAAGTGGAAGGCAAAAGGAAGAGGGGCCAACCAAGGGCAAGATGGATGGATGATATTCTGGAGGTGACAGACTCAACCATGGGGGATCTGGGGATGGTGACGGTCGACAGGAAGCTCTGGCGTGGGCTGGTCCATGAAGTCACGAAGAGTCGGAAGCGACTGAACGAATAAACAACAATGGAAAATTGGACAGGGATTTTTTTTTCTCCCTTTCTGGGTCATTCACTGGAACTAAATGCAGGGAGATTTAGGGTCAATGCAAGAAAGCACTAATGTGTAGTTCACATCATTGTACTAATGGCGACCAGTTGAAATGTTTCTAAAAGGGGACTGATCAGAGATATGGACTGGGTAATAAATGGTTACTTGATTTGATTACTCCCTTTGGAATCACAGGCAGCTATCAGAGAGCAAACTATCTGCTGTAAGTCTAAGAGAGTTATTGCCTTCCCAAATGTGCTGGTGAGCTTCTTGAATATATTTGGTTGGCCACTGTGTGTAATGGGAAGAAGAAATAACCTTAAAGAAGAGGAGGAAGAGCCTCCCTCCCTTTATCATCATGAGAAGTAGGGAGGGTCTTGTCTGAGATGCTTACTTGGATTACAGTTCTGCCCCGGACTCAGATTTCTTTTATCTAACTGTTGTCTTGGTAGCGGCTCTTCCTCCTGTTCTTCAAGGTTATTCCTTCTGCCCATTGCACTGTGTGACACAGAAAACTGAACTAGATGGCCTGATTTAGCAGGTCTCCTGTCATATGCTTAACATAAGTATTTTTAATAAAGAAAGCATATTGCTTTAACTACTTCTGAGCAAATAGACAACCAATTTGCAATTGGTTATTTAACAGAGACCTGTTCATTACAATATAAGATGAGCCATGCTGGGTTATACCGAAGTCTTTTTTACTACAGCCTTGTGTTTCAATATTGGCCAAGCAGGTGTTTCTGGGAAGCCCACAGTCAAGAGAAGGGCATCTTTCTGTCTGTGTTCTCCAACAACTATTATAGCAAGGAATGGCATCTCCGATATTGGAAGTAATACAATGAAACTGTATTAACCCCTGATCGCTCTGTCTTACATATTCCCTCTATGACTGCCATCCACGTCTTGTATTCATAGCAGATATTTTAGTATCATCAAAATCTTCTGGATTTTTAGGGTTGAGACAGTTAAAAAATGAGGGTTCACACATTGTGCTAAGCCATGGTTTGTTAGAATCATGGGTTTTTTTGGTACAAACCACAGTAGTTTGTATTATATATAACATTAACTTATAAACCATGAAGTATAAACCACACTGGCTGGATTCACAGATCCCACAAAACCAAAAAGAAAGAAAGTATGTAATGCTTCAACAATGACAACCTCTTTTTTAAAATGCAATTTTTGCATGTCAGCATGGTCAGTTCCTTGAATGAAACTGAGCGATAGTTGCGTCACAGCCTTTGAACAATGAACATTCCATTCTACTAACCTTCCGTCGTCTTTCATTTGAATCTGTTTCTTTCCCACTTCAGATAAAATGCACCGTACAGTGGCTTGGTGTTCAGAGATGCTACGGGCACATCTAGAAATCTCTTCACTAACCTGAACCAGGAATGTGAAATTAAAGAAGATGGGGGGGGGGGGAGGGAAAAGAGGGGAGAGCACATGGAAAATATGTGTGTGCATTATTCTGCAGAAACCTAACCCAATATTCACATTTCAGACATACAGTACATAATTACTCTCAACTGAAAGTAATTTGGTATCCTTTGAAATATAAAAACACTGTCTTGACAAATCCTATTCTTCATTTAACATGATCACCAAGATGGTTAAAATTAAAGAATATGAAGATTAAGATGGGCATGTCATCTAGATATTGAACTTGAAATATATGCAAATATAGCAGGAACTATTGTATATCTGCTTGCCTCAGAGAGGAGGCTTTTTTGTCCAAAGTTTACCTCCCCCCCCCCAAATAAAATAGGATAACATAAAAATCAGTCAAAAAATTCCATAGTTTAAACTCCCAAAGACAACTCTCTAACCTGGTTTGAATGACCATATCTCGGTTTACTAAGTGCAATCCTTCTGCCAACATTTATTGCCCATAATTCCCTCCACACAATGTGGAAAGTCAGGAATCTTCAATTAAAGTTATGTTACATTCAGGTCACCAAGCTATAGTTTAAACTTTGGGAAGAACTGGAAGTTGACTTAAAATCCTGGCTTGTTCTGAACCCGATAACCATAGTATCCTGATGCAGGTGTACTGGAAACCATAGTTAATCAAAAATATAAGGCAGGGGTTCTCAACCTTTTTTTGCTCATGACTCCCTTCTGAGCCTCATTTACCTCTGTGGACCCCCCCCCCCCAATAGTGACTGCCCTTTTCATTAAGATATTTATTGTAAACTGTAGTAATCCTCAATATTTATGCTGCTGAAATTAAAAGAAAATGAGATGTGAGGATTATGACAAATTGAATTTACACTTGGCAGTTAAGCTTGGGTGGCCCCCTAGGGGGGGCATATGGCCCACGTTGAGAACCCCTTTATTATAAGGGGCTCAGTGCAGAATATCAAGAAGGAAAACACATACAAGCACATTTTTTTTTCACACTTTGGCTTTTAAGATGAGGTAACATCATCTGAAATGGGACAACCTCTCTGAACCAAAAGAAGAGTGCATTGCAAATCTGCATAATTTGATGTGCAGAAGAAGTCTTTTGGTGATTGAGCTGCCCATCCACCATATTTGGAGCAAGAAGAATGGTTACCTTACACTTTTGAAATGCTCATAATGCCTAGAAGCTGATTCTATTATTACTCCATTAGTTAGCATAGGAACCATTGCATCACCATTCTTTCCCATCTAGTCTAATGGGAGAAGCCTAGATCACACAGGAAAAGCCCCAGTTGTGGGTCCCCCTCTAATAAGCATTATCTAGTTCAGGACTTTCCAAACTGTGTGTCGCGACACAATATTGTGTCACCTGGGGGCCCCAAGTGTGTCGCGTGACAACCCGGAAGCGCCGGCGGTGGTGCTTCTGGGTTGCCGCACGGCGGCAGTGGCTGCCCCTTCGAAAGGACAGGCTCCGGGGACCCCGAAAATGCCCTCGGTTCTGGCAGGGAGGCGAAAAGCCTCCCCGCGCGCACGCTTGCTGCCGGGCTTTCCGGTGCACAGCTGACCGGCGCGGGGGGGGGGCTGGGGTGGAAATTCTTCCCGCTGATCAGCTGAGCGCCGGAAAGCCCGGCAGTGTGCACGCGGCGAGGCTTTTCGCCTCCCTGCCAGAACCGAGGGCATTTTCAGGATCCCCGGAGCCTGCCCTTTTGAAGGGGCAGCGGCAGCAGCGCGGAACGCTGTTACCTATCCACTGAAGTGGTACCTATTAATCTACTTGCATTTGCATGCTTTCGAATTGCTAGGTTGGGAAGAGCTGGGGTTAGTGTGGGAGCTCACTCGGTCACGCGGCACTCGGGTCTCAAACCTCCGAACTTGTGACCATCCAGTCGACAAGCCTGGCGTCTTACCCGCTGAGCCACTGCGACCCCTATATATACAGTGGGGCAAAAAAGTATTTAGTCAGCCACCAATTGTGCAAGTTCTCCCACTTAAAAAGATGAGAGAGGCCTGTAATTGATATCATAGGTAGACCTCAACTATGAGAGACAAAATGAAAAAACAAATCCAGACAATCACATTGTCTGATTCGGAAAGAATTTATTTGCAAATTATGGTGGAAAATAAGTATTTGGTCAATATCAAAAGTTCATCTCAATACTTTGTTATATATCCTTTGTTGGCAATGACAGAGGTCAAACGTTTTCTGTAAGTCTTCACAAGGTTGGCACACACTGTTGCTGGTATGTTGGCCCATTCCTCCATGCAGATCTCCTCTAGAGCAGTGATGTTTTGGGGCTGTCGCTGGGCAACACGGACTTTCAACTCCCTCCAAAGGTTTTCTATGGGGTTGAGATCTGGAGACTGGCTAGGCCACTCCAGGACCTTGAAATGCTTCTTACGAAGCCACTCCTTCGTTGCCCGGGCGGTGTGTTTGGGATCATTGTCATGCTGAAAGACCCAGCCACGTTTCATCTTCAATGCCCTTGCTGATGGAAGGAGGTTTGCACTCAAAATCTCACGATACATGGCCCCATTCATTCTTTCCTGTACACGGATCAGTCGTCCTGGTCCCTTTGCAGAGAAACAGCCCCAAAGCATGATGTTGCCACCCCTATGCTTCACAGTAGGTATGGTGTTCTTTGGATGCAACTCAGCATTCTCTCTCCTCCAAACACGACGAGTTGTGTTTCTACCAAACAGTTCTACTTTGGTTTCATCTGACCATATGACATTCTCCCAATCCTCTTCTGGATCATCCAAATGCTCTCTAGAAAACTTCAGACGGGCCCGGACATGTACTGGCTTAAGCAGGGGGACACGTCTGGCACTGCAGGATCTGAGTCCCTGGCGGCGTAGTGTGTTACTGATGGTAGCCTTTGTTACGTTGGTCCCAGCTCTCTGCAGGTCATTCACTAGGTCCCCCCGTGTGGTTCTGGGATTTTTGCTCACCGTTCTTGTGATCATTTTGACCCCACGGGGTGAGATCTTGCGTGGAGCCCCAGATCGAGGGAGATTATCAGTGGTCTTGTATGTCTTCCATTTTCTAATTATTGCTCCCACAGTTGATTTCTTCACACCAAGCTGCTTGCCTGTTGCAGATTCAGTCTTCCCAGCCTGGTGCAGGTCTACAATTTTGTTTCTGGTGTCCTTCGACAGCTCTTTGGTCTTCACCATAGTGGAGTTTGGAGTGTGACTGTTTGAGGTTGTGGACAGGTGTCTTTTATACTGATAACAAGTTCAAACAGGTGCCATTACTACAGGTAATGAGTGGAGGACAGAGGAGCCTCTTAAAGAAGAAGTTACAGGTCTGTGAGAGCCAGAAATCTTGCTTGTTTGTAGGTGACCAAATACTTATTTTCCACCATAATTTGCAAATAAATTCTTTCCGAATCAGACAATGTGATTGTCTGGATTTGTTTTCTCATTTTGTCTCTCATAGTTGAGGTCTACCTATGATGTCAATTACAGGCCTCTCTCATCTTTTTGAGTGGGAGAACTTGCACAATTGGTGGCTGACTAAATACTTTTTTGCCCCACTGTAATATAGATTGTTGTTATTAACTCTTCTGCCTTCTTATCTCTTGCCTGTTGTTTGTGTCTGTTTCTCCCTGCGTTTGCTGCCTTTGGTCCTGTTTGGCTCTTGTTCCTTTTTTGCCCACCAAAAAGTGTTTGCCCACCAGTGAATTTCATGCACTAATCAGTTATCTCTGCAGCAGGCAAAAACTTTTCAGACATGAGGTTTTAACACTAGTGGCCGGCAAAAAAAGTGCAAGCGTTTCCTGTTTTGCCAATTAACTCATTTTGATGCTTTGTTGTTCAGTCGTTTAGTCTTGTCCGACTCTTCGTGACCTCATGGACGATAGCACGCCAGGCCTTCCTGTCCTCCACTGTCTCCCGGAGTTTACTCAAATTCATGTTCATTACATCGGTGATGCTATCTAACCATCTCATCCTCTGCCGTCCCCTTCTCCTTTTGCCTTCAGTCTTTCCCAGCATCAGGGTCTTTTCCAGGGAGTCCTCTCTTCGCATTAGGTGGCCAAAGTATTTGAGCTTCAGCTTCAGTATCTGTCCTTCCAATGAGCAATCAGGGTTGATTTCCTTTAGGATTGACTGGTTTGACCTCCTTGCAGTCCAAGGGACTCTTAAGAGTCTTCTCCAGCACCACAGTTCGAAAGCATCAATTCTTCGGTGCTCAGCCTGCCTTATGGTCCAATTCTCACAGCCATACATTACTACTGGAAAAACCATAGCTTTAACTATACGGACCTTTGTCGGCAAGATGATGTCTCTGCTTTTTAATATACTGTCTAGGTTTGCCATAGCTTTCCTCCCAAGGAGCAAGCGTCTTTTAATTTCATGGCTGCAGTCACCGTCTGTGGTGATCTTGGAGCCCAAGAAAATAAAATCTGTCACTGCTTCCATTTCTTCCCCTTCTATTTGCCAAGAAGTGATGGGACCAGATGCCATGATCTGAGTTTTTTTAATGTTGAGTTTCAAGCCAGCTTTTGCACTCTCCTCTTTCACCCTCATCAAGAGGCTCTTTAGTTCCTCTTCACTTTCTGCCATTAGGGTGGTATTGTCTGCATATCTGAGGTTGTTGATATTTCTCCCAGCAATCTTAACTCCGGCTTGTGATTCATCCAGCCCGGCATTTCTCATGATGTACTCTGCATATAAGTTAAATAAGCAGGGTGATAATATACAGCCTTGTCGTACTCCTTTCCCAATTTTGAACCAATCGGTTGTTCCATGTCCGGTTCTAACTGTTGCTTCTTGACCCGCATACAGGTTTCTCAGGAGACAGGAAGGTGATCTGGTACTCCCATCTCTTTAAGACTTTACCACAGTTTGTTGTGATCCACACAATCAAAGGCTTTAGCATAGTCAATGAAGCAGAAGTAGATGTTTTTCTGGAACTCTCTTGCTTTTTCCATGATCCAGCGAATGTTGGCAATCTGATCTCTAGTTCCTCTGCCTCTTCGAAACCCAGCTTGCACTTCTGGTAGTTCTCGGTTCACATACTGCTGAAGCCTAGCTTGTAGGATTTTGAGCATAACCTTGCTAGCATGTGAAATGAGCGCAATTGTACGGTAGTTTGAACATTCTTTGGCATTGCCCTTCTTTGGAATTGGAACGTAAACTGACCTTTTCCAATCCTGTGGCCACTGTTGAGATTTCCAAATTTGTTGGCATATTGAGTGCAGCACTTTAACAGCATCATCTTTTAGGATTTTAAATAGCTCAGCTGGGATACTGTCTTCTCCGCTAGCTTCGTTGTTAGTAATGCTTCCTAAGGCCCACTTGACTTCACTCTCTAGGATGTCTGGCTCAAGGTCAGTGACCACGCCATCGTATTTATCAGGGATATTAAGATCTTTCTTGTATAGTTCTTCTGTGTATTCTTGCCACCTCTTCTTAATCTCTTCTGCTTCTGTTAGGTCCCTGCCTTTTTTGTCCTTTATCATGCCCATCTTTGCACAAAACGTTCCCTTGATATCTCCAATTTTCTTGAAGAGATCTCTAGTCTTCCCCATTCTATTGTTTTCCTCGATTTCTTTGCATTGTTCATTTAAGAAGGCCTTCTTATCTCTCCTTGCTATTCTCTGGAAATCTGCATTCAGTTGGTTATATCTTTCCCTTTCTCCCTTGGCCTTTTGCTTCCCTTCTTTCCTCAGCTATTTGTAAAGCTTCATCAGTCAGCCACTTTGCTTTCTTGCATTTCTTTTTCTTTGGGATGGTTTTAGTTGCTGCCTCCTGTACAATGTTACGAACCTCCATCCATAGTTCTTCAGGCACTCTATCTACCAGATCTAATCCTTTAAATCTATTCCTCACCTCCACTGTATATTCATAAGGGATATGATTTAGGTCATAAATCATGACTAGTGGTCTAGTGGTTTTCCCTACGTTCTTCAATTTAAGCCTAAATTTTGCGATAAGAAGCTCATGATCTGAGCCACAGTCAGCTCCGGGTCTTGTTTTTGCTGATTGTATAGAGCTTCTCCATCGTTGGCTGCAAAGTATATAATCAATCTGATTTCGGTATTGACCATCTGGTGATGTCCACGTGTAGAGTCGTCTCTTGTGTTGTTGGAAAAGAGTGTTTGCTATGACCAGCGTGTTCTCTTGACAAAACTCTATTAGCCTTTGCCCTGCTTCATTTTTTACTCCGAGGCCAAACTTGCCTGTTATTCTGGTTATTTTTTGACTTGCTGATGTTTAATAAACAAACATCAAGCTATATTTTTTTTTGCTGGCTGAACTGAGCAGTCTGTGTGCTTGCTCTGATCGGGATACAGGGATGTGCTAAGTGCAAACTAAACTGAAACTTACCCACAGTAATTTTCCAACACTATTAAAATGTCTTCTTATTCCAAGAAATAAGTCCAGCAGACACTTGGAAGTTCTACAATGTTCAATTACCTTTATTCCCCCTGGCACAAGGCTTGACAGGATGCTCTGATAAAAATCGCACAGGCACAGAAACTCATGTACTATGATTTTATCATCAATACAATTCCTGCAGTCATGCTATGATCATCACTCAGGGGATCACTGATGCTATTTTCTAACATGTCTGGGATAAACAGTCATTCTGCACACCCCCACCTTTCCCAAACTGTGAGATCTGTTCTTTTGAAACCAAAGGGACTACAGGGCACTCTCAGGTGCTATTAAGAGGTGGTTAATGGGAGCAACTTACAGCTTGAAGTCTTGCTTTCACTTCAGACAGACCTTTCATCTCTGGAAGCTCGCCATCTTCAACAGTAGTCTCATACCTATTATGGGAAAAGAACAGCAAGAACAAGGGCAGACGGTTTTAATCAGTCAATCAGTAGATTTGCAAAGTAACCAAAACAAGAAAAAAGTATTCAGTGTATACAAGAATCTTCCCTAGACCGCCAACAGAACTGTTGTTAAGTGTTTTCAGAATGCAGGGGGAAAGAGGTGCACTTCACTAGCCCAGTGTTTCTCAACCTTGACAACTTTAAGATGTGTGAACTTCAACTCCCAGAATTCCCCAGCCAGCCATGTTGGCTGGCAAATTCTGGGAGTCAAAGTCCACACAACTTAAAGTTGCCAAGGCTGAGAAACACTGCACTAGCCAATGAATGCCTGCCTAACTCTCTTGGCTGCAGTGGGCATTGGCTACCATCTGTGGAGCTGAGCTTCCACCTTTCCAGGAGCATCTAATTGCTGTTTGCAAGCAACAGGGAAAGAAATTTGGATATACATACAAGTGAGGGAAAAGGAAAGCCAAGGTGTAAGAATTTTAGGCGGAGAGCAAACAGAAGGAAAACAGGGACAAATGAGGTGAGACGGCTGAATTTGGGAGCCAGAAAAATACAGCAAAGTTGTGAGGGAACCCAGAAATGCCAATTTGTTGAGCCATTTCCTAGCATATGAGGTCACCAAGTATATTTCCTGATATATGATGGCATCTTCTCAGAGTAAAAAAAATAAGGAGTAAGTCTTCTTGTCCCTATTTGCCCAAAGCAAAAAAAAAAAAAAGGCAGCGCTGTTCTCTGACTTCATCTTTATGGTTTCTCTATCTTGCTGAATTCTGTAATACGGAACCTAAGAAATCGAACCAGTGACAGCCACTACCTTAGTTTCTTCTGAATCCAACCCCTCTCTTCCTGCCAGTGCTCCCAAGAAAGGCTGGTTGCTTTTCCCCCCTTCTCACCTCAACTATATCCAGGGCTTCTCTTTGTCCTTAAGAGTCTTGGCACAAGATAGCAATAAAGATCAGCAACTCTTGATGCACTTAGTAAACATTAATAGCTTCTGGTTATGGAAAATCTGATCTCTAGGCTTTTCCATTTTGCTAGTTAGTAATGTATGACACAAGGGCAAGCTGGATACATTTCAGAAAAGCACAAATACTTTTTTTTATTTCCAGGACAATCTCACACTGAATGTGGATCACAAGTCAGTAGTCTTTCTTGGCTGAGCTCAGCAGAATGCTAAAGATCACAATAAGTTTTCCTACTTGAAGAATACAAACTGAATCTATTGAGGTAGTGCTCCTAATCCCTTTGAGATGAGAGCCAGCCAGAAAAGCCTCAAGTATATAATTCAAGTATAATGTCATCCAATATTTTGAGACTGTAACTTCCATTATTCCTAGCCAGAAAGGTCATTAGCATGATGACAGCTGGAATCCTAGCACATCAGATGGAAAAGAATGCATTTTTTGAGCAAAGGGCTGTACCTTTCTTTAACTGATGTGCCTGGGGTCTGCACCCTAAAAACAGGCAGGCCCAGGATAAAAAAAAACAAATGTTGATTGAATTTGACTTTAAACATTTTGAAAATTAAATTAAATGCAGATAAGAAGATTGCACCCATAATTTTAATTTCCATTATCCCTCTCAGGCAAATTAAAAATGAAAATCTGGAGGCAAAACGTGGAGAAACTCTGGGGATACAATCAACATTTGGAGAATTGCTACTGACTGAGCATTTCTGTTCCAGTGACTAAGAAGCAGCTTTTAAAGGAGGATGTCTACTGACAAAAAATGCATTAGAGGAAAACAAACTTTGCAAAATGGAGGAGCTAGAAAAATTTTCTAGGATGCAGACTAGAGAAAAAGATGGAAAGCTAAATGTCATGAGATGAGGGATTTTGTTTCTGTTGGAGCGTTGCAACCTCCTGTCACACACCCTTCCAGCTACTTTCCATTCAAGCAACACTCAAAGTGATCGCTTTGAATTTGGGAGCTTTTCTCTTCTTCCAGCCTGAACTAAAGTGAGGAAAAATATTCTGCTCAGGAAAATAAGTTCCAAGCTAAACACAAAGGTAATACTGTATGTGCATGGTTTTGATAGACAAGTGTAGCTATAGAAAAAGTACCTGCCTGAGGACCACAGTCTGTGTAGAGGATTTCACTGAGTCTGCAGTCTTTAAGAATGCTCTGCTTTTGATCTGTCACCAGTCAAAATCCTTAGACCACATGGAAGCGAAATTCTGAAGCAATTCTCAGATGAGCATTGCTCCAAATTTCTCCTGTGCAAAGTGGCACACAAAACATTGCACTCTTTACTGAGTCGAAACAAATGAAAGAGAACCTTTTTTCCCTAAAATGATCAAGGAACAGTTTGCCAGAATACATATAGCCAACAGTTCCCGTTTCCACATAATATATATATCTTTAAAAATTCAAATCCAGACTGCAATGTGAGAAGAAAGAAATCCCTTTGCACTTTCTCAGAAAAATATAGCACATCTACACAAGAGAAATAAGTAGTACAAGCAGAATGCACTCTACACTGATGAAAAAGGGAAGCTCATCACATCTTAAAAAGTACATTCTTAGTCTAATAGCCGAAACAGCCCCATGCATAATTCCAAGCGTTTTCCTCAATGTAGGAGTCTTTCTGCAGGACCCATTCCTACTGCGTAATGCACAGTAGAATTCCAAGCTAGTAGAAGCATCACACATGCACTGAAGAGCAACACTTACAGCCTCAGGACGTTCACCTCTTCTTGCTGCAAGCAATGAAGTGTGGCAACCATGGTTTCTTTCTTCTCTAGAATCTGCAGGCATTCCACTTTCAGGCTCCCACTATACAAGAGAAACAGAACAATCTCTTATGCTTGGCAGCCTCAGATCACTTGTACAAGCCTGTGTTCCTCCCTGTAAAATTAATAGGACCAGATTTTACCAAGTAAAAAAATACTTCTCTCGACAACAGAGAAGCCAACTAACTAAAAGGAAAAGAAAAGAAAAATTCCCCCCGTTGCCTACTAGATGCCTATGTGTGTCACCACAAGGAAGACATGTGGAACACCACCCTCATACTTTTCTTTGCCAACTGTGATTCAGACCCCCTGACACTTAAGGTAAATAATATATATCTTTAAAGACTACAGTTACTGATAAGATGGAAGGGATAAGCTAAGAACACCAGGAGTGTACCCCAAGAGTGTATATTAACCAGTAGGGACACTCAAGGTGTAAAGGTCATCCTAGCTGTCCAGCTAAAGCAGGCACCCACATCACACAGCAACGATGTAAGAAAATGCTGGAGGCAGACAACAGCAAAGGCATAATTTCATACGATGTGGGAGAAGCCAATGGTAAATCACTCCCGTATTTTATGAAGAAAACCACAAGGATAGACAATATTATTAGAATTAGAATGTCAATATTTATTTATAAGATTTATAAAGCTGCCCAGGCAGTGTGATTCTGGGTGGCATACAACATAAAAAACAATCAATAAATCAAAAAAACCCTCAAGCCATGATTAACATTAACCATTATTCAGAAGCCAAGATATGTCTATACCTACAAAGATCAGAATAATACAAACAATGGTTTTCCCTGTGATGCTTTATGGATGTGAAATTCAGACTCTGAAAAAGCAAGATAGAAAGAGTACTTATGCTATTGAACTTTGGTGTTGGAGATATCTTTTGAGAATATCATGGACAGCCAAGAAAACAAACAAATGAGTCATAGAACAAATCAAACCAAAGTTCTCACTGGAGGCACAAATGATCAGGCTCAAATTATCATACTTTGGACATATTTTGCAAAAACCCAGCTCCTTTAAGAAGTTCATAATGCTGGGAAAATGGAAAATGGAAGGAAAGAGAAGAAGAGGATGACCAGCAGCAAGGTGGATTAACTACATTACAACAGCAATCAGTGTACCATTGAGAGACCTAAAAAGCCAGGTTGAGGATATACCATCCAAGAGAAGGTCTATCTATGTGGTTGCTAAGAGGTGACACCATCTTCAGCCCAATTTTGAGCACTGGCATTGCTGTTCTATGATAAATATGCAATTAAAGCAGTTCTATTTAGCCAGAGAACTATTGATACTGCATGGAAAAGGAGTACAAGGAAAATTTCCACCGATCTAAAGTCTTTTTTGCAATATTAGCACAAGCACTTTTGTGTTTAAGTTCCAAGGGACTATTCTTAGAAGGCCTTTATTAATAGTTAACTAGATTCTCCACAAAATACACAGAGAATTGTTTCTGGTCTGTTTTCTGGATGAAGTTTCCTTTAGCTCAGCTACTGCTTCCCACAATAGCCACATGATCATCTCTCTGCCTCATTTCCACATTTTATATTCAGAAAATAATTCCTGACATGTTGGAAACAATGACAATTCTAGCCACTGTTTCCATCTATAGGTTTCAGGTCAATATGAATATCTGCACAAATATAATCAGTTTTCCAACTTCCATGACACTTGTCTTTCTGAGAAGGAATAAAAAGGTGATTTAAGAGTTATCATTCATTTTATATAAATCTTCAAAATCCTAGCCAGAAGTCCTTCCATATGGATCAATTACCTTATTTTACATACCAGCTGTATGCTTTTACTTATTGCCTATTGAGCTTATACATTCCATATTTGTTTATTCCTTTGTAGTGTTTATATTGCCCACTAATGAAGTTCATTTGGATAGCAATTCACAATGAAACATTAAAATATTAAAACTAAAAGGGCAATGGAATAAAGATTAACTCCTTTTCAGAGGAAAAGCCGTATCAGTTGTGTGCAGCAAATGCAACAAACACTTTTGTGGCACATCAAAAATCAATACATTTATTATTGCATATGCTTTTGTGAATCATTTGTGATCCATGAAACTTACATCATAACATGTTTGTTACACTTTCAGATGCCACAGGACTGTTTGTTGTAAAGATCTAAAAAGCTCTCAATGTAATAAAAATACAAAGACCAAGAAAAAAATTAAAAAATCTTAAACTGGCAGTAAGAAGATCACCTGGTGAGCTTTCCTGGGATGAAAGATCCTTTATCTAATAACCAATGAGCTTACTTTCTCCGGGAGGAGGATCCAAAGGAGTTCTCAAGGTGATCTTAGAATCCAGGAAAGCATATATGAGAGGAGGTAATTCTACAGGTAACCTGCCTCCAAGCTTTTTAAGACTTGAAAGGTTAATACCAACTATCTGAAATGGGCTCAAACAACTTAGAAGTGACCATTATGACAGCTTAGGCATAGTAGGAGTTTACTAATGAAACCTAGGTAATAATCATATATCTGAACTGTTTCAAAGGAAAACCCAGGTAATCCAACAGGAAACTACCAGTTTGTGGATTTTATAGCAAATCTGTATCTATTTAGATAGGATTGCAATGGGTTTAACACTCTAAACCAGTGTTTCTCAACCTCAGCAACTCTAAGAAGTATGGACTTCAACTCCCAGAATTCCCTAGCCAGCATGCTCTAAATGGTTAAAATGTGCTCCAAACTAACACCATTTATGACTCTTAAGGCAGCACTGGATTGAACAGCACTTTCCGAACTATGGAACTGATATTTTTGGGTAGGAAACCAAGAACCCTTCAGAGTTCCCAGTCAGTCTGTGTGCCACAGAGAAGCTAGGCTTCGAAAAAGTCTTCAGTTGGAGCCAATGGGAGCTTTTCATCTAGCTTAATTACAACATAATTTGAGGGTTTGGAACAGTTTCACAACTAGAAAGAGAAACTGTATGTGCTCAGGTCCCAGGATACTATTCATGGAGAAATGCGTACAATTATGAACCAGAAAGAGCACTTTTGTGTGTGGGATGAATAAGCCAACATAATCCTGATCCCATTCATGTGACAATCAGATATAGGAGAAAGGAGAAAAACAGAGGACTACCAATGAAGATGTCTCCTGCACCGATAGTAAGCCATCAGATTAATCAAGCTGTTGAGAGTACTTCCTGCCTCAGTATATGACACATGACCAATACACTAGTATGGAAATGCATGCTATAAGCTATTTGGGAAGATGAGAAGATATGAAAAATTTCAAGGCTGATCAGAAGATATTTAAGATATTACAAGGCTGAGGCATCTTAACCAACTGTAGATAATGTTGTATATATTTTATGGTTCAGAACGAATGTGGAAAGCTAGTTTTTTAAAAGTCAGGCTAAAAAGGTTTTTTCCTGTGGGAGTCAGAAGTACTCTTGCTAACTCCCCCCTCAGGAATGTTGATAGCCGGTGCCTGCAGGTCTGGTTTGCTTGTCCAATCAGAAAGTTACCTGTTGGTCCTATTCCAAATAAGTAATGGGTGAGTGGTCACATGTCACACATTGTCCACTCAGGTACTGCCAAGCTGTAATTGTAAAAGCTTTAAAATGTAAATCTTCCTTTTGTGTTTACTTCTCTCCTATACTACTATGTTGTTGGTGAGTGGGGAGAGGCAAATTGCCTCGAGCTATGTTAATTAAGCCATGCTTCTCTTCGGCTGAAGAAAGCAAGCTAAGTTTCTGTTTCTTTGTTTTAAAATAAAAGCAGCATTTTTTCTACTGCAAGTTTTCAGTTCATTGATCTCTTAATATTTCTGTAACTCTGATCTCACAAATTATTAAAAACTACAAAAGATAATTCCTAATTTCTTGTTGACAAAGCAGAAGCAAGAGACATTTTACTTACCTTATCCAATACAGACCTCTGACAATGAGCTCTTGACACTGCAGAAATGAATGACATATCCTCAAGGTCTGGTGAGTTGCTGTTAAGTCATCCTGAAGCATAAAATAAATAACGTGTGATTACACAGTATGCAGTTGGAGGTCTCAATGAAGAATGGAAATGATTTTTCACCCATAATGTGTTTTTATGGGTCCTTTTCCCTAATACACCAGGATTTTGTCATTTTCCCCCCCAGTTACAAACTGTAACAAAAGTTGTGAAAAGTGTAGTTTCAATGTGCTTGTGTACTGAAGATCAAATAGTATCTCATAAAAATTCAACTTATACAAAGTTTTCCACATATACCCCCGTTATCACCTATAACCAAAAGCTTTTCCAGACATCTGTCTTAAATACAGTATTTAAAAGGCATGGTCCAAATCATACAAAAAGCAACATGTACAATAGTACATGTTTCAATGCAGCAGAGGATGGGACACTGAAAACTGTTATGGGAATGGAAAGGCATTGCTGCAGAAGAAAGAAATAAGCAAGTCAGCACAGGATATTCCCTCCTGTAGCCTGTTCAGAAAGATCCATAGCAGAGAGGAGTTGGCTGATTTAGGATGAGTGATAGTGGGTGGAGGAAAGCAAAGATGAAGCAGGAGGAACAGGAAAGTTTTTTCAGACTTCACTCTCTGCCCCTCTGAAACCAGCTTCTTGTCCTCCACATACATGGATCCTGCAAGAAAGAGGAAGACTGGGTCTCACCCTTCACTGATTAATAAATAATAATGTTGTGCCCAATTTGATATATTATGTGACACATTCTTATTCAAGTATAAACATGTGGCTTCTTTGAAGAAGCAGAAAGAAATAACTCCCTTTTTCAAAGTAATACAGTCATGCCAACCATCACAAGACATGTCAAAACTTAACTTGCCTGGTGCAAATTTACTACATCAACATGGAAATAATTCACTTTTGTCTAAATGCCAGCCATTAAGAAGAGGGTAATATATTCCTTACAGCTATCTCTTAACAGAGTCCCCCTTTTGGGGGAGATGGGCGGTGATATAAATATAAATAATAAATAAAATAATAAACATATTTGAAGAAGTTTTCAAACACATCTCCTCCTATGTTAATTTTCACTTATGATAACATATTTTAAAAGGGACATTTTTATTTATTTATTTAATTTATTCCCCGCCCATCTCCCATACAAGGGACTCTGGGTGGGTTACAATAGTTAAAACTTAAAAATTTAAAATTTTTAAAACCATACAAGACAGAAAATATATAAAAAATATATCCAATATAAAATAAAATAAAATAAAATCCAAGATGGATTGGGGACCGTAGCACAAGTCATATTGCTACGGGGCCAGCCAACCCCAGGAGGCACTACCACCTCCGTTGTCCCAGGCCAGGCGGCAGAGCCAGGTCTTAAGGGCCTTCCGAAAGGCCAGGAGTGAAGGGGCCAGTCTCACCTCCGGGGGCAAGATGTTCCATAAGGCGGGCGCTGTCGCAGAGAAGGCATGCCTCCTGGACCCCGCTAGATGGAATTCTCTTGAGGGGGTCCGAAGCATGCCCTCTCTGCACGCACGGGTGGGGCGGGCTGACGTTATCGGGACGAGACGGTCCCTCAGGTACCCTGGTCCTATGCCATATAGGGCTTTAAAGGTAATCACCAACACCTTGAATTGGACCCGGAAGCAAACTGGCAACCAATGCAGCTCGCGTAGCAGAGGTGTTACATGTGCCGATCTTATGGCACCCGTAACTGCTCGCGCCGCCGCATTCTGTACCAGCTGAAGCTTCCGGATACTCTTCAGGGGTAGCCCCATGTAGAGCGCATTACAGTAGTCTATGCGGGAGATGACAAGGGCATGAGTGACTGTTCGGAGGGCCTCCTGATCCAGGAAAGGGCGTAACTGGCGCACAGCTCGAAGTTGTGCAAAGGCCCTCCTGGCCACGACTGCCACCTGCTCTTCGAGCAAGAGTCGCAAGTCCAGGAGGACCCCCAGATTCCGCACTGGATCCGAGTGAGGTAGTGCAACCCCACCCAGAACCAAAGATGACAACTTCCCGGATCTAGGGGGGCCATCAATCCACAGCCACTCCGTCTTACCAGGGTTCAGTTGAAGCCTGTTGTTCCCCATCCAGACCCCCACAGCCTCCAGACACTGAGATAGGGCATCGACCGCATCACCTACTTCACCCGGGATGGAGATGTATAACTGGGTATCATCAGCATATTGGTGATACCTCATCCCGTGGTGACGGATGATCTCGCCCAGCGGCTTCATGTAGATGTTGAACAGGAGAGGAGAGAGAACCGATCCCTGCGGCACCCCACAAGACAGGGGTCGCGGGTCAGCCCTCTCCTCTCCTATCAACACCAACTGGGAACGGCCCTGGAGGAAGGAGGTGAACCAGCGCAAAACCACGCCGCCCGCCCCCAACTCCCTGAGCCGCCCCAAGAGTATACCATGGTCGACGGTATCAAAAGCCGCTGAGAGATCTAAGAGAGCCAGGATGGACGCACTCCCTCCATCCCGCCCTCGCCAGAGATCATCCATAAGCGCGACCAATGCAGTCTCTGTCCCATATCCTGGCCTGAAACCTGACTGAAAAGGGTCCAGATAATCCGTTTCCTCCAGAATCCTCTGGAGTTGCAACACCACCACCTTCTCAACCACCTTTCCCAAAAAGGGAAGGTGGGAGACTGGGTGAAAATTGCCCAGAATAGTAGGGTCCAAAGATGGTTTCTTGAGGAGGGGGTGCACCAGTGCCTCCTTAAAGGCAGCCGGGAACACCCCCTCACTCAAGGACGAATTTATAATTGCCAGGACCCAGCCACATGTCACCTCTCTAGCTGATTTCACCAGCCAGGAGGGACATGGGTCAAGTTGACATGTGGTGGCATTTACAATCCCAAGGATCCTGTCTACTTCATCAGGCCCAACAGGATCAAACTGCTCCCAGATAACATGGCAAGTACGAGCCTCTGGCATCTCCCCAGATCTTGTCTCACGCTTGGAGTCCAACTTGGAATGAATCTGAGCGATTTTGTCCTGCAGATGCTCAGAAAACTCTTCCGATCGGCCCTGTAGATGGGTCTCCCCTTGTTCCCGACCCAAAAGCGATCTTGTAATCTTAAACAGGGCCGTCAGACGGCATTCTGCGGACGCAATAAGAGCGGAGAAATATTCACGTTTCGCCGCTCTTACCGCCACAAGGTAGGCCTTAACAGCGGCTCTAGATTGTGTTCGGTCAGATTCCGTCTTCGTCTTTCTCCAGCGGTGCTCTAGACGTCTCTTAACCCTCTTCAAAGCCCTCAACTCCTCCGTAAACCACGGAGAGTGACGGGCCGAACAGGGCCGGAGAGGTCGCATAGGCGCGATCTTGTCCAGGGCTCCGGCTGCTGCCTTGTTCCAGGCTGCAGCCAGGACCTCCACTGGACCGTGAAGCAAGTCCTCGGGAATAACCCCCAGCTCCTTCTGAAACCTCACTGGGTCCATCAGTCTCCGGGGGCGGACCAATCGAATAGGTCCCGCCTCCCTGCGGAATGGGGCAGCACAAGAGAGTCTCAGGGTCACCAGGGTGTGGTCTGACCATGACAATGGGGAAAGATGTAACTCTCCCCTCAGATCACATTGCCACTGCTCGGACAAGAAAACTAAATCCAGAGTGAGACCACTGTCACGAGTCGTGTCACGAATAATCTGAGACAGGCCCATAGCTGCCATGGTAGCCATGAACTCCTGGGCCGCCTCCGAGGACCGTCCCAGGGACGGCAGATTGAAATCCCCAGAACCATAAGTCTGGGAAACTCCACTGCCAGCCCTGAGACAGCCTCGAGCAGCTCAGGCAGGGAGGTTATTACGCAGCAGGGAGGCTGGTACAGCAGCAACACTCCCAACTGTTCTCGTGAACCCAACTTGAAAAACAGGGTCTCACACCCGGTCACTTGTGGAGCAGCGCCCCTGAAGGCCACAAGGGACTCTCGGATAACAACTGCCACCCCTCCTCCCCTGCCCCGGTGTCTCGGCTGATGCCACACCCGAAACCCGGCTGGGCACATTTCCGAGAGGGCTACTCCCCCCTCTGGGCCCAGCCAGGTCTCGGTAATACACACCAGGTCAGCCCCTTCCTCTGTGATTAAATCACTTATAAGGGGGCCCTTGTTATTCACCGACCTGGCGTTCAGCAGCATCAGTCGGAGACCGGAGCCCACGAGGATCTGCTTACCAGGGCCTGGGTATGAACACGGGGGGCCGGAACGCACCACCGGTAACAAACACCGGGGGCGCCTTCCCCGATAATGGCTTGCCCTCCGGTTCCCGTCATACCGTCCCCTGCCCGTCACCACCTGAATCACTTGGCCCGCCACACAGCCCCCAGAGATTCCCGGCTCTGGCCTAGTAGCCTCCACTCCCAGGCCTCCGGAATTCTTGGGACTAATCAAGGGTCCCTTATCCCATTCATCCATCATCCAATCTCATGCAATGTCGGGTAGCGCGTAAGACCCCCCAGCGCACCAGCTCTCGCTCTCAGTGCTGGTAGGGTCCAGCACCACCCCCACTCACACTCTACACTCACACCCTGCACCACTCCCTCAACTTCTCTCACTGGTCAGGGAGAGGTACCAACACTCACCAGCACTCACTCCTACCCCACCTGACTCTCACCCAGGGGGGTACTCTTACAAAACCATACAATCTTGGCTCCCCCCCCCACCTCGTCTCTGACCCGGGGGGGTCCACATTCATACCAAGGGACCCCTACAAACCCTCTGCCACCTTAGCCTGAATTGGAATGATATCCAGGTCTTCATGGGGGTTAGTCCGTGTTATGATTTTTCTTACGCCCTGATCTCCTGGGCTCCAGCCTCCGCAACATCTGCACTTTCCAGGGCCGCAGGGTTCGCCCCCAACTCCAGCCAGTTCTAACATCAAAGCTTCTGAACCCCCTCTAGAATTGGCTCAGGAAAAAAGTCCAGTTTGTCTGCTTGTCTGTGTGTGTGTGTGTGGGGGGGCTCAACCGAGGACTCCGTTGCACCAGCTGGGCTCCTCTCTGTATCACGCCGGCTCCGCTAGGCCCCACCGACTCCACCGGCCCAACTTGAGCTCCGACGGTCTCCAGCCTCCAGCAAACGAAATCAGAGGCCTCCGGCAGCCTTCCGCAGCCCTCAGTAGACTCCAGCCCCGCAAGCGCCGCCGGCCCAGCTTGAAGACCAACAACTAACAGCATCCAGCTGTTAGATATGTAATATGTAATGTAATGTAAGACATATGTAAGACATATTCTTAACCCAAGCACTGCTTCAAAATACTTTGCTCCACTTTCATAATAGCAAAACCTTCAGAATGAAAAATGCATGTGGGAAACAGACCAAAATGTAACATACATACCCAGCTTTTTGTCTACCATTGTTTTGGAAACTAGATAACTTTGATTCACTCAGCAGGGTTTATATTGCTTATGGTTTTAGTATGCAGTCAACCCTGGGGACAAGACAGATACAGTTGGGTGTGGAGTTGGTCTGGACATTGTTTCCCCACTGCTTTGCCCCCTTTCTTGTCACATGAGCCTCTTGGGGTTCGTATTGGTATTTTTCATCTTTCCCTTTCTGACCAAAGGCTCCCAAACAGATCATCTTGAGTACAAATCCTACCAAAAAAGCTCAAGAAATCTGTTTCTTTTTCCAGCTATTGCTGAATTTTAAGCTTCTCGACTTGGGCCCATCAGTCAAAACCCTTCAATTCCTACACTGGTGAATATAGGTGAAAAACAGGTGAATTTTTTTCATCTCAGAACAAAAATATACCTTTGCTGTGCTGCAATCTGCTAGGACATCAACTATGGGGAGGAATTTGGGGAATTCCAAAGATGCTGGAGAAAAGAAAAGAAATCAAAGTATACATGATACCTTTCTCCAAGATTACTAATAATTTCTTCATCATCATCACCATCACCATCACCATCATCTACATTCAACCAATACAGTCATATTCTCTGAGATGGCCATGCTGACTTGGGATAATGGGAGTTTTGATCTCAGGCATCTGAAAAGAAGCAAGTTACGGAAGACTGCCATAGCGACCATTCATGCAAAATTTGCCCATTATGAAAGAAATTCTGTACTTGTAGAGCCGCAGCGACATCTAGTGCCCACACTATACAGTTTATGGATAATGCTACATACAAGTAGTGTATCTATAACCCTCCATTTCTCTTACATTAATAATTCCCTTCAAGCATTTGTCTGAATCTGTGGGGACTTGCCAATGGATATAGGATGGAACTGCCCACAAAGCCTTACCTGCTACTTTTTCTGGCCTCTACTTGTCTATCTGGGCAATATGAAGGATTGCTGTAGTTGCATGTGCTTGTACAAGTACAAATCTCTATGTGATTTGGGACCCTAACAGAATTTGAGATAGCATATTCATGTTCAACCAAATATAAGTACACCTCCTCTTCAGAACTTGGTAGTTCCCAGAAAAGCTGCAATGCGAGCACCCCACTTTCTATCCTCTTTCACTTCCTCATGAAAGCCTAAAGAGGGTTATGATAATGATAGTGAACCAGACTTAGTATCCTTTCTCTGACCAGAGACAAAATTCAATGTTTTAAAGGAGGGCAAATTTTGATCTACAAGAAAATTGTTTCACCACCACATTTCTGGCTTCCGATTAATAACAAACTTTTCCCTTCACCCTTAATTTAGGCTGATAGGATCTCTGACCTACTGTCATCCTCTAGCTTCCCCACAATACATTTACTGTAATTCCCTTCACACCTGAAGAGACTATTTTGCATTTAGTTCAAACAATCCCCCACAACAGAATCAGCACATCTGAAATCTGCCTGCTTGGAAGATGCATAGGGGGTTTCCAACTGAAGAAGGGATGGGTTGCAAAAAGTCTTGGTTAAATGTTTTGTACAACTTGCTCTCACTTTTGAGAACAAGAAACAATCTATTTCAAAGATAAATTTGGACATTAAAAATGGAGTATGATTTTTATTAACTTGGTTTAGTGGGTGATTGATCCGGGCACTTCCTAGCTCCTGTCTTTGTGTTATAAAACTACCAAACTCCCTTTTTTCGGAAGAAAACATACAAACTTACCTAGAAATGATAATAGAACAGCAGAGGAGCATAGTGACTAACTGCACTCAAAAATAATAAAATGTGTCTATAAAGGGAGGAGGGGGAGCAATGGTAGGCAAATTATGTGTGATGACATCAGACATCATGATGCAAGTATGTAATCTCAGAATCTGCATTATGATGTCATTATGACCATGCTGCAACTTTGCTGACTGTTGCAACTGACTAACTGTACTTACGATCTTGGTATCTCAGTTCTATTGGCTCCCCTGTTTCTGTGCTGAACATGATCAGAGGGCAATTTTCTGTGGTCTTGGGGAAATGTTGAGCCTGCAGGTTAGGCTCCAGTTCAAATAGTTGGCCCTCAAAGAAATATTCTTGGTGATAGGGGGCTATATTTGTTTGTCTGAAGACTTCTTCCAAAAAGACGGTTGCCCTGTAGAAGACAAAGTTGAATAGTATTGATGACTGGTTTCATATACAAGGAAACTGTATCCTTCCTTTATCCCAAATCAGGGAGTGGCACCCTCTTCAGAATGTTCTTCTTAAGGAAGTTCTCCAAGTAGGTTTTGTTTGCACCTTCCAGAAACTTATTCCAGGACTGCATTAATCAGGTCATGGTTAATCAGTCAGGTAAAGACCTAATGGTTGCATTTGCTCACCATACTAAGTTTTGTTAGGTTTTTTAAATGGCTTAATGCACTCTGTGCACTCAGCCCATTTGGTTAATTTATGGTTCAAGATATTGGGCAAACAGCTTAAAATAGGTTAATTCAGTAACAAGTTTAAGCAAAGTATGTGAATGCAGCCAGCAATATTCCAGGATTTGCAGCTCAGTGCTTTGGGGGGTATTCTATTCATTGCTAGTTGGTTTTTTTTAATATGTGCTAGAGTTTTGATATTTTTAAATAAGCATTCTTTTACTTCCAATATGCTTAATAAGAAGGCAAGCAGGCTACAAGACAGGATATAAATACAATCCATAAGCAAAAATATCACTTATGAGAGAGTTATAAATTGACAATTATTATCTGCAAAGTCGCAGCAGCAAAGTGGAAACAATTCATTTTTTCCCACCTCTATAGTTCTCTATTTTTAATGCTTTTATTCACATGCTTTTTCAGTTTATTAGATAACATCAAGCTCTGGCTTATGTGTAAGAGGAAGACAGCCTACTGCCCTTTCTGTTCCAAGCAACAATTCTTACGTATTATAGGAGTGGATGTAGATCCAATGCATGACAGCTTGCGGCAAAGAGAAGACATGGATTATTGTTCTATGTAGGATGTCACTGGTTTCAGCAAAAAACTGATCAAATCCCCAGCACTCTACTTGACTTGCTTCTAAGATGTTTGCAAGAATTGGGACAAGCTGATGCTTCAAACCACTGCAGAGAAGAAAACAGATGTTATTTCGATACATGATTGCTGGCTGAAATTACCGCAACACATCATGCCTCCTTATGTTTTTAACAATATGTCCCAGTTACACAGTCCTCCAGGCACAAATCACATGCATATGAATGTGTGCACCTGAATACATAACTGGATGGGGAAAAAGTAAGTGAAGATTACATATGTAAACTTCCTTGAAAATGGAAAGCTGTGCAGTGCAAACTTACACATTTTTATTTAGAAGGAAACCCTACTCAAAGGTTATGGAGAAGATGTACTGCAGAGTCACCCAGAAGGGGTAGTTTTAACACCTGTAGTCATTCGCCCACCCATTTCCTTACTACTCACAGAGAAAGGCGGCAGGCAACTGGGAGTTCGTAAGACCACACAATGGCCCCGTTCTCTTGCTCTTGGATGCCAGCTATGGCTCCAGGAGGTTTCTCAGTTGTTATTTTGTACCTGGGCAGTGAAGAAACATACCACCTTTAGGAGGCAGCAAAGAACAATACTAGGATCCCCATGCGTCAACAGATTTAAGTCCAGCTCATGTTTGTTTCTTCCTCTCCCAGGGAACAGAAGATTGAGGGATACAGAAGACATGAAATACAAGAGAAGCCCATTGCTGGGAGATGGGAGATGAACTGGGAGATGAAGCTAAGCAGGTCACTATTTCGCAGCAGGAACTGTGATCCTTGTAAGAACTGCTGGATGGGAGCGAAGCTTTGTTCTATTTCCCCTCTGCCCGCCCCCCCCACACACAAACACTCCTTGCAGGCAAGATCACCCCTTCCCTTATCCTATTAGCAGTGAGGAAACTGTAATCTGACAAAAGATCTCCCCACCCCATGACTATGTGCATGGATGAGAGGAGACACTCTAGAGGTGAACCTGTCCCCTCCAAAAGGTTTGTGGAAAGGGGAATGTGACAGGTTCTTTGGGGCGAATGAAACAGAAAGGGAAGTCTGCAAGATATGGGGGGAAAAAGGTCAAGATGGCAGCCATGATGGTGAGATTGAAGCTCTGCCTGCTTTTATGTGTGCTGTGGAGCTTCAACTACGCCCTTGCAGGCACCATACCCTATAGACATCCCTGGGTAACGACCACAGACAAGAGTGGAGTTTTTTTTCCCTAGAATTACTATGACTTTTCATAAATTTCTTTTCCCTCTTGTTTTATAGGTATGCTTCAATTGTTTACTCTTGTGCAAAATCACAGGCTTCGTTAACCCTACCCTTGGCGGCTCTCTGAGCTGTGGGTTGTGGAGAAAACTCCTCAGCTGGAGTTATAGTCCAGCTCCAGTCACCTTGGGTTTGGCTGGGTTTGCTGCTGACTGATGTCCTAGTAACTTCAGCCCAGTACTGATTGCGGCCATCCTTTTGATGGCACTAAAGGCACTTTCGCATCTCACTGCCTTTGGCGGGGAGGAGAGAGGTTCGTTATCATTGCTGACTGGCTATTGGTTGTCCACCACTCTGCTTTCATCTGTTAGTATTTCTGAATTCTGCACCCACTTTTACCATGCTGCACCAAGCCAACTTTCTCCCACCGTTTCTCACCAGCAACCTTCTGCTTTCCCACACAACTGCGATCTCCCCACTCACAAAGAGAGCCACCCCTAAGTACAGAGGATGTCCTCTCTTCTGGCTGGAGTGCAGGTGTGGTCCAGCCACTCGCGCCACCTTAAAGTCCCAGAGGGAGGCAGGGAGAGAAGAAGGGAAGGAAGGGCTCACACTAATGTCCTCAAAGGTCTCCTTCCATGGGGAATAACATAACCCTCCATACACAACACTGCTTTACTCCTGAGACAAAGCCATTTCTAAAAAATGCAACTCACTATACATACATGATTTCCTTGTTCTTGCGAGGTCCCCCAAAAGGGACAAACGGGAGATGGCCTGTGGCTGCATGGTAAAACGTTACCCCAATACTCCACAAATCTACAGTCACCCCATAAGGCTTTGGATGGGGCTTCTTCAACACTGCTCGCTTATACATATCTGGGTGCTGCAAGTAAAGAAATAAAGATATTTTGCTTTTGAGCCTAAGCACTAGGATTAATTAATTACCTGGTTTAAAATTACAAAATTATGGAATAAAACATGCTAAAATTAAATCTCTAACATTCAACTGATCAATTACATTAACTGCTTCATCAGCTACAAAGGAGATTCCCTAGTAATTCGTAAAACACTTTTTTAAAAAATGATACAAATGGAAAATATAGCTTTAAGAGGCATTCTCCACAGTCTTGCATACAGGAGGGATGCTTCCGGTAGGATCAGGATGGGAAGGTAGATTTTACTGAACCCCAACCCCAATAATCCTCAGCAGGCATGACATGACCGAGAAGCTGTAATTCAGCAACTTCTAAAAGGAACTGCTGTTGTCATGATGTGAGCTTAATCTGAACACATGGAAAATGTAATGCAGCAACATCGGGAGAACAACATCTTACTTTGGAAATGTATCTCTATGTTCATTTGTGTCCATTTAATCAATAACATAATTCATTAAATCTGACAGACACTTTTTAACTTGAGTCACAACTTTAGCTGAAAAATAAAGCACTATGAGCTAAAAGTAGCCTGTTATTACTTTTAAACCACTTCCCCAAAGCAGTCCAAACAAAAAACACAAAGAAGTCTGACTGGTTTATGGATGAGAAGACAAATGTAGATGAGTCTCATGTAGCAGTACTGTCCATAATATTTAATATTGACTCAGGTATAGTCAGATGGATATAGCCATCATTGAAGAGTCCGTGAGCTTTGTGGACACACATCATAAAATTGTTTACAGAAAGAGCAGGGGGAGAAAGGCATTGCAAAAATCAGCTTGATTCCCCAACAAGGTACAAATGCTACCTTTGTAGAACAGCCTAAAATAGCCAAGATGTGAGCTGGAGGGAATTTTAGAAAGAAATTGCTAATCTAGTATTCCATATGATATTACAAGTAGTCCTTGACTTACAACCATTCATTTAGTGACCATACGAAATTACAATGGTGCTGAAAAAAGTTACTTACAAGTGGTCCTCGCACTTACGACCATCACAGCATTCCTGCAGTCTAATTTGGGCGCTTGGCAACCGGCATGTATTTACAACGGTTGCAGCATCCCAGGGTCGCCATTCGCCACCTTCCCTGCTGGCTTCCAACAAGCAAAGTCAATGGGGAACCATGTGATTCGCTTAACAACTGCAGCAAAAAGGGTCGTTAAATCGGGTGCAGTCACGTGATGCCTCACTTAATGACTGCACCACTTAACAATGAATTTTCTGGTCTCTATTGTGGTCTAAGTCAAGGACTACCTTTTTGATTGCATTCTCAGTGTAATTACAAAGCCAGTCTTAAACTGTTTAAACTGTATTTATCCAACAGTTCCCCCCCGCCCCCGAATAATACATGTGAATTAAAGGGGTTACATTCCCTGAAAATAATAGGAAAACTATTGAAAACCAAAGAAAGGTTGAGGGTTATCAAATAACTGTAGGCACAGCTGCTGGAAAGTTGAATGTTGTGCCTTTTTTATTTCATAATACCTTTTCTGGATAAACACTATTAGTAAACTAAATTGCTTTTTGTTAAAATAATAAATTGCAGTCTTCATGCTTTACCCTGACCCATTAGATTACAAAGTTGCAAATTCAAACTCCAATCAGATCTCTTATTAAGCATACTGCTTCTCAACCTGGGAGTAGTAGTAGTACATAAGCATAATAAAACATAATGTCTGTATTATTCACAATGAATTTATCAAACTCTCATTATCAAATCCATTTGCAATCTCACAGCAGTGCATTCTATAGATTAACTACGTGCTTGGGAAGAATTACTTCTGCCTCTAGATGACTGTGAGAACAGTTCTAATAGAACAGGTGATTACTTCCATTCAATTTCTATTTCTGGGGGGGGGGAACCCATTAGGCTCACTTTGGAGATCAATTAAGCTCTTTTCTTTGGTGATTGCATTTCTGTACTATAACCAGAAAATCAAAAAACTGATAAGGCAGCTCTGGGTTCCATTTGCAGTTGTATTTTTTCCCCCAGAATAATCCTTTTTAACTAATAAAGATTATTTTTATAAAAGCCCTGCGTTCTACTTTACTCACAAGATATTCTTCTGTCCCATAAACTGATTCAAACTTATCATCATCATCCAGTTCTCGGGCAGCCCCAAAATCAGTCAATTTGTATATACTCTGCCCATTTTCTCCTGTTTGTCTCATGATGTTTCCTGGTTTGATATCTCTGTGGATGACCCCATTTTCACGCAGATGATTCATGCCAGCTACTAGAAAGGGAATGGTGTAAAGTATGCTTTTGTTTAAAAGGTATTAGAATTTTGTAGATGAAGCAACAAGATCACCTGACCAGCTTTTTCACTACAGGAAAGTAACATGAAAATAACCTGGATTCAAACTGTTTCTCAAAAACACAATCTTGGACAAATGAGGAGCAGACAAAATGTAGCACTAATGGAATCTTAATAAGGTGGGTAGTCAAACAACACCTGGAATTACAGGCAAGCATGGTCTAGGACATAGCTTTCCAAACTGTGTGTCGCGACTCTTTAGTGTGTTGCAACACACAGTTTAGTGTGTCGCGAAGTGGCAATGTGCATGGTGGCAGCAGCAGCGACGAGCCATCAGTGCTTCCGCATTTTAGCGAGGCTGCTGCCGCTGCCGTGCACACCACCGCCGCGCGGCCCCCCGCACAGCCGCCACTGCCGCCGTTGGTGTGTCGCCAATGGCAGCACTTTGGAAAGCACTGCTCTAGGAGAACAAAATGAAGCGGGACAGAGGCTGATAGAATTTTGCCAAGACAATTCACTGTGCATAACAAACACTCTCTTCCAGCAACCTAAAAGATGACTTTATACATGGACTTCACCAGATGGTTGACACCGAAATCAGATTGACTACATCCTTTGCAGCCAAAGGTGGCGGACATCTATACAGTCGGTAAAAACAAGACCTGGAGCTGACTGTAGTTCAGATCACGAACTTCTTATTGCACAATTTAGAATCAGACTAAAGAGAATAGGGAAGACCCACAGATCAGTTAGATATGAACTCACTAACATTCCTAATGAATATGCAGTGGAAGTGAAGAATAGATTTAAGGGACTAGATTTAGTAGATAGGGTCCCGGAAGAACTATGGACAGAAGTTCGCAACATTGTTCAGGAGGCGGCAACAAAAAACGTCCCAAAGAAAAAGAAAACCAAGAAGGCAAGATGGCTGTCTGCTGAGACACTGGAAGTAGCCCAAGAAAGAAGGAAAGCAAAAGGCAACAGTGATAGGGGGAGATATGCCCAATTAAATGCAAAATCCCAGAGGTTAGCCAGAAGGGATAAGGAATTATTTTTAAACAAGCAATGTGCGGAAGTGGAAGAAGACAATAGAATAGGAAGGACAAGAGACCTCTTCCAGAAAATTAGAAACATCGGAGGAAAATTCCAGGCAAAAATGGGTATGATCAAAAACAAAGATGGCAAGGACCTAACAGAAGCAGAAGAGATCAAGAAAAGGTGGCAAGAAAATACAGAAGATCTGTACAGGAAGGATAATAATATCAGGGATAGCTTTGACAGTGTGGTCAGTGAGTTAGAGCCAGACATCCTGAAGAGTGAGGTTGAATGGGCCTTAAGAAGCATTGCTAATAACAAGGCAGCAGGAGACGACGGTATCCCAGCTGAACTGTTTAAAATCTTGCAAGATGATGCTGTCAAGGTGATGCATGCCATATGCCAGCAAATTTGGAAAACACAAGAATGGCCATCAGATTGGAAAAAATCAACTTATATCCCCATACCAAAAAAGGGAAACACTAAAGAATGTTCAAACTATCGAACAGTGGCACTTATTTCACATGCCAGTAAGGTAATGCTCAAGATCTTGCAAGGTAAAAATGGCCAAACTGACGGATCAGTTGAATGATAAGAACATAGAAGAATTCAACTTATGTTGGAGTCCCTTCTATAAATTTATAGAAAAGACTCAAAAAGTTCAATTGGGAATTTAATGTAAATAAGTTAGAGATTATAGTTGTTTATAAATATATGATGGAAAGGATGGAGAGAAAGTAGGAAGTCCTGGTTTTTTTTTTGGTTGATAGATGAACAGGTGAAGAGTAAGGTAGAGTAGATGGGGAAATGAAGTGGAGAAGGAATGAAGGGGAAGAGGAGATAAAGAAGACGGAGAAAAGAGGAGAAGGAAGGGAAGTCAAGTTATGGGAGGAGAAAAGAAAGGTTGTTTTGTAAGAAAGTTATGATTGTATTTACTTTAAAAATGTTATTTATGTTATGTTATGTCAGATTTTGTTATTTATGTATTACTATAAAATAAAGAATTAAAAATTAAAAACAACAACAACAAAAAACCCTGATTTTCCCCTCTCCCATTTCAGCTACTGTAACAACACACAACTATGGAGAGAGTTACTGTGAAAAAGACCTGACAGCCTAGATTTACATTATTTAATTTATTTCCTGATTCCAGCAATTGGCTTCAATCTATGATCACTGTAGTCTGTAGATCACATGACGCATCATATGTTTCTGTGGTGAAATTTGAAAAGCGCATCATCATCAATTCTATATTATCACTAGCATATATCGTTGAAAATAAAGATTTGTTGGGGAAAAAAAAGATCTTGCAAGGTAGACTCCAGCAATTCATGGAGCGAGAATTGCCAGATGTACAAGCTGGGTTTAGAAAAGGCAGAGGAACTAGAGACCAAATTGCCAATATCCGCTGGATAATGGAGAAAGCAAGGGAGTTTCAGAAAAACATCTATTTCTGTTTTATTAACTATTCTAAAGCCTTTGACTGTGTGGATCATAACAAATTGTGGCAAGTTCTTGGTGGTATGGGGATACCAAGTCATCTTGTCTGCCTCCTGAGGAATCTGTATAACGACCAAGTAGCAACAGTGAGAACAGATCACTGAACAACGGACTGGTTTAAGATTGGGAAAGGAGTACGGCAGGGTTGTATACTCTCACCCTACCTATTCAACTTGTACACAGAACACATCATGCGACGTGCTGGGCTTGATGAATCCAAGGCTGGAGTTAAAATCGCTGGAAGAAACATTAACAATCTCAGATATGCAGATGATACCACTTTGATGGCTGAAAGCGAGGAGGAGTTGAGGAGACTTATGATGAAGGTGAAAGAAGAAAGTGCAAAAGCTGGGTTGCAGTTAAACCTCAAAAAAACCAAGATTATGGCAACCAGCTTGATTGATGACTGGCAAATAGAGGGAGAAAAAGTGGAGGCAGTGACAGGTTTGTATTTCTAGGCGCAAAGATTACTGCAGACACTGACTGCAGCCAGGAAATCAGAAGACATCTACTTCTTGGGAGGAGAGCAATGACAAATCTTGATAAAATAGTTAAGAGCAGAGACATCACACTGACAACAAAGGTCCGCATAGTTAAAGCAATGGTATTCCCTGTAGTAACCTATGGATGTGAGAGCTGGACCATAAGGAAGGCTGAGCGAAGGAAGATAGATGCTTTTGAACTGTGGTGTTGGAGGAAAATTCTGAGAGTGCCTTGGACTGCAAGAAGATCAAACCAGTCCATACTCCAGGAAATAAAGCCAGACTGCTCACTTGAGGGAATGATATTAAAGACAAAACTGAAGTACTTTGGCCACATAATGAGAAGACAGGATACCCTGGAGAAGATGCTGATGCTAGGGAAAATTGAAGGCAAAAGGAAGAGGGGCCGACCAAGGGAAAGATGGATGGATGATATTCTGGAGGTGACAGACCCGACCGTGGGGGAGCTGAGGATGGCGACGGCCGACAGGAAGCTCTGGCGTGGGCTGGTCCATGAAGTCACGAAGAGTCAGAAGCGACTAAACGAATAAACAACAAAAAAATGGAATCTTTCCTCCTGTTGCAAATATGTGGAGTGCAACGTCTGTGAATATCACTTTTCCCCCCTGTAACGTTTTGATCCAGTTCAGACAATCCTTGGCTAGCTACATTCTTCTTCTTCTTCTTCTTCCTCTCCTCTTCTTAAAAAACAAATCTAAACTAAAAACATCACACTGAACTTGAATAGTAAAGGTAAAGGTTCCCCCGCACATTTGTGCAGTTGTGTCCGACTCTAGGGGCCGGTGCTCATCTCCGTTTGTTAGCCGAAGAGCCAGCATTGTCCAAAGACGCTTCCACAGTCATGTCGCTGGCATGATGCACACGGAACGCTGTTACCTACCCACCAAAGTGGTACCTATTCATCTACTTGCATTTGCATGCTTTCGAATTGCTAGGTTGGCAAGAGCTGGGGCGAGTGCGGGAGCTCACTCCGTCACGTGGGACTAGAGATTCGAACCTCCGAACTTGCAATCTTCCGATCGACAAGCCTGGCATCTTACCTGCTGAGCCACCACGGCCCCATTTGGAGCTGGGTGGTCTCTAAATCACATAAATAAATAAACTTGAATAGTTTACATCAAAATATGTAAACAAAATATATACACAGATACAGTATATGTGTGGTTCCAGATACACTGTTTTCTCAAAACTGGAACTCACCTCCCTACAAAATGAATATCATGAATTTTTCGACTCAGGAAGACCTGAGGGAACCTCAAATCAAACAAAGGAATCCATTGGTCTTCCAATAATGCGGTTTATACTGTCCTCAGTTTCAAATATTTGGGCAGAAGTTTAAAGGGCATCACTCATGCATGGAAGGGAGGTATCAGCAGGCCTGAGGTTCCCCAAAGTATGAAGTACAGAGAAAGAGGAAAAGAAGAAACCGAAGGCCCTGGAACAGCTACCTCATAAGAGACATGATGTTTGGAAGTTGTTCACTATGCAGATGAGCCCATGGTGGGGGGAAAAGCAGCAGGATAACTCAAAATCTGCACAGTGGGCATTTTGCAAAGGATCAGGTCAGTCAGCACCTCTGGACTGTGCCAGGGACACCAAAACTCCTAGTCCCATCACCATGCACATCTTTGATACTTACACACACAGCATAACACTATGAGGAATTCTGCTTCTGATAACCCAAAGGCATTTTCTGGTTCTTCTAACAGGCTCAGCAAGCTCCCGCCTGAGCAGTACTCCATTACCAGGACCTTCTGTTTACTGGTCTCCTGTATATGAATTTGAGAGCTAAACTTTAGAGTCCATTATCATGAGTTCAATTCTTCACTTTATCCTTATTTGCATTTTCTCCTCCCTTACTGGCTATGAACCCACAGCCAGGGGTTTCTCTTATGGGAAACCATGGAGCACCTTGAGCGACTTTGAGTTAGTCATTATCTCTCAGCCCAACCTCCTCATTGTGGGTGTGGTGGAATAGGCAGTGGGAGCTGTTTAGATTATCAGTGGTACCAGTGATGATAATAGAGCTCTTCTGGGGCTGGACCACTTTTTCCCAAAAGACAGGTGGGAAAATATATGACTGAATCTTTTTTCACTGACAGACTAGCTTTCCATAATCTGTAATAGTATATGTTTAAATCATGTGATTTTTGCTCCTAAATTCACATGTAAATTTTAGTGGGATTTAGCTCCATTACACTTTACTGTTATTATACCATTACTGTGATATCAATCACTCCACCCTCATTTTAAAGAAAAAGATAAACTTACAATCTCTTCTACAGCAAAGAGTTTGACAATGTTCTGGTGGTTTAGCTTCCTCAGCACCTCAAACTCTCTTATCTGCTCTTCCTGAGGTCTCAAGTAACTGACATTATTGAAGACCTTGACAGCAACCAGTTCTCCAGATTTCTGGTATGGGAACAGAGGAAACAGAGATAAACAAAGGTTTAAGAGCTGTTTTATATTTTGCAAGACACCACAGAGTACACCGCAGAGTATGAAGGAAGAGATTGGCATCTCCAAACAAGCAGTGGACAATTCATACCTGCTTCTTTATTTTTATTGTTTCTTGCTTTTAAAGTGTGAGCCGCCCAGAGTCATTTGGAGCTGGGTGGCCTCTAAATCACATAAATAAATAAAATAGATAAATAAATAAATTTTAATTTGTTCTTCATTTCGCTATCTGGCCTTCATGCACATAGCAATTCTATGTAATATTTTGTGAAAATAAAGCAACCAACAAAATGGGTCCAGTGATCAGTCCCCAAGACCTCCCAGTTAACACATGCCAGATCACCTTGTTGCGAGCTTTGTATACGCTGGCAGTGGTACCTTGACCCAGAACATCTTCTCTTTTCCAAAAATAGTTCAGCGTACTTTGCATGGCGAAAAAAATGGTGGGCTGCTTACCAACTGCAATAGGAATAGAAGGAGATTTCAAATGTCAGTAACAGGTACAAGCCAAGCTTGGTCAGGTATAACAATAACAATAATTTATTAAATTTATATGCTGCCCAACTCCCAGAGACTCATCAACTGAGCTAACTCTTTCTTCCCTTAAGTTTAATGTGTATTAAAGTTAGAAGGTAAAATTTTCTGCAATGTAACAACATTCATTTCTATGGAACAAATTAGAATGGATTTACGATGATGGAAACAACTTAATTTCTTGTGATTTGAAAGCGTCTTGATAACAGTATTGTATGGTGGTGGTTCTTAAGGCAAACCTATGCCATACCAAAAAATATTTCTCAAAGTTTCTGAATTTAAACTACATGAGCCAAAGGATGAAAAAGATGTTGCTATCTATGTTGCTTTGTCTGTTTGGTTAGGAAATCGGTGATTGAATAAAGTTTGGGACATTGCTATCTCTCACAGTTTTAATTGGGAAACAGTCTATTTTTTTTGACAAAAGACCTCATGAAGGGAAATGTTTAAAAGAAACTCCTAACCATTTTTATTCCAGGGGTCAGTGTCCTGAAACACTATTGCTGACTGCCAGAATGGTACATAAAACATTAGCCTAATTTAAGAGTTACTGGCTGGGTTGTGCTACTCCACAATGACTTGTGGATTCTGTGAACCCAGCCAGCTGTTTATTCAGTAAACTATAGGTTAACAAGCCATGTTTTAGAACAGGGGTCCCCAACCTGTGGGCCGCGGCCTGTTAGGAAGTGGGCCGCACAGCAGGTGAGCGGTGGGGGTCTGCGCAATTGGCTCCCACCTGCAAACCCCGCCCCCCCATCCGCGTGATTGGCTCCCGCCTACAAACCCTGCCCCCCGGTCTGTGCGATTGGCTCCCACCTGCAAACCCCACCCCCCCGGTCCGTGGAAAAATTGTCTTCCACGACCGGTCCCTGGTGCCAAAAAGGTTGGGTACCCATTTTAGAACATGGGAAGAATCACACAGGCCTTCAGTATTGCACTGCTTGTTCACTGTAAGAGAGCAAAACTAACCAAGCAGACAAAGAAACACTGTGAAACTTCTGATTTTTCTCATTTTGGATCCATTGAGAAACATTCATTTGCAGCTTTGTTGAGGTGTATCAACACTTTGTACTCTAATCAATAGCAAAGACTTCCGAATCAAAGGAAGTACAAAATGCTTGCAGCTAGGTGGAGTCACCAGAGGCAAGGGCTTTTGCAAATGCTGCAGGCCAAATGATTGCAAAACAACAAGTGAAAGAGGAAATGCAATGCTTCCCACATTTCCTGAGTTGCAGAATCTAAGTCATAATTAAAACTTTATCTCACCAGATCTCCTAAAGTGTAGTACTTTCTCAGCGTCTGTTCCATAGACAAACATTGTAAGCTAACGTTTATGCTTTCAGGCACCTACAAACAGTCTTGAATATTAATTAATTGAATATTAAAATAATCTAATTTTTAGTAAAGTACTCTCAGTGCACATTCTGATGATAATGCCATTCCAAATCCAAAGCTATACATGGAATTTTAGTTTTTAAATTATTCTTCTTATATCAAATATGCAACAGTTTCAGAGACGTGATAATGAATTATGATTTGTGCTGTATTTGCTTCAAAAATGATTTGGAAGCAACCATTTAAGGAATCTACTCATCATTTAGTGCAATTTTTAAAGCAGCTGCATCTTTTTTTCAATTTCGCATTTTTCAAGCCATTGGTGTGTCGCCGCGGGAAAACCCGGAAGCGCTGATCATGATAATGATCAGCGCTTCCGGGTTGTGTGGCGACACACCAGACTGTGTGTGGCGACACTTTTGTGTCGCGACACACAGTTTGGAAAGCTCTGCCCTAATCCTTTTCAAAATGTGCAACTTAAGGCAACAATCTAAGACAGGGGTCCTCAAACTGTGGGTCAATCTAAGGCAGGGGGAACACATTTTTTTAAAAAAAAATCCAGTCAGGCTTGTGCAGAAAAATGGGATTGTGTTGAGACTCACCCTGGCCTCTGCTCCTCACTTTCCCTGGGCAAGCCAGGGGGGGCAGTCAGAGGTGACATAGAACTGGTGACATAGATTAGAATGTGCTGATTGAAAGTGGTATATTTAATCTTGCCCAAAGCTAACACCAGTGAGATCATTCATTTTAGTTGTGGTGGTGGGGTGGTCATACATGCTGATTTGCGGGGTGAGGGTTGGAGTTGGGCCAATTTTGAGAACCCCTGATCAGGAAGAGGCACTATCCAGCATCCGGAAAAGTCCATCAATGTGTTCATTTACATCAGGGGTGGGGAACCTTTTTTCTGCCAAGGGCCATTTGGATATTTATAACTGGGGACCGGGGGGGGGGTGTAGGGGGGGGTTGGGATTTCTGCGGACCGGGGGCTGGAGTTTGCGGGCGGGAGCCAATCACAAGCACTGGGGGGCTGGGTTTGCGGGCGGGAGCCAATCATGTGGAAGGGCCGGGGTTTGCGGGCAGGAGCCCTGCGGGCCATATACGGCCCGCAGGCCTGACATTGCCCACCCCTGATTTACATAAACAGCATTAGAAGATTTGGAAAGGTCTACTCCAGTGTTTCTCAACCTCAACAACTTTAAGATGTGTGGACTTCAACTCCCAGAATTCCCTAGCTGGCATGGGGAAAACACTGGTCTATTCCTGTCATACCTGTCAGCATCTGTCTCAGTCTGACTTTTTAGGGAACATCTACAAACAAAAGAAATGTCAGACCTATCTGCAATTCATACATTAACTGTCTAAAACAAGTTACCATTAGTGAAAGTAGTTTGAGAACTATGGCTTACTCTCTCACACATCACACTAAGGCCCATTTTTCACAATCTGGAATCCACAATGGCTGGGTTTAAGTAAATACAAGACTGGGTTCACACATCACCCCAAGCCAGAATGTGGTCAGTTTGGTATTCTTACACAATCTTGGCTTTTTCAACAAACCATGGTTAAAACAAATCATGGCTTTGTGTCATATGTGAATCCAGATTGTGAATATTTTATTCCAATGATCACAGAATGCAATGGATCCTGTAAACTATTGCTTCAACATCACCATTTCACTAGTGATATTAAGAGAACTTTTTACCTCCTTATGAGGGCCAGCAGGAAAGTAATTCACAGCAATGTATCCTGCCCCACCAATAATTGTGGCTGCCATAAGGTATTTTTACACAACTTCAATTAAACCGATAGATCCAGTCTTCTCTGCTGTGTAGACCAAGGGGCATTTCAGTCTTAAAAGTAGGAACAGCTTTCAGTTTGAATGTTCTGTATAAAGTTGTTTATGACATCACAAAGAAAAGTTATGTTTATATAAGCAAGTGCTGCATCATATATATGACATGGTTTTTTCAACAATTTTGGAGATCCCATGGGAACCAGGAGCCTGCAAGATGGTTATATTGTGCTTAAGATGTTCTCTATTCTCCTGCAGAATGGTTTTTATTTATGTTTAATTGTTTTCAATAGTTGTTTATGTTTGTTTTTAATTGTCTGTTTTGTTGTACACCGCCCAGAAGCACGTTTCGTGATATGGGCGGCTATATAAGTTTGCTAAATAAATATCCACCCACCCCCCGGCCCCACCTCATATATTTTAAATATTCCATTGTCAATTTCGCACGTAAGGAACGACATTCACGCATTTCAAAAGGGGCTTGCAGAAAGGAGCAAAACCACCACAAGACACGGCCAGCCCTCTTGCGCAGAGCTACCCCTCGGTTCTCCACGGGCATCGCAATAACTACTTCAGAGGTGGTTGAGTAAAGGAGCTCACCTGAAATCTACCCTTTGCCTTAAGAGCAGCAACGGTCCACCCGAACTGCCCACCAGGCGCCCTGAAAGCCCCACGTGCGTTGCGGATGAAGGAACGGGGCGGGACCGGTCCGGGGCAGCCCCGTTCGATCCTTGCGCCTCCCCAGAGCAACTTCCGGCTTTCTCTTCCTCTTGAGGGAAAACGTTCGGCTTGGGGGGGGGGGGATGGTTTGGGTTCGTTTTCCAAAGAACCGCTGCGCCAAATTGTCTTTCGCTTTCCTATTTCCGTAAAGCTTTAGAAAAAAATCGTTCCAATTTATCTGCCCGCTTCTTTCTTTCTTTGGTTTTTAAATAAGCATTAACAAGGGAACGAAAAGCAATTCCGGAGTTGGTTATTCAGCTAGCTCAGTGTTTCTTAACCTTGGCAACTTGAAGATGTGTGGACTGCAATTCCCAGAATTCCCCAGCTAGCCACTCCCAGTTCTGACATCTTCAAGTTGCCAAGGTTGAGAAACACTGAGTTAGTTGCTGAAATTAAAGATCAAATAAAAATTGATAGCAGGGTAGAGTAGAATCCAGGGGGAAATTCCATACAAAATGTATTTATAAAATTTCCTATAACTCCCCAGTTTAACAGTAAAGCCAGAAAGCAGGACATAATCCACACAAAGGAAAGAGTTTGGGAAAGTGAGCCAACTCCAACCTATAGATTAGTAACAAAGATGTGTTGGACTACAGCTCCCATTCTCCATAGACAACACAGCCATGCAGGCTAGGTGATGAGCCCTGGACCTAGCAAAGCTGGAGGGGCCAAGCTGAGACATTCTCATAAAATTATCCATGTAAGATAAACTTTCTGTCCATTTTAGAGATGGGAAATGTCAAAACTGAGGATACCCTTTGTTAACTAGAGGAATGTATGATAAAAGAAGTCGATGATGCCCAGAACTACTTTTGTTTAAAGAATTAAACATTCGCGTTCACTGAGCCAAATATTCAGATAACATTTGGCTCAGATCTGACAGGAAGTCGCTGGACTTTTGCAAGCTGTAGGATTGGTCAGAATCAGAGCCTCAAGCTATTTTCTGATCAATAGTGCGTATTTCTGCAGTTCATTTCTTCTGGGCTTTCTTCAAGTGCGGCATTTAGCATGTCTGATCTGAGATCTTTTCTCTCTTCATCCAGAGATTATAGCAACACCTTCATTGAAGAATTAAAATCGCCTTAGGGAGCACTTCCTGCTTGATTTCTTTAGAAAATGCAGTTCCCACTTTTCAGTTTTAAGGGAAAAGAGAAGAAAGATGCACCATCCCCTGAGCAAGGGAATTGCACAAAGATGCAAGATGTTCAAGAACAAAAAGCTCTGCTTTGATATGGTACTGTTGAGAAGGCACGGGTCACAGATGGGCAGCATTTTCAGGCCAATATTATTGAACCTGATGTTGCCATGCAAAATAAATTACACCACAAGGTGGCAGCTTGATTTCAGCCATTAGAGTTGGGGGAGGATTGAATAGATTAGTCAGTACAAGCTTGAGAAACTGAAAGATGTAAAGCAGTCACTGGATGTTGATCTTCATTCAGATGCCCAGTATGGTGTAAAACGGGTGGGGAACCTTTTTTCTGCCAAGGGCCATTTGGATATTTATAACCGGGGACCGGGGAGGCGGGGTTTCTGGGATTTCCGCGGACCGGGGGCTGGAGTTTGCGGGCGGGAGCCAATCACAAGCACTGGGGGCGGGGTTTGCGGGCGGGAGCCAATCACGTGATTTGAAGGGGTGGGGTTTGCGGGCAGGAGCCCCGCGGGCCTTATACGGCCCGTAGGCCTGACGTTGCCCACTCGTGGTGTAAAACCAGGTCAAGGAATATTGCCACATTACCACAGCAGTGAGGAGCAATTACTCCCACTCCAAATGAAGGTGGGCCAATAAGGTAGCTCTTTGTTAATGTTCATATTGTATCACCAAGAGAATGAATCACAGGTTACATTGAAGCATGCCAAAGCCAATCATTCATTGCTCCTGTTTGGGAAAGGTAGAATGCAGACTTCAGATTGAAGAATCAAATGTGCTGAATGAAAAGATTGGATTCATTGTTTGAGGGGGGGGGAATGGGGGTGCACAGGGGAAGCTGCTCTATACTGCATCAGACAGGTTGCTCAGTCTGGCTCAGTATTGTCTACAGTTATGAAGGAGTTCTCAAGTTTCACATAGATTTCTTCCAGCTCTTCTTGGAAGGGAACCAGGCAACATTTGCAGGTACACTTTGCAATGTATGGATGAGGAACCTTTCCTAAGAGTGAAGACGTATGATCTGGAGCAGCAGTCCCAGTTAAATCTCTTCAGCATTCTATAAAGCTCAAGTTATCTTGGAAGTTTCAAAAATGATAGGAGGGTAATTTGGGATTTGAATCCAATGAATCTTGTGGGAACTTTGACATGATGGGTCAGGGAATTTAAATCTGATGGGCATCAAGTTGGCTGTCTCAGTGATCCCATGCTTAGCTGATATAGTGCATAAGAGGGGACAACTATTTTCTTTCTTCAAAAGGGTTGTATTTTATAGAATGACTTGTACTTAAATTTGTCTTTTTAAAAACCTCGTCCTGTTGTGTTTTTCTTTACTGGAAGGAGGGGAAGTTGTTGAAAATGTGGTGGGACCTCATTTATAAATTGCCTTAGAGCAGGGCTTTCCAAACTTTTCCCATTGGCGACACACCAACGGCGGCACGCAAGAAAACCCGGAAGCGCCGCCACTGCGGTGCTTTCGGGTTTTCGCATGCCGCGGCAGTGGCGGCAGCGCTTCCGGAGTTTTGCGCGCTACCGCCACGGCGCTTTCGGATTTTCGTGCGCCGTAGTGGTGGCGGCAGCGGTGTCCTGGTGTGCCGTGCAAAAACCCGGAAGCGCTGATGGCCCGGCGGTGGCACGCCATCAGCGCTTCCGGGTTTTGGCGTGACACACCTGGGCCCCGCAGGCGACAGCGGACAGACGGCAGCGGCGGCCTCACTAAGACACGGAAGTGGTGATGGCGCACCATTGCCGCCGCCGCGTGCGCCCCCAAGCCGCCGCTTCGCGACACACTAAACTGTGTGTTGCGACACACTAAAGTGTCGCGACACACAGTTTGGAAAGCTATGCCTTAGACTTAGAGGAAGTAGATTATTGCAACTGCTTTCAATTGGGACTCAAGCTTAGGCCTGAGGTGAAAATAACATTGGTCCCTCTGATGGATGACCTTTGTTGGGGAGTGCACCCCTCCTAGTCCTTCATTAGCTCTCAGCAGCATTTGATCAACCATGGTATTCTTCTGGGTTGAGAGTTGGAAATAGTGTTCTCCACTTCCAGTTGGTTTTGATGGGGGAGAGAAGTCAAACTAATGAGTGCTCCCTTGTAGGTTACTTGATCCTCTCCCTTCTACTCTTTATAATGTATACAAAACTGCTGAGAGGTCATCAGAAGGTTTTAGGGTAAGGTATTATCAGTTGCTGATGATACTCAGTTGTATATCTCCAGCCTGAGCCAGGCTGGAGATGCCATGGAAGTCTCATGGAAGATGAGCGGTGCAGGAATGTGAGAAATAAATAAATAAGTATTGCAACATGTAGAAGTGGATGCTGTGGCCAGGGGAGCTTTGCCCAGGCTTCGCTGGTGCACCAGTTGCAGCCTTATCTTCAGGCTCTGGTGATTTACACCTTCATGACCAAAATGGGTTACTGCAACACCCTTTACACGCTTTTGAAGAACACTCAGAAACTGCAGTTAGTGGATAATGCAGCAGCCCACATGCTGATCGTCAAGAGCCATATAAGATTGGTGCATACATTGCATTGGCGTTTGATGGATTGTCAGGTGCAAATGAAAATACTGGCACTAAACTTTAAAGTCCTACATGGCTTGGTGCCCTGGGACTTTCAAGACTGCCTTTTTGAGGTGGAGCTGATCATCTAATATACTCATTCCAATGGGGAGAATCAGGATGCCCTACACTCATGAGATGAAAAGAAAGGTGGTCAGAAAGCCATGTTTTTATGTGGTGGCCTTCACCTTATGGACCAATCTCCCCTCTGAGTTTTAGGCAGAACCTACTTGGGCATCCTTCCAGCAGATTTTGGAGATGGAACTTTCCTAAAAGATTTGTTGGTGCCATGGTTTTGTAGTTAATAGATTTTTATTATTGTGTTATGTTTTTTATTCTATTATATATGATTGTGTACTGCAAACTGCTGAGAATAGAATTCATGCCAGCAGCATATACATTTAATAAACAGATAAAATTAAATATAATTGTTAATAGAATACTATTTTACATATGCTAGATTGGCACAGACTGGTCTTCAGAATGTGGGCTTCCTATGTTACAGGCACATGGTATTTCAAATTTTCAAAAACAACATACTTCACATCCAGGTGGAGTTTCAAAACCGGTTCTCCCGCATTCATATCTGCAAAAGGAAGTACATTTATTGTACTGGTGATAATTAAGAGAAAGAAGTTAGGATCCATAACAAAATGTTGCAGTCTACCTCACCCTCAACAGGAACTCTCCTCTGAGACTATTACAGGGAGAAGAGAGGAAGGATGTGAGGACAAAGAGAAAGAAAGGAAACAAGCCAGCCATGTAATAAACAATTTGGGGGCTGGCTACTTGAGGCAATATTTTCTACATCCATATTTCATCAGTGTGGGTGTGAATGAGTTAACGTGTTTATAGCAAGGTGAACCAACCTGTTTCAGGTAATCGCGGGGGGGGGGGGGGTTGTATATGAAGGCAAAATTGTGATGGAATGAAGAAGCATAACAATTTAAGTGTTGGCTTTAGCAAGAAAGGTGGGCTTCATCTAGGCCAGTGCTTCTCAACCTCAGCTACTTTAAGATGTGTGGACTTCAACTCCCAGAATTGGGAGTGGCTGGCTGGGGAATTCTGGGAGTTGAAGTCCACACACCTTTAAGTTGCTGAGGTTGAGAAACACTGCTCTCGACTTCAGCTCCGGCAAGAAAATATCTTGGACTGGCACTGACAATGATGGATTTCACTGCACCGTTTGGACTGTGAGGTTGATTTTCATGGTCTCTCAGCCCAATTTATCTCAACTGGGTGGTGCTTTGAGCTCCTCAGAGGAAGACAAGCTATCAATATAATGAATGAGTCAAAATATTTTCAGGCTGTGGGGAGAGAGACTGTGTTCACAAATGAAATGAGAGAGAGGCACATCAACAGCCGGGAAGCCACCGTCCCACTCAGTCATGACTTCCCATGTTTCAATCAAACTACCCAGCTTTTTCTTAACTGCTGCTTTACTTTCAGATGAGTATCCGTTATTAAATCATCCTCTGAATTAGAAAAAAAGGAAACTCTCTGTGCGTTGGGGAGGGAGTGTCTTGGAGATAATGTGGAAGATGGGGGGAGAGAAAAATCAGCACTGTATTAGTTTAGACCCAGAAGGAAAGTATGTTTTAGCTGCATTGGGAAGAAGGCTTTGAGTGTGGCCATGCTGTTAAAAAATGGTTACATGTGGCTTCACTCCAAGTGTCTCTTCATACATATAACTTCCAAACTAGCTTTGAGCCCCTTTTATGAAAATCAGAAAATCATCTGTAGCTACAATGGGATCAGGGGGAGCGGGCAAGGGACATCATGTCCCTCAGGACATCACAAGTGATGTGAATTATGTAATTTGTGTGATGATGTCCTGAGGCACATGACATTATCATGGCTTATATGAGACCCCAATGCCAGGCTAGTGTAACAGAGGTCACAGAGGCTTCTGAATGATCTGGGCAAAAATTTTGGGCTGATAGCACGTGTTCATTCTATCCTCCCAACATTGTCAGAACAAATCATGGCATCCTCAGTTCCTGTGAAACCAGAAACACAAGAGAAGAACTTGTTGCAACCAGCTGAATTTCAAGCCTGCAAAAGAACTGTTTGATTAAACATCAAAAGTCTTCCCTTCTCCCTAAATGGAACCTTACTGTAAATAATTAACTCCCTGGAACATACACACAGGAGATTTTTAGAGCCTTAATTATAAAAATATGATGTTTTCCCCAGTTGAAAAACAAAATGAGAGGTGAAGGGGAAAAAGGGTTGGGGGAGGGAAAGAAAACTCCAGCTGAATTAGAAAACATTTCCTTTGCATGCCTCTTTCCAGCTGGATGTGACTTGGAGGAATGCTGGCCTCTAAATCTAGCTGCAGGCTCCCTTCACCACAGCATTAACTTGAATCTTTGTGGAATCAAGGCGATGCAGGAGGTAGCCATGCTTAGCCACTTCCTCTTAGCAACTGGACAGGTGTGTGTAATCTAAGATGGATGAGAGTTGGAAGACATGGAAGGCACTAGAAGCATCAGTTCATTCTCAGCTATAAGCCCTTGGCTAATCAAAGGTTAAGGCTGGTAAGGGGAAGAATTTAAATCCTTTGGGGTTTGAGAAGTAGAAAGAACCCTGGATGGTTCAGACTGTCAGATTTATTTAGCCATTCTTGTTATAAAAGTCCCGGGCATACCTACCTACCAGGCTATTTACCTTTCAGGGAAAGCATTGTTATACAAAGTGCAGAAAGGGAGTAAGTAATAGTGAGCCAAAGATACTAAAAGGCATCAGAAAAGAAAGGGAAAAAACTAAATCTAATTTGTTGTTTAAACTTTCACCCTCTCTCTTTTTGAGGATCTTGTCAATCCCGTCTACCCATGACTTTCTTGGTCTTCCTCTTGATTCATTTGCTGTCCCTTCATATTTTGTTTTCTAATTCAATCCTCATTCTCTCTATATGACCAAAAACCTCAGTGTGCTTCTTTCATGTTGGTTTCTCACTTTTGTATTCAATCCATTCATTCAGCACCCATTCATTCTTGACCCTGACTCTTCTTGTGTCAGCATGCACATTTCTTAAGTAATCTGTTCTTACTGCATTGAAATTTGCTTCTCCTGACATATCCAGTTGTCATTTGCCCACAACAGATGGGCTGAGATATGCTTTTACAACCATTTTAACTTCATTTGGCAAAAATTTGTTCCTCACAATGGACTTCATACTATCCACTACCTTTCTACCAGCATTTGCACATCTTAAAATTTCTCCATCCTTTTTTCCCCATCTTTAGTAAACATGTTACCAAGGTATACACATTCCTCTAATACTCAAGTTTTCACATTTATGTATAACTAGCAGTCATTCACTCCATTTTCCTTCTCAAACAGAACGATCTTGGTCTTCAATACCTTACATTTCAATTTCATGTGCCTGGATGCACCATACAATCTATTCAGCATTTCATGCAAATCATTCAGGATCTCAGCATACAGCATGGCATCATCTGCATACTAAGCTGTACATATGTTAATATCCCCAATTAATACACCTCCATCATCACCACAAGCTCTCCTTACACATTTATCCATTAATACATTAATCAAGGAAGGACAGAGATATGACACAAGCTTTTCTTACTCCCTGCTCAAAGTTGGATGATATGCTAAGCATTCCATTTATTCTAAAAAAATGCTTCACGTCTATTATGTACCACTGTTATCCCATTCTGCAACCAATCAATTGAAGACATAACATATATATTTGCCTGTTCTTATAGCTTCCCACTGAAATATGATATAAAGAGGGACAGGTGCACAACTGAGTAGGAGGAAGTATTCTGAACATCACACATATGAGTCTGTACACACACAGTTCCAGAGCTGCTTAGAGATTCACACATAACTGAGTTGCAATGTCTGTGTGTGTGTGATTCCCCCCTTTTGGTATAGTTGGTGTCTGAACTAATTATGGTGTAGCACTGTGTGTGAACCAAAGCATTGTGGCTTATTTAAAGCATCATTTAACCCAACCATGGCTTAGCAATATAGCTTAGCATTGTATGTAAACCTAGGATCTCATTATGTCGCCCACCCTTTGCTTTCTTCCTGGCACAGATGCCTTCACTTTGGCTGCATTCAATCGGTCATCAGCATGAAGCGACTGGCTTATTTCTATGGCTATTCTTCTGTTTGAAGAATTAGCTTGGCCCACTGTAATTATTCTAAAAACTCTCTTCCCAGAAACAGATCATCATTTCTATATACAGAATCACGTATTGGAGTAATGCATATGATAAGATACCTTAGAAAATATTGTGTGTTACTGTTGTATGTTTAGAGATTGCTTTCCTTATTGTTCAAACCAAGTATCAAGCAACCACTTGGATCGGGCTAAAAGGAACAAGGCTATGCCATATATTCACATTAACCTCTCAGTGTGTGGGATGATTGACATTCAAAGATTTTTGTAAATGCCAGGAATTTTCTCCACAAAAATGAGACACACATTTTCTAGCATTTAGCTCAGATGGTCTTCCTAAAATGTCTTCTGTAACAGCCTTGGAAGTGGATAATTGAGAGAGGTCACTGGAATCAGGGAAAGTTCCTGGTGGTGATTTAATACCCCCAGAAATGATTAAGGACAATATAAAGTAGGCGGCTGTGTTGGAAATGCATTCACCCAGTCCTGGATTGAGGCAGTTGATAAATCATATAAACAAACAATAAACTGTTGAAATCCCCCAGTCCTCACTGTTTTTAACTTGCCTTTTGATTTAATCCCCCATTTAACTCCCCACTGGAGGAAATAAATGGAACTTTCATAGCCAAATATTTACTCCCACTTGGGGAAATAGCATGAAAATGCATAATTAAGAATTTGATATTCTCAACAACTGCCTTTTATGGAAGTGATTCAAACCCAGAGAGGAATGAAACAGGATTATATTTTGACATACTTTTTATTTATTAGGGCTATGCAATGATTCAGATTTGATTTGAAAGCCATGCTTTGGAATATGTGGGAGTAGGAATACAGCACCTATCTGTCTCATTAAAGCAGCTGCATCTTTTCCAGGGAACATGTGTCTGCTGCAGAGATTTTCTGAACTTCTAAACTGAATCTGAATGCATTGCATAGCACTATGATTATATACAGATCAATCATGTCACCTCTCTATACTTGCTAAAAGATATTTAGTTGTTCTCCTATACTCCTATACACAACTGATGTGGAAAATCTCTCTCTTTCATCTGATGGAATGAGAAGAGTTTTATCAGTGCTGAAGTTCCAGAAATGAATTTCTTACCAATAGCCAAAAAAGGAGAGGAGAGGAGAGATTATGATTTTTGGTGGAAAATGAATAATGAGACTGAGGATCTATAAGAATCTTGGGTTGTTTCCTTTCTTCAGCACCACAAAAAGGAGACACATACAGTATATTATTCAGTTGAAAATACCATAGGAAGGGGACACTGCTAGGACCAAAAATACATTGGTATGCAGTCCTCACTGAGAAGGCTTCATGGTAGAACATTGAATTCTGTTTATAAACCAGTTCCATTTATATTTTAAAATATATATAGTTTACCTACAATGATCATTTGGCAGTATGGGGATTTTCGATATAGTATGTATGTTGATATGGATGTTTATTGTGTTATTCAAGGCCATAACAATAAACAAACCTCTAAACATGAGCCTTGTGAAAATAAAAGCAGCAACTAGCAATCCTATACATATCTATTCAGAAGTAAGATATTTTAAGTTCAGTAGGATTCATTCCTTGGTTAGTGTATAGGAATAAGTGTTAGGTTAGTGTAAAGAATTCCTTAGGGCTTACACAAATTAGCCCAACCCTATTCAGGCATTCAGTCCATGAGGCAGTCTACAAAACGGTTTACTTTTAAAAATTGCATTAAAGTTAAATAATACAGGTAGTCCTTGTTTACTGACTGCCTCATTTAGCAACTGTTTGCAGTTACAATGGTGATGAAAAAGTAACTTTGTGACCAATCCTCCTATTTATGATCTTAACAGGTCTGTAAAGCAAAGGAAAGCTGAAGTAAGATTGTAAACACAGTCGCGGTTTCACTTAGTGACCACTTCACTTAACCACCGAGTTGCCAGTCCCAGTTGTGGTTGCTAAACAAGGACTACCTGTAATAACAACTACAACAATAATAGGCTTATACTGAGTTGTAAATGTGCAACTATCACTACAAACATTACATCTACCTGTCCCATCAGGTCCAGCAGGAGGGGCATGTTGCGGGTCCCGTCGGCCAAGGAGCTTCGTTTGGCAGGGCCCAGAAGGAGAGCCTTTCCTGCTGTGGCACCCACCCTTTGGAATATGGCTCTCCCAGTGTAGAGCTCTTTTATTGGGGAGCAAGGTGAAACAGTACGGTCTCCTTCAAGTCAAGCTTGACTTCAAGGATATGTCTGTGCCGTTCTCTGGGTACCAGTACAGAAGTGGTTTGTCACTGCTTGCTTCTGGGATATGGTTCAAAATAGTCTACAGCTTTAATATCTCCTGGTAGCCTCCCATGAAGTACTTAGCTTCTGAGCCCAGAGGAAGTTAGCCAGATATTACTACCTGCTTTAGCTTTGGAGACTAGGGAAGATGATTGACCTAGCTCTAAATCTCCAGATGGTCACAGTTGGCAAAGAATCTTAGTCAACTGTTTATTAAGATGGTAAGGGAGATCTTAGTCATTTTTATTATGATTTGTAGGATGGTCAGAAGTGATAATCTGCTTCCTACCAATTGCCTTGGAAGAAAGAGCCTCTCATCACTTTAGGGACTAGTAGATATGGGTAGAAAGGTGTTAATTGAAAGGAGACTGCTGTACCAACTGCTGATAAATTATGGATATCGAAGATGGTCTCTCCATAATGTAGCTAATCATGGCAAGAAATATGTGCTATGGGTAGGAATCGATTGTAGTGTAATTGGTCAATAGAAAGATGGTCTATCACATCACTATCCCAGCACTTTAATCTCCCCCTCCAAAATATTTAAAGTGTCCACTGATCTCCAAAAATATTTTTCTTCAATAATTAAAAATGCTGAAATGGAGCAAGTTTGCTATCTCTTCGTATGAGATCTCATGAGATTAGTTATTTCTAATTTTAAAATATTTCTTCATTTTCACATATAACACATGCTGGCTGGGGAATTCTGGGAGTTGAAGTCCACACATCGTAAAGTTCCTGAGGTTGAGAAACACTGTTATAGCAATACCAGCAGTGAGTTGGAGTCATATATTCACCCACAAAGGGAAATCGGGCGGAAGGTGGTTTTCCTATCCCATTTATGTGAAATTTGTATTATGTCGCCAGTCTTAACAGTTAAGATGTTCTCCATTGGCCAAGGATGCCGCACTAGTTCCAGTTTGACCACTTGGCCAATCAGTACATAGAAGTTGTGCTCTGTGCTATCAGGCCTTGCATTTTCAGCTTCTTTCTCTTGGAGGATTAAGTAGGAAAAAGAGGCAATTGACTGGGATTTAGCATTCCCATAGCACAGCTGTTACAATGAACTTATAGCCAGCATTTTCAAGCATCGTTTCTCATATGTAGGGTTACCTTTGCGTCCTTTATTCCACTAGCATAGCACAGCTGCAAGGTTTGGTGCTCTCTCCACTCCTGTTTAACATCTATGTGAAACTGCTGGTGGAGATCATCCATACCCACGGAGTGAGGTATCATCAATATGCTGATGATACTCAACTGTACCTCTCCACCCCTGGCAACCTAAGCAATGCTGTGGATGTCCTGTCCTGGTGCTTGGAGGCTGTAAGGGTCAGGATGGGGAACAATAGGCTTCTACTGAACTCTGGCAAGACTGAGTGGCTTTAGGTTTTAGGGCCTCCCGAATCTGGAACTTTACCATTTTTGGTACTGGATGGGGTGGCACTGCCCCAAACAGAACCAGTTGGCAACTTGGGGGTCCCTCTGGACTCCAGACTCCTGCTCGATGAGCAGGTGGCAGTCGTGGCCAGGACGGCCTTTGCACAATGTGTTGTGCGCCAGTTGCGCTAGTTCCTGGATCGTGAGGCTCTGCTCAGTTATGCCCTGGTCATCTCCCGAATGGACTACTGTAATGTGCTCTACATGGGGCTGCCCTTGGAGTATCTGAAGCTCCAGCTGGTGCAAAATGCAGTGGCATGGGCAGTTACCTGTGCCTCTTTGAGGACACATGTTACACCTCTGTTCTGTGAGCTGCATTGGTTACCAGTTTGCTTCCGGGTCCAATTCACAGTGCTGTTTTTGACCTTTAAAGCCCTACATGGCATGGGGCCAGGTTGTCTGAGGGACTCTCTCCCTGATTACACCTACCCATCCCATCAGGTCCAGCATGTCCAGAAGAGGCATGTTGCAGGTCCTTTCTGCTAAAGAATTCCATCTGACGGGACCTAGGAGATGAGCCTTTTCTGCTGCAGCACCCGCCTTTGGAACATCATCCCCCCCCCCTGAGGTGAGGTTAGTCCCAAACCTTATGGCCTTCTGGAAAGCTCTCAAAACATGTTTTTTTCATCAGGCCTTGGGATCCCCTGACAGCAGGGAGCCCGCACAGTGGCTACATCACACACAACATTCTGAAGTTGACCCTCTCGCAATCTTGGTTTTAATAATTAATTTGTTTTACTTGGTTTTATATGTGTAAATATTTTGTTTTGTTGTATGCTGCCCAGAGTCACCTAGAGTGAGATGGGTGGCCATATAAATTTGATTAAATAAATAAATAGATAAATAAACTTCCCTATCTGGGACTCATCAGGTAAGGGGAGGTTTCATTAGTTTATATTCATGCGCAGGAACAAGATGAATTACTGCAAAGGCAGATCCTCCACTGTATATTTAATTTTCTTCAATATACATGCTTTGATTGAGAGTGTACAAGAGTCAACAATTAGCAAAATTTGGGAAGTACAGTGTAGTTTTGTGCCAGGCAGAGTGTGCAAAGCAGATTCTTGTCTTCATCAGGTAATGGAGAAATGTACAACTATAAGAAGGAAAGTGAAAAATACTGGACCCTGCCTTCCTCTGCAATGCAGGAAGAAAAGAACCACCATAGTTGTTCTGTACTTCTGTTTTCCCCAAAGAATTAATACCACTGAGAAATAATGTCCTTTACATTTTAGATTACAGGGAGAATGTCACCTATTTAAGTAATCCTTTTGTATGTCAAGGGGAAAAAGTAGGCTGTAACATTCTACTTTCCTATCAGTATGGAATTGATGGGTCTGTAATAGTTGAATCCTATGTTGAAATAGCTGTGAATAACTTATCTAGAGGGTCTAAAGTTATCTTAGTTGAATGTATCAAGGTATTTGCTTATTAAAATATTCACTTCTTCCTCCTTCTTTGCCTATTGGTTCTGTTGTGTTTCTTTAAAAAAAAATACACTTTCCACACAGAAAGTTTTACAAATTGCTCATATTTCCAGTAATACAGATTTCAAAACAGAAATCTCCTGTGCTTACAACATTTTATTTCCGAGATAAAAAATGGTAGATTTGGCAGCTTGCAGGGACCTACTTAGAATATAGTGGCAACTCTCACTGACACACAGCTTACTCTATCTTTTGCAGAAATTAGACATCACACAGTTTTATCTGTAGGCCAGCACTTCCACCATACCCAAACATTTATTTCTCCAAAACTATTGCTAATGACAACAAATATTTGTTTTCCTTCAGGAAGGATTTAACAGTTCCAACACATTAACTCCTCTAATACTGTACCAAAAGAAAGAACAGATGTACCTCCAATATTGTACATAATAGTATATACAAAGTACAGATTTCTTGTTTTGCTTTTTGATTTGACAGGAAAACATATACACCATATGTAGAGACTGGTGTAGAAGATAAAGAACAATTGAAAATTGCTTTTAAAACAAAAACGTTTGATTCCAAACCCATTACAGCTGCAATTAATTAAAAAACGCATTGAATGGACTCAAACCTGACTTCACAGGATTAGATTTTAACACAAAAACTGAACATTGCTTTACTGTGCAACTGAACTGTGTTACATACAGTAGAATAAAGACACTGCTGCCATTCTTTTTCAAATACACATGCTTCGGCATTTGCTGGGTTTTGGCTACATGGATTTCAGTCTGTCTTTTCCATCACCTGTTTGTATTTTAAGTACTGTATATTGCTCTAGCAGTTTGGCACTCACAGAGCCCAGACCATGAAGCTCTGCTTGGGCAGATTACTGCCTCCTACTTCCAGAGACAGAGTGACCGAGCAGCAAAAGTCCTTTAGAAAATTATTAGAATGCTGCTACAGTAATGAAGGTAATTTTCACTTCACTTGTTAGAAGCAAAAATGGCCTAAAAGATATATAGATATAGATATATATATTTAAATATACAATCTGTTCTGGCAATGTTAAATTGATTTAAAAAACTATCTCAAAAGTTTAAATATTTTTCCACCCCATGCTTGCATGATCACCTAAGATGGAAACATTGATTAAATATTTTCTCCTTTCCATTTAAGCAGGTGAATCGGAAGAGTTGTTAACATCTTTAAAAGCAGCTACTGCTCATGCATAGTTATTTGTGTGCTACGCAGCAGAGAAAAAGTAGGCTACTTCTCCATGCCTTGTGCAGTCTGAGCATCATTTCAGATTGGCTGAGGTTAGAAACATTTCTGAGAGCCATCTGTAAAGCTGTGAGCAATGTAGAATGATTGCTGTGAATAAAATGTATTAGTATCCACTTATTTAGTTGTGGGAGATTATTCAGCACCATGTTCATGCCAACGTTTATTAAAACAACTCCCCAAATGCATTGCCTCTTTGAGAAGTTACAGCCTAAGGTCACCCCTTGATATTTTGTAGGTTGAAAATCTGACTGAAGGCTCATAACCAGGACAAACTAGCTTCTCCCCTTTCTTCCTGCTTAAGAACCTTTTTCATTAAAGTTCTGCAGTGACTGAAAGCCATCTTAAGTAAGCTCTATATTTCTTTCTAGAAAAGGTTCAGTGGAAATCAATGTTTAGCCTGGAAAAGTTTTCAATCCTTTTGGGCTGTGGTCTAGAAAATCAGCAAACCAGCTATTAAGGAGATTGCTTACATCCATCATGCTCAAGCACTTTCTGGCCTCAGGGTCAAAGAACATAATCAGAACTTGGAAACTGGGGGCTTCATAGTTTACTCAGGTTTTTAAGTTACTGTCAGGCCCCAGCAATCAACCCCTTCCCTTGAAACTATCCAGAAAGCTGGAGAGATCCACCAAAGCAAAACAGACATAAAACTAGAACCTTGTCTTTCTGGTATATGCCAAAAGGGGAATAAAACTGAACATTCAAGGGTATGCCCCAATCCTTCCTCCACTCCCTCTTTCAGATAGTCAGCAGAGGAAGAAGTAGGAAGGATGATGGTAATTAAGGAGGGGGCTTGGCTGTCTTCCACCATATTGTGATTAGCCTGAAGATAATCACTGCCAGCTGGGACAAGGAAGGATTAAGATCAGTTGTAGTGGAATAACAACTCTCAAGCTAGAAGAGTTTCAAATAGGCAGATAGAAGTTTTTGCAGCACTGAATCTGGTGTGCAGCCATGATCTCATAGGAAAAACCAGGCTTTCAGCTAGTCAACCGTTATTCTAGGGCAGTGTTTCTCAACCTTGGCCACTTTAAGATATGTGGACTTCAACTCCCAGAATTCTCCTCCCAGCATGGCTGGCTGGGGAATTCTGGGAGTTGAAGTCCACACATCTTCAAGTGGCCATGGTTGAGAAACATTGTTCTAGGGGCTCATTATAAGTTGCCTATTGTTGAAGGAAGGGTCAAAGCTGGAAATGTTCCTGCTTTTATCTGCTCTGGTCTCCCTGTTAGGGGAAGCCTGTCATCTCAACAGAATAATATTCAAATGAGGAACTGTAGAGTAGTAAGAAAAACTATGACTTTTCATGCTCACAGTACCATTCTGTATTTTCCAGTGTTTTTCCACTCTATCAGCGGCAAAAGGAGTATTATTTTAGTGTCACTCATAATACAATGTTCCGACACGTTAGTAATTGAATTGCATGTTCAGAAGCTCAGAAAACTAACAGCTAACTGCCTTTCTTTCCCTCTCAAATATCTGCTTAGATTACCTTCATACATTTGTCAAGTGATACTTTCATACAACACTATTTAAAAAAAAACATGGTTCCAGTTATCAACATTTGGCTTTAACATTCAGGTAGATTTTAACCAAAAAAGCGCATACAGAAAAAAAGCGCAAACAGAAACTGTTTCCATGTCACCTAGAGATTTTAAGATAGGTGATTTAAGTATTTGTATATTTGCAATATAGATCTCGGTGTACACTTAAATTCCAGTTGAGGACCACATGATAATCTTTATGTAAGGTGAGAATTCTGCCCAGTGTTGAGAGAGAGAGAGAACACACCCAAAAAGGACAGTTAGATAGGCAAAATTGCCAGCTACTACCTGCATAACAAAATACTCTTTACACACACCCACACACATACACAAAACCCTGCTGGGTAACTGGAAGCTTTCCAGGGGTGCAAAGCATGGTATAAACCTAGGTAAAATAAAGTGTTGTTCACTGGAGTTATTTTGGTGAACTGGGCTGCTCATCACCTCGCATAATGATATATGCCTGTTCACGCCATGTGCTAAGGCTCCTGGTGTGCTCTTAATGGAAGGGACACGTTCAGTAGGCTTTAGGGCTTGTTAGTATCAGTGCTCTAGGAGAGACATAGTGTTGATCCTCCTTCTGGCTACCACGGGGAAAAAACCTACCTCTGGCTTAAAAATTGGCAGCAATAGTGTACTCTTTAAAAAAGTAAAGTACTCTAAAATATCCAGTAGCTTTGCCTGAGTGAAACATAATAGGAAGGAAGGAAGGAAGGAATTCTGACCAATCCTGAGAGTTAATTTCAGACTGCAGTGCTCAAGTCTAAAAATTCAAGATGTAGAGGAATGTGTACACACAAACAGGGAGAAAATGGTCCCCCGAATCCATATGGTTTCATTTTATCACTGAGATTGTCAAGCCTTTTACACGCAATTAAAAATCCAAGCATTTGAAAAAAAATGTAGAAAGATCAAAAGAAAAGGTCATTTTAAATAACAACCCTGGTCTGAAAAAAAATACTGTCAAGTTTGTTCACAGAATTTTTTAAAAAAAATCTAACTATAATCATAAGAAAAACAGACTGCAGTTCAAACCTACAGCATTAAAGAAAAACATTTCAGTTCTTTATCTCAGCATCAGCTGACAATCAGAGAAGTGTGATAAAATGTATTTTAATTCAGAATCCCTTTGGTTGGAAAAAATAAATCAGCAGAGAAACTCACCCTGATGCTTTTCAATGTGCATTTTCTTTTCTTTTTAGGATGGCTATTATCTTGAATGGGAATTTATTTTTCAATAAATGCAAACAAGAGTCTATGTAGTTTGTTGGAATTTGGAACCACTATAATCCATCATAGAAAATATCAAATACTAAGCTGATTCGTTAGATCGTCTGTGGAATACTTGAAGAAAGGGTAATCTATCACAGAAACATGGTGCATACTGGACATGTATCTATGTCTCAAGGCAGCTTTGATTTTCTTAAATTTAGGCTGCCAAATATACCTCAAACTCATAGCAGACTGAACCACAAAGAAGGATGGGGAGAACAGAGAGGGTGAAAGAGAGAGAAACAGAAAATGAACTCTAGTAGCTTGTTTTAAAAGTTTAACTTATCTTTCCAGTTTGCCTGCTGGGTCCCCATAAAAAAAGGCTATTTTATTGAAATCTCATTCTGAAATATTCAGGTTCCCTTATGCTCTGGAAGCACCATGGAAAGATATAAATAGGAAGTGTTTTAAGCATGCAAGATCTCATGCTTTTTCTCTCCCCCATAAGATTAGTTTAACTTTAAATGAACATACATATGTGCATATAGACATGCCTCAATCAGCCAAGGACTATGCTTGCACGGCACATTTCATGATGGTTTTCAGCCTAGGACTGAAAACCCTGAACCTAGCGTTGTGTCTGAGAATGTGTATGCCTGAAAAGAGATGGGAGAGAATGGGAAGTTAATACATCTTGTAGCACTACTGAGCACTGTAGTCATGCGCAAAAATAAGCCCTAGGCTTGCCCAAAACCCACTTAGCCAGTGGCAACAAAAGCATCCATGGATAACAAACACAGTATTGTTTTCCCTGTAGTGGCTGAAGCAAGAAAGTCCTTTCTACTAATTTCCAAGTCATGTGGTCACTGAAGATTTCTCTCAGTGACCACACACTTGAACAAGGCATTGACTAATTACCAATAATAAGCTAATTAATTGTGCCTTTCCCTCACTGATTTCACAATGTCTCGGGCTTTCTACGTCTTAGGCTACACAGACTTTTGACACCCTAGTAAATGCCAATGGTGGTGTAAGTGAGGCTTAATTAGCTGGATCTTTCTTGGTGGGAACATCCCTGGCACCAGTAACTTATGAACTAATCTTCAGTTGAAGTTCAATCCTAATTAAATAGAAATTGTAAGTTCTCCTTAACAGAGTTCCCTAAGCTGAAACAAAAATGCTGTATTCACAGTAGGCTTTTCAATTTCAGACAGTACAGGACTTGTCAGTAGACTGTTGAGAAGCTGAGGCAACTGCAGCGCTTGAGTTTGTTTTGGGGAAAACTGCTGGCTTTGGCCTGGTGGCTGGAGGTTTGACCTGGGCAGCCATTTTGACAGATTTTGCTGGCCTGAAGGCACAGGGAATGTCGCTGGCCGTGCTGGCACTCCGCTGAAAAGCTGGTTCAGGGTCCTTGAGGATCTGAGTATGCAAAGGGCTGGAAGGCTCAGAGGTGGGTGCTACAACAGGGGACATTTTCAATGGCTCCAGCGTATCAAGAACAACATCTGGTGTGTGTTTCACATTGCTTTGCCTTTCCAGCTCCCGCAACTCATTCAGAGCAGAATTCATAGTAGCTTCAATATCCTGCAAAAAAAAAAAAGTTGGATGTGACCACAGAAGCTAGAAGCTGGGTTGACTAATTGTCTATAGCGACTAGGAAATATGAAGCAAAATGGACAGTGGTAGACTCAAAGGCATGGAAGGACTTGGAGCCAAAATTTACCTTCTTGGCAAGACCAGTTTCAGTATCATCCTTGCCTTGAAAGTAGAAAACTGCTAATAATATCTAAAAACCTGCCCTTAGGGTTTTAGATGGCAGACAGCTTAGCTGGCTATGCAAGTTTTCATATAACTTATATGAGCGAGCTGCAGCTATTTCCTCTGAACTTCATCAACATTCTCAGTCTCATTTTTTAATACTTGAAACTAAAGCTCAGCAAATCAGTGAGTTCCATGGTTTTACTCTGATTGTAAATGATGATGATTTTTAAAGGGAAGCTTTTTCTAAAAGCACTTGATTGGTAAGACATACATATACTGTACATATACATATATACATACATACATACATATATATCTATATATCTGAGAGAGAGAGATTATAGCAGAAGTCAGAAGTGCATGCTGATCTCTATTTTCCTCAAATCTGTTTCCTCAATCTATGAAACAGCAAAAATTACCCACATTTTGAGTATTTTTATCCATTCCTTTGGTATACCAAGCTGAAGCTTGAGAATGCTGAGATTCCTGAAAAGAATGGAAACATGCTTAGCTACATGCTAGCTTCATGGTTTATGAGCGGTATTCTGCCTTGCATCCGGAAAAATGACACATCTCAGCATCTCCTCATTTATGTTACATATTTTATGGCATTTTAAACATCCATAAGCTCTGGAGATGTATGAAAAATGTTACTCGTATGACACTTGCCTCTTTATGTGGACAATGCAAGAAATAATGCAAGAGACAAGTAGGAAAACGTGTCAAGCCAATCTCTTCTCTTGTTTTGTTTCTAAATCTACAAATTTGCTTAGCATTTCAGTTATGGATGTGGGCTTCACTGGCGCAATAGATTTTTGGGCAGCTGAAATGATTTAACTTTTCCATGACTCACAGTCTGGCTACAACATTTAAGTTTCCTCGTAGATATTTTAAAAGGCACTGGGGAGGTAAATCAGTCAAGGAGGAGGAACCAAAGACAGTAACCCAATGCCTCTGACTGCAGCCTGAAAAGATTTTAAAGCAAAATACAGATCTCAGAGAGATACTGGTGTCAAGTGAAAGAAATGAGTTTGGAATGAGACTTGGGAGGATATGAAAGGGCAGCTATAATTTAATATAACCCTTTTTAGTTTTATTGATTGGATTCCCTTATGGAAACAATGAATTACATTCTGGCAGAAACAGGAGAGTGGATAAAAGGAGATTTTAATTGAAAGGCAAAAGATATAAGCCATTCAAAACTTTGTAAAGAGATGTCAAGGCAAGGATATCCATGTAAACGGCAAGGATAAAAAACATTTGTGAAGAAGAGAACCATAACAGGTATTACCAATTAGGCTACAGAACAAAAAATACAGAGGTTGACTGTTGTCCAGGTTGCTCAAAACCCAGCCACAACGTCTATCTATTTGTTGGACAATATCACAGAGTCTGAAATGATGTTGGTGTTAATTCCAGCCTGTAATTACATGTTTTTGAAAAGAGTAATATAAGAATACATGATTAGCATAAAGTTATAGCCCACTTGTTACCTGTTTATATATTTTACTAATTTTCAGCATTTCAACATAAAGAATTGGATTAGAATAATATTTAAGACCTTCGTGTGTTTAGATTCTACCCCCTGAGGATGGCAGAAGACTCTACTTCTTTCGAGTGGCTGCACCTAGCTGATTTCAAAAAAAGCTAAGCAAGGTCAGAACTGGTTAGTACTTGGATGGGAGACCTCAAGGAAATCCAATGGCTGTAGGCTATATTGGGAAGTTGAGAAAACATCCTGAAAGAAGGTAATGATAAACCACTTTTATGCTGTTGCAAAGAAATTACATGAATGTGTCTTCAGAAATTTACTCCAAGCCTGCAGAATTAGGCAGGAAAAACAATGAAATGAAATAGCTGTAGAGAGAGTTAAAGCTATGGCTTAGCCAATTAAATATAACTACTGCTACTATCCTAAAACCTTCCTTTCCATGTGCTGCCATTTAGAATATGACTACATTATGACTTTGCAAAGCATTCCAAAAATGAAGTTAAACTGGAAATGGGAAAAATTTCCAGTTTAACTTCATTTTTGGAATGCTTTGCTTTGTACTGTGATATTCAAGAGTGCCTCAGTTTTTAACAGACCTATCACATAATGGAAAAGGAAGATCTGGCAAAACATCCAAGCATAATTGGAGAAGAAACAATAGTGGAAACCTACTCTAAATATGTAGTACAATATTGGCAAACTTAGCTGCACTGTTGTTTCTAGAGACTGGAAGACTTTTATTTTTTTAAATTCCACCGTGTTTTAGTATGGCTCCATTTTACCAGCAAGCAGGAAAATACTGGTAATGCATTGTGTCTCATGCTAAAGTCTTTAAAAGGTGGATAGATCTGCTGAAAAGAACTAATCAAACAAAATTGGATACAAGGCCCTCCTGTTGAACTTAGGATTTTAAAGCACATTTATATTGGCTTGTCTCTCATGCTGGACTGCTCTAACCAGAATGCTGGACTATCAGCCTTTTATGAAAGCAATATATCAACGGTGAAGAGAAGGAGAGCCCATGTTTGTGCACATTTTAAAGCTGGCTTCTCCATCTAGCTTGGGAGAAACATCCAGCTAAGAGAGAAGGTATTTCCCTGTGTGGGCTTGGTTTAAATATCTCAGCATCCATATCCGGTCACAGCTGTGTATACACACATGCAGGGAATACCAGCCCATATTCCTGCCAACGGAAACAAAGAAAGCTGCTTTGTTCAAAGATAGCCTCTTATCACAGACTGACAAGCACAAGAGCACACTGTGAAGCACAAGAAAAGAATCAGAAAAGTCCTAGAAAAACAAGGCCGGTTGCTTTTCTTCTAGATGTCTTCTCTCATGACTCTTCAACATCTAACCAGTCAAGCAAACACACAGAACTGACTACAGTTTGAAAACAATGGCATGGAAAGCCCTGCTTTTCTAACATTCTGTGCTCAGAGATTTGAACACTGTCGGTAGAAAAGATGCTGGAATCCTGAAAAGCATATATCATTAAGAAGTGGCTCAGATTCCACAAGGTTCTTGCAAAGGTTTTCCCAACTGATTTACGGGAAGCAAAACTACATAGTCAAGCCTTATGAGTAATAACAATGAGCAGGAAGCCAGGCATTGAGGAAATAAATTGAATTATAATTCAGATAATTATTCTACCAAAAAAAAAGTAATTATACTGGTGAGAGTGATTATGATGCTACTATGGATCTCATTCCCTTACTGTTGGTCTCATCAGGGTCTCACATTACCAGCTGTAGACACAGAAAAATAGAGAAAGGATATAAACATTTTCAGGTCTGTCTACATATATTTTTACCAAGGTGGAGGATTACATAGGTGGTAAGAGATGGTCTTTGATTATATAGGATAAAATCCAGTAAAAAACATACACTATGTAAACATAAGAATTATTGACTGAATCTGATTTGCTTTGTTTGTATGTGACGACAATTCCATGTTCTCAAAGGCTTGGGTGATGTAAGGAGAAAGAAGAACTGATTTTCCGTTTACTGGTGGTACTTTAGTTAGAGGCAACATTAAAATCTGGCCACTTCTCTCAATTCAGTATTGACTATGAAAACTGTTTATATTTCCTAAATATAACAGAAAACATATTTTGGCATTTGGGCTTCCCTCACTTGCCCCCAGAAAAAGAATAAGCTTCTCCCAAAGTTTAGGAAGTTTCAAAATTCTCAATAAAATGTATATGTCTGCATTTGATGGAGATGCTTTTAAGTACAGGTCATGGATTCTTTCTAGCCTCTTGAATCTGTGAATATTGGTCCTACACAGACAGAATGTAGTAATTGTTTCATGCTTTTGGGACTGATTAAACATGCAGCAATCACAAACTGAGCTGATGTTTTAGAAGTGAAAAACAGACTTTCAATTTTTTAAAGTTGTAAAATATTCAGATTTGAATTTGAAATTCAAAATCAAAGGTTACCTCATAATTCAAAACTTGACTTGTTTTGATCACCTCTAAGGGGACGTTTCCTGATCTGAAGCAAATACTGAAGCAAAATATACATTATTGACATCAAATAACACTTGTTGCCCACATCAAAATATTCAGAGAATATCTGGAAAATATTTTGAGTATTATATGAATGTAGTGAATATCAACATCAAAACTCACAAAAGAGATTTTTAAAGAAGAATGGATTGCAGAGGATGAACGAATCAGTTTGGTACCCTTTGAAGATCACCCTGGCCTAGAATTTCATTACCTGTGCAATGACTTCAGGATCCATGGGTCGGTGGTTATTAAAGCTCTTTGACCTTCCTGCAGTCACATTCTTCCGGATATGGGGGCTATCTATTCTGTTCTTCAGAGAGGCATGCCGACTAAGAGAATTGAGGCTCCCATGGCCACTGATGGAGCATGCATCCGGTACTGCTACGTCCTTTGGGAGACTTTGGCTCATAATGGGTTGTGAGGAAGGACGAGGACTGGCTATAGCTCCAGATGCTGTGGGGTCACCCAGTGAGCTGGGTAATCCATGGCTGTCACTCTGACGGAATGCTCTTCGTATATTCCCGGACTCAGGCTTCTTTCTTTGTCTGTCGTCATAAAAAGCAGCATAGAAAACATGTTTTTCAAACAACATGGATAGACATAACTTCTGAACAAAGACAATTTCAGAAAGGGAATGAAAGTTACTCAATAGAAACTAACACTTCACTCTAGTTGTAACACCCAGCCAATGTGATGTATTAATTAGAGCAGAATATGGACAGCTAGAGTAGCTGGGGCTGCTGGGAATTGTAGTGCAGTAGCATCTGGAGGTCATGGATTCTTAGAATGTTGGATTAGTGTTTCACCATTAAGGTCAGTGTGTGATTTGGGTCTTTCACCCTCCTCCTCTTGAATTGAGGAGGAGGAAAAAAGTAATTATATATTCTGCTCTGACTTCTCTGAAATGATGAGTTATGAAGCGTAGCATTATAATTGTAATAAGTATTTGTAAACAAAATACAGATTTCCACAGCAGGTTTCAGCATTCACGGCAATCTGAAGTGAAGTATTTCACTTCAGTGGGATACCTTGAAGACATATGCTGAAATAACAAATATGCAAAAGATAAATTGGGATTCCTTCAAGATATGAATGTGATGACCCATCAGCCCAACACATTAAGGCAGTTCAGGAATTCGGAAATATTTAAAAATATTGTATCAACAAGATATATATTTTGTTACACAGAAGTTTGAGAATGAATTATGACCAAAGGATGTGTAAAACATTTAAAATTCCAATTGTTCAGACTTTGGAACATCCCATTTTGAGAATGAAACAGCTGTTCTGAGTGTGAAAGGGGCAGCTTTCACTGTTTTTGAAGAATTTTGAGCTCAAAACAGCTCCATTTTTAGTTCAAAACACTTTTTCCAATTCAATACTGTACATTTATGGAATGCTTTCAAAACCTTTGCTTTTGAAACACCCGTTTCACATTCAAAACGAGGCATTTCAAATTGATAAGAGTGTTTCAGGTTGAATTTGAAGCTTGTTGCATATCTGTATTGTGTTGTACATGGTAAGAAATAGCAAGTTAGATAAACTTAATTTTGGTATTTTGGTATTGCAAGAAAAAACAATGTTAAATAGGAACTATTATAACATATGATCATGTGAACTGCGCTAAAGGGATCATCTTCCCTATGTGGAACCTTTATAATAAGCCAAAGATTTTATTTCTGTGCATGTGAGTTTACAGAAGCTAACACTGGGAAAGTTATATAAATGGAAACCAAAGAACACAGACCATGAAGAAAATAATGTGAGATTCCTCCTTTGAGACTGATGGAAGATAGTGAGAACACAAGAATCAAGCAAGAGGCATGGTAAATTTTCCAATGGTATAAAGCATATCCTAAGTACCTGAAAAATTAGTAAGTCTCATCAACATTATAGATTTGGGGATCATAATAGCCCCTGATTATATAGAGATAGTATTTTCCTCCTAACCAGTGGACCATTTTTATACTATAAAGAAATGCTGATATAGCTTACTTATTGATATTTGCAAGATAAATGTCAGCAACATGGCTGCCACTTGGACAATTTGAACCAGCTCTGGCTGTCACTTTTTCTTCGGGTGGCTCGGAATTTAGTTCTACTTCAGATTTTGGGCTTGATCTTTCAGACATCCCATCCTCGCTAGGAAAGAAAGAAAGAAAGAACATACAACAAACCCTTACTTTACATCCTCAAGCTGCACCATTAGACTATAAAATGTTAGGTGCCACAAACACTTTATCAGCACAGTTCTTTTGCTTCCCATTATGTTATCTGCTTTTACTCCCTTACTTAAAGGGATCCTTCCTTAGAGTAGCCAAAAGGCACTTTGCAAAACTGTCTAGGAAGATTTTATTGATAAATTCAGATACATTTTGCAGAACAACCAAGATTCACAATACTCTAAGGCCAGTAAAAACATTTCAATGAATCATCTTCAAAAATAATGTTAAACTGATTTCTGCTTTTCCAAACACACAACTGTAAGAAACAACATACGTGTCCTGGACAACAATGTACTGATGGGGGATCAAACCATCAATGCCATTGTGATGGCCTTCCCACCAGTCGTCAGAGGCCCGATGATAAAGCAGGAGGGAAGCCCCCTTTTTAAAGGACAGCTCACGTGCTGTCCTGCCTGTGTAGTCAAATTTGGCTATTGCTTCAATGGGTTCACATTCTAGGAGAAAACGAGAAAATTTGAATGAATGCTTGTGTTCGTGTGTGTGTACATACATAAACTGCAACAATTTAATCTGTAATTTATTTAATAAATTTCAAATATTCATTTTTCTTTTCATTGGAGTTGAGTCAAATGCACCTTACAGTGAAGGATAGTCCAGGCAGAAGTTGGCAAATGCTTTGCTAGCAGAGGTCTATACAGCTATTTAAATATATCTTAAAACCATCTTCAGTTTTATACTGATCTCCTTTTTGTTTTCTAAAAGTTTAATTTCCAATAGTTGGAAATATATTTCTAATAGTTGGAAATAACAACTGGCTGGCTAGGGAATTGAAGTCCACTCATCTTAAAGTTGCCAAGGTTGAGAAACACTGCAGGATTTCCCTTTCTTCCCTCTTCCTATGCATCTGCCAATGTCCTTGGCTTTTCCTGTTCTTATCCTCCTGAATAATTTCTGTTCACTGCCTGTACCTAGAACAAAACACTCTTCATTTTGTTCTATAACATCCAAAATGTCTGTTTTGATTCAGGCTCAGACCACTCAAAACCGGTGGTTCCATGCACAAAACACTTTGTGCACAGAATGTTTTGCACACCTCTAACTAAAATGCTTATAAAATTAATACTAATGGCCAGTATCTCCAGCAAAGGAGATCGTTACCTTGTCGTGGTGCTGGAGCTTGAGCACCTCAATGAAACCATGAGCTAAACCGTGAAGGGACACCCAAGACGGGAAGGTCGTGGCAGAGAGGTCAGACTAAATACGATCCCTGGGGAAGGTAATGGCAACCCACCCCAGTATTCTTGCCATGAAAACTAAATGGATCAGTACAACCAAAGATATGTCGGTATACCATCGGAAGATGGGACCCCCAGGTCGGAAGATGGTCAAAATGCTACTGGGGAGGAACAGAGGATACGTTCAACTAGCCCCAGATGTGATGACGCAGCTAGCTCAAAGCCGAAAGGACGGCTAGCGGCCGACGGTGCTGGTGGTGAACAACAAATCCGATGTTCTAAAGATCAACACACTATAGGAACCTGGAATGTAAGATCTATGAGCCAGGGCAAATTGGATGTGGTTATTGGTGAGATGTCAAGATTAAATATAGACATTTTAGGTGTCAGTGAACTGAAATGGACTGGGATGGGCCATTTCACATCAGATGACCACCAGATCTACTACTGTGGACAAGAGGACCACAGAAGAAATGGAGTAGCCTTCATAATTAATAATAAAGTGGCTAAAGCAGTGCTTGGATACAATCCAAAAAACGATAGAATGATCTCAATTCGAATTCAGGGTAAGCCATTTAACATCACAGTGATCCAAATATACGCCCCAACCACACATGCTGAAGAAGCAGAAGTAGATCAGTTCTATGAGGATCTGCAGCACCTACTAGATAATACACCAAAAAGAGATGTTATTTTCATTACAGGAGACTGGAATGCTAAGGTGGGTAGTCAGACGACACCTGGAATTACAGGCAAGCATGGTCTGGGAGAACAAAATGAAGCAGGACATAGGCTGATAGAATTTTGCCAAGACAACTCACTGTGCATAACAAACACTCTCTTCCAACAACCTAAAAGACGACTTTATATATGGACTTCACCAGATGGTCGACACCGAAATCAGATTGACTACATCCTTTGCAGCCAAAGGTGGCGGACATCTATACAATCGGTAAAAACAAGACCTGGAGCTGACTGTAGTTCAGATCACGAACTTCTTATTGCAAAATTTAGAATCAGACTAAAGAGAATAGGGAAGACCCACAGATCAGTTAGATATGAGCTCACTAATATTCCTAAGGAGTATGCAGTGGAGGTGAAGAATAGATTTAAGGGACTAGATTTAGTAGATAGGGTCCCAGAAGAACTATGGACAGAAGTTCGCAACATTGTTCAGGAGGCGGCAACAAAAAACATCCCAAAGAAAAAGAAAACCAAGAAGGCAAGATGGCTGTCTGCTGAAACACTGGAAGTAGCCCAAGAAAGAAGGAAAGCAAAATGCAACAGTGATAGGGGGAGATATGCCCAATTAAATGCAAAATTCCAGAGGTTAGCCAGAAGAGATAAGGAATTATTTTTAAACAAGCAATGTGCGGAAGTGGAAGAAGACAATAGAATAGGAAGGACAAGAGACCTCTTCCAGAAAATTAGAAACATCGGAGGTAAATTCCAGGCAAAAATGGGTATGATCAAAAACAAAGATGGTAAGGACCTAACAGAAGCAGAAGAGATCAAGAAAAGGTGGCAAGAATATACGGAAGATCTGTATAGGAAGGATAATAATATTGGAGATAGCTTTGACGGTGTGGTCAGTGAGTTAGAGCCAGACATCCTGAAGAGTGAGGTTGAATGGGCCTTAAGAAGCATTGCTAATAACAAGGCAGCAGGAGACGACGGTATCCCAGCTGAACTGTTTAAAATCTTGCAAGATGATGCTGTCAAGGTGATGCATGCCATATGCCAGCAAATTTGGAAAACACAAGAATGGCCATCAGATTGGAAAAAATCAACTTATATCCCCATACCAAAAAAGGGAAGCACTAAAGAATGTTCAAACTATCGAACAGTGGCACTTATTTCACATGCCAGTAAGGTAATGCTCAAGATCTTGCAAGGTAGACTCCAGCAATTCATGGAGCGAGAATTGCCAGATGTACAAGCTGGGTTTAGAAAAGGCAGAGGAACTAGAGACCAAATTGCCAATATCCGCTGGATAATGGAGAAAGCCAGGGAGTTTCAGAAAAACATCTATTTCTGTTTTATTGACTATTCTAAAGCCTTTGACTGTGTGGATCATAACAAATTGTGGCAAGTTCTTGGTGGTATGGGGATACCAAGTCATCTTGTCTGCCTCCTGAGGAATCTGTATAACGACCAAGTAGCAACGGTAAGAACAGAGCACGGAACAACGGACTGGTTTAAGATTGGGAAAGGAGTACGGCAGGGTTGTATACTCTCACCCTACCTATTCAACCTGTACGCAGAACACATCATGCGACATGCTGGGCTTGAGGAATCCAAGGCTGGAGTTAAAATCGCTGGAAGAAACATTAACAATCTCAGATATGCAGATGATACCACTTTGATGGCTGAAAGCGAGGAGGAGTTGAGGAGCCTTATGACGAAGGTGAAAGAAGAAAGTGCAAAAGCTGGGTTGCAGCTAAACCTCAAAAAAACCAAAATTATGGCAACGAGCTTGATTGATGACTGGCAAATAGAGGGAGAAAAAGTGGAGGCAGTGACAGACTTTGTATTTCTAGGCGCAAAGATTACTGCAGACGCTGACTGCAGCCAGGAAATCAGAAGACGTCTACTTCTTGGGAGGAGAGCAATGGCAAATCTTGATAAAATAGTTAAGAGCAGAGACATCACACTGACAACAAAGGTCCGCATAGTTAAAGCAATGGTATTCCCTGTAGTAACCTATGGCTGCGAGAGCTGGACTATAAGGAAGGCTGAGCGAAGGAAGATAGATGCTTTTGAACTGTGGTGTTGGAGGAAAATTCTGAGAGTGCCTTGGACTGCAAGAAGATCAAACCAGTCCATACTCCAGGAAATCAAGCCAGACTGCTCACTTGAGGGAATGATATTAAAGGCAAAACTGAAGTACTTTGGCCACATAATGAGAAGACAGGATACCCTGGAGAAGAAGCTGATGCTAGGGAAAGTGGAAGGCAAAAGGAAGAGGGGCCGACCAAGGGCAAGATGGATGGATGGTATTCTGGAGGTGACGGACTCAACCATTGGGGAGCTGGGGATGGTGACGGCCGACAGAAAGGTCTGGCGTGGACTGGTCCATGAAGTCACGAAGAGTCGGAAACGACTGAACGAATAAACAACAAAATGGCCAGTATTTTAAATATTTTTGCCCATCAGATATAATAGCAAAATAGTAAAATAAATAAATAAATAAATAAGTGAATCTAAAAATATCTGCTAATTGCCCAATAGCAGTGAAAGGAAAAGAACATCATGGCAAAAGGAATAAAATGGAATCAATTTCCCTGACATGTTATTTCTAAGAATTCCTTCTGAAGGCAGTGAATTTTCCATAATGACATTTTGCAAGAGTTTTGGGCAATACCCACAACAATATTCTTCCAAGATGATATTTCAATATTTCATTCCAAATATGAGAAAAAATGGTGCTGTGGAAGAATCTGTCACAGCTTACCATCATCACTGTTATGGTGTTCAATAGTGATATCCTGAGTGGTGTCTTCTGTGGAGGCTGTCTCTCCATGAGGGCTTTCACTGCAGAGGAAAGAAATGCACAGAAGGTTAGACCGATGGCTGCAATCTTTATCATTACCACATCATTAAAGTGGTATGTGGTACTTCAGGTATCACCTTTTCACCTAAAATACCTTATTTTTTATTTAATTTTTGGTGTGAAAAGCGATGTTGAATAAAGCTGTATATAATCATGTACTTCAACTAAATATGCTCACAGTTTGAGTGACTATGATCATTTTTCTCTTTGATTTTATTTCTGAATGGGAAAAGAAGCCCCTTCATGACACTGGAGGATAGAGATGAAGTGCTTCAGAAAGTGAGAACGTACCCTTCTGTGATATCCTGAAATAAGTGAGGTAGATGGGGGAAATTACTATCTACATTAGCAGTAATGAATGGGTGAATTTGCCTTAGTCTGAGTCAAATCATTGATCCAATTATCTCAGTATGATCTTTTCTTCCTGGCTGGTGGAAAAGGTTTTTCTCTATCAATGCTGCCTGATAATTTTAAGTATCAGGAATTAAACTTAAATCTGTGGCATATGAGCTCTGTTACTAAGTTTTAACTTCTCTAACATTTTGCTGATGTACATGTTTGAAGCTTGAAATGTTTGAGGCAAGTGACTTAAAATCAGTATTGCTTTAACTCAGGAAAAATACTTATTGTTATCCTAGGGTTCTGATAAATGTATGAGGACCCAACTATTTCAGGGAGTGTCCCCCCAAATCCCCTCTTGCTGAACCCCTCTTCTCTCAGACATGGAAAGAGGCAACCTTGTATTTAATGGAAGGTAGAAAGGAGAGAAAGCCAAATGCAGAGGCCCCATGGCAAAATGCCACTTGAGGTTGGAGATTTCACATTCCTGCTGTTAAAACACAAAGGATTTTTCTAAAATGTATGATGGAAGTACCTTGTATGTTTTGTCACAACTAGAAAGAGTTCTATATTAATTTAAAAAGGGTACTTCAATGATGTTGGCTCACATTTCAATCCCTCTCCCCAAAATGATGCCAATAGTAAAAAAAACCCTTTTCACACACCCCTGGTATAGCTTTCACCTTCCATTTTTCAGCAGGCTATTTTTTTTAAAGCTAAAGTCCTAAAAGCACACATGAATATAGAGGTTACTTGGTACAATTTGAAAAAAAGAGAGAAAAATATTAAAAATGTAATAGATGCCATCCGTTTGATTCAATCTAACATAGGCACCATGTAGTCATGCCAGAAGATTCTGTTAGTACTGAGGTAGGAAACCGAATCAGAACCAAAGGTTGTTTTTTCCATACTGTGGTGGATTGGATAATATCAGGGTCAAAGCTTTGGTCATCAGTGTTTCTGGTCCAACTGAGCAGACAAAGGCAGATGTACTCAGTCTTTTCCAGTACATAAAGGAAGGGGCAAGCTTGCTGTTAATCTATCACAGATAACAAAGACCAGCCCTTTTCCACTGTTCAAAGGGAGGAATGGGACTTAGAGACACAGCAGAACCTGGATGGCAGGCTGAATAGATCTTCTTGTAGGCCATAAAGCATTAGAAAGTCCTGTATTTCTTATGACTGACTCACATGCACACATGTGGGTCTTTCTTGGTTAGGCAATTATGGAGATGGGGAGGCTTAGGCATTCCTCCCACATTTCAATCCAACCTCCCCTCTCTTTGTGAAGAAGCTCATATGCTTTGTCTTAGTGATGTGCAGCACAAATAGGGGCAGAAGCATGCTATGGTGAATGTCTATATCTGCAGAGGAAATGAAAGACAGGACTCTGATAAGGCATATGGGAATGCTTCTGTGTGTGGGCACTACTCCTACTGTGGAACAGATCAGCTTTATATTTTACAAGGATAAACAGGAAGAAGAATATGAGAACTGATATTTTCAAAGATCTCAATAATTAGAAGATATAACTTTCTGACCTAGCATCAAAATACATTTTTTATCCTTTATGCAAACGTCAAAATAAAATAAAAGTTGTTAAGGCTACCTAACTCCAAGACGACTTTGGGCGGTGTAGAATAAGTCCAATACATAGATTAAAAACACATTAAAAACCACATAATTGCCTGGACAATTCCTTCCTTCCTATTTTAAAAAACTAAATGGATACAGTATCTTAAAGCTCACAGAATCTTATGCACCAATATCTCCTTTAATTTTTCTAAAATCAAGTTGATTTTCTCTGTTTTTAAGAGGTTTAAAGGGCAAGACTGCTGAGAGTTGGTTGATTGGAATGGCCTCTAAGCCATGTAATAAATAAAAAATTGATGGCTTAAGCTTTTGTGACATTTCAGGCACCCGTTTTGCCCCTCTGCAGAGGGACAAAAATGTTGGTCTGCGTAATCTGGGAGACTTCACCAATCATGTACCTTCGGAGGTAAAATAAAAATAAAAAAGCTCATCCTTGATATCATCATTGTAAATGGATTTTTTCATTTAACAACTTACAGTAAAATACTTCCTACTATACTTTAAAGCATTTTTAAGCTATTTTTAATAAAAGTGTATCTATTAGCATTTGTACACATGTTTAATAAAATTGAAATCTAATTACAATTACTGCATAGAAACTCATGGCATTTTAGCTTCCCTCAGAATCTGCACCTTAAATTGTGATAGACTGTCTTTCTATATTTTCCAAGGCAGAATAAAATATCTAAAACTAACAGCTGAAGTTTCATAATTAATTTTAAATAATAAAGTATATAATTAAAATGTAATGACATGCAGTGGAGAAAAGATTACACTACCCGTTGACATTTTACTGAGAAATGCTCCCTTTCTCTAAAAATATATTTTCTTTCCAATTATTACATGGCCATTTATTAATATGCTGTTATGGAAGAATAACAAACAGAAATTACAAGTGGGAATGCTATGAGAAGTTTTTTCTTTAAAGCAAATTAGTTTAGCTATTACCAGACCCTGCTGCAAGGCTGTGAAATCCATGCAGTGTTATAATTATGAGGCATCACAGATGGCGACCAGTTACTAAAGTTGATGCTTCTCCAAGTTCAATTATTTTGCACAGAAGAAATATCCTGAATTTCTTAATCTTTGAAGGAAGAGTTGTAGAATGTGTTTGTATGATTAATCTTATTTCTAGAAACACAGCAGTCTTTCCTCTCATCTTAAAGTGGTGTTGGTAACTGCATGCTTGTATCCTGATATTATTGACAACTTTCACTCAGAGACTAAACCCACCATTTTCAGAAGATTTTCAAAATCAAAAATTTTCCGTACAATTTGTCCCATAAATGTTGAATAAATGCATACGGTTGCCATGTTTATGGGCATCTGAGGTACCTGGGAAAAAATGGCTATGTGATATTAGTACCACCCTCCAGATGAAAGAAACTCATGCTTGTGTAATCTACAATGGGGTAAAAGACCAAACTACAGTATGAAAGGACTTTTCACAGTCAGAGTTAAAAGACTGCTTTTCAACTGGTTTAATTTAACTACCTGTCTTTGTTAACTGCTTTTTGTGTTCCTAGCTTAAGGAAGAAGTTTTGATAAAGGATTTGCTCAACTAATTTGACTTTGGATTTTTCACTTAGGGATCCTATATAACTTTGTTTTTAATCTTCCGTTAAAATTGGCTGACTTAACAAGGCCCTAATTATTAATTCAGCAAATTACTAATCTGAGAATATCTCTGGAAATACTCCTTGCTGCCCTTTCTGCACTCTCCCTCACCAGTGGAAAAGATTAGATGCAAACCTCAGATTCTACAGTCTTTCTTAATCTTCTTACCATATGGAGAAATAAACACTGAAAATTAGAAGATCTCTCCTCCTTCAAGTAGCATCAAACCTGGTTGTGGTGCCAGTTGGCTGCTTTGGTCTACTTAATGGGTCAGCGCATACAGGCAAAAGAATTGATGGCTCACAAAATGGTAATCCTGCTGGGAGTGCTAATCTACTGCAAAGTTCAATGGAAGAAGCAAAGTACCAAAGATACTTAGAATCCACAAACATATCAGCAGCAATATTATTGTAAGACGATGGCCTGGGAGTTAGAGAACAGATGTTTCATCAGCAAGCAGGGGAGAACTGAAAGTTTTGAAACTGAGCTGTCACTGCACACAATGGCACAATACACAAACATGCCTTTACTCAAAGGGAGTCTTTGTTTTGGCTCCTTAAAATAAGCCCTCCTGCATTTGGCAGCCAGCTGAGCCTGCAGGGCTCAAGAATGTCTCCCTTAAGATTAGCTCCATGGTCCCTAGAAGCAAACGCTTCTCAAGAACTCCTTGATCTACTGTTGAAAAAGAGTTCTTCACAGGAGGTTTTAAAAGATCCCGCAATGATTTGGATTTGTGATTCATCCAAACTTGAGATATTAAGATTCAATGCCTCACCTCTATCTCATAGCTGTTACTTCTTTTTTGTGGGGAGCAAACAATCCTTTTTTTTTTGTCACAAGATCTTACAAAAGTAAATTATACAGGAGGTAAACCATGGAGAATAATGGAAATTAAATTGCTTTTGAAACTACAAAGAGAGACTCACCTTGCAAAACACACACAAAAAAGTTAAATATTTTATACTGGCCTCCAATTATTTTTTTTCCAAAATTGTATTTTATTTTCTTAAAATAATATATACAGGTAAATGTCAAGCCAGAAAGAAGATTACAACTAAGCAAATTTATTACACAACATTTAGAATGTCTTGGCAAACCTCTTTGGAAGATTTAATTCTATTCCAGTGCAATGAGAAGGGTCTTCAACTGTCCATGGGTATAGATCGTCTATTTACCCAAAGGAACTTTTGAGCCAATTGTGCACAGTAGGTACTTCTGTTTCTTCTACTGTTTACCATAATTTAGAAGCTTTGTTAAAACTTGAACAGCTGAAGCAGTAGAAGCCCATTTTCCAGACCTTGTTCCCCTGCTGAGAATGCATGATGTCCTACAGGCTCCAAATAAAGACATTAACAGAAGCTCATTTTTTATAAACCTGTGACCATTTTATAATCAACTTAGGGACCTTCATTCTTAAACAAAAGGAAAGGCAATGTAAATAAAGGAAATTAAGATTGACAGCTAATAGAGTGGCTTCAGGTTTGTGGGGTTCTTTTTGGAAAATGTGAAAATAAGAATGAATTTTGCAGTCTTGGCATGGTACTTCAGAGGAAGAACAGTGATACCAACCTAACGGATTGCCCAAAGGTGGAACTAAAGCAATCAGGGGAGGGGATGATTTTTAACAGTCTTCCTTTCAACGAATGGAGCAAACAATTCCCTTCCTGTCTACAACTGCAGTACCCCCTCCCCATCACCACTCCTGGTGAAAAAAGTTACTCCCACTGAATTGTTTGCAGATGTTGGCTTCAGAATGAAGGCACAGACAGGCCCCCTGTGTGTGGAGCTGGAGAGAAAGGAAGGTTTTCCCCCTTGTCACTGCTGCCCCGAAATTAAACCATCCTGAGCTTTCTAGGCTCAGCTGTTATCGACTCTGCCTCTGAAGGAAAGTTGCTCAAGACATGCTGAGGAAAGTGACGGATGTCAGTGATGGCTTCAGGCAGTGCGCGCTACAACATTTCCACAATCTGGCCGTGGTAATTACCATAATATCATTACAGATAGTGTCATGGACATGCGTGACTGGATTAGTTTTCTTCAGTATAACAATGCATAGTCATGCTAGATACCTTCTGCCAACTCAAGAGGTATATATTTTTAGGGTGAGAAACCCAGTCGCATTGAAGTCTCTCAACTCCAGCCATTTTGTCTTTACACAATACAAATATCAAAAGCAGGATAAATCGTGGAACCAGCACTTTGAAGTAGCACTCTGCTCCCTTCACTTCTCTCCCTTCACTTCCTACCGTACCAGTAATCCTCAGTGCTTCCACCCCTGGTGTACACAGGTCCCTCCAGCTCTCTTGGTCCTGGGAAGACATTCTCATGTTGTATGATTATAGTTTTGATGAGCTCATTAACATGAGCTTGGCAGGAGACCTGATCATGGCCTTCAGGCACTGACATCAGTGTGGGTCCAAAGCAGATGGCTAAATTATAGGGGTCCATCATGTTCTCTTCACTGAACTGAGATAAACTGCAGGAAAAAAATTGAGAGAAAGAGAGTCACGATAAAGAACAAAACCCCAAACTCCCAGGTACAGAGTAACTTTCTAAAATGGGAATCAGATCTACAGTATCAAGAATGTCTTGAGACTACTTAACTAAAGTTACCCTTAAACACCTACCACATAGTATTTACAGAAGGTAAGAGGGAGCTCTTCTGTATTTGATACCTTAAAGCAAGTTTAGTTTTGTTTGCATGGCTGATATTTCTCTAGCCGAATTTGCATGAAATGCATGTTCAGAACATTTTTCTACTGGCTAGCACATGGATTTCTTTATTCGACAGCAAGAACAATTTTTATTTTATGTTCAATTAACACAGAGAGCATTTTTTAAAAGTGTATGTGTGTGTGTGTGTGTGTGTAATGTGGGATGGAAGAGTCATCATCTAGCTCCATTTTAGTGCAGACTGCACATTATTGCCAGCATTTTTTTTTGGCATTTGTTCCATGCCCCCTGCCTAGAGAACAGCTGCATCAGCCACACCTCGTAACCAGCCAAGAAGCAGATGAAAGTGTGACTGAGCTATGATGCTGCATGGTTCACAGCACAAGACTGTAAAGATTCTAACACACCTCTCTGATTTTTCCCCCCATTTGCATCCTTTCTTCACAGCCAAAATATATTTCTCTTTCAAAGGCTCATGAATTACAGAGAACACCAAAAGCTTCATGCCAACATTCAACATGGAATGTCAATCATAGGCGTTTGAAGCACTGGTTGGTGTGACACACTGAAGACTTCTGAAGTTGAACAAAAAGGCTCAGAGGAAGGAACACCTTTGCTTTAAAGGTTGGTGGGGCTCATCCCTACCATCCCCCATACTCCACTACTGTCATTTGCAAAATACTGTTTTCAACTGCCAAGAACACAATTCAGCTGCTGATGTTTCAACTATCGAACTCCAAAGAACAAAAGGAGACACTCTCTTGCCCCATACCTAGGCAGCAATCTTTCTGCAATGGTTCTGAGCCTCACTTGGAAGCATTTCATAACCTTTCTATGAGAACTGGGTTTGACAGTCTGAAATCAGGTTTTAGCTGAGAAAAGTTTGTTCAATGTCAAGGGTAATTTTAGTTGAATAATTTATTATATCTTTTAAACTGCAACTCTCCCTACAAGACTTGCAGAGGAAGCATGCTGGAAATCTAGTACATTACTGTTTATTTATCCAGAAGGAAAAAAAACTTGGCTAGCTAGCAAATTTCAGTATCTAGCACTTATTCTTTAGCCTCTCCCATTCATATATAACATTCAAGCTACTTCCCTCCATGTCCTTTAATTAGAATATTTGCAGAATTTTTAAAAGGCAGAATGACATAGTGCTTTTGGAAGAACAAAATGATTCTGCCTTCTGAACTAAGAGGTTTGTATGAAGAAACTTTACCCCAAACCTATCAATTTGGGCTTTCCAGGTTGCCAGTTAATATTTAAGCACAAAACAGAATTACTATATGCCTGAAACAATTCCTCTTGACACAGGCACTGTTTTCCAGTCCAGTACTTTGAATAATGAGATGGTATTAAGGGCAGAAACAAATGTTCATTGACTTTAGAAACAGCATTTCAGAAATTGAGATCCCAAGGCATGGAAAAGTCTCCTACCACTCTTGTGGAAAGTTTCTTTTTCTGAAGTAAAAGAAGCGTGGTCTTTGTCTGAGAACAACTGAGAGCAGTAGGCAGAATAATGGCATAGTATGTGGGAGTATGTTTTTACGTTCTCCTTATAGCAATGAAGACCCCATTGTTTTCCAATGCAGTAATTAGGAATTGTAAACAGTGATATAATTTACTTTATCTGAACAAAACATCATCTAGTATATTCTGGAACAATAGGCATCATCCTTAACAAGTTGTCTACTTTAACAAGATTTCCATTCACAAGCCACAACAATAGATCATATATTTCTAAAAACAGAAAGCTGCGGGTACAAGAGGATCACTACATTTTGCCTTTTCATTATGTTACTTTCATTACATAGTACAAAGTACAGACTCACTAAACTATTTCACTGCTACAAAATGACTGCACTAAGGAGACAAGTGATATTTAGAGATGAGCACAAGGAGGAAAGTGAGATAGCTCACAAAACTATAAATGGAATGAATGAATGTTAAGTGAATAGGAACGCATTTCTTTCAGAATTACATACGAACAAGACCCCCCGATCAGCAAAATATTGCCCCATAATTGAACATTAAAAATAAGATACAAATACATATGCATCCTTAAAGTCTTTTCTGTTTCTGAGATACTAACTGATCAGAGAGCCATTTAATACTTAGTCACTTTAAGTTTACTGTATGACAGAAACATTCCTAATATTTATTATTTATTTATTATTTCTAACTTATATCACCGCCCATCTCCCCCCACAAGGGAACTCTGGGCGGTTTACAATCAAGTCAGCAATTAAAAACATATAAAATACTTTATACAATTATTAAAAATATAAAAATATAAAATCCAAGAGGCTGTATGTGATGTTTGCGAACCAAACTTTACGGTGCGAGCCATCCCCAGGAAGAGCTATTATTCATCCCGTCCCAAGCGAGGTGGCAGAGCCAGGTTTTCAGTTGCTTCCTGAAGGTCAGGAGTGTGGGGGCTAGCCTCACCTCAATGGGCAGGATGTTCCAAAGGGCGGGTGCTATGGCAGAGAAGGCACGCCTCCTGGATCCCGCTAGGTGAAATTCTTTTACTGATGGGATCCGTAGCATGCCCTCTCTGCATGACCGGGTGGGGCGGGTCGATGCTCTGGGGATGAGGCGGTCTCTAAGGTAGCCTGGTCCCATGCCATGTAGGGCTTTAAAGGTAAAAACTAACACCTTGAATTGGACCCGGAAGCAAACTGGTAACCAGTGCAGCTCACGCAGCAGAGGTGTCACGTGTGCCGATCTTGGGGCACTCATAACTGCACGCGCAGCCGCATTCTGGACCAGTTGAAGCTTCCGGATACTCTTCAAGGGTAGCCCCATGTAGAGTGCATTGTAATAGTATATATGGGAGATGACCAGGGCATGAGTGACTGTACGGAGGGCGTCTCGGTCCAGGAAAGGGCGAAGCTGGCGTACAACTCGAAGTTGCACAAAAGCCCTTCTGGCCACGACTGCCACCTGCTCTTCAAGCAGGAGTCGTGAGTCCAGAAGGACCCCCAGGTTCCGCACCGAGTCTGAACGGGGTAGTGCCACCCCGTCCAGATCTAAAGATGACAACTCCCTGGATCCCGAGGCGCCATCAATCCACAGCCACTCGGTCTTACCAGGGTTCAGCCGAAGCCTGTTGTTCCCCATCCAGACCCCCACAGCCTTCAGGCACTGAGAAAGGGCAGAAACTGCATCACTTAACTCACCCGGGATGGAGATATATAGTTGAGTATCATCAGCATACTGATGATACCTCATCCCGTGTTGGCGGATGATCTCACCCAGCGGTTTCATGTAGATATTAAATAGGAGAGGGGAGAGAACCGAGCCCTGCGGCACCCCACAAAGTAGGGGCCGAGGGTCGGACCTCTCATCTCCTATCACCACCGATTGGGACCGGTCACGGAGGAAGGAGGTGAACCAGCGCAAGACTACGCCGCCCACCCCCAACTCTCCGAGCCGCCCCAAAAGGATACCATGGTCGATGGTATCGAAAGCCGCTGAGAGGTCAAGAAGAGCCAGGATGGATGCACTGCCTCCATCCCGCTCTCGCCAGAGATCATCTGTAAGTGCGACCAATGCAGTTTCCACCCCATATCCTGGCCTGAATCCTGACTGGAAGGGATCTAGATAATCCGTATCATCCAGAATCCTCTGGAGCTGTAATGCCACCACTTTCGCAACCACCTTCCCTAAAAAGGGGAGGTGGGAGACGGGACGAAAATTGTCCAACACTGTAGGGTCCAGTGATGGCTTCTTGAGGAGGGGGTGCACCAGCGCTTCTTTAAAAGCAGCCGGAAACACTCCCTCTCCCAAGGATGTAACAACCATCGCATGGACCCAGCCACATGTCACTTCGCTGGCCGCTTTCACTAGCCAGGAAGGGCATGGGTCAAGATGACACGTAGTGGCCCTTACAGTCCGGAGGATCCTGTCCACTTCCTTGGGCTCAACAGGATCAAACTGTTCCCAGATAACCGGGCATAGACGTTCCTTTGGCATCTCCCCAGACCATGCACCACGCTTGGAGTCCAGCCTAGAACGAATCCGAGCGATTTTATCCGCCAGATGCTCCGAAAATTCCTCCGCACGGCCCTGAAGGTGGGTCACTGGGCCCACCTTACCCAGGAGAGATCGAGTAATCCTAAACAGGGCCGACGGGCGGCATTCTGCAGATGCAATAAGAGTGGAGAAATATTGACGTTTCGCCACTCTTACCGCCACAAGGTAGGCCTTAACCACGGCTCTAGCTAGTGTTCGGTCAGACTCGGTCTTTGTCTTCCTCCAGCGGCGCTCTAGACGTCTCTTAACCCTTTTCAAAACCCTCAATCCCTCCGTGAACCACGGGGAATATCGGGTCGAATGGGGCAAGAGAGGCCGCACAGGCGCGATCCTGTCCAAGGCCCCGGCCGCTTCCTTATTCCAGGCTGCGGCCAGGACCTCCGCTGGACCGTGCAAAAGATCCTCGGGTATAACCCCCAGCTCCCTCTGAAACCCTATCGGGTCCATTAGTCGCCGGGGGCGGACCAATCGAATAGGTCCAGCCTCCCTGCGGAGTGGGGCAGCATATGAGAATCTCAGGGCCACCAGGGCATGATCTGACCATGACAATGGGGAAAGATGTAACTCTCCCCCCAGATCACCTTGCCACTGCTCCGACAAGAACACCACGTCCGGAGTGAGGCCACTGTCTCGAGTCGGGTCCCGAATAATCTGAGTCAGGCCCATGGCTGCCATGGTAGCCATGAACTCCCGAGCCGCCTCCGAGGCCCGTCCCAGAGACGGCAGATTGAAGTCCCCCAGAACCATAAGCCTGGGGAACTCCACTGCCAACCCCGAGACGGCCTCCAGCAGCTCAGGCAGGGAGGTTGCTACGCAGCAGGGAGGCTGGTACAGCAGCAACACTCCCAACTGCTCTCGGGAACCCAACTTGAAAAACAGGGTCTCACATCCGGCCACTTGTGGAGCAGCGCCCCTGAAGGCTACCATCGACTCTCTGATAACAACTGCCACCCCTCCTCCCCTGCCCCGATGTCTCGGCTGGTGCCATACTTGAAACCCGGCCGGGCAGATCTCCGAGAGGGCAACCCCTCCTCCTACGCCCAGCCAGGTTTCAGTAATACACGCCAGGTCGGCCCCCTCCTCCGTGATCAAGTCACATATGAGGGGGCCCTTGTTATTAACCGACCTGGCGTTAAGCAACAACAGCCGGAATCCAGGGCCCTCGAGGATCTGTTGACCAGGGCCTAGGTTTGAGCCTGGAGGGCCGGAACACGCCACCGGTAACAAACACCGGGGGCGTCTTCCCCAACGATGGCCTGCCCTCCGGCTCCCGCCATAACATCCCCGACCCGTCACCACCTCAATAGAACAACCCGTCCCATAGCCCCCAGAGTCTTCAGGCCCAGTTGCCTCCACCACCGGACCTCCGAAAACCCCAGATTGAAACAAGGGTCCCCTCTCCCATGCACACATCCTCCCATACCCAGTCACTCTCAGGAGGCAATAGGCCCACCAGCGCACCAGCGGTTAGCTTTCGGCGCTGTGAGAACCCAACCACCCCCGGACCACTCACTCCACACTCTTTATGTCCCCCCCTCAACCTCTCTCACAGGTCAGAGGGGGCCTCATCCACTCCTGCCCACCACCTGTCTCTCACTCAGGGGTGGGCACTCTTATATACTATCACTCAGTTCTGGCCTCCCCCTGGCTCTCCCACACCCAGGGGAATACCACTCTCACATCAAGGGGACCCCAACTCTCTGCCACCTCTAATAGATGGGGAAAAATATAGATGATCAATCCTCCTTCCCAAGCTCTTCCTCATTATCCTATTGAAGATGTTACCAAATATAAAGATGTTATAGGGCTACGAAGTTTGTTATAGATGTTATAAAGATATTATAAATCCACAAGGCTTGCAAGCACAAGGCTTGCAAACACAGGGCTTGCCACAAGAGGTCCACTGGAGACTGCCAAGATCCAGCAAAATCTGCAGCATAGTCAGAAAACGGGGCCATTGATGTTACTCAGGCCCTCCGCGCTCCACACTCCAGCCTCCTATACCACACCGTTCCTCCTTCGCTCTTCCGGGTCTGCCAAGGTCTAACGAAGTCTGCAGTATAGTCAGAAAATAGGGTCCATTGTTGTTACTCAAGCCCTCCGCACTCCACACTCCAGCTTCCAACACCACGCCGCTCCTCCTCCTTTCCGGGGAGGATAGCTGACTCCGAAGAAGCCAAGAAATCACCGGGGGGGCTACCATAGGTAGCATAGGGTCTGTCCGAATCCACAGCCAAGCAAAACGTAATGTATACTGCCGTTTTCTGTGCGGAATCTACTATCGCCGCTCTCCACCTTGTTGGTAAAGTTTCGGCACCACAACACCCATCGCCGCCCACAGTCTTCCACTCTTCCACTCCTCCAAAGGGACAACTGGCTCCAAAAATCAGTAGGTAGTAGAGGTTCGCCGGGGGATTACCATAAATTGCGGGGAGTCCACCTGGGTCCACAGAAGAGCACGCCGGTCTTAGAAATCGCTGCTGTTAGTCCTTTTTGTTGTTACTCCTCCGTTCCTTTTAGAGGTCCAGCCGTCTCCAACTCGGCCACGAGCTCGAAAACCGCCGAGAAACCCAAAAGTTCTCTCCCCAACCCCAATCCAATATAACAGGGTGGGAAAAGGGTGGAAAAATAGGGGTTCTAGGAGACCAGGATCCTCTCGCTCCGGAGCAGCAGTTAGCGGCCGCTCCCGGTCGCCATCTTGGATTTTCAATTTCCAATATTGTTAGATACAAGGAAAGGTTGAGAAATAGCCACTGACATAGCCCAACGTAACCTTTTGCATCCTGTTTAAAGGCCACTGTATTTTACTTTTATGCAGTTCAAGAAACACTTTAAGCTAGTTCTCTCTCCCCCTCTGAGCCTATGATCAGGCTTATACTATGGTGATAAATGTCAGTCTTTCTCTGTTCTTATTCCATCAGCAGAGCAATAAGCAGAACTGATGGCTCTGTTTAAATAACCTGTTTCCTACTGGGAAGGATGAGGAAGATGATCTTCCTTCATGCTGCTGGACAGGAGTGTTCAATATTTTTGCTGATAAGATCCCTTGCATTTGTTTAGACTTTGAATCCATATTGGCAGAACTAGAGGTACTAAATGAGGCAATGTCTTTTTTGAGGTTTTTAAAAAAGTTTTATCCTGCCTTTATTATTTTTATAAATAACTCAAGGTGGCGAACATACCTAATACTGTATTGTCAAAGGCTTTCACGGCCAGAGTTCGATGGCTGTTGTGGGTCTTCCGGGCTGTGTGGCCGTGTTCTGGAAGTTGTGGTTCCTAACGTTTCGCCAGCATCTGTGGCCAGCATCTTCAGAGGGCAGGAGCACAGACAGAAGCAAAATCTGGGCACAGAGATTTCGCTTCTGTCTGTGCTCCTGCCCTCTGAAGATGCTGGCCACAGATGCTGGCGAAACGTTAGGAACCACAACTTCCAGAACACGGCCACACAGCCCAGAAGACCCACAACAGCCATACCTAATACTCCTTCCTCCTCCCATTTTCCCCACAACAGCAACCCTGTGAGGTGAGTTGGGCTGAGAGAGGGGGACTGGCCCAAAGTCACCCAGCCGGCTTTCATGCCTAAGGCGAGACTAGAACTCTCAGTCTCCTGGTTTCTAGCCTGGGGCCTTAACCACTAGACCAAACTCGACGGTTGTTGTCTCCAATGTAGTTCAAGGTCCTTTGCCACATAACTCATGCCACCTTCCGGCTAGATCACTGCCCCACCTGATTCCTTTCAGGCAACTAGAGGTGAGGGTGAGTGACTGGATTCGTGATCAATTACTCTTTGAGAGATCGAGTGGCATGCCAGCCTCTTTGAAGCAGGCAATGGTGCTCCTTCAGTTGCAGAGATATCTCTCAATCCAACTGTGTTAGAAACTTCCACCTGCTTCCAACCTCCTATTTTAGGAAAGGCTATAGGTGGTTGGATTGCAGCTGCAGAGGGTCAAAGAGGGTGGATTATATGGATCTTTAGCAGTCAGGATTCATGTCTTGATTCAGAATGGAGACTGCATTGGCTGTCCTTGGGAACAACCCCTGATGGAATTGGAGGGAGTGCAGGTCTCATGATCCTTTGAATTCTCTTGGCAACAAAGTTACAATGGTTAATAGTACACCATTAACCACTGTATCTTTCTGGATCACTCATGGAGTCTGGGGCACTACTGCAGTGGTTCCATCCCTACCTAAATAGGTAGTTCCAGCAGAAATTTGTGGAGAAGGAGCACTCAGACTGGATTACTTCAGTGTGGGATTCCATAGGGCTCAAGAATCTCTCCCGTTTTATTTAACATCTATATGAAACATATAAACCCTTATATGGGTTACGTCCAGGCTAGTTACAGAACTGTTCTCCTCTGGAAAGTATCTGCCTGTCCTGTTTGTTTGATTCAGCTGGGTATGCTTTGGGCAAGTTGAGGGGATTGACTCAGAATTAGGTCTTTTTCCATGGTTACCCAGTTCCTGGGGAACTGCCACCAACAATTGTGGGGTCCCTACATTTCTATCTTTTCAATAACACTACAAAATTTTTAGTGCAGTATTCGAAGCCTAAGGTCTTGCCATGTGGCTCATTTAACTCTGTGTTTTTTAATCTTGTGGTTAGCTGTGTCTCTGGAGTAGGGTAAAAATAAGATTTAATAAATAAACAATATAAACATTAGGGGATATATATAAAAGAGAAATCCCTTAGCTGTACCCCTGGATTATACACCAGCAGCCATCTGTCTGTGTTTAAGAAAACAACTTTCCCAGCAGTCTGCTCAAGGGTACTTATTTGCCTAAAGATGAAACGTCCTCTGAGTTGAGCTCACCTCCTGATGATTTCATAAACATATCCATTTTGTTTCTTGGCAACAATAAAGAAGTGGTTTGTTTCTGCCTATTTCGAAGATATTCGGTATTTTCCAGTCTGGTATTTCCTGATGGTCCCCTATCCAAGGAATCCTATTTGTTTTTTTTCAAAACTAATTGAGGTCAGCTAGATGCTGCCTTCTATCAAGGCATTTACTTATTTACTTACACAAACTACTCCAGTAAAAAAATATCTAGCGTTAGTTTTCTGGAAGTATATAAATTCTCCAATGACAGCCCTAAAAAATTGAATAAATAACTTTAATGAAGCAATCTTTTGGGGATTTTCTCCCCTGTCATTTTTTAGCATGGATTACATGCTTCTAAACCATGCCATAACATGTGTTCTGTCAACATCAACACTCAAAATTTGTACCACAGCACAGAAGATAGGAGAGAGACGGGTGACAGTGCGTGAGTAGCCTATTTGGAGAAAAAGCACAGAAATACCCTTTCTGAAAACCCCTTTTATTATGGTATAACAGTGACCTGTAGAACATCAGTTAACCCCATGTGGGGAAGACTGAATACACAGAACTTAGTTTTTGTTTTTCTCTCTCCCATACAATTCCTTTAGAACAATGTAACAACTGAAGATATGAATCACATGGGTTGTAGTTTTCTGATTGCTTTTGATACTGTAAATCGTACTGCTCTCTGGACCATCCTTCTGAAAATCGGATGCCCTGATAAATTTGTGAACATCTTGCGGTTACTCCATGACGACATGATGGCAACAATCCTGAATAACAATGGCTCTCAAAGCGATCCATTTAAAGTGGAATCCGGCGTTAAACAGGGATGTGTTATTGCTCCAACCTTATTCGCTATCTTCATCGCTATGATTATGCACCTTGTTGAAGAGAAACTTCCTACTGGTGTAGAAATTATATATCGAACAGATGGAAAGCTTTTTAATCTTAGTAGGCTGAAAGCAAAAAATAAGGTAATTGCAACTTCTGTTATAGAACTTCAATATGCTGATGATAACGTAGTCTGTGCACACTCCGAAGAAGATCTTCAAACTATCCTAAACATCTTTGCAGAAGCATATGAAAAACTCGGCCTCTCGATTAACATTAAAAAAACCAAAGTGCTTTACCAGCAAGTTCGAACCAATCCCTCTGCAGCGCCATCAATCCAGCTTAAAGGTGTGTCACTAGAAAATGTCGATCACTTTTCTTATCTCGGCAGCCATCTATCTACAAAAGCCGACATCGACGCTGAAAGTCAGCATTGCCTGAGCTCTGCGAGTGTAGCTTTCTCCCGAATGAAGCGTAGAGTGTTTGAGGATCGGGACATTCGCAGGGAGACCAAAATGCTTGTTTACAAAGCCATTGTACTACCAACCCTTCTGTACGCCTGTGAAACATGGACCCTCTACAAACGCCACCTCCAACTTCTTGAAAGATTCCATCAACGCTGCCTCCGAAAAATTCTGCAAATTACTTGGGAAGATAGGCGGACTAATGTTAGCGTATTAGACGAAGCGAAAACCACCAGCATTGAAACAATGATCATCCAACATCAACTTCGCTGGACCGGTCATGTTGCTCAAATGCCTGACCATCGTCTTCCAAAGCAGCTACTTTACTCCCAACTTAAGAATGGAAAACGGAATATTGGTGGACAGCAAAAGAGATTCAAAGATACTCTCAAAGCTAATTTAAAAAAAATGTAATATCAGCATTGAGAACTGGGAAGCCCTAACTCATGAGCGTTTCAATTGGAGGTCAGCCTTTATTAATGGCGCTATGGACTTTGAAGAAGCACGAGTACAGGGCGAAAAGGAGAAAAGAGCTAAAAGGAAGGCACGTCAGGCAAACCCTCATCATGACCGTCTCCCACCCGGAAACCTATGCCCTCATTGTGGGAGGTTGTGCGGATCCAGAATTGGCCTTTATAGCCACTTACGGATCCACCGTTAAAATTTTACCTTTGGAAGACAATCTTACTCAGCTACGAGTGATCGCCAATGAATGAATGAATGAATGAATGAATGAAGTTTTCTGATGTGCTGGCTTTACCATGACAATAGACTAACGTTTTGCTTGATTGGGTAAAGCAACCATCAGTCTTCACAGGACTTCATGCACGAAGTAGGTACTAGACAGCCCAAAAGGCTTCTTCCGACTTTTTCATGCATTCTAAATCTTAGAATCAATTTTAAATCTTGTAAAACTGGGAGGCTACTATTCAGCAGGAGGAAGTAGCAAGGAGACAGAGGGCCTACCGAAGAACATCCAATCAGGAGCACAGATGGTTTCACAGAAACCATCCTCTGTGCAACAAACTCTCAGTGTAAAACCCAAGACCTTATTCTATCAGGTGATATCTAGATATGAACTATGTAACAGCAGGAAAGAGCTGTTTTATTGAGATCATTTTAACATCTATGGCAGAGTGAGGAAGGTGATCATGATATTATAAGCACAAATTCCAATATCTTGCCTCATCTAAATATGCACAAGGGGAAGACTGCAGATATGCACAGAAGCATCTGTGTATAGGTGAGACATGAAACCAAGCATACAATATTTCAAATACAAAAAACTGCTTACAAACCTACAGCGGGATTGTATACATTCCTCAAATATCTGGCAGACAACTGGTTAATGGATGCATACATTAGAAAGTCAGTCTGCCTTTCCCCCTTAAAATAAGTCTCTTAGCTGTAAAAGCAGAATTGAAAACACATGCATCTACTGTAGCTAGTGAAATCTCAGGAATTAAAAGGTAATATCCTAAAGCAAGTCAGACATGGGTACAGTTGTAGTGTCTGCAAAGTTCTTTTCTCCTGTTACTACTACTAGAAGGAAAATACTTGCTGCAACATGAGCAAATATGCTTTACTTTTGTAATTTAAGCAGGATACAAAATTCTGATGCAACTTCTAAGAATGGTTTTAGCATTGTAACATGAGAAATGGCCATTAGACTTTCCTATATTGCACTTTCTAATATTCATATAGTTCAGTTCTTGAGGCCAATTAAGTGGGAATCTTTGGAGTTCAACAAAATTAAAAAATGGAGTGAGTTATTGCATAGTTATGCCAGGCTAAACAGCAATTCAAATTACAAATGACAAAACCAAAACAATACAATTCCAAGTGGCCACATTTATGATAGTTAACCTTTCAGACTATCTTGCAGCCCCATAAAAGAGGATTAAATGCAATGCATTAAATTCTGGTAGAAAGGATTTTAGCTGAAACTTAAAAAAAAACCCTTAATGGGAAGAAAAAAAATGAAAATAGAACCATCAGCAGGAAGGGAAGTGAATTCTTTCTCAGTGAAGATCTTCAGGGTGATGAAGAACAACTTTCTGTTGGATATGTTTTAACTATGAATTTCATGCATGAAGTAGGTGTGGGCTTAGACAGCCCAAAAGGCTTCTTTCAACTCTAAGATTCTAATATTTTCCCCCAGAACACCAATGTGATAGTTATTCAATTACTTGAATACTTACTGGCTGAGGAATGCAAAGAGGTATCTCATTACAATCAATGTGGTTTTAGGCAATGTCAGTAGGACTTTTCGGATGTGCAGAGCTTTCTCTTGCAGATTGTCCATTGCTAAAGAAAAGGAGAAGTTTCAGAGACTGTTGCTCAAACCATGTGATAAAACTGAAGAACCTGTTCACACTTTGGCTTCCTAATCTAAGCGCTGGTTGACATTTTCACAAGTATAGGAATAATCTGATTTTTAAACAATATTATGTTTGAAGGTGTGTAAATCTTATTTTATCATATGCAGAGGCATTGGGAATTCACTGCATAGTAGAAGAGTGTAGGTCAGAGCTTTCCAAATTGTGTGTCAGGACACGTTAGTGTGTCAGCTGCAGTGTCTGGGCGTGTCGCAGCTGCTGCTGCTTCCTGGCTTCCTTGCTGCCTCCAAACCTGCTGTGATTCCGCACAGGTCCTAGTGCCTGCCTTGTGCCCTGCTGTAAGAGTGTGTTGCGAAATGATGCATGTCTAAAAAGTGTGTCACCAACATGAAAAGTTTGGAAAGCTCTAGTGTAGGTATACAGCTTTCTTGCATCTCAGTACTGTATTGATGAAGGTTTAAAAAAAGACTATCATAGATACAGGGATGGTGACAAACCCAAGCAAGACACAAACTAGCTCTCAATAAAAAATGTGGTTTATCATCAAGGTGTTCTACAAAAATGAATGTTGTTTCTTAACTGAACAATAGTGTGCTCTCTTATTATGCATTTTCTATTTCTTATATTCTATTTATATATACGTCCTCTTATCTAGTATCTATTCTAGAGTTTATTCTTATACAGTAGCATGACTTTACTGTATTTCCTAAATTATTTATACTTTTTCTAATCTTAATTCTAATCCATTGCTATTTCTTGTTCTTATAATCCAGGTCTATCCTTTGTCCTTAAATCCCTTAAATTGGCCTAACCAATGCCCAAATGGTCTTAACCATTTCATTTCTACCTTTCTTTTACTGTTTACTGCTATATTTGGTTCTATAGTCTTCTTTCTATCCTCTCTTTTTAGATCTGATAACAATTTATTAAGTTTGTCTACCATCTCTTCTCTATCTTAATTTCAAACCCCATCCTTCTATTCTTTACTCTTAACCTATGTCCTCATTTTCTGTTTTAGCTGTACTTAATCCTTATCTTGAGACTATTCTACCTCATCTTGGTTCTCCAATGCCTGGGACATCTGGCTCCTCTAATGTCCAGTGCATCTATCTACTATGGTTTCCCTGGTGTTGGCTCTCTAGCACTGGCCCTCTGGCACCTAGCTTGCACACTCTGGCCCGACCTCTGGCCTCTGTTGCTGGCCCTGCCAACTCTACCTTTGGGACGGACTACTGCGCTAACAGGTGTGTCTCTTTGTTGCCATGCCTTTAAGGTGTGGGGAGGGAGAGACTAACCACCCTTCTGTCAGCTTTGTCCTCTCTCAGAAGCTAGCCTGTCCCTCTGATGACATGCATCTGAGCATCTGCCCTCCTTACTGCTTGGTAGCCACTGAAGCCAGCTTCAGCCCAATGCCACTCTGGACTCTTTGGTATCTACTCTGGCCCTTCCTCTGCCAAATTCTTCTAAGTGCCTCCGAAACCTGCTGGTTTCTTCTTTCTTTTCTGATGCACTGCCTCTGGTCTTGCTGGGTGTGCTTGCTAATACTGATACCACCTGGTTTCTGCTGGGGCCTGCTTCGGCCCTAGTGCTGCTGTGGGCTGCTCCTGTGCTGTTGGCTTGGCTGGTCCTCCAAACTCTGACTTCCTCTCCAGCTGCTATCATTACCTTTGCAGCTTTCCTGGACCTTCTCCTCTCTCCATGCTGCAGCCTTCTTCTCCTGACAATAAGTACATCCCCTGAGTACATCTTCTTCACCATTTTGCCCTTGATCTCACTACCCTTCCCTCTCCCTCCTTTTCTTTGGCCACCAGCGCCTAACCAAGCAAGCCTCTCCTTTCCTGCTCCTCCTGTTCTGGATTCTTCTTACAGATATAGGTTTACAAAAATGGTTAAGGACATCTGGGAAGGACATGAAGGAAAACGGCAGGGGCATTTTGGCCACTGTGGCCATCCTCTCACAGGGGAAATGCAATAAATTTGAATTAGAAGGAGCTGACTAGATTTTGAAACCCTGCCCAGGGTACAGTTAAGATTCACAACCTGTTACATACAATTTTCAGAACAGATCATGACTTTATTTTATTTATTTATTTATTTATTTATTCAACTTTAAAGGGAATTCAGGAAGTTTAACTGGTACAGGACAGAACGTGGCTGTCCCAATAATATTGTTAGAAGTTGAAATATGGGATGTACACAACGCCAATTGCACTGAGACCACTTTAATGTGCGGTTTTAATTTTAAAACTAATCTTTGGAACCAAATTACATGATGTAGTCCCTGCCTCCTTATCAGCCTGCCCATACTTTAAGGAGATCAACCAAAAATCCCTCTTACATGTCTGCTTGCTGAAAGCAATTAGAATTGTGGGCACAAGGAAAGGACTTCTTCTGCAATGGCTCCTACATCTCAAGAATGCATTGCCAGGAATGCTTGACATGGTTTTTTTTGAAAAACATCAAAGAAACATTTGTTTTTGGTGGCTTTTCTTGAATTTTTATTGGATTGCCTATTATATTATATGGTTTCTGATGGTATTTGGGGAGTGGGGATATTTTTGTTCTAATCAGCATCATTATTTTTATTACTATTTAACTTTGCAGTGTCTTTTATTTATTTTGGAGAGTTCCTTGCTTCAGTTCTTACCCTTAATGGTAGTCTATACATATTTTTAAATAGAGAAATAAATATATGATTCAGAATATGCTTGTGCTAGGTGCATCTATATGTAGCTCCTTTGCTGAAGGTTCACTCTTTCCTCTATGGGGCAACCTGCCCACCTCCACTGGGCTTCACACCCAAGCAGAATGATTATTTATTTATTTTTACATTTGTTTATTATTATTTTTTTAGAGAACAAGCTAGAATGCCTCATGTGGTCATCTCAAGCATAACTTTACTCCCAAAAATGTTTTTGGGCTCTACATATACCACAGAAGCAGTTTTAGTGGGGGGAAAAACTGATCAGGGGCTACAGTCTAGTGCTCTCTATAGAAGTATCTCAACCAGAAGGGGGGGGGAAGAGATAAAGATAAAAAATGAATCACCAGTCCCAATTTGATATTAATGAGACAATGCAATCACTTCTTAAATTCTTAGCATCTAGAATGTTCAAGCTGCTTAAAGCATGATGTATGCCTACATAATTTAAAATCAGAAGAATCTCTTCAATATCACACCAAATTCTTATATCAAACCTAACAGGCTGTCTTGAAAGTCTGCTTGGCCCTCTTTATGGTACGGTAATGAGCTGTGAGAATAACCCTGAGGAACAGAAAGAGCTGCAAGCAAGACAATGGTCAGATAAGAGAAATCTGAGTCCAAAGGAGGAATGTAATTTGAGAAAGTATCTCAGACTCGACCCTCCCTACACCCTCTCCTCATTCAGTGACCACAATCCATTCCTTAAATCAGAAGCAAAATAGTCACTGAGCGGAATGGTCGCTGAGTGAACAGTGACTGAAAGAGAGAGAGAGATGCTGCGAAGATCACTGGAAGATCACTGGTTGCTGTCGTCTTGTTTAGATAAAAGTTCTTGCACACAGCTATGCCAGCGTTACTCTCACTTTGGAATGCATTGTTGTCAGGGTCAGCTAGTACTACACCCCCTTAACCTGCCTTATATTAATCAGACTGTTTCTGGATTGAGTTGGAGGGAATATAATCAAATTGGTACATATTAAGATCTTTGGAATAATGCCCATTTTGACAGAAAGTTTCTGAGAAACTGAAAGAATTACACAACAGTCTTTAATAATTAATGCTAGTATGGCTTTAGTGTCCTTTTTTATCATTTTTCCTAGGACATACAAAATAAAGCAGCACAAGAAATTAATTGTTTCTTATTAGTTACCAAGTTAACTAGCAAAACATTGGAAAACTGAAGTGCATATTTCATTAGAATTACAATTTAAAATGTAATGTCTTAATATTATTTCCATGTAGGACAAACTATACATCTATGTTTTGTTTCTGCTTTTATGTATTATGATTCTCCTACCCCCCCCCCCATTGCTTTATTGATCACTGCATGGTTATTTTATTTTATTTTTCTTTTTTTAAAAAAAGGCAGGCTGAGATAGTAGAAAGCATTCTGGAATGAAAGGGGTAGCAGTAGAGAGCAACCTCATCATTTTGCCTTTTGTAATTGGACATGAAAATCTGACAATTTTCCCCTCCAAATTCCCAGATGGGACTAGCAAGTGTTACAGTTTTACAATGCTTCATCTGTATGAGAATGCACGTAACGTTTGATTATATTCTGGCTTAACAAAACAGGACTTGAAAATCTGAAGCAGGCCAAGTGTGGAAGAACTGAATACTGTCCATTGTAGCAATTACATCAGATAGTCTATTACACTTAGTTTTTTAAGGTGGGTGTTTCAAAAGAAAACTTTAGCTTAATATTCTACAGGCAGATTAGCATTCCCGAATGATGAGGCAAAAAGCTATGTCTACAGCAATATAATGGGAAAAAAGTGGGCAGCACAAAGCCTTGGCTCTGGAAGCTCAGAATTATTTGGCAACAATAACAGAGTTAAACTGTGTAGACTCATTTGCTGTGAGAATGAAATCGCAGATCTTTTTAAGAGGAGGTCTCCTATATCCTACTTCAAAGGCTATTTCCAGTATGGTCCTTCTTATGCTTTGACAATGGATTCACTGTTTTCTATAAAAGTGAGTCAGCACCAAGAAGTTCACTGTAAAACTATCAGTCCCAGGGAAAAAATTAATACCCTTGAAATTATGAGGTGTACATTACCAGCTTAATTTGTTTTCTATGTTCTGCAGAAAAATGCTATGAGGAATGTCTAATACTTCTATAGAAGGTAGCTAACCAACAAAGACAGCTGTTGGCTGTCTTTCTCTTTCTCATATGAATGAATGAATGAATGAATGAATGAATGAATGAAGTCATGTTGAACCTACATTGTCTTCAAATGATAGGGACAAAACAATTATTTAAAAGGCTTCCTTTAGGGTAAAATGTTCTGCATTGGATTGTTTTCAGCTTACTAACTTACCCAGTCAGTCACTTTTCTTTCAAAAGGAATGACATTGGGAAGATAGCTAAAAATGGATGGGGGAGCCAAGAAAGACTGGATCAAACCCCAAAATAGGCAAATGTTTCAACATTAAAAAAAAACCTTCCTGGAAAAAGAGAGAGACATACAGAACCTTTATGTCCTTATTCCTATTCTGTCATCTTAAACCACTGAGATTATTAGGAGATTAGAGTCTACTGAGGCAGCACACAGAATCACCCTTTTAATCTGTTAACCACAATGGAAGTCCCAGGTTAATAGCAGTGTGTGATGGGGTTCAGATGAACATTAAGAGAAATACAAATTGTTGAACTAACACACAGGCCCAGTGAGAGGCAAACAATTATCTTTTACTCTGATATTTACTATTTCAGAAGCAAACTAACATGATTCAGTTCTCTAGTCTCCTGTGAGATACTGTCAGGATTAAGGAATGTTCTGAGAAGCCAGCGGTATGGTTTTTAAGAGATAGTATTAAGTCCTACAAGAAACAGGGTTGAAGAGAAGAGACTCAGCAGAGATGAAGAGGATGGATAATATACAAAAGAGTAATGTTTTAGATATAATCGCTATTTTATGAGAAAAATGAGCAGGGAGAGAAAAATAATTTCTATTTCAAACATTCAAAGATCTTCATTTGTTTGCATCGATTTCTAGTTCTCTATTAATAAGTATATATATTTAAAAATTATTATTTCTTTTCCTTGCAAGACTTATTGCTAACTGACTCATCTCATTCTTGTGCTACTTACTGACGCAGGCAATCAGGTCATGAAAGATTTCCTTGGGAAAGAGGGGATGTTCTAGCCCACGAAAATAGAGCTTTAGAACTCCTGCTATTGAGTCCATATCATGGTCGTTTTGGTCTCCAGCCAGTGGATCCTCCCCTGGTTACCACAAAACAAAGATAACAACAACAAAGTAAATAGGATATTTGTATATTAAAAAAACAAACTGCAAATATGGGGGGGGGGGAATTAAGCAAGATTTTTTTAAAAAATGAAAACACAGGGAAGAGTCCATGTGGCTCAAAAATAAATCCAGTAAACAGTTTAACTCCCGTTCTGAAAAGAAGCATCCAGCATAAGGCTAACAGTAATAGCAACATTTTCCAAGCTAGTAAAGGTAAAGGTTCCCCCCGCACATTTGTGCAGTCGTGTCCGACTCTAGGGGCCGGTGCTCATCTCCGTTTGTTAGCCGAAGAGCCAGCATTGTCTGAAGACGCTTCCACAGTCATGTGGCCGCATGATGCGCACGGAACGCTGTTACCTACCCACCGAAGTGGTACCTATTAATCTACTTGCATTTGCATGCTTTCGAATTGCTAGGTTGGCAAGAGCTGGAGCTAGTGCGGGAGCTCATTCCGCATGCAGGGCTAGGGATTCGAACCTCCAAACTTGTGATCTTCCAATCGACAAGGCCTGGTGTCTTACCCGCTGAGCCACCACGCAACATCTCGAAGCTAGTACCCTTAAGATATTATGTGGCTACAACAGAGGCAATTCACATTATGACTAAGGGGATACAAATTGTAATCTAATACCCCTGGCAGGTACCAGATCAGCAAAGGCTGACCTGGGGCAACAGGGATTAAAGTGGAACATGTGAAAGTTCTATGATATTGTGGGAAGTTCTGGTTTCAGAATGTTTGCAGAAATGTCACATGCAATTAAGAACAATGCCAATAATCATCCATGTATGAAATGCATAGTTCTCGGGCATATTGGAATCCAGCTGTTGCTGCCATCACAGCTAGAGAAAGAAAGGATTCCCATGAAAAACTTGCTATTGGAAATAATCAGATTTGATAATACCTCACAGGATAATTAGAGAATTTTCCTCAATAGGGCCTTTTGGAAGAATAATAGACATTAATATAGCTTGACTGTTTTAGTATTGCATCTGCTTTGAAAAGACCATGAGAAATGGATGTAGTGTTTTGTACTGACATCAAAGGAAGATGATATGGAATTTAAGGCAATCCTTCACTGAAAGATCAAACAGAAAAAAATTGCTTCCATGATTGTAGTCTCAGTAAACCTAAGATGGCTCTTCCGTTTTAAAGGTAAACTATTTACCTTCCTTTCAGTTAAATATAATATTTATATAATAATGCTAGAACAATTGGCTGTTTTTCTTCAGAATTTTTTCATGGGGAACCTGTAGACCTTCAGCTGTTGCTGAACTACAATTCTCATAACTCCTCATCCTTGGCTATACTGATTGGGGATGCTGAGAGGTGTTAAAATAGCAACGTCCCTTGCTCTGTAAAATGCAGTTTTTAGATTTTGCATCACCCACCCTCCCTCTCACACACAAAAATGTCCTATATTTCCATGATAATATTTATTAAGGAAAATGACAAATTTAATTAATTAATTTGAATGATTTGTATGTCACCCAATTCACAAAACAGGCAGCTTACATAGGATTAAAAACGAAACAAGGTAAGCAATATATGGTGTAAATCAGTACAAACAGAGGCCAAAAGCACAGCATTTTCAAAATCCTAAACCAGTTTTTCACACAGGTTCATTCAACGTCCTAATTCAGTGCTCAGGGGAAAAAACAATTTTTTAAAGCATTATGGAAGGCCAGCAGGGTTGGGGCCATCTGAACCTCGGGGTAATGCTGATCCAAAGGGCAGGAACCATCTGTGTTCATCTAGTTGTTCATTCAGACACCTTGTCTTGGTGTTACTGGTGACTTAGTATCACTGGTGGATAAATGTGATGACAGTGACTTAAAAGGGAACAAAAGGATCCAATGTGCTGCTATGTCCTTCTCAGACAGAATGCACTTAGGCCTCAATAATCTCATCGTTGGGTGAACAACATATTTAGCTTAGCTGCAGCCTAGAAAATTTATTTGAGAGATACTCAATGTATATTAGGTACATGCTTTGTGTCTAAATATATATAAAATACTGTGTGGTGTTAAGACTCGCCACGTAATCTGTATGAGAAATGTAGATTCCTGTTTGAGAAAGAAGGAAACAGCAGTGTTCTGAAAATCCCCCTCAAATCAAGATCAACTGCCTTTGGTTTACAGATGGTGAATCTAAATTCAACAATATAAGCTTGAGTCCTAAGACAAATGAAAATAAGTAAGTGTACAGAAGGATATTTCCTCATTCCTCTCCCCTCCTGAAACTACTTGTGCCCACAGAAAGGCACATCCATATGCTGGATGGGAGGTCATTGTTTTCATTGTAGGATGTGATGTGGGAGCTTTGGGGGACAAAAGAATGTGAAGAAACCTAGGCCAGATTTGAAGAGTTCTCCCTTCTATCAGCAACCATTGAAACTTTCCCCCCATTAACTTCCTGCTGTAACTATCCAATTTACTTATGAAAATGTCATAACTTAAAGCAGTTAAAAGTAAGTTATAAGGCCTTTTAGAAATTCCATACACCTTCAGTCTGAAAAGTTTATATAGTGATGTGACAAGAAGCAGAAACCTAAGGGATTTAGATACCAAAGATTACTGAGCACTGAGGGGGGGCAGGGATATGGAAAATATACTCTGCTTACAGCCATTACAGCAGCATGAGAACCATGGAAAAGAAGATGTTATCTTCATTTGCAACTTCAGTCTTAGCGTCTCTTAAATCCTGAAGCACAAAAGCAAATGCAGAGGCAAACACAACTGCTCTTACCTCTCTCAAATGCATTTTTTATATCATTCACCTCAACCTGAGATCCAGATACCCTGAATATTCCTTCATGCTGGAGTCCTGGGAAGAAAATAGGAGGCATCGATGAAAACTGAAGTAACTACTGTACACAAATGCTTTGTTTTTTGGTAGAGGAAGTTGTGATACAGTCACTTGAAGTCAAAGTGGTGGCATTATTATAGTACTTGATAGGGCACAATTAAAGCATTCAATGATTTTGTACCTTAAATAAATGAAATGTCTTCCAAAATAGATTTAGAGAATTGTTACACAGTTGTTGTACACAAATGCTACACATATGTATGTGTGTGTCTATATATGTGTGCACGCTCGTCTATACACACACACACACACTGTATATACATGTGTCTTCCATAATAAGAATAATTCCACTAATAAGCAGTTTATATAGTGTTCTTATTCTGAATAAGCCAGGTTATCACTGCTAACTGAAAGTATCAAGGACATTTTTATAATAAAGAGTCAGCAGAGTCAGTATTCTTGAAACACTGGTTACCCCTCAAAGCTTCTTGGTCTCATCTAGTCTTTGTACAGCTTACTATACAATTTAAGGGATGAAGATTCATAGCTTTGCAAATCAAGTATAATAAGGCCACACACTGAATAATTTTCAATCACTTCTAAACGTGAAACAATTGAGAGATCTTTTTTTTTTACATCTACCAAGTCATAGTGAGGAATAAATACAGTCCAAAAACGTTCTTAGGATCTTATGATTCCTATGCCTGTTATAAACAGTGTGGGTCCTCAAGATGTAGCACCTCTCTCTACACCTGCCTCAGTTTTCAGATCTGCCAAAGAGACTGTCATCTGTATCTAATTATGAGAACTTGCACATTACATGTAGACACAAGATAAATAATCTAATTCTCTGGTTGTGGTGTGTCTTCTATGTGGAGGTCAAGCTTGTACCAATGTTTATTTCGTTATGGTGCCAAGAGAAAATCTGGCTATTCGTCTAAGTTTTGGAGTCTCTGTGACAGTCTAGTCTCTATTGTTTTTTTAATCACAATTGCTTTTCTTGTTTGCTTTCTTTTTTTTTAATTGATTGAATCCTGTCTGGAGATCTATTATTATAAGGTGGGTTTTAAGATAACTATCTTAATATTTAAACAAATAACAAATCAGAGTTTGATGCTCAGTTGTATATGGGATATTGATCTAATCTGTAGTTCACAGAATATGATTAACTTATTATACTAATTACAAAATATTGCTTGGATTTAGTACTGTATCCCTGGTGGAGGCTTTCTGGCTATATTAACCAGGAGACACTTGAAAAGAAGGTAAGTAAGTCAAATCTTCTTTTAAAGCAGCAGTTTGCATATATGCAATCCACAATTTCTAGAGAGTGCGATACATGGCATATTATTCAGTCTATTATACATGATTTAAATCTAAAATCTTTGTTTTTTAATGAAAGAATCCTTTGATATGAAATAGAGAGCCTCTATTTATAGAATGAAAACTCTGGACATAGAAAAATCTGTCTCCCATGAAAAGATTTCTGTAATAGAAGTCATATCACAATTATTTAATTATTTCTAAACTGCTGTTTGAAATTACTTTAGAGAAAATTGGTTATTTGTTATCCAAGGGCAAAACTTCTTCTATGGATATAGTGGTATGCTTGCATTGGCTGTAAGAAGATTAGGCCAAAAATCTCTACAGTAAAATGTATTGCTTTGATCTGAGGCCATTTATTTTAACATTGTATTATCTCTGAATTTATTATATTTCTTTTTTCCTCCACTGTTTTTCAATTATGTGAAAGGATACCTTATTTCCTGTGAATTAGTGTTTGTTCCATGCATCATTTAACTTGTGACAGCCTACAGATTTAAACAAATAGTCCTTTATTATGTAGATAAATGCATACTTCTCACTCTGATTGGAGCAAGAATTCAGCAATGCCTGGGTAGTGCCTGATGAAACTTCAGAACTGGAAGGAGCCTCCTATATGTCATTTAGTAGCAAAGGGGCTTTTCTGTCACAGTAACTTCTTATTAATTATTTTACAGAAGAACATCCAAAATTTCCTTGATGCAAAATTCAGATATATTGGCAAAATACATCACAACAAAGCATGTTTCTTTGCTTATTTGTTTGATTTTTTTACTGTGTCCCTCCACTGTAGGTGGCTAGCAAAATCATATAAAAACAAAGACAAACTGATTAATATGCTGCATAACAGAAAAGAGCAGATATCAAAAACGCCAAGAATAACCACCAGCTGATAATTAGCTCAACAGTCAAATGCCTGTCTAAATAGGAACATTTTTATCTGCCAATAAAAGGCTGAAGGGAAAGGCCCAGGCATAGCTACTGCAAACTGCTTTTCTGAGCTGCATTTGGCAGGGATGTAAGTCAAAACAATCCCAAAACTTAACAGAGGGAGTCATGAATAAAGAAAGTGACGGAACAGCGCACTGTTTCTCTTTTAGACATTTGTTTCAAAATACCTTAAAATGGCTGTCACTTTAGACAATCCCAACAATATACTATTCAACATAAAAAGCAAAACCCTGTGTTTTTTTTCCCTCTTCACACTTACCATGTCTGCTAATGAATCGTATACAGCTCTCTACTACCAAAGGAATTGCTTGGCTGGAATCCTGAACCACAAAACGGAGAAAATGTGATGAAAAGAATAGTTAACTTGTCACAGCTTAAAAAAAAATTATGCAGATCTGAACTTCATATACTTTGAAATAGTCTACAAAGGGACATCTCCTTCCAAACATAAGATTCCTACACAGTAGGCGTTGTGCAAAAGTTATTATTCAATAAATACACATACTGGGGAGCTGGGAATAGACACAGTATTTACATATGGTTAATGCTGGTTTTAGATTATTAACACACAAAAGAAGAATACATTATAGGAAAAAAAACCCCAATACATTACTAAGTGAAATTGAGGCAGAATTTTAAGATTTTTTTCTTAAGAAATGTTTTGTGATGTTAACCATCAGTATATTTAAATATGTTATTTGTATTTCAGCATCTAGTCCGACACAGGCTAAATTTATTCTTGCTGCAACTATACTTAAGATAATTAATATGTTGTGAAATGGATAACTGGGCCAGCCTAGAGATGAGAAAAAAATGATCTGAAAAGAAATATGAATTCTGAGGCTTTTAAATATATAAGTTACAGCACTGCTTTCCAAACTCCTGCTGTTGGCGACACACTGGTGGCGGTGGTGCAGGGGCGCGTGTGCGCAGCGGCGTGCACAGCAGCAGCCTCATGTCTTGCGGTAAAACCCAGAAGCGCTGATGGTGTGCTGCTGCAGGGGCGGCGGCGACGCGCCATCACCACTTCCGGGTTGTGTCGCGACACACAGTTTGGAAAGCACTGAGTTACAGCATTCATCATACACACACATCCATATATGTACACACACACACACAAACACACACACACACACACTTTAGAGATCCTATCAATTACCATGATACTGAAAAGAATACAGGGTAGTTTCTGTCAAGAGAGCAGAAGGAAGAGAAAGAAGTGGATTTCACTCTCCTTAGCTGATACTTTATGTGAGAAACTAAAACAGATTCAGCCTGCAAGAATGCTAGCTTTGAGGACAAAGCCTATTATCAGCCTCACGGGGTAAATCAAATAGGAATCACAACCAGATGAGCTAATTCTACTTCATTGTAAATCTACATTGACAGAATCTTGCAAGTATGAAAGTACAGTTCTTCCCCCCCCCCAATCTCCTTTACAGTCCAAGTAACTAGGGAGGGTTTCTTCTGAGTCTCTTGCACCTCCCACTATCTAGCTGTGGGCTATATGCTGTCTCTTATCTGACCTTTCCCTTGGCAGTGTCTCTTTGCCCAGTCTCCCAAAGTCTTTCCCACATATGATTACACCTATTGCTCTTACAGATCTGATGTCATCAACAGAGGAAAGATGATTCTCAATGGCTGCTTCTCTTTTTCCATTCTGTAAGCTGCTTTTAGTCTGATAGATAAAATAGTGTCCCTATATTGGGACACAGCTTCCATCACAAGAGGTACTGGAAGACAACGCAATACGCTCTCAACATCTACAACATTGGCTCTGTTTCCCCATGCTTTTCTCAGACTGAAGGATATTTTGCTACTTTAAAATAAATTGCCAATTCTGTCATTAGTAAAAGAGACACAGAATTGCTTATGTTAATATTACAGAACTGACTTCAGAATAGAAAAAGATTACTTTCTGGCCAAATTAAATGAAGATTTCTGTATGCTTTACTGTAAGTTAATAATTAAAAGACAACAAACTACAAGTGAAGCCTCAAATCAAAGCAGTTCTTGAAGGGAAAAAAGAAACCTCCGTTTTTCACTTTACCCCGACCATGTTATAGCTTCTAGGGCTCTAGAAAGCATGCCGAGAGGTCTTTTGCAAAGCATGACTGCATGCAGCATTAAAGCTGTTCATCCTCTGGAAGGATCAGCATTGCTGCTTTGAATATTGCCCTTAGTGGTTTGCGTGTGTGCATGCATGTACAGATAACACTTCTGCTGTGACCATCAATGAAGCAAAACAGTTGTGTATGTACACACATGGACAAAGAACCAGAACAGCCTGCTTTAACCCTTCAAAGGAAGAATACTTTGCTTAGGCTAATAAGCTTTGTAAACTAGCTCTTCTGAATGCTCTGTACAGCCTGGTAGCTTTTCCATTATTGATTTAAAAATTAGCATGCCATAAGTCATCTTATAGGGACAAAAATGCACTGGAATTTCTCTTATTGCTACAGGACATCTCTCTCTCTCTCTCTCTCTCTCTCTCTCCACACACACACACAGTTTGGAAAGCTATGTTCTAGGTTCTCTAACACACACAAGAGTGTTTGTGTACACACACACACACACACACACACACACACACAGTATATATATTTATTTTCCTACCTAATAAATCAGAAAATAATGCAAGAGGTGCTGCCAGTAGTGCTGAAACATACAATTACAGTGAAATGGAGCAGTAAGATGAGAGCTATAAAGGCAAACCGAAGTGGAAGAGAACAAACTGCTCAGGTAGGTTCCAGCCATTAGAGGGCAACAGCTTCAAGCTCATAGATTCCAAGCAGGAAGAGATAAGAGAACAGTGTATGCACACATTCACAGACACAGAGAGGGATATGGTCTTTTTGTTCTGGGCAAATTAAAAACAATTCAACTACAGCATAAGGTCCCCAGTAGATAAATGATAGCCTCAAATGCAGTTCAGCAAAAGCCAACCTCAAAATGAATCAACATCAAAACGAATCAATGAATATCTGCAGGGCCCTTTATTTTGCCTGAGTATCCACCTCCTACTAGGTCAGGGCTTTCCAAACTTTTCAGTTGGCAACACAGCAACGGCAGCGCGCAAAAACCCGGAAGTGCTGCGGTGGTGGGCAAAAACCCAGAAGCGCTGCCACAGCAGTGGCGCTTCCGGGTTTTCGCACACCGCTGCCACGCGCGGCCACAGCGGCGGCGCTTCCTGGTTTTCGCACGCCGCCACCGCGGCGCTTTTGTGTTTTCATGTGCAGCGGTGTTCTGGTGCGCCACACAAAAAACCGGAAGCGCTGATGGCCCGCTGGCGCCACGCACACTGCCACAAGCAGCGGCAGGCCATCAGCGCTTCCGGGTTTTTGCGCGGCACACCTGGGCCCCACAGGCGACACAGTACTGTGTCGTGACACAGTTTGGAAAGCTATGTTCTAGGTTCTCTAAGTTTCAATGTTATATGCACAGCAAGAACTGAACACAGGGTGGCCCTTTTCACATACTATGCAATCCAGCTGATTATATTACCTCAAACTGGCAATTCACTCTATACTGCTCCCTGGTCATCTGAAAGGTAACTGATCTTCATTCCTAAATGCATGGCCACCAATAAGGTTTGAGGAACAGGAGGGGGCAGGGAAAATGGTATAAAATACAGACTCTGAGCTATTCTCCACCAAATGATATTGGTGATCCTGGTGAAACCTGATCTCAAAACTGGTTTCCAATATTGTTGCTAATAATTCATAAGTGAGATAAATTCTAACATAGGGTAAGCACCAGTTGACTTCTCAGGAATCTGGTATCGGGCTGTGCCTCCCCCCTTCCAAATGTCATCCCCCAGGCAGTATCAGAAGAGACTAAGTCCCTTATAAGGATACAAATGACCCTTTTACCTTCCACATAGTAGCTTTTCAGTTTATAAATATTAGAGAAGGGACTATTGATCTGCAAACTGCACTGGATGTTTTCGACTGAGCTGCAAGGTATAAATGCTTTAAATAAATGAGTAATATAAAGACTCAATTGATTACTATATATTCTGATACTATCATACATTAAAATAAACTTGGCTTGGCTTTTTCTTCAGCTTAATCTATTAAACACTTGTACATTTATATATTTATGTATTTTAAACAGTCCTCTTACTTTCTACTATAAAATCCCATAATCATAAAGCTGGAAGGGACCATAGAGACTATCTAGTCCAGCCCCTGCACAATGCAGGAGCAACTAAAGCTTCTGTTTCAAGACCTCTAGTAAAGGAGAACTTGCCACATCATACGGCAGCCTGTTCCACTGGCTGACAGCTCAGGCAGTCAGCAAGTGCTGAAACTGCTTTCTTCTAGTTTTAACCCAATGGTTCTGGACCTACACTCCAATGGAGTGCAATGGAGAATAAATCATCTTCTGTGTGACAACCCTTCAGATATTTGAAGACTGCTTTCATATCTCCCCTTAGCTGTCCTTCTTATAAGATCCTTGTCCTTTAACTACTCCTTATAGGGCTTGGCTTCTAGATCCTTCACCATCTTGGTTGCCCTCTGCTGAATTTACTTCAATTTGTTACTATTCTTTTAGAGACGCGGTGCCCAGAACCAGACACAATATTCCATATGGGGTCTGACCAAAAGCAAAGTAGAATTATTAATTAACAATTACTTCCCATGATATGGACTCTATGCTCCTGTTAAAGCATCCCATGATAGCATTTGCCTTTTTAGCAACTGCATCATATTGCTGCTAAAAATCCCAGAGTCCAGAAACTAGTGACAGCAACAGTATGTTCAATGACATCTGACAACTCTAGAATGATTTCTTTGTGATTTAAATATCTTTCTTACCTGCTTTCTTATGGTAGAACTGCGTCTGCTGTTGGTCCAAGAATTCACATGAATCATTATCAACAGATGAGGGAGAGCAGGAAGAGAAAGCAAAAGCATATATCAAATTAATAATTTACAATCAAAATATCAATTTATTTGATATGTAAATGGTTCTTCAGTGAGTGGAGGTAGAGAAGAGTCAGAGACAGGAAATATTTCCATTAATTTATTTCCAATTTTTTAAAATATTAGGTAATCTAAAATAAAAATAAATACTGTAATGGTCAAACAGGCACAGCAGAGCTTATAGCTAACAGAAGGCTATGCTTAACCTTTTACTTCCAATCTTAGAGAACATCACTATAAAGCCCCTTCATTCTGTAATGTCATTTAGAAATTATTTAAAGGCAGCACCATACTAAGGTGTGTTCTGCTGGGTAATTTACAGCCACAAGGGAGAGGAAAATTCAATTTTTTTTCTCTGAGACTAATTCAAACTTATTAATGACTCTTTATTAAAACATGTCTTCAATAAAACAAATGTAACAGGATTGAAACATCATCAAAATTACAAACCATCTCATAAATACTTCTGTGATTCTTATATATTACTGTTGTTGTTTATTCGTTCAGTCGTTTCTGACTCTTCGTGACTTCATGGACCAGCCCACGCCAGAGCTTCCTGTCAGCCGTCACCATCCCCAGCTCCCCCATGGTTGAGTCCGTCACCTCCAGAATACCATCCATCCATCTTGCCCTTGGTCGGCCCCTCTTCCTTTTGCCTTCCACTTTCCCTAGCATCAGCTTCTTCTCCAGGGTATCCTGTCTTCTCATTATGTGGCCAAAGTTTTGCCTTTAATATCATTCCTTCAAATGAGCAGTCTGGCTTTATTTCCTGGAGTATGGACTGGTTTGATCTTCTTGCAGTCCAAGGCACTCTCAGAATTTTCCTCCAACACCACAGTTCAAAAGCATCTATCTTCCTTCGCTCAGCCTTCCTTATGGTCCAGCTCTCGCAGCCATAGGTTACTACAGGGAATACCATTGCTTTAACTATGCGGACCTTTGTTGTCAGTGTGATGTCTCTGCTCTTAACTATTTTATCAAGATTTGCTATTGCTTTCCTCCCAAGAAGTAGACGGTCTTCTGATTTCCTGGCTGCAGTCAGCGTCTGCAGTAATCTTTGCGCCTAGAAATACAAAGTCTGTCACTGCCTCCACTTTTTCTCCCTCTATTTGCCAGTCATCAATCAAGCTGGTTGCCATAATCTTGGTTTTTTTGAGGTTTAACTGCAACCCAGCTTTTGCACTTTCTTCTTTCACCTTCGTCATAAGGCTCCTCAACTCCTCCTCGCCTTCAGCCATCAAAGTGGTATCATCTGCATATCTAAGATTGTTAATGTTTCTTCCAGCGATTTTAACTCCTGCCTTGGATTCCTCAAGCCCAGCACTTCGCATGATGTGTTCTGCGTACAGGTTGAATAGGTAGGGTGAGAGTATACAGCCCTGCCGTACTCCTTTCCCAATCTTAAACCAGTCCGTTGTTCCGTGCTCTGTTCTTACCGTTGCTACTTGGTCGTTATACAGATTCCTCAGGAGGCAGACAAGATGACTTGGTATCCCCATACCACCAAGAACTTGCCACAATTTGTTATGATATATTACTAGGAGATTCAAAAAGAGTAGAATGGCCATTAAAACATTTGTTTAGGTGTTCTCATGTGGAACAACCTGTCACTCATTTTAAATATACTGGCGTACCACCTTATCTGCTGAGAATGTCACTTGAGGCAGAGGATTAATGGATTTCTCTGATCACAGTTTTCAATGACCAAGGACTGTAGAGATATTAGAAGTTAGTTAGAAGATTTATGCTGCGTATCTATGGTGGCAGCTAACTTAATGGTATTTCTCAGGAGTCCTTAAGACTCATAGAAGTTTAGTTTGTCTTTATAATCTATATATCTAAGGATCCAAGGAACTTAAATTCAACCATTTGGATGGCTCTCTGTGGAACTACACCTTGAACTTATGTGACTGAAATCCTTCCTATGGGAAAGCAGAGTTGTCTCTAGACTGACTTATGACTTGTAAAACAACTCTGAAGGAAAGAAACATGTATACCTGAGGAATACATGAAACAGTGACTCCATAAACATTTTTGGAAGAGATAGCACTTAGTACTAGTATTTGTTTGTTGTATGTAGAAAGTCCAATTTCAAATTCTAACATTTCCAGGTAAACTATCACAGACAGCAAGACCAGAAAAAAAAATCTGATCTTAAAATATGGAGAATCACTACTAGTTGAAATAAGCACCACGAGACAATATGGACCATTAGCCTGACAAATAATAAGTTAGTTTTCCATTTAAAATGATTAATCTACTGTGTATATACTAAGTAAAGGTAAAGGTACCCCCTGCACATTTGTGCAGTCGTGTCTGACTCTAGGGGCCGGTGCTCATCTCCGTTTGTTAGCCGAAGAGCCAGCATTGTCCAAAGACGCTTCCACAGTCATGTGGCCGCATGACACGCATGGAACGCTGTTACCTACCCACCGAAGTGGTACCTGTTTATCTACTTGCATTTGCATGCTTTCGAATTGCTAGGTTGGCAAGAGCTGGGGCGAGTGCAGGAGCTCACTCCGCACGCAGGGCTAGGGATTCGAACCTCCGAACTTGTGATCTTCCGATCGACAAGCCTGGCGTCTTACCCACTGAGCCACCACGCCCCTTTTGTGTATATACTATTATATGCTTATTTGCAACTACAGTACAATGGACACATAGATGCTTGCAATTTCAATGTGGTACCCAGTTGTTTTCCCTGAAGTTTACTTAGAACCCCAGGGGTTATGTTCACTCTTCCCTATCATCCATTAACTGAAAGCAACAGTTAATGGATGCTGCTTCCCTGCTGTTTATGCTGTCAGATAAACTATAATTTAGATAAAGAAATTTGGCAGGGATGGGCAAGAGGATAAGGATTAAACCTTGTCTCCTTCTCAGTCTCCTCTTTGAAACTTCTATGGAGAGTGTCACTAGGGTGTGAGATAACATAAATGACAGAGTTTATATACTATGGTTAGCCATAATGCGATTGATTTGCTTTGGTCTTAATATCCTGTATGAACCTGGCTATTATGAGTTGGTAAACAAACTATGCTTTAAAAGTCATGGTTTAGTGGAAGGTGGGAACTCGATCAGAACAAGAAGATTCAAGCAGAAGTCTTTCCAAACCCTCCTTAAAATGAAACAAAATGAAGCATTTTCCCCATAGCTGCTCACCATGGGCAAAAGGCAACACCTACCAAGGACTAGTAGTCAAGAGATTTCGTCTCAGAGAATGTAAACAGATTCTCTTAAGATGTCAACAAACCCACTTTGTCTTAGATCAGGAGAACTTGAAATGATAAGTATGGGGTATAGTGGGAATATACTGGTGAGATAATTTTGTCTTGATATGAGCCATTAGCTTGCCATTCATTTGTCATCTTGCTCATTGTTCCTTGATCCTACAATTAAAATCTGACTTCAGCTGCCCATATGCAACTCAGTTTGAAAGTAATGGAAGGTTCTACCTGTGATAGGTCAAACTGGCTGACATCTTGTTTGCAGTGTTGTTTCATTGTATGGCTTTATTACTTTATTTTATTTTATTTATCAAATTTTGTCACCGCCCATCTCCCCCCTCAAGAGGGACACTTTATGAGTGTAATCCACCTAGAATCATGAGGGGATGGCATACAAATGGCTGCATCAATAAATAAATAACAACAAAAAGGAGCATCCCATTTTATCCTTTTTGGGAGCATCATGTCAGCTCTAATAGCCTTCCCCCTGCTTTTGCTTCCAATTTAGTTATTCTTGTTCTGACAAATGAATTGCTGGAAATAACAGTTACTGAAAAAAATCCCTTAGATAATTCAACCCTTGCCAAAACAGATGGATGATGAATTTGAGAGGAAAGCAACCTCATTTGTGCTTAAGAATAATACTTTTCATTTTGCGGCATTTAAAAAAAAAAAAGACAAGAATCAAGAAAGAATCCAGGTGTCCTCTCTGTTGTTCTTCTGTATTGTGCTGTTTTTGAATGTTTTTTTTCTTTTTTCCTATTGTTCTTTGTTTTTAAAAGTTTTAATGATTGTAAGCTGCCCAGAGTTGCTGGGAGTTGGGTAGCATATAAATTTAATAAATTATTATTATTATTAATACACTGCAAGGATTGGAATAATAATAATAATAGTAATATTATTATTACTATTAATAATAATTAAATGATAATGATGGTGATGCAGGTTCCTCTCACAGGCAAACTAGGATGTTTTAAAATTTTGGCCTAAATACTACTATAACATTTAATACTGCTCCACAATGAATCGTATTTCATTACTGCAAGTGTCAGTTCCCAATTAGGAACTATCAGCTGAGCTTGACTTTTTATTTTATTTATTTACTTGATTTGTATCCTGTCTTTCTTTCCACAGCGCTATGCAAATCAAAGTAATTGTTCCAGTTACAGAAGAATTAACCTCCTTTTCTTAAAAAGACAAACATGCACCATATCTACATACATCTTGGCTTCTAGGCCAACAAAGAATGGCAATTTGGAGATTTGTAACATTCCACAGAAGACCTATCAAAGTCATTTTTTTCAATTATTATTTCCACATCTGCAGTGACATTTAGGATAGAATGATTGATGCCGGGCCCAGTTATAACAAAACGTTTATTCTCTTCACTGATTTAATCCAATTCTCTGTAAGACCAGATGGGGTCATTGGGGCAAAATGGAAGAAAACCTCTGTATGATTGATCTCTCCCCTCCCCCATTAGGCAATCAAAAGCATTTCAAGAATTTCTTTTAGGGCTTTTTATTCTACTGGATAGGGATGAATCTAGCAGAGCACAGTGCTAGCCTGAGAAAATCAGGAGAGCTTATGATATATTGGCTAAGTAGTAAAATCATTAGCTGGGTTCACAATGAGCTAAGCCAGAATCAAACCAACCAACCATTATAGTTTATAAGATTTATGGCTTAGCATGACGTGAGAACTCAATTAGTTAAACAAAATGCAGCACAATAAAATGTATTAACTCTGAATCTCTTTTTCTTTCTCTCTCAGGTGCATTTAGTACATGATGACAGGCTTAACACAGGGCAGTTCCAAGTTAAGTTTTGCTTTTCATTTAATTTGGAATTCTATACTTGTGTCTCCTTCTGAGAAGGGCAATGGCAAACCACTTATTTATTTTTGACAAGAAAATACACAGACATATCCATTAATGTCTAGGTCAACCTGAAGAGGATTTTACCTTTTTACCTGTATGTCTCATTTTCCACCAGCAGCAAAGTTCTGGAGCAGCGGTGAGGAAGCAAACAGCATTATGGCCTCAAAATACCTGTACATATGCCACAATCTTTTGTGGCTAAGTGGACAATTGGACATAGGCATCCACTGTTAGTGTAAGGCCATTATCAAGTGTAATAGCTTCTCCTGCCCTTAGATTGACAGTCAAATAATATGATCAATGTTATGCAAATCTCTGTAACGATCAAGTTGTGATCCTTCAAAATCCCAGTGGATCCAAATTCCCCAACACACACACCAGATGGAATAAACTGTATGCAAACAGTGTATGACAACAATTTTTCACTGTGTACTACAGCCAATACTTTTGTTTCCTGATGAATTTTCTAGTTTGCAAATGGCCTCATTTCCTTTTACATTATGTTTGGGGGGAGAGACGGACTGCCCCAAAGATTTCTAAATGGCAACTAACATTTCCATGAGCATTTGACAAAAGAGCACTGAAAACCTGTGATTTCTAAATGGCAACTAACATTTCCATGAGCATTTGACAAAAGAGCACTGAAAACCTGTGATGCCATCAAAACAGTGATCGTGTTGAGGTGAATTAGTTAACATTTTGTTTGCAGGAAACGCCTGCCTTGCTTGCTGGAAGACACTAAAACAAGGGAGCTGCTTGCTGCTGCACCTACCTCGCAAGAGAGCAGTCAGTCCTTTGACCTGTGAGGAGAAAAATAAAAATAAATTATGTTTTTAAACAGAGGGACAAATTTGCAGGAGGAAGAAGGCATGTGGAAAAAAGGCTTCCATTCCTTCAGTTTGAAAGAGGGAACTGGGAGAAACTATTATGGGAGGGAGGAAGACACACAGTGGCTGATTCCCCTCCAGAGCAGTCATTTTGATCAAGATGATCAGCGGCAAATCAGGAAATGTGAAGTTCTTGGTGCTCTCTGAGCTTGCCTGCCAGTTTTGGTGGGGGTGTGGTGAGGTAAATAGGGCAAGCTACTACATAGAAATAGGCAGTAAACCCCACACGCACACTGATGATGTTAACTAGTTGGGTAACGAAGCATCTGCAAGCAAACAACCAAGCTCAGAGAGCACCAAGGACTCCACAATTCAACCCTGAGCTACAGATATTATCTGCACAAAACAGATCTTAGCTGCCTGAGGACTCACCTTGCCCTTTAGACACTGACTTGTTGTAGATGCTGGAATGGTTAACTTCTATTAAGGAGGAGAGGTGTGTCATTTCTTTCTCTGCTTTCTCAGGAAGAGATTACCATTTTTCAGGAATCACTCAGAAAATGTGACGACATTTTCAGATTTATTAGCATGGAGTGTTCTGTCCAACCTGTTCATGCTGGCTGTGGATTAAGTGACTTTTCATGCAGTACATCTGGAGAGCTGATGGTTGCTCTACAGGTAGTGTGTTAGCATCCCAGCTAGTTCAGGAATCCATGATTTCATTATTTCCTGTCATTTTATTTTATTTTTTTAAATCCACAAAAGTTTCACGCGAGGAAAAAGACACCAAATTGCAATGCCTGGGGCAATCTAGCAGTATTAAAAAGAGCTCACTTAGCAGTGAAGGAGAAGATACACATTATTTGGCAGATACCAAAACTGAGATAGATTTCTTTACTGAAATGGTATTGATTTGTATCAGCTAGAGTTTTTCCCTGGCATCTCAAGATTAGAAATGAAATGAATGGAATAGGGATAATAGTTGATCACGGGCAATAAACAAGAGATTTTGGACAATTACTTTCCCACTCCCAAGAAAAACCTCAATTATTCAAAACAGTTCATATTTTATAATAACATTATTCTAAACCAGAGTTTCTTATCATCTGTCCCATTTCCATCACAGAATATTCTGATGTATAAATTACATGGCTTTGGCAACATCAAAAGGCTTTAGTATTAAATTAACAAATGCAGATAAAAGATAGGAAATAATTATTCTATACTGAAAGACCTGCTAGTATTTTTTATTAATGGAACCTGCCATCTCCAGATTAAAATAATTTGCAAGTGGGAAATGGAGTGGGGAAGAGAAAACAAATCAACACTGTTTTTCCCCAAAGCTAGATAACCAGTCATATTTTACAGTCTGCCAAGCAATCTCTAACAAGGAAACAATGCCAAAGATTTCAAGCACTCATGTTTTTGGTCCAACAACATTTACCAACAGTGGTTAAGATTAACATCTAAACCCACTTCAATTTATAGCATTTTGCTTTGCATTAGAAAGAAACATATTCTTCTAACATTCTTGCCCACACAGATAATTGTATTTATCTCTTTTTAAATAGCCCAGATTCTGGGACTGGGATCTTTGCGACCAATGTGAATTCACAAAAGCATCACTAAGCACCAGTAAAAGGGGGCCTTCTGATTTTATGAAATCAGACAAAAAAATACCTTCAGTGTTCCTGATGCTCCCCCAGCCAGGAGTCAGTTAAAGGGGGCAAGCAGGTTAAGAGAAGCAGTATGCTGGAATGCAGAAGTCAGCAATGGCCCAGGAATGTGATTTGTCACAGGGTCAGCTGGAGTATTATATGGAGATACTCAAAGGGAGGGAAAATGCTCAAAGGAAACAGCCTTTCTGACTTGTTTTACTTTACATGATAGCTGAATAATTCCTTTAGTTGGAAAATCTGGAGAATACATATACTAATTCTTTTGGCTTCCAGTGGAATGAACAAGAACAATTTTGGTTATGTTTCTGTTTAAAAATAACAAATAATTACATCCAACAATTTGCGGATCCAGGCCACAGAGCCCTTTCCAAATCATTTGCATTACTGCTCCTAGATGCACAGTCCTCTGAAGAAATAAAAATGTCATGTCACCACAATCATTCCCCAAATATAAAATATATACTAAAAGCAGCCTGCTCTGGGCCAGAGGAATCCAGCCATATGGCTCAGGAAAGATTTTTCAAGAATCAGAGAAAGTTCTGGGAAAACACTGGTTCATTGTGTATTACAGTTTAGAATAAATTCTGTGATTTACAGCTTCTCTCCAAAGACTTGAATCCTGTAAGTGGAACGCAGATCAATATGGAGCTGCTTTATAGTTTGGGGTTGATCCTTGCAGTTAGATTAAAAGAGAAAGCCATTCTGCCTACTTATTTCAGATTCCCTATCCTTGCCCTTCCCAAATCCTGGGGTGGGTTTTTCATGGGTGCTCAAATCCATCGTTTCTGGTGGCATCTTGATTCAGTCACTGGCGCCAGAGAACTAATTCCAGCAATAACCACTGGCAATCCATTCATTTCATCAAAGTACCAATAGGCTATATGCATGCCAAAGTGTAATTTCATTCTACTTGAAAGCACCCAGTTTTTCTGAGTGACTAAAAAATCCATATGGACATGGGAAGCAACCTAATTCAACAATAAAAGTGCTTCCCTAATGATAGAATATTTGCACGCCATGAGAAAAAAATGATTAATTGCAAGAATTATCCTAATTTGATTCTGTAGATATGCTGAAATGGGAGGGGAGTGGGGAGAAAATGGCTTCACTTAAACAAATAGATGTTGCACATTATTGGCTCATTAAGCACTTCCTTTTGCCATTACTTAAGCAGCACTGCAGGGATGGAATAATAAATCCATAAAACATGACTTTGTCCACTTAGCATTGATAATCCAAGATTGTTATGCTCAGTCAGCTGCCTAATTCAGTAATTACAAGGGCTGGGCTGACACAATGACAAGCAATTCTCATGCTTACTTTCTCCCAGTGTCTTCTGGAGGAGGTCATGCTTGGCCTGGAGCTTGGTGATGAGATTCCTCCCTTCCAGATATTCCTTCAATTTCTAATGGAAGAAAAAAAGAAAGAAAAAATCTCTGAAAAATTAAAACTTATTTCTCAAATATAGGAGAGCAATAAAGCAAGGAACAAGAAAGACCCAAGACAGTCAAAATTCTGTTGCCATGTTGCATCTGAAAACTCTTATTATGTAGGAAAGAATTTGGAACAAATCAAACACCATGCTTGCTGTTTAATAACTAAGACCAATATAATTAAAATTTATCAATCAGGGATACTTGATGGCACAGTAGTGTGAGAAAACTCTCATGGATCAGATCAGAGATGGACGTTTTGCTTCACATAAGAACCAGTCAACGTTAGTAACCTTAATTTCTCTCAGTCACTGAATGATTTCATATTTTACTCTTCCCTCTGCCTTGTTCTATGGCTTTTAAAATGGGATTAACAGTATATTCGGATCTGAGAATGGTAATGTGTGCAGGTGTAACCTCAGTTAATAATGAAGCAAAGAAATTTGCATGCTGTTTGAAGGCCTTTTAAAAAAGAGCACCCAAGTAACCCAAATGAAACGTACAGTGCTTTTAAAGAAACTACATATAGTCTCTGGAGTACTACATTGTATTAATTACAAGGCACGTCCCATGGACATTTGAGGCTAAAAACCCTTCCAGATAATTCAACATTCATCTAGTCCAGTGTATTGTCGAAGGCTTTCACGGCCGGAGTTCGATGGCTGTTGTGGGTCTTCCGGGCTGTGTGGCCGTGTTCTGGAAGTTGTGGTTCCTAACGTCTCGCCAGCATCTGTGGAGTTTCTGGTTTATAGCAACATTTTTATACCAACAGCTTCTAATGACTCAAAGTGGCTTATTTAATAGAGAAAAGAAAACCACCATAAGTTAACATAATACCAAAAAAAATTACAAATTGAGCTTGTTACAGTCATGTAATACTATACTGAAGACACAGAGTTGGCTGCCAGGAGGGTACAATTCAAAATACTGGTTTTAGTCTTTAAATCAGAATGACAAAGTAATGTTGCAATGTCACACTGGAAGCTCTGCCCCGTTGGGGCATCTGGGCAACATCATATTCATAGGCAGCATATCCTTAATTATTGAATAGCAACTGCAGTTTGGGTTCTTCAGAAACAATTGAGTGGTAACACTAGGAAACAGAATGCTGGACTAGATGGCTGTTGTGGGTCTTCCGGGCTGTGTGGACGTGTTCTGGAAGTTGTGGTTCCTAACGTTTCGCCAGCATCTGTGGCCGGCATCTTCAGAGGGCAGGAGCACAATGTAGTATTCCAGAGACTATATGTAGTTTCTTTAAAAGCACTGTACATTTCATTTGGGTTACTTGGGTGCTCTTTTTTTAAAAGGCCTTCAAACAGCATGCAAATTTCTTTGCTTCATTATTAACTGAGGTTACACCTGCACACATTACCATTCTCAGATCTGAATATACTGTTAATCTGAGAGAGCTTCTGTCTGTGCTCCTGCCCTCTGAAGATGCCGGCCACAGATGCTGGCGAAACGTTAGGAACCACAACTTCCAGAACACGTCCACACAGCCCGGAAGACCCACAACAGCCATCTAGTCCAGCATTCTGTTTCCTAGTGTTACCACTCAATTGTTTCTGAAGAACCCAAACTGCAGTTGCTATTCAATAATTAAGGATATGCTGCCTATGAATATGATGTTGCCCAGATGCCCCAACGGGGCAGAGCTTCCAGTGTGACATTGCAACATTACTTTGTCATTCTGATTTAAAGACTAAAACCAGTATTTTGAATTGTACCCTCCTGGCAGCCAACTCTGTGTCTTCAGTATAGTATTACATGACTGTAACAAGCTCAATTTGTAATTTTTTTTGGTATTATGTTAACTTATGGTGGTTTTCTTTTCTCTATTAAATAAGCCACTTTGAGTCATTAGAAGCTGTTGGTATAAAAATGTTGCTATAAACCAGAAAACTACAAAATGAGTGTGAACGTATACAGTTGTATGTATACATTTATACCATGCCAGCCTTTTGCAAAGCACCGAAGAAGACCTGGATGTGCTCCAGCGCTTGGGGGCTGGGAGGTTAGATGGCCTGTTGAGAGGTTTTTCTCAATTGTTTTGTTTAGGTATATCCTTGGCAACCATTGTATGCTTTTACCTATTGTTGACTTTTTTTCCTATTATTTTTAACATGTTGTTAGCCACCCAGAGTCAAATTTGTGAGATGGGTGTCCATATAAATCAATTAAATACATACATTTAGGCCCCACTGGTCAAATTGAAATTTCAATTAATCCCTAAGTGAAAAGAAGCTGACACAATCTCTACATGGTGCAGAGTTAAACACAGTATCTGTCAGTATTAAATAACAAGTAAAACTTTTTTTTTGGGGGGGGGGAAGCAGTGGCAATCTACATCTTGTTGCCAAGAAAACTGCATTGAGGTGTCCATGTTGTCACCAGGGATCAAGTTTGACTCAAATTATAGTTTACTTTAATTGATCTAAAGTGGGGGGGGTGTTAGATTACAATACTTACAATACAGATGGAAAAGTCATGTGAATTCCACTTGTAAAAGAATATAAAAGGTTTATGCTATATTCAAGGAAAGCGTTCTTGAAAAGCGCTCAGCAGAAACTCCTTAATCTTTTTATCTGACACAGAGTTCATTAAATACCTAAGTATCTAAGAAGTGTCTAAGTATCTACACTATTGACATTTTTGTGCATGTACTCCTTATTCAATATTAGTTTAAATGTTTTAGAATTCAGTGAACTGATTAATTACAGAGTTACAGGTGATGGCTTTGTATACTTTAAATAAACAGGGTTAACCCCACTGCTTTGAAGAACAAATTGTCAAAAATCAAAGTAATTAGGTTTTTAGAAGGCAGAAGAGAAACATTTTTAAATAACCCCCCCCCCCAAATCTCTGTTGTTTAATGCAAAATCAACACAACTGCCAAGATATATAAGGTTTAAACAAACACTAAAACAATCTATACTGCCCTGAGAGATTCAGGAAACAACTGTGTGCCAAAGCAGTGATTGGAGCACCTTTCAGCACTGATATGTTCACAGTTCAGTGGCTTACTCCCTGCTGTCAGTCAAGGCTCCATTAAGACAAATAACCACCTGATAATAAGGCAGGACAACTGCCTGCCTGGAGCCAATTTAAACTGAAAGTGATATTCTGAACCCCAAACTATTCGGTCACTATATGACGATTCTTTGAAAGGCCACAGTGGACTCCTGTTATTCTAAACAGTTTGCTTCCAAATAATGTATAAACTGGATGCTGGTTTGTGAGCAAACTCTGGCCTGAGGAACAAAATAATAGTTTGCCCCATTTAGAGAAAGCAACAAACTAAGATTTACTACTAACTGGAAAGAGAATGTTTTCTCATTCTTTCCTCACCCACAGAGGAATGGGGGAGGAGGGAATACACAAACCTAAACCTCACTATTGCTCATTTCCAATTGAAGATGTTTCAACAATCATCTGAATGTAGCCACTGGCATGCAACTTTGAAAAATATTCAGAACCCAACACTTCTGCCTCCTTAAAATGTGATTTCTGAATGTTTTAAAATGAAAAGGTCTATTATATTGACGTTGAAGGATAGGGTAGGGTAGGGTAGGGTAGGTGTATGGGCTGAAGCTGGTGAGCAGGAATTTCTGATTCTCTTGCCAAAGACAGACATTTTGTAAACAAGGACAGAAGGCAGAAACCTTCAAGGCTCAGAAATGAGTAACCACATGGCTACTGATTCAAAAAGGAAGACTGGCAAGATTCACACCTTGGGACTTGCAATATATAGAGAGCGAGCAGAACTCCTGGGTCTGGTTAGGCAGTGAATTTCCTGTATATACGGCTTCCTAGTTCTCTGCAATAAGTCTACTTACCTAACATTTTGAGTCTGCTTAGTAATGTGGAGCAGGGAGGGAGCCTAACTGCCATTCCTGCTATGAAGTCTTGACAGTAGGTTCTGGCTCCCTGGCCCCTTGCTAGAGCAGGACAGCCTGTCCTCCGCCCCAGAGATTAAGCAATGGCTACAGATCCTCTTGCAACCCCACTGACTGTGGTTTAGATCACCATTGCCTTAGTTCAGTATGAGAGTGAAGCTGCAATCCAAATGGACCAGTTAACCCAGACAATGAACCAAGAGGTAGGACATAATTTGCCACTAGCAACAGCTCAAGGACTTCAGTTTCTGCTTTTGCAGCCCTCCAATGCCATCCCTTCCTGACTAGTATAATAGGAATCTACACAAATTTATTACCTTCCTCACTCATTGTGAGTTATATATATCTCCCTAAGACCTAAGGATTTTCTCACCAATCGCCCTTGTATAGGATTTATAATCGGTTTTAGGATTATAAGGGAGCTGCAGAATAGGCAATCTGCCTTCTGAGATAGAACACCTTGGATCTGGACAACAATTTCATGACATTTTTTAGGACTAACGTTTGACAATTCTATTAAACAGGTGACTACCAACTGTGAAATTTGCTGCCTACAACAGGACAGATATTCTCAGTGCAACAGAGTACCCTAAAGACTTTGGCTGCATTAATAAAATTCTGCTTGAAGTTGATGGAAGACTTGTGCAGGAGGGTACAGGTGGGAGAGGAAGACACCACTAATCTCTTTCATTCTCATCTTCCTCCCCTCCACCCTGACTTCAGAGTCTTCAGAAGCAGAACCAGTTTGGCAAAGCTCTACTTTCTTCCACAAAAAACTGCACTAACACTTGAGTCCTCAGCTGAACCATCTGCTAAATGCCAAACGTGTGGAGGAAAGGGATAGTTTGCAAGCAGGTTCCCAAATTGCTCCAAATCTAATCTATTGGGAAATAAGTCTGTCCTATCCTTTAAGTGTTCAGAGGCTTGTGCACCCAGAAATTGATTAAACCCAGATGTGTGATGGGATATGCAGCCACTCAATCATTCCTGTTGAGAGCCAGTTTGGTGTTGTGGTTAAGGCACTGGGCTAGAAACCGGGAGACCATGAGTTCTAGTTCTGCCTTAGGCACAAAGAAAGCTGGGTGACCTTGGGCCAGTCACTCTCTCTCAGCCCTAGGAAGGAGGCAATGGCAAACCACTTCCAAAAAACTTCACCAAGAAAACTGCAGGGACATGTCCAGGCAGTCTCCAAGAATTGGACAGGACTGAATGGATAAAAATAAAAAAAACTTTAAAAAAATCATTCCAGTAATGCTACTGATCCAGACAGGCTCAGAAATAAAACTGCAGGTCCCAACTGCAGTGCCAGTCTGGTGCCACTGGCAACTTCACAGAATCCTCTACTGCAGACAAATATGCTCTCAGTATGCAACCTGTTGATTACCAATTCCAGTTAACACTACCAATGCCTAGCCTTTATGCTTAGGACTCATCTTTGAGCACATTGAACATCTAGTCACTATCAGCAATCATCAACAGTCCACAGAGTTTTATTTAGCAGCGCTATTACATTTTCCAAGAGTCCTGGGACTGAACTAGCTTAAGGCTTAAAATCAACATTAAAACCCTAATCAAGGAACTATTAACTCAGTCAATCAACCAAGCAGCAAACAACAACCCAATCAAACTACTACCAAGGAGAGTACAACACCCCCACCAACACAGGCAGGACAAGCCAGGGTATATAAACAGAGAGCAAGTCCCACTCCCTTTTCGCACTGAAGATGTTGCCTAGCCTGGCAATGAAACGTCTGCAAGAAAACAACAAGGCTCAGAGAGCACCAAGGACTCCACAAAATCAACATACTCATTGGGATGGGGATAAAACTCTGTTTCTCCAGCTTGTAAACTCAGCCTACAGAGCCTCAACTTTCCACCACACACCAAGCCGCCTATCTTGCCTGTAAAATACATGGGCGATGGTGATATGTTTGGAAAAAAGAGAGCATGGAATCTGCCCTGCCATCAATTATGTGACTGTACTATCAATCTCATTCAGATGCCCACAAAAGATAGAACTGACCTGCGTAAAGGAATGCCGATGAAAACTTGCAGAAAGGCATGTTTTGGTGGGATCTGCCCATCCTCCTCCACTGCAGGTGCGCCTACCTTTTAAGGATGTCTCTCTCCAATTGGTCCATGATCCATGTGCTCCTGAACTTTCTAATCATTAAGATTCACTACTGTATCCTCTTTCCATCATTTCTTAAGTGTTAGAACAACTGCAGGAGGCATGAATTTTTACTAAAGTAGATCTCATAACTTACAATCTGATTTCCATGAAGGACGGACATGGATTATTTAACTCTCTTTGATACTTGTTGTGGGAAATTTGAATATACAGTAATGTGGTTCGGAGGAGTGATAAGCCTTTCAGTCTTTAAGCATTTTATGGAATATATTTTTCATGGCATTTTAGATTATTTTGAAGGGTTTTTTATTTCAACAGTTTGTGTAGCTACTTTTGAGAATCCCATGCTCCATGCTAAACAATTTTTGGTAGTCCTTCAGTATGTGTGTAATTACAGCCTCCACACTAACCTAGATAAATTAGTCTTTTGGTTACTGTCATTGGACTATTTGGGCTACCATATTTTCTTGAAAGCACTTCATATCTTTTCTGTCTTGACACCTCCCTCCACATTCAGGGCATACAGTATTGCATTTTCTGACCCTCACCAATTTTTTGATCATAAATTTTTTCCTAATGTTACTACTCTAACTGCTGCTCTAATTGTACTACTGTACTATAACAAGCCTTTCTCTTGCTCAAACTGACATTCCTTCTCAAACCATTCTCCAGATCCCACATGCCCCCTTTGTGTTTAAGATTTTATCATGGGCACTGCACTTTTAGTTTGCTCCAGAGTTTGATTAAAGTTTGGTCTTCTTTGCATTTTTGTCTTGACAGCTATTTCCAGATAGGCAACATCATGGTGTTTTTAACAAGGAACTACTGGATATCAAAGATGCTTTTCAACAATGGTAACATCTCCTTGAAAGAGGAGAACATCCTATTGAAATTAGTATTGACCACAGAAATTTGAAACACCTAGACTTCTCAGGATTAAGCAACAGGTCAGGTGGGTACAGTTCTCTTTCCATTTTAACTTTCATATCTCTTATATTCTTAGCTCACAGAACAAGGAGAGGACTTGTTTGGGGAGGGGAATGTTCCGGAATAGAGGAAGAGTTGATAAAAGGGTAGATAAGATTATGAGAATTTTTCACTTCAGCTAAAGATACAAATGGAAATCCTCTCCCCTCCTGAAATCTACAGCCAAGAGGAGGAAGAGGTTGAGAAAGCTGAAGAGGAGGGGAATGTTTTCCAATTCCAGCTGAATAAGAAGTGGAAGGAGATTTGTCAGCTCCAGTTGATGAAACAATGGAAATAGAAGGAGGGACACAATCTCTTCCAACTGGAAGGAGAGAAAGGCATCTCCAGGTCCAAAGGAGGAAAAGATGGTGATATAAGGGTTGAAGCTACTGAGGCAAGAATCCCAGATTCCCATACCAAAAAACCCCCCATTTTGTAAACTAGGGCAGATAGCAGAAATCTTCAAGCTGAGAAACAAGTAGCCAAATGGCCATTGCCTCAAAAAGATAGGAGGAAGAGAGACAGGATTCAAACCTTGGGACTAGCATATATACAGGATGAGATTCTTGGTTATTATTAGATGATTCTTCCTATTTCTCTACAATGAATCTTCTTAACTAACTTTGTTGAGTCTCCTTGGGAATTGGAGTAGGGAGACCATCTAAGAACTGTACCTGGTATAAAGCCTTGACAATAATGGATTGTAACACTTCCCTGTGCTGCAGTATTACAGATAAAACTGCATATCAACCTAGGCATTAAAATGCTGATACAGGAGCTGACAAAATGGATGTATGCCATTTATTAAAAATGCACCACATGAAACATTAATCTCATTTGTTTGACACCAATTTGGTATCAATTACATTTGATGTCCTCCTTATGCCAGTATATAGAGGCAACATTTTGAAATATGTATTTTGAACTACAAATGGCAACGGTGCTAATCCAGCTACAACCTGTTCAAAGTCAAATAAAAGGACTTGAAATTATAGTGCAGTTTCTCTGCTAGCAAGTTCTCTGATACAAAAATGTGTCATCCAATACCATGGGAATCTTGCAATGGTCCTCCTCTATAACTGCAGAGCTATGAATATCATCCCCCTACTTTGGTATTCACTTGTAGGAAGCAGCTGTCAGGAGGAATAAATGATAGGTTAATGTGTAAACCAATGTAGGTCTTCCTGCTAGGCTTTTAAAGCTAAATGGAAATACTTACTGTCACATGTCCCATATTCCTCATACTTCTGTCTACACACATGCATATACAACATATATTTCTGGAATCTAGAAAGCCACTTCATTTTTTAAAGAAAGCAACATCAAAGCTAAGGCAGGTATTCTGCTTCGGCAGAGATATTCCCAGAATGCAGTGGGGGAAGATTAGAGTATCACAAGCTGCACTGTTGTCAGTGAGCAAAAAGGGAAAGATAATTGCATGCTAATAAAAAGCAGCATGGCACTGATTACAGTCAAGGTTACAAATACTTCTTTTTAAAATATAATTTTTATTAAAGATTTTTTAAAAAGGAAGATAAAAACTAATACAAACTAATATAAAGTAAGAAAAAGAAAAGAAAAATAAGTTTCTCTTTTTTCTCGTTCTTAGTTTCTTTTTCTTTTCTTTTTCTTACTTTATATTAGTTTAAGGTTACTAATACTTCCATAAATCTTGTGGCTCTCATGAAGATTAACGAAACACTTCTGCAAAGATGTTATTCATAAGTGATGGAAATTAACTAGAAACTACAATTATCTATCCTTCCGTCATACTTATTTTTACTGCATGGTCACTTCACTTTCTCGTACCAAAAGCACTTCTATTTCATAAATCACTGTGAAGAAAAGAAATGCTCTTATTTATTTATTTATTTATTTATTTAATTTATATAACCGCCCATCTCCCCCAACGGGGAATTCCTTTTAAGATAACCCCCCCCCAAAAAAAAACAATAGGCTTGATGCGATAATGCTACTGTGGACCAAGGAACAGAATTGGGATTATATGACTCTCATGTACCAATATCAACTACTTAAATATTCTCCCTCCCTCTTGCTTGTCTCTATGCATGTTCTTCCCTTTTCTAAGAAATTTGAAAATTGTTATATATAAAGAGATAAGGGCCACCCTGGATCATGACAGACTTTTAAAGTTAAGCCTCCTGGTTCCACAGTGGCCAAGCATATGCCAAACATCAACTCCACCCCCACCCCCCAAAGTAGGATTTGAACATTTATGCTCTCCCAGTCATATTCACCAGCTATTATATTCTCCAGCAATTGGCACACAGGTGAAATCTCTCAGAAAGCTGCTATCTTTCGAAGAGAATATTTGTAGCTCAGGGTTGAACTGTGGAGTCCTTGGTGCTCTCTGAGCCTTGTTGTTTTCTTGCAGACGTTTCTATCTTAAATCTACAATTTCCTATGATAGCTTAAGTCACAGTGTTATATAATGGTATTGCGTACCATTTTATATTGGAAATTCAACAGAAAAATAGTATACATTTTACATTACTTGTTCCTATCTAAGAATACAATACATGTACATATATAAACAAATACACATACGCACAAACTGGAATGCATTCTCTCACACATTGTGTTTCATTCCTGCTTTCTCTGCCTTTAGGAAATCTGTAACTATTTCACCAAGTCTTTAATGGTTAATTATGTTGTTATTCGTGTTGCAGTTAACTTGTTTCTGCCTTTTATAAATGATTCTATTTTCCCTTTTAAATATTGCTCTATTATCCAGGAATATATAGATTTGTGGGGAAATGTGTACTTGAGAGACAACAGAGCAGTAAGTTCACACTTGAAGGTAAAAGGTGTTCAGTATGTATACCTGTATGTGTAAAGGATTTCTGAAATCAATCTGAAAAAAAAGTGTATTCCCATTTTGAGGATTTCTTGCTTTTCTTCCTATGCTTCTCTGGTGTCTTGTGTCTATTCCTTTCATTTAAAACCCCATATATTATTTTTTATTTTGCTTGTTATGCTTGATACAATCTGGGTCTGATGCTTCAGGATATTATTGTAATGGGCAATAGAAATAGCAGCAATTTGTACAGCAAAGTTATTTCAAATGCTTTATAAGATCCTCCATCTACTTCATTTTATTTTCCCAGTTGTATTCTGTAAGAATAGTGGATAAGCTTTGGTGCACACTGCTTATACAACTACTCTTTTTAAAATCTTTGTCCCTGCATATTCCCTCCCGAATTAATGGTCCAGAAAAATGGGGAAAATTCTCCTTATTTCTTTATGGTTCCCAGATTGCTTTCCCCCTACCGTTTTTTCCCCCTTCAGCAGTTACTTTATGAGAGTTCTGGATTCTCAAATGCTTGGGTATTTTTTGTGCCATTTTGGCTGACTCTTATTAAAGTATAAAGAAAGAAATACTCTTCTCTGTCCCTTTCTTTTAAAAGCAGAGGTTGCTTGCATTATGCAGTTTGAAAGAACTGACTGGGATGTCCATTTCAGGACTCACTTGTGAATATGCACTCTATGCTACTTCAATTGGCAAGCTGACTTCTATTAATATAATAGGAAGCTACAACTGATCCAGAATGCAGCCGCGCGGACAATTTTGGGTGTCCCAAGGAGGACACACGTAACACCTTTGCTGCGCGAACTGCACTAGGTTCCAGTTTGCTTCCGGGTACAATTCAAGGTGTTGGTTATCACCTTTAAAGCCCTACATGGCATGGGATCAGGATACCTAAGGGACCGTCTCATCCCCATCACTTCATCCCGTCCCACCTGGGCATGCAGAGAGGGCATGCTACGGACCCCATCGTTTAAGGAGTTCCACCTAACGGGGTCTCGGAAGCGTGCTTTCTCTGCTGTTGCCCCTGCCCTTTGGAATATTCTGCCCCCAGAGATCAGACAGTCCCCCTCACTCCTGGACTTCCGGAAAAAACTCAAAACCTGGTTCTGTCAGTATGCTTGGGGCCGGAAGGAGAATGGAGATACCTGGAGATGGCTAGCACCTTAGATTAGTTCTGAGGTGCCCTTTTTTACGAATTAAGAATATTCTACCATTGGATCCTATTTTATTCTTTATATTTTAAACTGTTACTTATTATGTATTTTGCTCTATTTATAAATGGATATCAATGATTTTAATTCTGTTGTAAACCGCCCAGAGTCCCCCTTGGGGGAGTTGGGCGGTGATAAATAAATAAAATAAATAATATATCTAGCATTATAGAGTTCAGATTGGCCTAGTTAAAAAAAAAGTCCCTTCAAATCCAACAACACCCATAACTGGAACTATTTGCCTCATAATCAATACTCAAGATATAATGCTGACCGCATGAGGATCCAAGGCACATACTGGGGAAAAATTGCTGCAGCTGCACGTTAAAACATATCCCAATCTCATACATCTAGAAATAAATCCTGCCGGCTTCAAAAAGAAACCTAAGTCGCAAGTACATCTGTTTCGGATTAAATCCTAAACTTGGAATCCACAATACAGACTCATTACCAGAAACATTAATGCAAACTAAATTAAGAAGATATGTATTACCAAGATGGCAGATATTGTGGTTTGGTTTATTTATTAACAAACTTTTTATAATGCCCCAATTTAATAACTCTAGGTAATATGCACAATACATTATGAAAAATACTATGACCACCTTAGCTGCCACACTCTGCATTGGCTGTAGCTTTCAAGGCATCTTCAAAGGCATCCCATATAGTGTTTGTTGTAGAGTGATCCTATCCAGAAGATCAGTTGAAAACAATGTTTCAAGAGGGCCAAGATATATATATATATATATATATATATATATATATATATATATATATATATATATATGGATGAATAGCAGCTTCACTGTGTGAGAATTTAGTCTGAGCTGTTTTTGTTCCCATTGAACCCCAGACACCAGTTCAAAACCTTCACAGCATTTCTGGCCTGGCTCGGGGTTATGATATACAGTTGAGTATTATTTATTTATTTATTTAATTTTTATCCCGCCTTTATAATTTTTATAAATAACTCAAGGCGGCTAACATACCTAATACTCCTTCCTCCTCCTATTTTCCCCACAACAACAGCCCTGTGAGGTGAGTTGGGCTGAGAGAGAGTGGCTGGCCCAAGGTCACCCAGCCGGCTTTCATGCCTAAGGCGGGACTAGAACTCACAGACTCCTGGTTTCCCATTGGCTCCTTCCTAGGGCTGAGAGAGAGGGACTGGCCCAAGGTCACCCAGCCGGCTTTCATGCCTAAGGCGGGACTAGAACTCACAGACTCCTGGTTTCCCATTGGCTCCTTCCTAGGGCTGAAAGAGAGTGGCTGGCCCAAGGTCACCCAGCTGGCTTTCATGCCTAAGGCGGGACTAGAACTCACAGTATGATGAACATACTGATGTTACCTTACCCCAAACCAACAGATTACCTCTCTTAGCGTTTCATATATTAAACAACATGAGGGAGAGAACTGAGCCCTGTAGTACCCCACTACAGACAAAGTATACTCAGATAAAAGTGGAGCCACCATAAAATGCTGCCTCTAACCCCAGGTGGTTCAAAAGAATATCAAGGTTGATTTTGTTAAATGCTACTGGGAGTCTTACAGGACCAGGAGAGACACATTTTCCCAATCCAGATCCTTACAAAATTCATCCACCAGAGTGACCAATGCTGTTTCAGTCTGGTCCTGAATCCTGAATGAAAAGGATCCAGGTACTTTTTTCCCCCTCTATGTTCCTCTGTACCTGATTCCTCACAAATTTCTCAACAAACCTTCCCAAAAAGGGGAGATTGAAGATTGGGTGGAAGCTCCAGAGAGGGCCTAAACAAAGGGCACACCAGGATCTTTTTCAAGACTGGTGGCATCTCACTCTCTCTCAGATAGTCACTTATCACCTCTCAGCCATCCAAAGGCGCCAGGCTGAGAATGGGTCCAGACCACAGGTGGCAGAGTTTATACTATACAGGATTTTATCAATTTCCTCAGATTCCACAAGCTCAAAAGAATCCTGGCTGACATCACAAGATGCTGTCCTAGTCACCTGGCATGGTTCTATCCAATTGACATCTAATCTTGAGCAAATATTAGTGACTTTATCTGTAAAGAAACCTGCAAAAGCTTCACAACTGTCTGCAGGTGTCTTGTCTTCTACATCTCTCCTCAGATCATCAGGCAGGAATCCAAAGATGCAATAAGTAAAGGTAAAGGTTTTCCCCTGCACAGTTGTGTCCAACTCTAGGGGCCGGTGCTCATCTCCGTTTCTTAGCCGAAGAGCCAGCGCTGTCCGAAGACACTTCCGCAGTCATGTGGCCAGCATGACGCACACGGAACGCTGTTACCATCCCACTGAAGTGGTACCTATTTATCTACTTGCATTTGCATGCTTTCGAATTGCTAGGTTGGCAAGAGCTGGGGCGAGTGCGGGAGCTCACTCCATCACGCGGGGCTAGGGTCTCGAACCGCCGACCTTCTGATCGACAAGCATGGCATCTTAACCACTGAGCCACCCCCCCCAAAGATGCAATAGGAGCAGAGAAATATACCTATTTTGTTATTTTATCACCACTATGTAGGCTGAAGCTCAAGCATGTATCAGTGCTTGGTTGTGTTCATTTATGGTTTTTCAATATCATATTTCACTTCATTTCTTGTATTTCCTCTGAGGACCAACGATCCAGCTGGTATTGTTGAGTGGAAAGTGGCCCCTGAAGAAAATGTTGTTAAGATCTCTGGTTGACTCCATATGCCAAACAACAACCTGGCTGAAGACAGAGCTGCCCGCCAAATCGTTGGGCAATTCCCCAAGTGCCCTCTAGAAACCTTCAGGATTGATTAGGCTCTGGGGTGGATCATCCTAATAGGTCTATTGCCCCTGAAGGGGTCCAGTTTCCTCATGATCTGTAGTTCAACAAGGGTGATACTGAGCTTTAAGAGACTTTGGAGATGCCTGCTGAAAACATTCTCAGCCCTCTAATTCCAGCAGGCAGATTCCCCAGAGCACAGAAGGAGTTGGTAATGGGCCAGATCAGCTAATATGGTGAGTTGCACTGACGGAACAGGCCTGTCTATTCTATCCATGGAGAAAAAAAGATGATCAAATAACGCAGTAACTTTCTTCTTCAGATCTAACATAAAACCCACCTAGGAAGACTGCAAACATATTCCAAGCCGTCTGTCTTTTACATTGTTGACAAATGTGTATCATGTTAAAATGCACAGTGATGTGATGGCTCATTTTCTTAGTTCCCTTGCATTTATTCTCTCCCACCATTAATGCTCAGTCACAACTATTTTCAGGTTGCACAAGTCATCTGATATTTTTAACTAAAGCCTGGAATTCATATTAAGGGTATCTGTAAGCTCCTCATATGGAAGATCAATCACGTTTATTTATCCTGGGTGTATGAATGTGACATGACTAATGGCACATCTGTTTCCTGGAGGCAGAAGGCTAATGCTACTGCCATCGGTTGAGTGCAAGAATATTTATACTATGTGAAGAAAAAAAATGCATTGATAAAATTCATATTTGCTCATTTGAAAACAGTGTTGTTTTTCCTAAAAACAACAACAACATGCAAGCTCAGTTAAACAACCATTGCCACTCAGGAGACCTCAACTGCTTGTTAATTGAATCAATTCCCTCACTCACCTTTTTCTGATACATTCACCTTCCAAGCAAACCTTTTAATTTAATAAGGCTTTTGAAGTGTTTTTGATTTCTTATCTAAGAGAATGATATACTCTCCAATAAATCTATTACTAAACCAAAATCCAGGGTAAACCATCTTATCTGCTTAAGTAATTTGCAGAGTATGCAGCACTTTTCAAAAGTCCCATGATCCTTTTAAGAGGAATGGTGCAATACTCATTTTAAAACATCCAGCAACAAAGCAATGAAGCAAAGCTTCTTTATGTACTGTATGTGCCAATTCACAAGGAGCCTTCTTTTAAAATTCCACTCAAAATTCCACTCGTCGGCTGTTTGGAGAGAATTAAGAAGGGAGAGAAAGCAAGGCCAAACAATAGGCTACAGGCCACATCACAGAGGCAAAAAACACAGGGAGTGTCAGTTTCTGTCTTGAAATGAAACACATCAAGGATTAGAAGCTGTGTATCCAGAATGAATGAGCAGAATGACAAGACTGATACTGACAATATTCTAATTACAATCTGTTCTCAGATAAAGGCTTTCATAAGGTTACCTCCAGAGTTTCAACCCTACACCAGGTGCTGCTTAAGAGTTGGCTGTAAATTGTTCAGTTACTTCCAAGGATCCTTTCCTTGCAACAGAGTACTCCTGTCTCTCTCTGTGTCACAGCTCAGCAGACCTCTGCCAATATGCTAGACAGCTACGTGTATTCAGGGCGGCTTGAAACAGACACCGAAGAGACACCTGAGCTTGAAGTAGACCAATTCGCACCTAAGTGGCAAGCGCGAGTACACATCTCCGCGAACGGATGTCTGAGCACCCTGGAGCCAAGAGCTACACGTGTTAACATCAAAGGACCTCGGGGAGAGGAATGTTTAAATGTGCCATGCCATGCTTTGCTTGTTCATTCAAGTCTTTGTTAGTGTTAGCCTTCATGCTTTTAATAAATCCTTTTGCTTCTAAGAAACCGCGCGTCTGTGGTTTACTTTAGAGAAAGGGGTTTCAAGCAGCGGAGTGGAGCACCTTACATAAAGACTTGAATCAAATTTTGACCACGCATCCCGAGAACTACTCTGAGGAATCAGCAAGCTTCCCGGTTGAAAGTGGTCACGCATCCAGCACAAATTTCAGCATCGTGGAACGGGATGGAACCGGTAGACGAGGCAGAAACTTTCGAAGTGGCCGGAGCTAGCTCGTCAGGTGCCCAGACGATGGAGGGAGCACTGTAGCGAGTGGAAGGAGACTATACCGAGACCACCAACAGGCGGGAGCGAAAGAAATCCCAAAAGAAAGAGGTAATCAAAACCCCCACCCCCCTCGAAACTACCAAGCCTAAGCTGGCGGGATGGTCAGTCGCGGTTGGCGAAGGGCTAGAAGAGAGAGGGGGGAAACGAACGAAGAAGAGAGTCACTCTAACCCAGCGCATCGAGGTCCTGGAAGCACAGATGTCACGATTGGACCTGGACGTGGGGGCAATGAACAGTAAATTGGACTCTATGGGGGTGGCCATGGGGAAAATGCTAAAGACCCTGGAAGGACTCAGGGGGATGGTACCGAGCCCGGCAACCTCCGAAGGGGAGGAGGAAATAAGTGAGACTAGTGGTGAAAGCGATGAGGGGGAAGAAGAAATTCGTCCTTATAACCGACCGCCAGTGACCCCGACCTATGACCAATGCAGGACCCCACAGTGGGCCAACGCACCGAGTGGCATAGGCGAATTGAAGATAAAATTCGATGGGGACCCTAAAAAATTGGCATGCTTTTTAACGCATGTAAGAGGGTTTATGGGGGAATTTGAACATACCTTCCGAACGGAGGAGAGTAAAGTAAGGTACGTCTCCAGCCTTTTGGAAGGGGAGGCGGGTGATTGGCTAGTGGAGCTACACGATAGTGGGGATCGGGAGTTGATGAACTTTAAGAAGTTTATGTATGCTCTGTGCAAAAGATTTGAGGACACTCTATCGAAAATGTCAGCCAGGGCGCGGATACAGAACTTAAGGCAGGGAAATAGGACAGTAGCTGAATATGCTATGGACTTCAAAAAACTTTTGAGCAAATTACCAGACTGGCCTGAATCGTTTAAAATCGAGCATTTTCAGTATGGGCTGAGACAGGACCTGATCGAAGTAGCAATAGATAGAGATGATCCAGGAACACTAGAGGGGTGGATCCAGTTAGCGGGGAAAATTGAAACCAGCAGAATGCAGTTACAAAATATTAGAACCTTCCAATCCATGCGAAGGAATCAAGGAACTTTTACCCCTCACCCCCGCAAAGACATCAAACAACGGAATTGGGGAAAGGAGAAAGAACGGCGTGTGAAAGACGGGTTGTGCTTCCGTTGCGGGAAGGAGGGACACAGAATAAATAATTGCTCTCAAGGGAAAACGAACTTTAAAGAAAAGCCACCCATGAAAAAGTCAGCAGACGGCAGTAGCGACAAACCGGTGACCAACAAGCGCAAAGGAGCGGCAGCGGCAATAGAGGATCCAAGCCTGTTTTCGGACCTGGACGACGACAGCGACGAATCTGACATCGAATTCCAGCCGGCAGGAAATGAAGGAGGTCTGTTCTAAGGAGCGCTGCAGGACAGGCTGTTGGAAAGGGGCACAATGGAGGAGATTGTCGCAGCAGATGGCCGACGATGAAACTTAAGGTACAGCTGCAAACTCTGGACAGAGGGGAAAGATTTTGGGAGGTGGCGATGCTGGATTCTGGTTGCACAAGATGCTTAATGCACCCATCAATAGCAACCAAAATGGGACTCAAATTGTTGAAATTAAACAAGCCCATCACATTTTGTCAATTGGATTGCTCCGAAATGAGAGGGGGTCCTGTGAAACATTTCACAGAAGAAGTGCAATTGACTTTGGGGACTCATGTAGCGACTTTGCGGTTCATCGTAGCTCCCATTGCAATGCACCCAATCGTTTTGGGGCTGAATTGGTTGAGCACTAGGAACCCAATTGTGGATTGGGCATCTGGAGAGTTGAAATTCACCGATGGGGCTTACCTAAGGGTGGATGATGGGGCTTACCTAAGGGTGGATACTGACATGGAACCTGGCAGCTTAGAGGTGGGGGCAGCGGGGACCGAACTGGAGGAAGAGAACCAGACTAAGGGGGAGGGCATCATTCCGGAGAACTATGTCCCAGTGAGGGAGATATTTAGTAAACAGGAATGTGAACTGTTGCCCCCCCCACAGACAGTCTGATGCAGTTTTAGAGCTAATCCCAGGGGCCAAATTCCCGAAACCAAAAATGTATGCTATGACACACAGAGAATTGCAGGAGCTGCGCAATTTCATTGATAAGAATCTATCGAGGGGGTTCATCGAGCCAGCAAACTCCCCCTTGGCAGCCCCCGTACTGTTCAGGAAAAAGGAAGATGGGACGTTACGTCTCTGCACAGACTATAGGGGGCTCAACGCAATTTCTATCACGAATCAGTACCCCCTCCCGCTGCTTAAGGACATGCTAGCCCAACTGTCCAAAGGGAATTTTTTTTCTAAGTTGGATGTACGAGAGGCTTACTACCGGGTACGCATTAGGGAGGGAGATGAATGGAAAACAGCTTTCAATTGCCCGTTGGGGTCATTCCAATACAAGGTGCTCCCGTTTGGGATTGCGGGGGGACCGGGAATTTTCATGAGGCTCATAAACGAAGTACTGTATGAATTTCTCTACAAAGGGGTAATTGTATATTTAGATGATATACTGATTTTCTCTGAAAACTTAGAGGAACACATGGAACTAGTCAAGAAAGTGTTAGAGAAATTACTGGAGGCAAAGCTGTACGTGAAACTTGAGAAATGTGAATTCCACAAAGATAAGCTAGACTTCCTGGGGTATCGCATATCTCATGAGGGCATTGAAATGGATCCAGAGAAGGTCAAGGCGGTCCTGGGCTGGCAACCCCCCCGAACGCGCAGACAGCTGCAAGCGTTTCTTGGGTTTGCGGGGTTCTATAGGCAATTCATTCAGGATTTCGCGCAGATTGCTCTGCCCCTCACTGACTTGCTAAAAACAAAAAGGGCGCGAAAGAGAAATCCAAATTACCAAGCACGAAATTAGTGTGGACCCAAGAATGTCAGGAAGCCTTTGACAAGTTAAAGGCGATGTTCACAGAGGAGCCCATCCTCAAACATCCAGACGTAGACAAACCGTTCGTTATACACACGGACGCGTCGTTTAGCACAGTCGGGGCCATATTGCTGCAGGCAGATGACATTAAGAAATTAAGACCCTGTGCATACATCTCCAGAAAGTTCAATCAGACTGAGAAACGTTGGCATGTGTGGGAGAAAGAGGCGTTTGCAGTTAAACATGCTATAAGCACCTGGCGACACCTCCTGGAAGGGGCAGCGGTCCCGTTTCAAGTGTGGACTGACCACAAAAACTTGGAAGCTCTCAAATCCCCCAGAAAACTAAATCCCAAACAACTACGGTGGGCAGAGTTTCTCAGCAGGTTCAATTTCACATTGAAGTACTTCCCTGGGGGGGGAAATTACTTGGCGGATGCGCTATCGCGTCTGCCGCAGCATGAAAGCAAGATTGAGGAAGTAATTGAGTCACTCATCCCCTCCCAGCCAGAGGAGGCTCAGAGTCAGTTGGCACAAGCAGATAAACTGGAGGGAAATATGGCTATTACTCGCAGTAGCGCGAAACGCTTGGCTGAGGGCGACCCGTTTGCAAGCGAACTGCGAACGGCAACAGTGACAGACACATGGTGGGGGGAGAACAAGCACACCCTCAAAGAGAAAGATGGGGTGGGGTGGAAAGACAATAAGGCATACGTCCCTGAGCCCTTGAGGCAAGGGGTTTTGAGCAAGCAGCACGACCACAAAACGGCAGGGCATTTCGGATTTGTGAAAACATTACACTTAGTCAGGCGCAAATTCTGGTGGCCGACATTGCGCACAGACGTGAAAGCTTATGTGCGATCTTGCCCAGTGTGCGCAACAGCTAAGAGGAAAATGGGCAAACCCACAGGAAAATTGCAGGAAGTAGCAAACCCCACACAACCATGGAAGCAGATTGCCAGGGATTTTATAGTAGATCTACCAGTGAGCAACAAGAAAACGGCTATTTGGGTGGTCACAGACTTATTTTCTAAACAGGCACATTTCATTGCTTGCAATGGGATCCCAAATGCTCAAAAACTAGCTAGGATGTTTATTCAACACATTTATCGGGCTCACGGAACGTCGGAACGCATAATAAGCGATCGCGGCAGCACTTTCACTTGCAAGTTCTGGCGGGCTTTTTTGAAGTTAATTGGATCAGAACAGGGGCTTAGTAGTGCGTTCCATCCGTGCACGGACGGTGCGAGTGAATGTCTTAATTCTGTACTGGAGCAGTACCTTAGATGTTACATTAATTACCAACAAAATGATTGGGCAGAACTGTTACCGTTCGCAGAAGTTGCTTACAATAAAGCACGGGGTTTTCGCCATTTAAAGTAGCTACAGGGCAGGACTTTGTAACCATTCCCGAGTTGGCAATGACCCAAAGTACAGAACTAGCGCAGCCATTGAAAGCGGATGAATGGATAGCGAATGTAACCAGTAATTGGCCAATTATGGTGAAAACGCTGCAGGAAGCCAAAGCAAGTTACAAAAAATACGCAGACCGCAAACGAGAGAAGGAATGGGAGTTGAGAGTAGGGGATAAGGTGTACCTTTCCACAAAAAACCTGGGGGCCACACAACCTTCACGAAAGATGGCGCCCAAGTTCATAGGTCCGTTCCCAATAATTGAAGTTATTAATCCAGTAACGGCTAAACTGCAGCTACCAAAAACACTAAGAAAGGTGCACCCGGTTTTCCACATTAGCTTGTTGAAACAACACGACACTTCACAGCAGTGGCACCCGGAACCAGCAGAACCCGCCCCACTGTTAGTGGAGGGAGAACCACACTTTGAAATCGACAAGATTCTGGACTCCAGATGGCACAAGGGTCAGCTGCAATATTTGGTCAAGTGGCAACATTTGCCGATTGGACACAAGGAGTGGGTGCACACATGCGCTCCCAAATTGGTAAAAACTTTCCATAGAGAGTTCCTGGATAAACCTCACTGAAACGGGTGCTCCAATAGAATAATGTAAAAAATTTTTTTGTATTCTCTCGTTACAGGGCACGACTGAAAATGTTTTAGTTAGTTAGTTAGCTCATTAGTTAGCTTGTTTTGGTGGGGTGGGGGGAATATCTTGGGCCGGGAGCATGTCAGAGCTCAGCAGACCTCTGCCAATATGCTAGACAGCTACGTGTATTCAGGGCGGCTTGAAACAGACACGGAAGAGATGCCTGCGCTTGAAGTAGACCGATTCGCACCTAAGTGGCAAGCGCGAGTACACATCTCCGCGAACGGATGTCTGAGTACTCTGGAGCCAAGAGCTACACGTGTTAACATCAAAGGACCTCGGGGAGGGGAATGTTTAAATGTGCCATGCCATGCTTTGCTTGTTCATTCAAGTCTTTGTTAGTGTTAGCCTTCATGCTTTTAATAAATCCTTTTGCTTCTAAGAAACCGCGCGTCTGTGGTTTACTTTAGAGAAAGGGGTTTCAAGCAGCGGAGTGGAGCACCTTACACTCTGAATCTTGAGACATCAGCATTCTCAGGGATTTGGTTAGTATTTGGTTGCCTGGATCCAAGTTGTCTTAGAAGATGGTCCTGTCACAGCCTCCCCTGCAGGTCCTGAGTTTCGGGCTTGTGGAACTCTGCCTTGTCCTTGAATGCAGACAGCTCCAGAGGGATATGATAAGTAGACCTACGTTTTCTTTCTAGAACATCCAATCATCAGAGCTTTAACTTCTTAAAAAGTACAGAATTAAGGGAATTGTTTCCATTATACCCAGCTGCATATGTGATTTCTTTTCTAGAAATTTGCTGATGACTGCTTTCATTTGCTCTGTTGTATTATCTAAATTAGGCATGGAATTTTACCAGTTTTCAGGAAAGTATTAAGAAAATATGTATCAAAACAATCTTTGGATATATTTAAAGGTAATACTGATTTTAGCAAAATTAGTTGGAAAATTCAGTATTACCAGCTTTAGAATTTTTTCTCGCCAGCAAAATTTATTGGACTGAACTTTGCATATATTCCATCTTTAACATATTACTGTTTTAATACATGAAAGAAGATGAAAATTCAGGGCTCTTACTGTGAAGTAGAACTGTTCGGTCTCCTGTTGATTGGCCCGTCTCTTGGCAATGCTTGGCTTGCTCATGAAGGTTTCAGAAACTGTTGATTTTACAGACTCCATAGAATTGCTATACTGGAAGCAATCAGATACATCAAAATCTTCAATAGTGACAATATCCTGAATAGTCTGCAGTGTGGCTTCCATTGTTTTTTTAACCTGACATAGAAAGCACAGAAGGAATAAAAAATAAAAAGTGAGATTGCAGCATAGCCAATCATATATTAGATACTGTTACAGTACAAAGACATTTTGCAGGGATGCTGAGAAAGAACAAACATGAAGAAACATCGTGATGTTTCACTTGGTGACTGCTTCACTTAACAACCGAGTTGTCAGTCCCAGTTGTGATCGCTAAACGAGGACTACCTGTAATTTATGAAGCTTTTAAAAGTAATCCAGCATTTGAAAACCAAACATGCCCCACAAATTTATTATTTTGTAAGACATTATAATTTTTACTTAGGTAGGTGAAGAAGGATTTTTTTATCTTCTAATACAGAAAGATCAGAAATGTCTCCCCTACAAGAGCACATGTATCTGGAGCCTACTGATAAGTTAGTTTCCATTCCAAATCCCAAATATTTCACACTAAGCAGAGCACTTCTAAACAAACACCACCATAAAACTCCTGCAGACTGTCCACCAAGTTGCCATGGTTATATTTTCCCTCATCAACGTCCCAATGAACTTCATCAACCAGAGTGACCACTGTAGGTTCCCTCCCAAGACTGGGCCTGAAACTTAGTTAACATGGCTCCAGATCATCTATTTCTTACAGAATGCCCTGTAAATGAATACCCATAACCTTCTATAACCTTCCATAAAATTGAGAGGTTAGAGCAGGGCTTTCCAAAGTGCCGCCGCTGCCGACACACCCGGCGGCGGCGGTGACACGCGCGTGCACGGCGGCGGCGCGGGGGGCATGCGGAGGTGCGCGCGCACACGGCGGTGGCGCGGGGGGCGTGCGGCGGCGCGCGCGTGCATGGCGGCCGCCGTGCACGTGCGCGCCGCCGCTTCCGGGTGGTGTGGCGACACACCACGCTGTGTGTGGCGACACACTTTTGTGTCGTGACACACAGTTTGGAAAGCTCTGGGTTAGAGACTGAATAGAAGTGATCAAAATTGGCTAGATCTAAAGCAGACTTCTTTTTAAGAGTGATTTCAGCACATCACCATTTGGGGCAGGTGACATGTACCTACCCTCAAAGAAGCACTGGCAATCTCCTGGATCCAGCCACTTGTGTCTGACTTGGCAGCCCACAGAAGACAGGAAGAGGCTGGGTGAAGCACATTGGTGGAGGGGTAGATGTCATGGAGAATCGTATCTACTTCACCAGGCTTCAAAAGAATCTCAGATAATCTTAAAAGACCCTACCCTGCCCACCAATGTGGATGCTGCTCCACTGATGTCCAACCCAGAGCAGGTATTACATGCATGCTGTCAGGTCTCAGGCTAAAGGCCATGAAAAATCAGGAATATGGAGATCTTCCAATGAAAAGAGGGAATTTCCTATGACAAGTGTGGAGTTTGGATTCTTACCTCTTCATTTTCAATCTTCAGAGTGGATAGCCTAGACTGCAGCTGCTGACATCTTTGTACCAACTCACTCTGCACTGGTTGCTGGGCACATAGCTGGAATACCTGGAAAAGAACAGGCAGTTATGCAACTTTCCAGACACTTGCTTCCAGTTCTTCAGCTTTTGTTAAGACTCATAATCAGGTATGAAAAACCTGCACTGGGCCATAGAACAATGGATTACTAAACGAACTGGGATATGCAACATCAAAACAAGTAAGTTTCATTGTTACATTTTAGATTTAATGTGGCAAATAATATAATCTCAAAAATTAACAGTAAAGAATGTTGACATCGCAGGGTAAACCAAATAGGAATCACAACCAGATGAGCTAATTCTACTTTATTGTAAAGCTACATTGACAGAATCTTGCAAGTATGGAAGTAAAATTCTCCACCCTGTCTCCTTTACAGCCTGGGAAACTAGGGAGGGTCTCTTCTGAGCCTCTTGCCCTGCCCACTATTTAGCTGCGGGCTATGCTGTCTCTTATCTGACCATTCCCTAAGCAGCGTCTCTTGGCCCTGTCTCCCAAGGTCTTTCCCACATACCGTTACAAGAATGAATCTATGAAGAACAATGAAAAGTTGTCCACAATTTTTCAGACAAGTTAATAGAAGGTGGACACAGAAGAAACAAATTCTGTTTAATTTTTAATTCTGTTTTGTTCAATAAACCACAATAGCCTGGATGCTCACAAATACTTAGTCATAAACCACAGTTTGCCATCTGCAATGGTTAGGCTCACACACTGCATTCAGCCAATTAGCTGCAATTAATTCAGAAGACAGTGGCATGTGCACTAAGTGGAACCTACTGCTGGGATCATATTATATATTTGCTACAGGCCCTGCACAGAATACCAATTGGCTGCTGGGTGCAATTTAATGTGCTTGTTTTGACCTATAGGATTCTTTGTGGCTTGAGACCTGGGTACCCACAGGACCACATGTTCCAACCAGAGTCAGCCCAACCTATCAGGTCCTCTAGGGAGAAACTGCTCCTAGTGCCAAACTTGTAGGAGCTAAATGTAGTTGGGTCCAGGAGCCACTGCTTCTTGGTAGCAGTGGTGGTTCTGTGGAACAGACACCCTGTGGAGATCAGGCTGGCCCCCTCCCTGATTCCATTCAGAATGATACTGAAAACAGAACTGTTCTGGAGGGCATTCTAAGTAGACTTGGACCATTTCTGTTTTATTTCTGAATTGTTGTTTTATTGTTTTATTCTTGAATTGTTATTTTATGGGGGTATTTTTGTTTATTTTTAATTTATTAAACAAATTTGTACAACTACCCATCTACCAAAGGAACTCTGGGCAATAAACAAAGATAAAAACACAATACAATGATCAAAACTGTTAGATGAAAGGCGGAAAAAAAAGAGAAAGTCGAGGCCCCAATAAAAATGTCAACACCCATAGATTAGTCACACAAAATTGCTATAATGTTTTGATTTTATGCTAATTTTATTCCTACTACAGATGCTTTAAACAGTTTTTTTCTATATCATGCTAACCGCTGGACATCATTTGTGGAAGGATGGAGAGAGAGAGAGAGAGACAGACAGATACCACAAAAAGGGAAAGTATATCATAGATTAGTTTGGTGTGCGAATGTACTCAGCTTCCAATAAGCTATGTGTTCTTACAATTGTATGTGTTACGATTTGTACAATTGTTTATGTCATTATATAATGTAAATTTATTATATTTTTCCATATTATCTGAAGCAAAAAAAGAAAAAGGGGTACCAAAATTCCACTCCATACAAATTAATGTATTCAGAAGGAAATAGGACCACATATGAATTATATTATGCTCCCCAATGAATATCCATTTAACTTTCACTGGGAAAAGGGGGATATTATAGAAAGCTGCTATACAACAGTGGTTGGCCAGTCACTTTTTACAAGGAGGAGCTCTCCATGCAGGTAGTCCTCACTTAATGTCCCTGCCCCCTGCCGCCGCACCATGCGCCACTACTGTACCAGCCAGGGCTTTCTTTCACGCCACCTTCTTTCACACTGGTGCAGTCGGGGCTTCTCTTGCGCCCTGCCCAGGCCCTCTGTTTGTGCACCAGCCAAGGCCTCTGTGCTCTGCCCAGAGCCGCCTTTTGCAAAAGAAGCCTGGTGCGTAAAAGATGGCCTTGGCTGCGCTGCTGCAAAAGAAGGTGCTTAATGATTGGTGGAATAGAGCTAATGATGGCAATGGGGACTGTTGGGATTGCCATCACTGAGCGATGCGGTCACGTGACATTGCACTTTACAACTGCATCGCTTAGCGATATTTAAGGTGTTGGGCTAGAAACCAGGAGTCTGTGAGTTCCAGTCCCGCCTTAGGCATGAAAGCCGGCTGGGTGACCTTGGACCAGTCACTCTCTCTCAGCCCAACTCACCTCACAGGGTTGTTGTGGGGAAAATAGGAGGAGGAAGAAGTATTAGGTATGTTTGCCACCTTGAGTTATTTATAAAAATAATAAAGGCAGGATAAAAATTTAAAAAAAAATTCCAGTCCCAATTACTGTTGCTTACCAAGGACTGCCTGTATATAGAGAGAACTTTCCCCAGTGAATTTGTTGGGGAACTGGGACAGCACTGCATCACAACGAGCAGGGCTATGTTAATTGGGCCTATAACATGCATTCAGTACTAAAGGATTGTTCATACTCCTGTATAGTCCTTGGCCAATCATGATTATAGTTTGTTCTGCTTCCTATACAGACTTTCTAATTAAGTCTGGAGTGAAGCTTGCAATTAAAATATATTCACAGAGAAGGGGAAAAAAACTAACCATGTCACCCATGTGGGGCTGAAACTCAAACTTCATGGGTGGGCAGAAGACACTGTTACACATTTCCATCAGGCGCTGCTTGTCACTGTTGGCATCCAGGTTTTCCACAGCATTCTCAATGGCATCCAGGCCCTCATGCTTTGATTGTTCTAGATTCAGCTCTGCTGATAGGAATGTCCTAAGTGCCCTACCAAGGCTGGCATGATATCCTAGGTCACAGCACTGCTGAAAGAAACAAGAAAGTAAAGACCACCTAAAACTCAAGAAGCTGTTGAAGGAAAAGTTACAAATGATACAGTATACCACTGGATAACACAGACAAATATTCATCTCAAAGGATCTTTCTGGAAGTCAGTGGTGTTTACACTAAAACATAAATTTATTTAATAAATATAGATGCTCCCCAGGTTGTATGAGACCTGACTTACACACATTCAACTTTACACAAATATTTTTATAAGCCACATTTAAGGTCAGAAAAAAATAGTGTTATACCAGCAATGCAAAATAGTCCAGCACACAGTTGAATTTCTTACTTACACAAAGTTTGAATTTGCAAAGCTTTCCACAACTGATTGGTTATGAAAGTCAGGGAGCGCCTGCAATAAGTACGTTATCCTTTTAAAAAAAATACATCACAGAAACAATTTTGTATTGTGTCAGACTAGGCCAATCAATTACTTAAACTGAAAACATGAATTTCTGTAGCAACTTGTTTTAGAAGATGGAATTATAAAACACAGTTCAGTTTGACAGAACAGAATCTCCGGCTTACGTTTGATTTATTAACTGATCCAGCCCACAGTAACCTATCTTCCTAGATCCATATTCAATCTTCTTCTGAATTGGGACCATTCTCTGCTCTTCTGCTCCCGGTCTCTCACCCCTTTCCTCCAGTGTTGTTCTCTTACTATATCCTAGTTGAAACGGCACCAATTACTTTCCCTAGCTAGTTCCCTAGCTGGGACCCTACAACTAAAATCTCAGGAAAACTTCACACGGTAGACCTCTTTACAAGCTGTCTTTGAGGCACAGAGCTAAATATGTGGACAAGAACTGTGCTCCTGTTTCCGCATCCATATACCTACTGGAAGCCCAGATATTAAGGGGGACTTCTGCAGAGAACACTTGCAGAGAAAATGTGCATCTGACATCTAGTTGAGGCAAAACACTAAATTAACTTGTAGAGGAGAAGATACACAAGTGGCTTGAAAATAAAGTTAAACATGATTTAGCAGTTGCACACTTTAAGCATATAGGATAAGTCTTCATTCAAAAACTAGGAAACATACGCTTTTCTAAAATATATACAGAATATTTTTTGTCATTCATTGTCTATGAAATGTTTTTAAATAATAAAAGAATCCCCCTTCCCATTTACACAATAGTTGAAAGACAAGTGTATAACTGATGAATAAAAGGATATGGGCAGGGTATTGGGATACGTTTATTCTATCACTTGGGCACATGACCCTTGCCCATATTGGCAGGAAGTTGCTGACTGGGTCTGTGAAATAATAAATACACCTCTGCAAAAGAGGGCTCTAAGATACTTCAAAAGAGGAGACTATGAAGCCTCTTTTGAAAAAAATCAGTCCTGCAGCCCAAATATATATAATATTTATATTTATATTTATATTTATATTTATATCCCGCCCATCTCCCTCTCAAGGAGGGACCCTGGGCAAATATGCTTTTCCTATGATGAGTGAAACATAAATACCCTTCTGCCTGCCTCCAGAGCAAGATGCCTATTATAGGATGCTCTGATGCCAATGTAGGAGCATATGAAAGAAAGAGCAGAAACTTGTTAAATAAAATATGTAATCAAATAGTTGCTGATAGAGAAAAAGATACTGAAAACAACATCCAAATAGAAACCTGAAGTATTTTTTGCATTTACTATCTTGTTACTGAAAACTAATCTGTTTATTTTTCAAGCCTAATCATATGAAAATAAGCTCCTGACATCACGTGATGAGAAAAATGTATATATCAGTAGAAGAGGAAGAATGGTTTCAGCTGGGGAAAGAAAGAAAGAAAGAAAGAAAGAAAGAAAGAAAGAAAGAAAGAAAGAAAGAAAGAAAGAAAGAAAGAAAGAAAGAAAGAATTGATTGATTGATTGATTCCAGGAAGCCTTCTAAAAGGATGAAGTAGCGATCTCTTTGATACTGTAGATGCTTTAAGCCACAAGCTTACATCTCCCCCTTCTAGACAAGTACTGCAGATAAATGGCAGAACAGAAATGCACGCACACGTGCGAGAGGGAGGAATCATACAGACAAGAAAAGCATGAATGTATGTGCTTAAACAGAGTCCTGCCATAGTCTTCTCACTGTAACACGCTTGGGTACAGTGCCAAAAGTCTGTGGCAGGTGTGGAGAGTCTGCTTGTAAAGCAGCAATTGTTGGCTTTACTGGAAGCAGGCAATGAAAGAACATCAAATTTAGTCAAGAAGCATAAAGACTAAATAGGGGTACACAAAAACAAAAGATGGTTGATTGAGAATCTGCACATGTTGGGGATATTTTCATTGGTAAATACTGTAACTATTCAGCAGTTTCAGCTTTGCAACTAAATTAACATTCCATGTTTTTCACAGAGCATGGAAGACAAATCTTGTGAATCTTGCCAATCAATCATGAGGCAGGTCACCAGAAATTTCAGAAAGACTAATATCCATCTGTGTTAATACATGGTTTAGTCTATCAGAGTCCAAGTCTTATGAATGAATAGTTCTCAGCTGCAGGTTTCTATTTGATACAATAGCTTCCTACCATTTGATTTCTCTCTATAAAGCCAGATTGAGTGATCTGTGTAGGAGTAGATGCCCTTATTTGTATATGCAAATCTATTTTTATATCTCCATTCACGGAATCTGAAAGTGAAATTATAATTAATATATAATCTCCATTGGAAATCAGAAGAACAAGATTAATTCATCTGTTTTCCACCTCATTTCTCAGCACTTCTTCCTTAGTTTTTGCATTTTAAAATATCCCCAAAATTACATTTACAAGTGGGTCTGTCTCACCCATCTTTCTTGGTTATATAAATGTTTGATGGAAGCATTTTCCAAATATTTTTTTAAAATAAGAATTGAATGATGACTCAAGCAAATTAATTCTCAACATGACAGCTGATTAACCTTTCATCAGCTAAAAAAATCTTGAAATACAAATCTGGTAGGATGGAGGACAAGAAAACGTCCAGCATTCCAAAATTCAGTATAAAAAATACTTCATGTCTGTCTACACTTACAGGTTGCACATTTATTGTGCAAAAGTACACTGATGAATATACAGATACAAATCTAGTAAATGAAGTTTACTACCTATCACTGATTCCTATTTTTTCTATTTGATTGTTCTTTATAATTAATCTTGTATTATTTTCTTGCTCTTTCTTTGATCATATAGATTATTTAAAAGCTTAAATTTTGGAAATTAAATTTTAGTTGCAGCATTCATCCAAGCTCACAGCAATAAGGACATAATTGGTGTTTTTTCATATTCATTCCTACTGTAGAACACCCTCTGGATTTGTGGGTTTTTATGTTTTTGTTTTGTTTTTCCTAGAGGATAATAATGATCTGAGTAGAAATGATAGGGCTTAGCTCAATTCCTTCACATTACCTTTCCCTCTTTAAGAGAGATTTAAGAATTTATTAAAAATACAGCCACCCCAGCAGTATTGGACTTTACCCTTAATCATTCCCAAAACGTAAATATGTGGACGCTGAAGTTTATAGTTCACCACATCTGAAAGGCACCTGAATAGGGAAAATGGGATTAAATTGATAATACAAAAAAAACACCTCCAGAAATGTCTTATAACATAAAATCAATGCCAATCAGAGCAAGATGGCAGGTTCTGGATATGTGTCTGGAGGCTTCTTAGCCATTGGTGTGATATGTTTTTATCTGGATTCCCACACTGAGTAGGATGTTGGACTCAGTTTGCCTAAACAGTCTCTCTTGACTTTATGGTTTTAATTTTTGTCCAATCTACATTTTAAGCAAACCATGCTAATTTGTACATTCAGGGAGCAGTACAAAGATCAAACACAGTTCAGAATTCTGGGATGCTCGAAATTTCATAGAAAAATGGATAAACCAGTTTATAAAAAATTGCAAGTTATAAAAACTTGTATATGAAATATATCTGAATTTTTATGAATGTGTTTTTATATAGATTTAGCCCAACCCAGACTTAAATTCAATAAATGCTAGCCTGACAAAAACTGGAAAAGACTGACTTGTCTATCCCTACTACTAGCCCTCTATGGGCACTGTACTGAAGGAAGACGCCAATGATTTGCTTGTTTGAACATTTATTTCACATATTTTCTTTATGATGTAGCAATTAATGTGTTGAATTGGGACTGAGAAGACCAGTTTCACCTATGAACATTTTCTGTCTCTCAGCCCAATCTCATAGGGTGATTGCCGGGGTGAAAAACTGGAGTAGAGAGTGTTATATATGCCATCCTGGAAGAAAGGCTGGCTGTAGATCTATTGAATAAGGAGAAATGTAGATGTATTATTTGTTGCTGCCATCAGTTGTGTAAATCTCATGTATTCCTATATAACCTTAAGAAATTTCACCGTATCAACAATTTGGGTTGCTCTCCAAATCAATTGGATAAATGAGGCTGTTTGAATCTTTCAGACATTTAAGATGAATTGCAAACCATTTTTTAAACATTCCGTTATAACTCTTGGAAATCATTCAACCAGTAAGTCAATACACAAAAGCAGAAGAAAACATGAGGTATTCATAAAGAACCATTTTAAAACTAAACTAGGAAAATCACATACAAGGAAGAAAAAAACACCTTTCTATTATTAATAGGCTTACAGTTCAGAACAAAATGGAGAGTAAAGGCCTCTAATAAATGTATTGTCGAAGGCCGGAAGACCCACAACAGCCTCTAATAAACTTCTGAACTGGGCAAAAGTGAGCATGAGCTGTTAGATTTTATGAATGGATGAATAACAAAGAGTAGTAAGTTTTCGAAAAAGTAAATGGACAAAGAGGAATTAATCTGCTTGTTTGGAAACTCCTGTTTTCTCTCTCTCCTCCTCCATCAGTTAACTTCAGCCTTCCCCAATGACTATTTTTTAATCTTGATTATGAAATGCTATTACAGCTGAAAGGCAGTATTCAGCAACAATAGTGTGCTGTTGCTCCAGGAAGCAATTCAATACAGTCAGTGTATCAGCTCTATTGTTTGGATAAGGGTAACCACGTGATAGAGGACAATATTATATTAATAAAGCTTCAAAAAAAAGAAAAAGAAAAAAAAGGAAGTGCAAAAGCTGGGTTGCAGTTAAACCTCAAAAAAAAAAAAAAAGATTTTGGCAACCAGCTTGATTGATAACTGACAAATAGAGGGAGAAAACGTGGAGGCAGTGACAGACTTTGTATTTCTAGGCGCAAAGATTACTGCAGACACTGACTGCAGCCAGGAAATCAGAAGACGTCTAATTCTTGGGAGGAGAGCAATGGCAAATCTTGATAAAATAGTTAAGAGCAGAGACATCACACTGACAACAAAGGTCCGCATAGTTAAAGCAATGGTATTCCCCATAGTAACCTATGGCTGCGAAAGCTGGACCATAAGGAAGGCTGAGCGAAGGAAGATAAATGCTTTTGAAGTGTGGTGTTGGAGGAAAATTCTGAGTGCCTTGGACTGCAAGAAAATCAAACCAATCCATACTCCAGGAAATAAAGCCAGACTGCTCACTTGAGGGAATGATATTAAAAGCAAAACTGAAGTACTTTGGCCACATGAGATGACAGGATACCCTGGAGAAGATGCTGATGCTAGGGAAAGTGGAAGGCAAAAGGAGGAGGGGCCGACCAAGGGCAAGGTGGATGGATGATATTCTGGAGGTGATGGACTCGACCGTGGGGGAGCTGGGGATGGCGACAGCCAACAGGAAGCTCTGGCGTGGGATGGTCCATGAAGTCACAAAGAGACGGAAGTGACTGAACAAATAAACAACAAAAAGCTTCAAAAATAAGTTCAGAAGAAAGCAATGGCAAACTATTTCCATATTGTTACCTAGAACACTACATGGAGTAAGTTGCAGTCACGTGATGTTTTGCTTAGCAACCATGGCGCTTAGCAACGGACTTGCTGGTCCCAATCGTGGTCGCTAAGCAAGGACTACCTGTAAACAATACAGTCATATTTCCCACTTATATTTATCTTAGCCCAGTGGTCCACACGTCTACCCACTATTGTCATATCTTATCTTCTACTACTGTCTGGCAAGGCTGATTAATAGAGTCTTATCTCCCTCTCTTTGTTGGAACTGGGAAGGAGACAAAAATATCTCCAAAATATACCCAAGATTTGGACAATTCAGTTTATCTTGTCTAAGATTCCTGTATGCCCCATCTCTAGTCCAAAGCTGGAATATAAAGGTGTAATAATATTTTATATTCAAAGCATTCAGAACACTCAGTGCCATTTAATATCAAAACAAGCTGAACTTTTTATCTGCCTCTGGAGGAAAAAGCTAGATATGGTATTTCTCATATTTTGTTTTAGAGGCATTTTGATTTGACTTGGCTGCCTAACATCTAACTCCTAAATAAGAAAGAGGAAGAGGAGATTTTGCTGATTTTGAAGACAGCTATGAGATGAAGACAAGGACCAAAAACCTATTCATGCCTGTTTTGTAGTATGTTCCACTGATGTGTGCAAGTAAGATTGTTCCCAAGGTTTTCTACAGTAGTTGTGGAGTGTGGACAATCAAAAAATGATATTAAAATAATAAAAGTGACCTGACAATCACAGAATTTGGTTTGGCTATTTACTTAATTAGTGCTGTGTTTAAATGCTGTTGTCCTTGTATAACTGAATGAAACACAGACTGAACACAGATAAAAGATAAAATCTGTGTATGGACTTCTGCCATTGAAGAAATTAACTGTGGAGAACAACATAATGAGGTTTGTAGCAGAAACATTCAGGAAATACACCACCAAAGTACACTTACATCAATGAGATCAGACAGGTCATGGATATAATACTTGAATACAGATGCATTGGTGGCTTCCAGAGCCAGCAGATATTCATTTCTTGCCTTAATAGCCTTCAGTTTATTTTCTGTGTATTTTGCTTGGCGCTGAAAAGTAACCAAATGGAGTTTTATTACAAATGAATTAAAATGAAGAAAGCAATAGCCTTGAAGGAAGAAAAAAAAATCCTGCAAAGTCAAGAAATTATTTCATTGTTCTCAACACTGCTTTCTTTTTAATCTAGACTCTAAGAAATCTAACACTTTTAGGCAAAATAAATGCATCATAGAGCAATGAATCAAAGAACTGTTGAATCCTATAGAGACAGGAAGGTAATCTAATCCATGGATGGCCAGAAAGTGGCTCATAGGAACATGTAAGGTTAATATATCCAATTCTAAAAGCATACTTGTGTCCTGAAGATCCCTGCAGAATTTTACTTGGCTCTGATATGGACACAGAGGACTGACATCAGCAGGAGGTACTAAAGAGCCAAGTGTGAACAAAGGTCTGATACCCAAATCATCCAAATTACAAGGACAGATCATGTATCACTAGAACTTAATATACCATCTGCACTAAGCAGCTGGAAGCTTAGGCCCACACACACATTCACATTCCTCTGCCCATGAGAACAGAAAACAGCATCTATCTACCCAAATACTTGGTGAAGAGGTCTTAAAACTGTCACCAAAGGTTTATGATGCTTGCTGTCAACAGCATCTGAAGCAGAAGGAAATTCCACAGCTGAGATTGTGGAATCAAGAATGCCCACTCACAACTCACTGCATAGCAAATAGCCAGTGGGTACAGCATCCCCAGGACATCATCCCCAATAAGTCTTCCTACAGGGGCAAATTACGTAGTCCTCAAGTTATTGGGACCAGGATTGCCATCGCTAAGTGATGTGGTCGTAAAGTGCAATGTCACGTGACTGCATCACTTAGCGATGGCGAACCAGGCAGTCCCGGTTGCTGTCGTAATCCTGAGGCATGTGGGTCACTAAGCGGAAAGCAGCAGGAGGCCCAGGTAAGGAGCGCAGGGGTGCTGCAGGGGGGGTGGGGGAGGCGTGGGAAGCCCGGCGCAGGCCGCACGTGAATTGGGGGAGGGGGTGCTGCGGTACGGCATGAGTGCAGGGAGGCCAAGGAAGGAGGGCGCTGGTGGGTGCACGTGTATGTGTGAGAGAAGGGGGAAGGAGCGTGCACTCGAGGACTACCTGTATATCAAGGAACAGTAAGACTCTTTCAACAGAGGGAGAAAATGCATTGGCGTATTATACAGCCCATATTTACCTTACTTGCTCCACGTATGATCCTAAGAAAAGTTTGCCTGCATTTCTGTATCTCAGTACAATGAACTTTTCAAATTCAAAATATTACTTTTAAAAACAACTATCAAAGGTAATCTACTGCAAATATTAACCCTTTTTTTCCAATGTTTTAAATACAGTCTCTTTGCCTATGGCATTATTCTACCTCTGCAAGTTAGAAGATTTAAATATCAAATTGCCAACTGATTGATACATAATATCCTTGTGTACCATGCAAGTTGGAGTTTCAGTTCAAATGCATCTACATAGTTTGGTAGGGATAAGAAGAAATGGATGAGTGCCAAAACTACCTCCTCACACTTTTGGTTTCTGTACCTCCTCATTCCATCTCATGAATACACGTACCTAAATATAGTTCCCAGATCTCAGAATAATCCCTCAGTATTTCTGCTATTTCCCCATTAAATAGCTCTTCTCCCTTAACGCCCTGATAGATACTCTACTGTGTGTTAGATGCACAGAGAACACTCAGCAGCTGCTCTGGGTAAAGAGAGCTTTGCAATTACCCAGCAGTTGCGCACTCACCTTCTCTTTCATTTTCTCAATCTTCTTGACTGAGCTCCGTCGGACATGCTTTTCTTCAAACTTGACACTGGAGGCTGAATCAGGGGAGCGTGGGGTTTGCTTTTCCTCTTGCTTCACAGACTTACCAATCTGTTTTTCTTCCTGCTTCTCTGCCTCTTTCAGCTTGCTTTGAGCACTGATGCTGTCAGCATTGTACATGTGGTAGGTCTTCATTACCTGCAAGGGCAATTCTCACTTATCAAGCACTTTACTGTTTGTTTGTTTTTTAAAAAAATTGTCCATGTGGGAATAACTGACCATTACTCGACCAATGCTTTTAATGTAAACTTAAAATTCAAACAGAAAAATAGCTCTGCTATTCTACAAGCCTACTGTACAGGTAGTCCTTGACTTAAGATGGCAACTGGGACCAGAATTTTTGTTGCTAAGCAATGCGGTTCATAAAACGCAACCACATCGCTTAGCAATGGCAATCCCTGCAGTCCCAGTTGCCATCATTAACTGAATCCCAGTCATTAGGCCAGGCAACTTCCTGCCAGCTTCCCACAACCAAGTCAGTGGGGAAGCCGGCAGGAAGTTGCAAGTCTCAGGTGGCTCGCAAGCAGGCTGGCAGACAGGTAAGTAACTGCTGCTGGGTGGGGGAGGGCGCAAGGGGGTGCACAATGGTGCGAGGGAGGCACGGCGAGGCTTGGGGAGCGTGTGCAAGGGAGGAGTGGCGAGGGTTGGGGAGGGTGCACAAGGGTGCCAGGGAGGCGTGGTGAGGGTCAGGGAGGGTGTGCAAGGGTGTGGGGGGTGCACGAGGGAGGCACAGCAAGGCTTGGGGAGGTGCACGGGGACGCAAGTGGATAGCACAGTGCAAGCGCAGAGGGGCTGGGGGAGGGTATGTGGGTAGGGGAGACTTACCCCAGTGACTTTAATCACAGGGTGCTGCAACTGGTCATAAGTGTGAGCTGGTTGCCAAGATCACGGTAATGTGACCGCAGGGGTGCTAGGATGGCTGAAACTCCAAGGACCAGTCTTAACCACCATTTGTTCAGTGCTGTCATAACTTTGAACGGTTGCTGAACAAATGGTTGTAAGTCAAGGACTACCTATAGAGCTCAAAAGGATCAGCAAACGTATGGAACATTTTAAAACTCTTGTGTAATTCTGGACATCTGGTGGCCTCTACTTCTTCACCCTAACTCTGCTTGGCAAGGTTTGCATGGGAATTTTTCTTTCTTTTTATATATATAATTTTTATTAAAGAAAGTTTTAAGAGAAGAACAATACAAATTTTGAAACAAGAAATTAAAGTACTAAGTGCAAAAAAAGTGCAAAAAAAGGAAGAAATAGAGAAGAAAAGAAAATAAAAAGTTATAAAGAAGCAGCTTCCGATCTTCTTGACAGCAGTTATAAATACATTTATATTTTGCCTTCTCTCTCTAAAGTTACAACATAATTTCCTTCTTCCCATAATCTACCCGTTTTAATCATCAAACCCATAAATCACAAGTTCATTTTTTTTCTTTTTTCAGCAAAAAGTCCATAAGGGGTTTCCAGGCACTAATAACTGTGGTTATTGCCCTTTCTCTAATCAGACAAGTCAATTTTGCCATCTCTGCTAATTCTGTCATCTTCACTAGCTATTCCTCCATTGTGGATATTTCAGATTCTTTCCATTTTTGTGCATAAAATGATCTTGCAGCAGTTATCATATATAAAAACAGTGTTCCATGGCTCTTTTCTAATTATTTATCCATTAGTCCCAACAAAAAACGTTCTGGGTTCAATTGAATATTAATCTTTAAAATTCTGTGTTTTACTGTGTGTATTTGAACCCAAAATTTTCTGATTTTTTTGCAAGTCCACCAGGCTTGATAAAATGACCCTTCATATTTTCCACATTTCCAACACAAATTTGAAGTACCTTTATACATTCTAGTTAACTTTTCTGGAGTCATGTACCAACGGTACATCATTTTATAAAAAATCTCTTTTAAATTATAACCTAGTGTAAATTTCAGTCCTTTCAGCCACATATTTTCCCATTGTTCCATCGGTGTATTATGTCCAAATTTTTCCTATGTTTGCTTGAATGACAAAATTGAGGACCCAGCTTTATCAGGGCCCCTGAACATGTGGAAAGCTCTACTTGTATTCAAGACCATTTGTCTAAAATTCCATTGCAGACCCTGCTATTCAACCTGGCAAAGGGAATGGGGCTTGTGTATCTAAGGACATCTACTGTGGGCCATTGTGCATAGTGCAGATCCCTATTTTAGTCCACACAGCAGAGCTCCAATGATTTTAACTTCGATGAAGTGATACGCCCTATTAGCACAAGGTTATAAAAGGCCAGATGAAAATAGGAAAGAGAGATGAACAGCTAAGAAAGAAGTGCACGAATAGTTCTATTTCCAGCTGGAATTTGAGAATGTGGGGAAATAGAGGAAGGAAGGGTTAAGGAGAAAGGGGTCACTAAATAGTATTCCTTTGTTTCCCCCAGGAAGTTGGTGTCTTTATTTAAAAAAGCAATTACTAGAAGAGACACCCGTTTTTTAGTGGCCGTATCCCAGTCCGTGCTCCACCAGTGCGAATCCTGCGCAGCAGCACAAAAGGCAACACAGCCAGCAGCGGCTGACTCTGCTAACAAGCAACCTTTCTTTTTGTTTCTCGACAGTCCCTCCATTGTTCTGGATCAACACTGACTTTTTCCTTTCTCACTGGCGTTTGTTACAAATATGTGAGCTCTAACAGTTGAACCACATGTTCTGATTTCTGCCCTTCTTTGCATTTTGACCCTCTTGGCAACCTTTTGAACTTGGCAAAGATCAAGTATCAAAACGTTTAAGAATCTCTGATCAATCTCCTTAGGTTAACCAACACATCATTAAAATAGGTTGAAAACAACTTCTGGTGTTTCGTGAGATGAGAGAGAATAGTAAAGAGTTTGTGTGTGTGTGTGTGTGTGTGTGTGGTGTGTGTGTAAGAATAAATAAAGGTTTATTTACTGAAAATCACTTTTATCCTGTCTTTCCCACAGATTCTGATCAAGGTAGCTTTAAATAAAATTAAAAAAATGATTTGAAAAATGTTATGCAGCCCTCCAATATTGTAATATTATCATAGACAGGAAGTATCTTAATAATTAGTACTAACTGCTTTGTAAATATGCTCAAACGGAGTAGAGATCTATGTTCCAATTTTAAAATCCAGCTGCAAGCCAAGCTCTGGCCTCAAGTCCTTCCAGTTTTCAGGCACCAAGCCACTGAGTCTTCTTTCACCTCAAGCTGAACTTGACCATAATTTTTGTTAAGTGGGATATATGCTTTCGCTTTCTTACTCCTTCTGGAGCAATTAAGCAACACTCCTTAGTTACAGGAAGAAGTAACCGTTAAAAATGCTAACCCACTCAGTATTAACGGAAGTATAATTTATATGTACAGAAACTCTGAACCCTTATCTGTGAACAGAATTAAAGGAGGCATTTGGAATTGCCTTAAGCAGGAAGGAGGGGCATTCTTTCCACGTTCCCCTACTCTCATTACTTCTAGGGAAAGACATCTGGCACAAGGCATGAAAAACATGTAAGATCCCACTTTTAATGGTTTCAGATATTTAAGGATGATTGATCCGTATGTTTGCCAAGATTGGCATCAAGGTCCAGGGTCAAAGCAATTACATAAGAATCCAGTCCAGGAGTCTAGCTATTACAAACACCACACACTATTCCCATCATGGGATTATATTCAGATGCTAGATGAGCATCTTAATATTTTGCTTGCTTGCTTGCCCTCCCTCCCTCCCTCCCTTTTAATTAGAACACTCAGACCTACCTACAGGAGCCTAGTGTGAAAGACACACCCTTAGGAATGAGCAAAGAAGTATGTTTTGAGAAGCCGAACTGAATAAGGAAAATAAAACTCACCATTTTTTTTTAAAAAAACCCACTCCTATACTGTTTAGAAAACAAGAATTTGACCAACTGCCTCCTTAAAGAGGAAAACCCAGAAAAACTTGCCTCTGCCCATGACACAGCCCTGCCTACTTTGCAATATGGTTTTGTCACTTCAGTCTTTGTCCTGAAAAGTTGCTCAGACCTGATTCAAGACCAGGATGCATGGGGGGACCTCACTTTGTTGGTACTGCGGGAAAAGAAACGATACTAAGAATTTGTATGTAGATTTGGGGACATTGGAGGTGAGACCTTCTCAGTATCACTCTCAGACAGATGGATTATGTGAGGGAGACTCTGGAAAACATATTAAAGAAGAATGCAAAAAATGACCCAAATTTTTTGGAATGGATAGTTTCCCTATATATTCTTTGCATATAGAGAAGTGCCACAGATGTCCAGTGGATTCAGTCCTTTTGACCTGCTGCATGGGAGAAAACCAAGAGGGGTCCTAGAACTAATGAAGTTCCAAGACCAAAGAATCTGGTTCACCATGTTCTCACACAAAAGAAAAAAATGGCAAAAACTCAGTGACATATTGCAGGAACACCTGAAACTGGCACAAGACACACAACAGGACTGGCACAATATTAAGGCTCTCTAGAGGTGGGAGAAAAAGTATTGCTTTGTTGCCTAGTCAAGAATGCAAGCTTAAGCTAGGTGGAAAGGCTCATTTATGATGATCAGAAAATGGAGTCCATAAACTACAAAATAGGCTTGGGGAGTCGAAAAACTAAGACCTATCTCATAAACTTTTAAGAAAGTTTGTTTGCTTCATTAGGAAGACATAGATCAAAAGATCTAGCAAAGCAAATTTATAGCTATTTATCAGATGCACAGAAAGTACAATGAGAGACACACAACTTATCTTTCCAACAAAAAGGAGATTTAGAACCACTCTTGGAAAAAGTCAAATAAGTATTTACAATCAACCCAGGCCCTGCTACTTTAGTAGAACACAAAATTGACACCAGAGATGCAAAGCCAATAAAGCAGAAACATGATCCCATTCCAGAAAGAATTAGAGATACATGGCAGAAAGAAATGCAAAACATGCTACAGTTAAGTTTTACTGAAACTTCACACTGTGAATTCAATGAATATAGCTAGTGTTAGTGAATATAGCTATAGTGTTAGTTCCTAAGCCAAATGGAGATGTGATTTTTTGTGCAGACCTAAGACATTTTAACCAAGTAACCAAGTTTGATAGTTACCTTATGACAAGAGAAAATGACCAACTAGAACAGTTAAGTAAGGCAAAATACTTATCTACTTTAGACTAAAGTAAGGACTATTAGCAAAATCTCTTTTGGAAACCTTCAAAGAGAAAACAGCCTTTATTACATTTCAAGGACTGTCCCAATTTTCAAAAATGTCTTTCATCTGAAATGGAGTTCCAGTGACTTGACTCATGGGCAAAATTCTTCCAGGCTGGGGGAAAAGTACTGTGAAGTAAATCAGAACAATATTACTATTTCAACACTATCTGGGAAGAATACACGCAACAGTTAAAGGATGTTATTTCCACTCTTGAGGCAGCAGGCTTAACCATCAATGCAGCCAAACATTACCTGGGATTTCCTGAACCAGGTTATATATTGTTGGTTAAGAAGTTAAGCCAGAAGAGAAGAAGATGCAAACTATTCAATAGATGCAGCATCCAATGCAAGAAAGAACTAAGATAATTCCAGGGGTTGTGGGGTATCATGGAGGATTTATAACTCATTTTTTAAAATCAAAGCTAAAGACCTCACAGTCTTAATCAAGAAGAGGCAGCCTGACAAAGTTTAAGGGATCCTGAGTGTAAAGAAACCTTAACTGCTCTGTATAATCATCCTGTATTAAGAGTGACAGATTTCAGTCTTCCATCTGCTTTGAACACAGATGCCTCTGATGTACGGTTGAGAGTGATATTAATGCAAAAGTCTGAAGAGAGGAAACATATAATTCTTTATATTTCCAAAAAGCTTTTATCAATGGAAATAGGGGATTCGAACTGCCGACCATTAGACCGGCAGTATTTACAGCTCAGCGGTTTAACCTGCTGAGCTACCGTGCCCCTATAATATTACTCTATCTTCCTGGCCTTCCAGAATGCTGTTAACACCTGGCACTTCCCACCTGGCTCCAGGCATCAGGCCAGAATGGGAGTTGAGCCCAGCACATGTAGACTTGCAATAGGAATGTTATGGCACCTTGGTTGTGTGAAATGGTTTTATTCCTTTGAGTTTTGTGATTTTTGTACAGGTAGTCCTCAGTTAATGACAGTATTGGGACCGGAATTTCCATCATTAAGTGATGAAGTTGTAAAGTATGATGTCATGTGACCGTGCCGCTTAGCGATGGCACTTCCAGCACTTCTGGTTGCTGTCATTAAATGAATCCCGCGATGTTGTTAAGTGCAACGTCATGTGGTCGCCATTTGCAACCTCCTGCCGGCTTCCCCATTGACTTTGCTTGTCAGAAGCCAGCAGTGAAGGTCACAAATGGCAATCACATAACCATGAAGATGTTGCAACAGCCGCAACTACAAGGACCGGTTGTGAGTACCACTTGTTCAGCGCCACTGTAAGTTCAAAGTCACTGAATGAGTGGTCGTTAAGCAAGGACTACCTGTATGTTGTTGCAAGCCACCCAGAGTTATGTTGTATAAGATGGGTGGACATATACAACAAACAAACAAACAAACAAACAGTGAATCGAAGCTATTCTTATCCAGGTTAATAAATTCTTATACAGTTAATAAATCTGTGCCACACCCTCCCTCATTGTTTCAATTCCTTTTGGAATGAATTTTCCTATCCCCAAAATACAACAACTGAGTAAAGCTTCCTATTTGGTCAAGGGCCATTATTCTTTCACAGTACAAGTCTAGATTTCTTTTTAAAGATCAATGTTTCATTGAAGGAATAGACAACAGGATAAATGAGCACCAGTTTTCAAATAAGTTATTTATGATGATGACTTGCTGCAGGAATACTGCCTGTCAGGTTTCCCCCAACCTGGGTTCAGTAGTAAATCACAATCTTCTGATCCTTCATAGCTTAGCTCCATGATGTAGCTCAGCCCCTTGGCTTGATTTGGCTGAAAACTCTCAGACATGGCTCAGCTTGCTTAGAATCTTTATAGCAGACAAGAATGAAGCCACACACAACAAGTTGATTGCCCACTGCCATTGGAAAAATGTAATTGACTTCTATACCTTCAGGGGTTTAACTTAAGGCTTCTTTCTCCTTCTACATCCTTCCAAATGTACTCAGTCTGGCATGTTTATATAAAGCTAATCTCTGCCCTGGGAACTGGTGGTTCCTGCTTCATCAACCCTTACACCACTAATGTTTGGTCATCCCCTGCCCCAATTTACTATTATTTTCAATAACTGGCATAGCTCTTCCTGAGAAGTTCATTAGAATTAGTCACTCTCATGTAAAAGTATCTGACAGTCAAAATGGCCAGGTGATATGCTTAGTAGCCACTAACTATGTAGATTCGTAAAGGAAAGAAACAAACCAATATTTTTAAACTCCTCATGGTCATACTACACTAGCCCTTAGTAATTACATTCCTCCAATGAATTTGCTACAAACCAGTATAAAATCTTTCCTATAGGAATATTCCTGTGGATTTAGTAAGGCTAACTATTCCTTTTTCCAAAAAGCAAGATTAAAAGCCACAAACAAGGCACACCCTCTATTCATTTGTAGAACACTTCTGCAATGTCACCATATCAGCTGTGTGTTCAAAATGCTGAACATCTGCAGCTGAAATTTAGTTTAATGATAAAAAAAAAATCCATTGCACCATATCAAGGCACTACAGGCTTTAGGCTTTGCAGCTGCCAAAAGCCAGTTTCAAACATTTGCCTATAAGAAGATATAACCTCTATCCCTGTGTGACTTGCTGATTCATATCAATTAGGCAAAATTGCAGAATCAGCCAGTATCTAGGCCATCATGATTACTAGCTCTACTTCATGCCAGGGTCTCATTGCTTTTGCCTCAAGAGTTTCTGTGAAACATCTTTTCATGTGGCAACAGGGTGTGGAGAAAAGCATTTGCCAATGCAATCACCCTAGCTGACCAAACAAAATCCAGAAGCAGTCTGGCGTTTGGGGAAAAGCCTCAAAGAAAACATTCAAAGGGCTCAAATTTTAAAATAGAAGTAATTTGCTCTCAGTTGCTAAGTTTAACAAACCTGAAACAGATTTAGTAAACATTAAATATATCCAATTCAACCACAAAAGAAGAAATGCCCATTATTTTTATGAGCACATGTCTACTTTCTCGCCAGGCAGATTCTTCCTTGGTGTTCATGTCATCTCAATTACAGAAAAGAAAGTCTTCAGAGTTGAAAATGAATAGAATATCTAAGAACTGCTTTCTCCAAGCTAGTGACCTCCAGATGGGATGGAAATAAGCCACCATAATTTCCAACCAGTGTGGGGAAAGCTAGCTGTAAACTGAAGAAAACCAATTAAAATCTTACCTTAACTATTAGCTCTCTAGAGGGTGATTTTAAACAACTACCAAGAAAAGAGAAGCTTACCCAATTAACCAACAGCAATTGCTGAAAGAAAATAACATGAGTGATTCTAGATGATGGGCAAACAAATGAACTGTTGGTAATATGACTGATATGTAGATCATGCAACAGTCATGTTATATTAGAGCTGAAATCTATTATGAAGAAGGGGCAGAAAAGGGCAGCAATGGACAGTAAGTGTAGTAACCTTTTTCAGAATGTTGTGGAATGTTTTATGTAGCAATGTCTTATTTTAAGTAAAATAATTAAACTGATGTTTCAGGTCACCTCATATAGTTTTCCTTTCTCTCTCCTTTAATGGTTCATTCAATGGTTCTTACTAATTAGTAAACAACATCTTTAAAAAATAAAGACAATATGGTCCAAAATGCTACTCTGAGGGTTACAAAAAACACAATACTTGTATAACTTGTAATCATTCCTCTTCTCTATCTATGATGCAGAAATCATGCACAGTAAAAATGGCAGTCTTTTTCCTGGCCTTGAACTAGCATTTTATGGCTGGAGCATTTCTGAATATTCATTTGTACTCAATTGACAGTAGGCTGTGTCTCAACAGACTCTCTTAACTCTCCTCCCTGGGGACTTGGGCTGGGCTGTAGATAACATAGCATGTGGTTTCCTAAATCTAAACCTGCTGCTACCAGCCTTATAAAAGGCCAATTTTTTTTAAAAAAGTGTTATACAAGCTCCTAATATAAATAATAATTTAGATAAAAGTGTATTGCATGACAAAAGCTAGTGCTTCATGCATTCCTACATTTGGGATGAACGAACCCATTGTGTATGGTCTGTTTGCAGCCAAAACTGACCTCAAAGCTGATATTATCGTTTAATGAAGAGCCCTGTGATTTAAGTAAAAACACACCAATATTCACACTCAGTGTAGAAAGTAATCCTACAGCAGCAGCAAAGGCAATAGAGATGAAACCAGAGAATTAAAATGGAACAAAAGGAGAAAAAGAAATGAATCACTTCCAGTGCTTTATTGCTATTTTTATAGCACACAGGGGAAAGTCAAACTTTTCAATTTGTTGCTACTTTCTAAAAAGAGCAAAAAAGCCAACTTGATTTACCGTGTAGAGCTCATTCAGGACTTTCATCAGGTCTTCTTGGAGCTGCTGCCCAACTTCCTTACTCTGCAATACAAAAGGAACAACAGAAAGTTAGCTGGAAGAAAGGGATGGTGGATGCATACATGCTACAACACTCACAAATATGTCAGACACAATTAGCTGCTATTGAAATTGGCACAGTCACTTAGCTCCTATTATGCCCAAATTAAAGAAACATTTTTAATAAAATGAGATGAAATAAAATAAATGAAATAAAAGTCAGCCAAATACTGGTACTGTTTTGGCAAAGGAAAGCAATAATTTCTACAGAAAACTAGTTCCACTGTTTCTTGAATGTTGAACCATGGTAATTGAATTTTAGCAGGCAGGAAGAAAGGAGTTTGGGGAACTGAGTACCGTGCAGCCAGAGAATGCAGTGACCTTCACAGCTATCAACTAATCTGAAACAGCCTTATGTGCTCCCAAAATATCAGTGGTGCCTCTGTAATCCTAGCTATATTTTAGCACAAGGCAGTCCCTGTAAGTCATAGCTTTACAGCATAACTGGGAGCCCCAAAGCCTCCAGGAGCATGTTTAACCCTGCTTCTATCAGTCACACAGTAAGTTGGGTAAGAGCAAACATATTAGAACACATTCACTTATCTTCTAGAGTCCTCCTTCACTCCACTTCTTAGAGTGAAGAGTGCAAGCAGTCATGTTACTTGTTTTGGGCAGAGGAGATTGCCCAGAGGGGGTGACACTTATATTCCTGTGAGCAAACAATTCAGAGTCTATCCATCTCCTTATTTGATAAACCATTGCTCTACAGGCATTCATTATTCAAACTTTACTTTAAAGCAGGGGTGGTGTCCTGACTTCGGGTGAAGGAAAACACGCTGAGACTTGGAGTTGAAGCTCTTCTGCTTTATTGTCCTACTCTACTAGACAGAATCCAGCTAAACTAAAATGAACTAGTAATGCTCAGAGAAAGGGTCCAAGAAATCAGGGCGGGGCCTTCTTTAGCCTCTTGGGAGGAAAGCAAAGCGATTCAGTACTATGCATGCGTTTCTCCTTCATGGATCACTGCCTTGTTGTGGCGAAGGGGCTTGCGTAACTCAATGAAGTCAGGTCAAGAAGAACAGGTCATGATGGAGAGTTCTGACAAAACGTGGTCCACTGGAGGAGGGAATGGCAAACCACTCCAGTATCCTTGCCAAGAAAACCCATGGACAGTATCAAAAGGCTAAAAGATATGGCGCCGGAAGATGAGCCCCTCAGGTCGGAAGGTGTCCAAAATGCTACTGGGGAAGAGCGGAGGGCAATTCCGAGTAGCTCCAGAAAGTGTGAAACGGCTGGGCCAAAGCCGAAAGGACGCTCAGTTGTGGATGTGTCTGGAAGTGGAAGGAAAGTCCGATGCTGTAAAGAACAATATTGCATAGGAACCTGGAATGTAAGAACTATGAATCAAGGTAAGCTGGATGTGGTCAAACATGAGATGACAAGATTGAACATCGACATCTTGGGAATCAGCGAACTAAAATGGACAGGAATGGGCGAATTTAATTCAGGAGACCATTATATATACTACTGTGGGCAAGAATCCCTTAGAAGAAATGGAGTAGCTCTCATAGTCAATAAAAGAGTGGGAAAGGCAGTACTGGGGTACAACCTCAAAAACGACAGAATGCTTTCAGTTCGAATCCAAGGCAAACCATTCAACATCACAGTGATCCAACTCTATGCCCCAACCACTGATGCCAAAGAAGCTGAAGTTGACCGGTTCTATGAAGACCTACAACACCTTCTAGAACTAACACAAAAAAAAGATGTCCTTTTCATCATAGGGGACTGGAATGCTAAGGTAGGAAGTCAAAAAATAACCGGAATAACAAGCAAGTTCGGCCTCGGAGTACAAAATGAAGCAGGGCAAAGGCTAATAGAGTTTTGTCAAGAGAACACGCTGGTCATAGCAAACACTCTTTTCCAACAACACAAGAGACGACTCTACACATGGACATCACCAGATGGTCAATACCGAAATCAGATTGATTATATACTTTGCAGCCAAAGATGGAGAAGCTCTATACAATCAGCAAAAACAAGACCTGGAGCTGACTGTGGCTCAGATCATGAGCTTCTTATTGCAAAATTTAGGCTTAAATTGAAGAACGTAGAGAAAACCACTAGACCAATCAGGTATGACCTAAATCATATCCCTTATGAATATACAGTGGAGGTGAGGAATAGATTTAAAGGATTAGATCTGGTAGACAGAGTGCCTGAAGAACTATGGATGGAGGTTCGTAACATTGTACAGGAGGCAGCAACTAAAACCATCCCAAAGAAAAAGAAATGCAAGAAAGCAAAGTGGCTGACTGATGAGGCTTTACAAATAGCTGAGGAAAGAAGGGAAGCAAAAGGCAAGGGAGAAAGGGAAAGATATAAACAACTGAATGCAGAATTCCAGAGAATAGCAAGGAGAGATAAGAAGGCCTTCTTAAATGAACAATGCAAAGAAATCGAGGAAAACAATAGAATGGGGAAGACTAGAGATCTCTTCAAGAAAATCGGAGATATCAAGGGAACGTTTTGTGCAAAGATGGGCATGATAAAGGACAAAAAAGGCAGGGACCTAACAGAAGCAGAAGAGATTAAGAAGAGGTGGCAAGAATACACAGAAGAACTATACAAGAAAGATCTTAATATCCCTGATAAATACGATGGTGTGGTCACTGACCTTGAGCCGGACATCCTAGAGAGTGAAGTCAAGTGGGCCTTAGGAAGCATTACTAACAACAAAGCTAGCGGAGAAGACAGTATCCCAGCTGAGCTATTTAAAATCCTAAAAGATGATGCTGTTAAAGTGCTGCACTCAATATGCCAACAAATGTGGAAAACTCAAAGTGGCCACAGGATTGGAAAAGGTCAGTTTACGTTCCAATTCCAAAGAAGGGCAATGCCAAAGAATGTTCAAACTACCGTACAATTGCGCTCATTTCACATGCCAGCAAGGTTATGCTCAAAATCCTACAAGCTAGGCTTCAGCAGCATGTGAACCGAGAACTACCAGAAGTGCAAGCTGGGTTTCGAAGAGGCAGAGGAACTAGAGATCAGATTGCCAACATTCGCTGGATCATGGAAAAAGCAAGAGAGTTCCAGAAAAACATCTACTTCTGCTTCATTGACTACGCTAAAGCCTTTGATTGTGTGGATCACAACAAACTGTGGCAAAGTCTTAAAGAGATGGGAGTACCAGACCACCTTACCTGTCTCCTGAGAAACCTGTATGTGGGTCAAGAAGCAACAGTTAGAACCGGACATGGAACAACCGACTGGTTCAAAATTGGGAAAGGAGTACGACAAGGCTGTATATTATCACCCTGCTTATTTAACTTATATGCAGAGTACATCATGAGAAATGCTGGGCTGGATGAATCACAAGCCGGAGTTAAGATTGCCGGGAAAAATATCAACAACCTCAGATATGCAGACGATACCACCCTAATGGCAGAAAGTGAAGAGGAACTAAAGAGCCTCTTGATGAGGGTGAAAGAGGAGAGTGCAAAAGCTGGCTTGAAACTCAACATTAAAAAAACCCAGATCATGGCACCTGGTCCCATCACTTCCTGGCAAATAGAAGGGGAAGAAATGGAAGCAGTGACAGATTTTATTTTCTTGGGCTCCAAGATCACCGCAGACGGTGACTGCAGCCATGAAATTAAAAGACGCTTGCTTCTTGGAAGGAAAGCTATGGCAAACCTAGACAGCATATTAAAAAGCAGAGACATCACCTTGCCGACAAAGGTCCGTATAGTTAAAGCTATGGTTTTTCCAGTAGCAATGTATGGCTGTGAGAGTTGGACCATAAGGAAGGCTGAGCGCCGAAGAATTGATGCTTTCGAGCTGTGGTGCTGGAGAAGACTCTTGAGAGTCCCTTGGACTGCAAGGAGGTCAAACCAGTCAATCCTAAAGGAAATCAACCCTGACTGCTCATTGGAAGGACAGATGCTGAAGCTGAAGCTCAAATACTTTGGCCACCTAATGAGAAGAGAGGACTCACTGGAAAAGACCCTGATGCTGGGAAAGACTGAGGGCAAAAGGAGAAGGGGACGGCAGAGGATGAGGTGGTTAGATAGCATCACCGATGTAATGAACATGAATTTGAGTAAACTCCGAGAGACAGTGGAGGACAGGAAGGCCTGGCGTGCTATGGTCCATGAGGTCACGAAGAGTCGGACACGACTGAACGACTGAACAACAACAACAACATGCGTTTCTCCCCCTGGAGGGAGCCCCCTCCTTCTTCGCCAGTTATCTCCCTGACAGGTGGGCAGTGTCAGGCCCGCGGGCTGTATAAGGCCCACGGGGCTCCCGTCTAAAGCCCGCAGGGCTCCCACCCGCAAACTCTGCCCCTTCCACGCGATTGGCTCCTGCTCACAAACCCCGCCCCCAGTGCTTGTGATTGGTTCCTGCCCGCAAACTCCGGCCCCCGGAAATCCCAGAAACCCCACCCCCCCACCCCCCGATCCCCGGTTATAAATATCCAAATGTCCCTTGGCAGAAAAAAGGTTCCCCACCCCTGCTTTAAAGGAACCACACACGTACTGTATGTGGGTAGTTTAATGCATGGCTAATTCCAAATGCAAAGTTTTCACTATGTTTTGTAATAAAGCCAGTTTATCAACTCAGCTAAGTAAAGTAGAAGTTTTTTGAGATAAATGCACATCTGGTTACTTCATGGAGATGTCCAGTGGGCATTGGTTTTCCACTGCCTTCTTCCAGAATGGTTTTCTACTTCTGTCCCGTTCCAACTAAGACTGACACGGAAGTGTTACTGAAACTAACTTTATTTACACAGATACACACTTGGCCCAGTTTATACAGTCTTCTTCTTCTGCAGGCTGGATCGCAACGAGACCGGTTGATTCTTTGGGCCTGACAGGAAGAACCAGAGGGGTTGCAGACTCTATGGTCGCTCCGGAGGTGGCAGTCAAGGTAACAGCGGGTGAGAGGTTAGCTTGGCTTCTGGGACTTGAAGTAGACCGGGGCCCAACAAAAGCGGCCCACTGATTACCAGTGTCGGCTTGACCCAGCTGAGGCTCTTGGTGATTGGTATACGGGTAGACCGGGGCCCAACAAAATCAGCCCACTGAGTGCCAGCGTCGGCTTGAACCCGCTGAGGATCTTGGCTGGTTGGTATATGGGTAGACCGGGGCCCAACAAAAGCAGCCCACTGCTGACTGGCATCAGTTGTCTCAGGCTCAGGTATCAGCGGAGAATCTGTGGCTCGGGCAGTCAGGGAGGGAGCAGGCAAGGCAGCGACACTTACCCCGGTAGAGGCTTCTTCCGTAGGAAACCAGGAGCGCTCCAAACGACGTCCGGGATCCGTGGGCTCGCTGGACAAAGGTGCGGTGGCAAGAGGCGGTTCGGCGCTCAGCGACGACAGGTAGGTGGAACATTCTTTGAGTTCGGGTTTCTCAGCGGCTATCGGGCTGGTCGCTGGAAGGCTAGGTTCGGCTCGGTTAGTCAGCGTGGCGGGAGGAGCGGTCACAGGCAAGGGTCCAGGTCGCATGTCGGATCGGTTGTCTCCGGCAACTGAGGTAAGTTGCGCCGGCCTTTCATTCCGATTTTCGCGCCTTCGGAGAGCAGGGGCCAATCGGGCTTCGCGTTGCTTGGCCCGCCTTTCTGCTCTCCTTTGGCGTGCGCTGATTGGTGGAGGCGTCTTTCCTTCCGAGCCTCTGCCAATCAGCGTTTCCAGGTCTCCAGTCGGTTTCGCGCCAAGCCTGCTGCCTCCTGTGATTGGCTCCTCCTCTGACTCAGAGTCCGGCAGCCAGGTAAGCGGTGGGAACCTCACAACTTCCCAGTCTAGCTTATTGTTCTGAAATTTCCTAGTTTAGTCCCACCCTGTTTGACTTTTTGAGATCAGATAGGCAAGCTAGGTGCTGTCACCAGCTAGGCACCCATCCAACTATCAATCATCAAATTATGAATCTGTGTACATCAACACTTCATTTTGCAATAAAAAAGGTTATAATGAGGTAAAATTTATTTCAGCCAAAATCTGTCTGTTCTGCATTCCTGCTGTGGGTGATACCAGAAAAAAAATATGGGTTGAATTAAACATGTGTGGAATTCACAACATGAAATCACTCCAGCAGTTTCAAATTTGGGCATGTCCTAGATGTATGGACTACTACTGCCAGAATTCTCCAACCAGCAGGACCACTGCTGAGAATACTGGGCTCTGAAATCTATACTTTCAGAGGATAGATGGCTGTTGTGGGTCTTCCGGGCTGTGTGGCCGTGTTCTGGAACACGGTTGAACCGTGTTCCAGAACACGGCCACACAGCCCGGAAGACCCACAACAGCCATCGAACTCCGGCCGTGAAAGCCTTCGACAATACATTTCAGAGGATACTTAGATTAGGGAAGGTGGTCTAGGCTCATGTCAGCATGCAGCCCTGGGTTCTCAGATTCCCTACTGCTACTCAGACTTGTTCCACTTGTTGGTAGTAACATTATCAAAGAAGAAAAGCATTCCATTAAAGGTTATGGGACTGAGACGGAACAAATTTAAATGTTTCCTCTGTTTTTACATGCATTGTTTTATATATGAGAGAGAAAAAACACCTTGTGATAGATTACAGATTTTCTGTGGATCAATAAATACCCATGGAGACACGCTTAGCTATAAACTCTTTTGGTTACATCTATTAGAACCTGAAAGGCAGTCTTGCTTTTTCACAGTCTCTGCTGAGTGTACTTTGTGCAGTTTACAAGACCTGCTACTTTGCCTTACTTTAGACTTGTTTCAATGCCAAGATACAACACAAAAGAAACCCCACCCAATGTACTTCATATACAGTCAACTCTCAGCATGCCTTCCAAGACTCAGATGTGTCATTGTCCTCACTTCACAATACTGTCATCTATTTTTATCAGCAGACAATCATAATATAGTTATGGTTATACAGATACACAACATTCCATAGTTAGGAGAGCCAGATTTCTGAGCTGCCATGTTAAATCCAAGGCAACGTGACTCATGCATTTGTTTGTTTTAGTAAGAATTATTAACATAAGAAACTAGTAAAAGAAAATTGCCCCCCAATATGATGGGATTGTAAAATGGACCTGCCTAACATTTACTGTAAGAATGATTTTTTTTAGTTAATCAAGTATTAATAAACTATTCTTTATTTGTCTTCATTGGCCATAAAATCCACACCCAGAACTGCTAAGTAAAATAACATCTCTATCCAAATTTTTATAGCAGCAGCAATACATTCAGAATCAATTTTTAAAAAAACTATTCAGAAGTTTCCTTCTACATAAAAAGCTAAATCCATGGACTGAGGCACTGACTTCTGATGCCTATACATTAAGCATGGAGATGTTTATTTATGAAATGTACAAACTGCTTTAACCTCGGGGGACTTTAAACTGTGAATAAGAGGAACAGCAATGTAGATAGTGCAGAATAATACAGTAAAACATAATATAAAACCTAATAATAATAATAATTGCATCTGGTATTAACAGGTATGTAACAACCAGATCTCATAAACAGACTGGGATTATACATTGTATTTCTACTGCAGTTGCTGTTTCCATAATCTGTCCTATGTGGAAGAAAAAAATATGAATAAACATTAGGTACATATCTTCTCTTTTCATATGAATTCTACTCTGTTTGATTTTTTTAGCACCCTGTGAATGATTTGCAGTTGTCTGTGCATCTAATAGAAAAAGATGCAGAGGTATATTTCATTTTATATATATATATATATATATATAAAATATATATATATTATATATATATATATATATATATATATATATATATATATAAAATATATATATAAAGTATATACACTGCTCAAAAAAATAAAGGGAACACTGAAACAACACAATGTAAGTCCAAGTCAATCACACTTCTGTGAAATCAAACTGTCCACTTAGGTAGCAACACTGATTGACAATCAATTTCACATGCTGTTGTGCACATGGAATAGACAACAGGCGGAAAGCATAGGCAGTTAGCAAGACATCCCCAATAAAGGAGTGGATTTGCAGGTGGTGACCACAGACCACTTCTCAGTTCCTATGCTTTCTGGCTGATGGTTTGGTCACTTTTGAATGCTGGCGGTGCTTCCACTCTAGTGGTAGCATGAGACGGAGTCTACAACCCACACAAGTGGCTCAGGTAGTGCAGCTCATCCAGGATGGCACATCAATGTGAGCTGTGGCAAGAAGGTTTGCTGTGTCTGTCAGCATAGTGTCCTGAGCATGGAGGCGCTACCAGGAGACAGGTCAGTACATCAGGAGACGTGGAGGAGGCCGTAGGAGGGCAACAACCCAGCAGCAGGACTGCTACCTCCGCCTTTGTGCAAGGAGGGACAGGAGGAGCACTGCCAGAGCCCTGCAAAATGACCTCCAGTGGGCCACAAATGTACGTGTGGCTGCTCAAACGGTGAGAAACAGACTCCATGAGGGTGGTATGAGGGCCCGACGTTCACAGGTGGGGGTTGTGCTTACAGCCCAACACCGTGCAGGACGTTTGGCATTTGCCAGAGAACACCAAGATTGGCAACTTCGCCACTGGCGCCCTGTGCTCTTCACAGATGAAAGCAGGTTCACACTGAGCACATGTGACAGACGTGACAGGGTCTGGAGACGCCGTGGAGAACGTTCTGCTGCCTGCAACATCCTCCAGCATGACCGGTTTGGCAGTGGGTCAGTAATGGTGTGGGGTGGCATTTCTTTAGGGGGCCGCACAGCCCTCTGGTGCTCACCAGAGGTAGCCTGACTGCCATTAGGTACCGAGATGAGATCCTCAGACCCCTTGTGAGACCATATGCTGGTGCGGTTGGCCCTGGGTTCCTCCTAATGCAAGACAATCCTAGACCTCATGTGGCTGGAGTGTGCCAGCAGTTCCTGCAAGACGAAGGCATTGATGCTATGGACTGGCCCGCCCGTTCCCCAGACCTGAATCCAATTGAGCACATCTGGGACATCATGTCTCGCTCCATCCACCAACGCCACGTTGCACCACAGACTGTCCAGGAGTTGGGGGATGCTTTAGTCCAGGTGTGGGAGGAGATCCCTCAGGAGACCATCCGCCACCTCATCAGGAGCATGCCCAGGCGTTGTAGGGAGGTCATACAGGCACGTGGAGGCCACACACACTACTGAGCCTCATTTTGACTTGTTTTAAGGACATTACATCAACGTTGGATCAGCCTGTAGTGTTCTTTTCCACTTTAATTTTTGAGTGTAACTCCACATCCAGACCTCCAGGGGTTGCTTACATTTGATTTCCATTGCTTTTTGTGTGATTTTGTTGTCAGCACATTCAACTATGTAATGAACAAAGTAATTAATACGAATATTTCATTCATTCAGATCTAGGATGTCTTATTTCAGTGTTCCCTTTATTTTTTTGAGCAGCATATATATATATATACCCTCATGGGGAACTCTGGGCGGTTCACAATAAATAAATGTATGCAGTGTACCCATATATGCAGTGTACCCATGTGTGCACATGAACATCCACACACAGGACTTCTATTGCACACATTTTACTGTCCTGAAACAATGTTTTCACTTTCTAAACCACAAAAGTACCAGTATCAAAGAGCAAGAGAAGTCTCTTTATATTTATTGAACAACAGTTTATAATACTTGCACAATTATGCAATCCCACCATTGAATGAATGACACTGGGAAGACAATGAAACCAATAAAAAGAACAGTTAACGCAAGCAGATGTTTCCTTTCCTCCTAACAACAGTTCTGAGAAGGGATGTATCATGCATTATCCCTGTTTATTTCAGCAGCCTGCTGAAATGAGTGTGACTTACTGCTTCAGTCCTGGTTCCCTATGGAGACTTGTATTGTGCTTTATAAGGAGTATAAACAAACTTTAAGTTGTTTAAAATAGAGTCGTTGTATATGAGTTGGGCGGTCGAGAAGTTTAATAAACAAAAAAATAAAATAAAATAAAATAATAAAATAAAATAAATAAATAAATAAATAAATAAATAAATAAATAAATAAAATAAAATAAAATAATAAAATAATAAAATAAAATAATAAAATAAAATAATAAAATAAAATAAAATAAAATAAAATAAAAAAATATAAAATAGGCCTTTGGAAATCCAAAGCTTTGCCTACACCAAGGCACAGTCCACAATTACCGAGTGTAAAAGTCACCCAAGATTACTATATAGTAGCGGTCCCCAACCTTTTTGGCACCAGGGACCGGGGGGGGCGCGGGGTTTGCAGGCGGGAGCCAATCGCATGCACCGGGGGGTGGGGTTTGCAGGCGGGAGCCAATCGCATGCACCGTGGGCAGGGTAATTGCGTCCACCAGGGGGCGGGGTTTGCAGGCGGCAGCCCCGCGGCCCACTTCCTAACAGGCCACAGCCCACTAGTGGGCCACCGCCCACAGGTTGGGGACCCCTGCTATATAGTATTGTGTAAAACAAGCCAGAACAGTAGATCTCTCATTTACAGGATATTAAAGGATATTACATTTACAGGATTTTAAAGGATATTACATCCTTTAAAAAATATAAATAGCCACCTTAAAGCATGACAGAGAAGGAAACTATATTAAACATATAATGAAGAAGTTTCCTGAATGAATTCCTGATTATGAGGACAAAGAGACAATTACTGATCATATGAAACCTGGTAAGACCTTATTCTTACTCCATTCCGCTTAAACAAAAGTTGGCTGTTCCCTAGAATATTATAATGGAAGGGCAAATTAAGGCAGGGAACAATATTGGAAGCAAAAGCAAAATAAGAAAATGCTACTGCCTAGCAGCCAGAAAAGAAATCCAGGAATTATGCTAAAGAGGTCAATAAATATGAGCTCAGCTGTGTAAAAAAAGCAAATTCTGCGGTAAGGTTTATTGGGAAAGGGACGGAAAATAAACATGCAAAATTTTGTAATGATCACACCAAAACAAAACAAAACAAAACAAAACAAAACAAAGCACCACCACACAATTTTAAAAAGGCATTTTAGAACTGGAAAAAGAGCAGAACAGATCAACCACTATAAGTAAAGGTTTAAAGCATTTTCTATGTTTTGGTTTTTAAAAATTAATTAAGCAGAAGGAAAAAGCAACAGAAGTTTAAAATTTATAAAATTATTTGTCTTGCAAATCTGGAATAATTTAGTTGGGTCACCCAACAAAAATGACTAGCATGAGATACAGAGCAGAGAAAAAAAAATACTTGACTACACAATTCAGTTAATTTTTGGAATTCACTGGCTGTAAAATATGCTCTTGTTTATGGAGAACGGAATACTCAGTACACTGCAATGAAAAGTTGCTACAGCTAGCATGACTGTTGATAGATCTGTTTTCCATACACAAGAGATTAAAGCAGAGCTTTCCAAACTTTTCATGTTGGTGACACACTTTTTAGACATGCATCATTTCGCGACACACTCTTACAGCAGGGCACAAGGCAGGCACTAGGACCTGCGTGGAATCCTGGCAGGGATTGGAGGCAGCAGCAGCAGCCACGACACACCCAGACACTGCAGCTGACACACTAACGTGTCGCGACACACAGTTTGGAAAGCTCTGGATTAAAGCTATTTAATCATTAGATGACAAAGGAGAAAAAAGGGATGCTCAAAGCGGATATGGAGACTGCATAATGAACTCTTCGCCTGACTCGGAACAACTAAAGCAAACAGAGGTAACAACAGAACATATTATAGGACATTTTCAGAAAATATACAGTTAACAAATCTCTGGTCCTGATGGCATCCACCTGAGAATTCTTAAAGTTCTCAAATAAAAAACTGATGACCACTTAGCAAAAATATCTAACTTGTCAGGCTTAGTGCTAGCAGACTAGAAGGCAAATAATGTGACACCAACTTTGAAAAAAAGGCCCAGGAGAGATCCAGGAAATTACAGACTGGTCAGATTAATGTCTATTCCATTTTGTTGTTTGTTTATTAGTTCAGTCGCTTCCGACTCTTTGTGACTTCATGGACCAGCCCACGCACTGACACCCAAAATGTCTATATTTAATCTTGCTATATCACCAATAACCACATCCAATTTGCCCTGGCTCATAGACCTTACATTCCAGGTTCCTATGGTGTGTTGATGTTTAGAACGTCGGATTTGTCGTTCACCACCAGCACTGTCGGCCGCTAGCCATCCTTTCAGCTTTGAGCTAGCTGCGTCATCACATCTGGGGCTAGTTGAACTTATCCTCTGTTCCTCCCCAGTAGCATTTTGACCATCTTCCGACCTGGGAGTCCTATCTTCCAATGGTACACCAACATATATCTGGTTGTACTGATCCATTTAGTTTTCACGGCAAGAATACTGGGGTGGGTTGCTGTTACCTTCCCCAGGGATCATTTTAGTCTGACCTCTCTGCCATGACCTTCCTATCTTGGGTGTCCCTTCACGGTTTAGCTCATGGCGTCATTGAGGTGCTCAAGCTCCAGCACCACGACAAGGTAACAATCTCCTTTGCTGGAGGTCTACTCCATACAAATAATCAAATCATATAAAAGATAACTAAGCATATAGAGGAACAAACTTTGCTGAATGGAAATCAGCAGGATCCTGTAAAAGTAAAGCATGCCTCACCAACCTTCTGGAGTTTTTTGAGAATGTCAATAGGCATAAGGAGGGAGATGATCCAGACTGCTGACATTGTATACTTGGGCTTTCAAAAAGCCTTTGACAAACTTCCCCACCAAAGACTTAGTTAGCAGTCATGAAATCAGAGGACCTGTCGTTTTATTTATTTATCAAATTTCTCGGCTGCCCATCTCGTACACAACGACTTTATGGATTGCCAATTAGTTAAAAAACAGAAAGCAAGGAACAGGAATAAATGGGCAATTTTCTCAATGGAGGGAAGTAAAAGTAGAATCTTTCAAGGATCTGTGTTGGGACTGGAACTTTTTAATTTGTTTACAAATGATCTTTATTTAAGGGTAAGCAATGAGTGGGCCAAGTCTGCAGACCAAAGTAATCAGGTGAAAAACAAAAGGGATTGTGAAGAGCTTCAAATGGCAAAGTCAGTTCAATTGAATAAATGTAGAGTGAGATACACTGGAAAAAAAATCCCTTTACTTCACATATATGCTAATACAATCTGCACTGTCTGTAATCCAGAAGAAGAGTTTGAGTCCCCATGGATTGCTCAATTGAAGGTATAGAGTCAGTATGCAGCAAGTCCAAAAATAGGCAAATTCCATGCTAGGCGTCATCAGGAAAGGGTAAAAAATAAATCTGCTAATGCAGTAACGCCCCTATAAAATTCTATTGTACATCTACATCTGGAATATTGTACTATACAATTCTGGTTGCCACATTAGAAAATTAATATAACAGAACTGGAAAGAGGAGAAGAGGAGAAGCAAAATAACCTCCAACACCAGCAACGTTAGAAAAGGATTAAATTCTTGGGACTCTTTCATTTGGAAAACAAGGCAATTTAAGAAGCATGTCATTGGGCAATATAAAATCATGCATGGTATGGAGGAAATGGAGAGGGAGGAGGTTTTCTCCCTCTCTCAAAACACTTGGTCACCCAATGACTGGAAGGGGATTTAAAGAGACACAATCTGTGGAATTCATTATTATTTTTTCTTGAAGTGCACATCTCCCACTCAATATGAAATTAATAATTTTACTATTCAAAACTAAAAACTTAATGTAAGGAAGAGAAATTTTAGTCAGATCTGGTATTTAATTTATATAATTGTTTTTCAGGTTATTGATCAGTACTTTTCATGCTTTTGTAGATAAGGCTGTGTCATGTTTTTACGACTAATCAATTTCTAGACTTGTATATTTCATTTACAACTTCAGAACTGCCAGTTAGAAGCTCAGAAGCATTTTCCACTTGAAACTGACCTACTTGACAAGTTATAAAGAAAACATATTACTCCACAGTAGAGCCTAATATTTGTCTCCCGGAAGAATATAAATCTTTCCTTCTGATAATCAACTCAAGGGGCCAAGTCTCTGGGAGTGAATTGGGGCAGCTATGTGAGCTACCTAGGCATGCTTTATCTTTTACATTTGTCAGTTACAAGTATTATAATACAGCTTCCAAGACTCACAGAATGTTGATAATTAAACACACAGATACAGATTTCTAAAATAATCCCTTTGGCAGTAAATGGAATGCTATGTTTGTTGATGTTTTGCTGGGATGAACACGCATTGCAGCACTCACATATAAGCTAGAGCCTTGGATTTCTTCTGTTAACACTCACATTTTCAAAAAGAAAGGAAATATGGAGGGTGGGAAGTGGATTAAAGCAACCAAATCTAGGAACCGAAAACCCGGTATGAACATGGTTGGTAGAAAGGTGTGATGAAATGTGAGCGTGACCTTGGAGAACAGAGGGAAGAGATGCTGCCTAGGGAATGATCAGTTAAAAGGAAACGGAATCCGAGAGGAGGTTAACGGTCTAAAGAAGAAACTTAGGAAAGACCCGCCCTCACCACTCAAGTGATAAATAGGGACAGCGGGAGATTTGTACTTTCAGACTTGCAAGATTCTGCTAATGTAGCCCTACAGTAAAGTAGAATTGGTTCATCTAGTCGTGTTTCCTGTCTGGTTTACCTGGAAGGGCTGACAACAGGAGAGGAGGGAGGGAGAGAGATCTAAGGCAGGGAGGTTTACCTGCTCTTGGGTCTTAGAAATTATAGTGAGATTCTTGGGAAAGATGATATGTGGATGGCTGGGTACATGTCATGGGTATAAAATCTTCCCTTTCTATGCTACAGAAGCCATTTCAAGTGAAAGAAAAAAGGACACCTTTTCCTTTCCTATTTGGGACAAGACATAACAGCCAGTCCGAAACCTGGTGCTTGTAGCTCAGCAGGAAAGCCCCTTTAGGAATGGGGGGGGGGGCAATTTTGACAAGGGAACTCCAAAGAGTGCTGAAGATGGATCCTGAGAATCAGTACTTTCACTTTTTAGTTGAGTTACACTGAATATTGTGTTTTAGTTCCATTTGTCATCAATAAAAGGATTCTAAAATACAAAACTATTTTATTGTCCAAACATATTTTAGGTTAATATATTATCTACAGCCTTCTAAAAGCAGAATATAAGCACAGATTGATGACATTGTATTTATTTTGCCTGTGGAAAAAGCCAGCTGAGCTTTTTCCAGAGATGTTCCAGCATCCTATTCAGAGTAAAAATTTTCGTATTGTCTATGAAAGAATAGACTGTGGAGTTAAAAGTGAAATTGAACTTCACACACAAGTGTAGTTTTTATGGTATCTCTGCATGGATGTGAAATCCAGGCTCTAGATTAGACAGCTGCTACTATACAGATAGTCCTCATTTAGCGACTGCCTTGGATAGTGACCATTCGCAGTTACGACAGTGATGAAAAAGTAACTTTGTAACCAATGCCTGCATTTACATTTGCAGCATCTCTCTCTGTCACGTGTTTGCCATTACAGTCAGTACGCATTGCCCTGTGCCTGATCCATTTTTTTCTCTCCCCCCCTTGCAGAGCAGAGAGATTGCCTAAACAAATGATCTCTTCCTGAGCTGCTTTTCTCCACAGCACAGCACATCCTTAAAAAGTGCTAACCACAAGTTAACAAGTTCAGTTCTGTGACCTTAATTAGTTGATTAGAACACTCCTCTAGCTGGCAGCTGCTTCCCTGAAATTGACAAAACCCTAATCAGTTTCAAAAAAAAAAAAAAAAAAAAAGGTAGTCCTTGGTTAATGACCACTCGTTCAGCGACCGTTCAAAGTTACAACGGCACTGATCAAGTGGCACTTACGACAGGTCCTCGAAGTTCCAGCCGTCCCAGCACCTCCGCAGTCATGTAATTGTGACCTGGGCATTTGGCAACCGACTCGCATTTACAGCAGTTGCAGCATCCCACGGTCATATGATCGTCATTTGTGACCTTCCCTGCCAGCTTCCCACAAGCAAAGTCCCTGGGGAAGCCGGCAGGGAAGGTCGCAAGTCACTCCGGTAAATCTCACGCACCTGGAAGCAGCTACTCCCACCCCACAGTGCTGGCCCCTCACACACCCTCACATGCCCTCTGTTGGCTGCCTAGAAAATTCTAGAAATTGGTCTACGGAACTGGAGAGTATAGTAAAAACATTGGGGAAGGCTGCTTCATCTACAACTGCCGAATATAGCTTAGTAAGCATTTCATATTCAACACTGCTTTATTTAAGTAATATTAAGTAACCGCCCAGAGTCCCTCTGGTGGGAGGAGATGGGCAGTGACAAATCAATCAATCAATCAATCATATATATATATATATATATATATATATATATATATATATTAATTTTAAGGCATGTGTAGGAAATGATATAGTGTAAGCATCTGTTATACTATATCATTATTATATCAGTTATTGTGCATGAGTTCCTTCCCTAACTAATGCAAGAATGGGAGTGTGTGCCATATCAAAATGGTGGCAGCTGCAAGCTTATTAATTTCTGATCATTGTGACGGTTTTGCAAATTAAAGAGGCAGGGCTATCTTTCATTGTTATTCTATCTGCAGCAAGGAGGACATTTTTGCCTCCTCTTCTTCCACTGTCTGACTTTTCTCTATTATTCTCTGTTCTTCTTGATCCCACCTAAATATATCCTTTTGTTTTTCCTTTTTTGCTCCAATACAGCACACTCAATCACACTTATCCCTTGCCTTACCCTCAGAGTGATGTACTGTGAGTGGCATGGCCTGTGGAGACCCCCAGCACCACTGCCTCTTTGTTGTAAAAGCAGAAGTATTTAGAACCATATTTTCCACCTACTGTATATGCCAATGGTAGATGTACATTTGGTCTCTGCATAATCTCACCAACAATGAATCACTCTGAGAAAGATCCTCTCAGAGGATCCTTCAAAGCAAATGCTCCTAAGAACACTGCTAGGTACTTTTCTACTGTGGTGTTCTACACTGAGCCAAAAAACAGCCAGGGAAACATGATTACATGGGCAGGGAATGATTTTCAAGCAATGAGTGGAAAGAGAAGAAAACTCCACCACAACTCTTTATCTGCTGCTCACCATTATTTATGGAATGGCTGAACTTGCTTACAGATTTTTTTTCCTTAAAATAAACACCTCTTGAAATTAGGTAAATACCATTTTTAAATACTAAAACCAGAGTTCAAGATGTCTTGGAACATCTAATTTAAGTTTCCCATGTTGTAAACTACATTAACTAGCGTTACAGAATTACTGCAATATATTTTTATAGGTAGTCATCAACCTACTAATTACAAATTATATTTGAATGACAAATTATGTATAAAAGAATATACTCAAATGATCCATGGTCCCCTGGCCTATAACAAATTCCAAGCATCTAGGACTTTTGGGGAAGGTATGGCGAACTGAAGATGGCTCTGCGAAAGTGGAGCCGATGACCATGCCAAAGACCAAGGAACCGGTGAGTAGACCAGTTCCTTGGAACCTCTCTGGATAAGGAGAGGACAGGAGATTGCCCACATGTGCTCTGGATGGCTGCTCCTTGCAAGGAGACCACAGGACATCAGTTTTCCACAGGTCTGAGTGTCAGGAGACGACGGGATTAGCCATCTTGCTCGCAACCACGGTTGTTGTTTATTCGTTGTCGTTTCCGACTCTTCGTGACTTCATGGACCAGCCCACGCCAGAGCTTCCTGTCGGCCGTCACCATCCCCAGCTCCCCCAAGGTCGAGTCTGTCACCTCCAGAATATCATCCATCCATCTTGCCCTTGGTCGGCCCCTCCTCCTTTTGCCTTCCACTTTCCCTAGCATCAGCATCTTCTCCAGGGTATCCTGTCTTCTCATTATGTGGCCAAAGTACTTCAGTTTTGCCTTTAATATAATTCCCTCAAGTGAGCAGTCTGGCATTATTTCCTGGAGTATGGACTGGTTTGATCTTCTTGCAGTCCAAGGCACTCTCAGAATTTTCCTCCAACACCACAGTTCAAAAGCATCTATCACCGCAACCGCGGTGGAGACTTTTAAAGGAGACTAAGTTTGCAAACCTCACTTTCTAATCACTTTCAGAAATTGCTCATTAACTACTTCTAAGCTATTAGAGACCTTTGGACCAACAAGTCTGAAAACGCCAGGTGAGTCTGCCTTCAATCCTGAACTAAAGAAAATTTTAATCATAAGCATAAGAATTTAAAGAATCTGAAATAAACAGCAAAAAGCCAAATACGATTTTGATCTTATAAAGTTATAAACGGACTAAGGGTCCAGATAAAATTGGGGTATTAAAACTTTTACAATAAGATTTTAGAATTAATTATAAAGTACAAACAGCTTCTCATGGGAAATAGATTCTATTTTGGTTTTCACATGATTTCAAAACTGGACACTAGAGGGGATTAAACTGTAGCTTGAATCATGTCAACTGGATTTCTATTTTCTTAATGGAAACGTTTCGCTCCTTATCCAAGGGGCTTCTTCAGTCTGAGCAAAGTTGGTAAGGGAATCCTAAATATGTTCCTAGGTAGCTGTGTGACCTTACACCTGGGGCTAGGTCATGGTTATATTGAGATGTAATTTTTTAAGTCCTTTTATCATCTAATGGAGGGTCGTTAAAAACACCATGCTGCTGTTGAGCTTCTGAAATGGTCTTAATCTTCCTAGGCACAGAAGACAACACGGGGAGGAAGATGGGGGAGAGTTTGTGCCTGAGGCCCCCACCTCTATTCAAGGAAGGATTTTCCAAGTTGGCATAAATGGATTCCTTGACCCCTCTCTCAAACCACCTATCTTCTCTGTCTAAAATGTGAACATTAATGTCCTCAAATGAGTGTCCTTTTTCTTTTAGATGAAGATAAACTGCTGACTCTGGTCCTGTGGTGTTATTTCTCCTGTGTTGTGCCATCCTCCTGTACATAGGTTGTTTGGTTTCTCCAATGTAGAGTTCAGAGCACTCCTCACTGCACTGGATTGCATAAACTACATTGCTTTTCTTATGTTTTGGAGTTTGATCTTTGGGGTGTACAAGCCTCTGTCTCAGTGTGTTGGTGGGTTTGAAATATACAGGTATGTGTAGCTTGAATCATGTCAACTGGATTTCTATTTTCTTAATGGAAACGTTTCGCTCCTTATCCAAGGGGCTTCTTCAGTCTGAGCAAAGTTGGTAAGGGAATCCTAAATATGTTCCTAGGTAGCTGTGTGACCTTACACCTGGGGCTAGGTCATGGTTATATTGAGATGTAATTTTTAAGTCCTTTTATCATCTAATGGAGGGTCGTTAAAAACACCATGCTGCTGTTGAGCTTCTGAAATGGTCTTAATCTTCCTAGGCACAGAAGACAACACGGGGAGGAAGATGGGGGAGAGTTTGTGCCTGAGGCCCCCACCTCTATTCAAGGAAGGATTTTCCAAGTTGGCATAAATGGATTCCTTGACCCCTCTCTCAAACCACCTATCTTCTCTGTCTAAAATGTGAACATTAATGTCCTCAAATGAGTGTCCTTTTTCTTTTAGATGAAGATAAACTGCTGACTCTGGTCCTGTGGTGTTATTTCTCCTGTGTTGCGCCATCCTCCTGTACATAGGTTGTTTGGTTTCTCCAATGTAGAGTTCAGAGCACTCCTCACTGCACTGGATTGCATAAACTACATTGCTTTTCTTATGTTTTGGAGTTTGATCTTTGGGGTGTACAAGCCTCTGTCTCAGTGTGTTGGTGGGTTTGAAATATACAGGTATGTGGTGTTTGCCAAATATCCGTTTTATCTTTTCAGACACGCCAGCCATGTAGGGAATGACCAGGTTCTTTCGTTTACTCTGAGTCTCAGCCCTATCTGTCGCTGTTTTAGGTCTGGTAGATTTAGATTTGGTGAAGGCCCAATTTGGATATCCACAGGCCTTCAGGGCTGTTCTCAGGTGCTGATTTTCATTCTTTTTGGAATCCATGGAGGTGGGGATGGTTTCTGCTCTGTGTGACAATGTCCTGATGACTCCTAGTTTGTGCTGCAGTGGATGGTGGGAGTCAAACATCAGATATTGATCTGTGTGTGTGGGTTTCCTGTAGATCCCTATTTCTAGCTTGCCACCGGTCCCAATGAGGACTTCACAGTCTAGGACTTCTAGTGAAGTCCTCATTGGGACCGGTGGCAAGCTAGAAATAGGGATCTACAGGAAACCCACACACACAGATCAATATCTGATGTTTGACTCCCACCATCCACTGCAGCACAAACTAGGAGTCATCAGGACATTGTCACACAGAGCAGAAACCATCCCCACCTCCATGGATTCCAAAAAGAATGAAAATCAGCACCTGAGAACAGCCCTGAAGGCCTGTGGATATCCAAATTGGGCCTTCACCAAATCTAAATCTACCAGACCTAAAACAGCGACAGATAGGGCTGAGACTCAGAGTAAACGAAAGAACCTGGTCATTCCCTACATGGCTGGCGTGTCTGAAAAGATAAAACGGATATTTGGCAAACACCACATACCTGTATATTTCAAACCCACCAACACACTGAGACAGAGGCTTGTACACCCCAAAGATCAAACTCCAAAACATAAGAAAAGCAATGTAGTTTATGCAATCCAGTGCAGTGAGGAGTGCTCTGAACTCTACATTGGAGAAACCAAACAACCTATGTACAGGAGGATGGCGCAACACAGGAGAAATAACACCACAGGACCAGAGTCAGCAGTTTATCTTCATCTAAAAGAAAAAGGACACTCATTTGAGGACATTAATGTTCACATTTTAGACAGAGAAGATAGGTGGTTTGAGAGAGGGGTCAAGGAATCCATTTATGCCAACTTGGAAAATCCTTCCTTGAATAGAGGTGGGGGCCTCAGGCACAAACTCTCCCCCATCTTCCTCCCCGTGTTGTCTTCTGTGCCTAGGAAGATTAAGACCATTTCAGAAGCTCAACAGCAGCATGGTGTTTTTAACGACCCTCCATTAGATGATAAAAGGACTTAAAAATTACATCTCAATATAACCATGACCTAGCCCCAGGTGTAAGGTCACACAGCTACCTAGGAACATATTTAGGATTCCCTTACCAACTTTGCTCAGACTGAAGAAGCCCCTTGGATAAGGAGCGAAACGTTTCCATTAAGAAAATAGAAATCCAGTTGACATGATTCAAGCTACAGACAATTCCACCTGGATGACTGAGAACCTTCATAGACATACAGGTATGTGGTGTTTGCCAAATATCCGTTTTATCTTTTCAGACACGCCAGCCATGTAGGGAATGACCAGGTTCTTTCGTTTACTCTGAGTCAGAGTAAACGAAAGAACCTGGTCATTCCCTACATGGCTGGCGTGTCTGAAAAGATAAAACGGATATTTGGCAAACACCACATACCTGTATATTTCAAACCCACCAACACACTGAGACAGAGGCTTGTACACCCCAAAGATCAAACTCCAAAACATAAGAAAAGCAATGTAGTTTATGCAATCCAGTGCAGTGAGGAGTGCTCTGAACTCTACATTGGAGAAACCAAACAACCTATGTACAGGAGGATGGCACAACACAGGAGAAATAACACCACAGGACCAGAGTCAGCAGTTTATCTTCATCTAAAAGAAAAAGGACACTCATTTGAGGACATTAATGTTCACATTTTAGACAGAGAAGATAGGTGGTTTGAGAGAGGGGTCAAGGAATCCATTTATGCCAACTTGGAAAATCCTTCCTTGAATAGAGGTGGGGGCCTCAGGCACAAACTCTCCCCCATCTTCCTCCCCGTGTTGTCTTCTGTGCCTAGGAAGATTAAGACCATTTCAGAAGCTCAACAGCAGCATGGTGTTTTTAACGACCCTCCATTAGATGATAAAAGGACTTAAAAAATTACATCTCAATATAACCATGACCTAGCCCCAGGTGTAAGGTCACACAGCTACCTAGGAACATATTTAGGATTCCCTTACCAACTTTGCTCAGACTGAAGAAGCCCCTTGGATAAGGAGCGAAACGTTTCCATTAAGAAAATAGAAATCCAGTTGACATGATTCAAGCTACAGACAATTCCACCTGGATGACTGAGAACCTTCATAGACTAGAGGGGATTAAAGTTTTTAGGTAGAGGAAAGATTTACAAACCTGCAAAATATTGCAAAATGTTCTAATAATGAAAATACTGAAGGAGACTTTTGAAGAATAGAATCAGAAAATAGTAGCCACAATATCAACAATGTCAGTAATGATGTCCAAAAGATGTTATTGAAGAAATGACAGGTATAGAACAAATTTTAGTTGACAAGATAGAAATGGTATCGAAAGTGGATTTAAAACTCACAGACCAAGAGAATGACTTGGAAAAGGATGTTTCACTGGATCTACAAAAGAAATTGGCTGAGACTTTGAAATTTAAAAGGGAAATACAAATGACAAACCATGAGAGTGATCTGGATAATTTTTTCCTACTAGATTTACAAAAGAGGCTTGTTAAAGTCTTGAAGAATTCTGTGCGATGGGACAAAGAAGAAATGAAGAGAAATCAAATCCTACAATATTTGAATGAATGTAAGATTAAGACTTTTAATGTAAGATTAAAACCTTACCTGTCTCCTGAGAAGCCGGAGTTAAGATTGCCCGGAGAAATATCAACAACTGCAGATGATACCACCCTAATGGCAGAAAGTGAAGAGGAACTAAAGAGCCTCTTGATGAGGGTAAAAGGAGAGAGTGCAAAAGCTGGCTTGAAACTCAACATTAAAAAAACCCAGATCATGGCACCTGGTCCCATCACTTCCTGGCAAATAGAAGGGGAAGAAATGGAAGCAGTGACAGATTTTATTTTCTTGGGCTCCAAGATCACCGCAGACGGTGACTGCAGCCATGAAATTAAAAGACGCTTGCTTCTTGGAAGGAAAGCTATGGCAAACCTAGACAGCATATTAAAAAGCAGAGACATCACCTTGCCGACAAAGGTCCGTATAGTTAAAGCTATGGTTTTTCCAGTAGTAATGTATGGCTGTGAGAGTTGGACCATAAGGAAGGCTGAGCGCCGAAGAATTGATGCTTTCGAACTGTGGTGCTGGAGAAGACTCTTGAGAGTCCCTTGGACTGCAAGGAGGTCAAACCAGTCAATCCTAAAGGAAATCAACCCTGACTGCTCATTGGAAGGACAGATGCTGAAGCTGAAGCTCAAATACTTTGGCCACCTAATGCGAAGAGAGGACTCACTGGAAAAGACCCTGATGCTGGGAAAGACTGAAGGCAAAAGGAGAAGGGGACGGCAGAGGATGAGATGGTTAGATAGCATCACCAATGTAATGAACATGAATTTGAGTAAACTCCGAGAGACAGTGGAGGACAGGAAGGCCTGGCGTGCTATGGTCCATGAGGTCACAAAGAGTCGGACACGACTAAACGACTGAACAACAACAAAAAAGATTAAGACTGTTAGAAGTAAAAGGAAGGCATATAAAGTTGGTTTATTTGATCAAGGTTAAAACAAGATATCTCTGGTAACCCTTTATGGGCTTTCTGCTGACATCAGGACTGAAAAGATGATGTTTTATGGATTTGTTTATAGATAAGAGATGGGATTTGGGATGAAGAGATAAATGTTTGTAACCTTAGAAGGGGCGAAGTGTCACTAAATTTGTTTATACTTGTGATGAAGGTTGGAAATCACTTCTTTATATATTTCTTTTCTCTTTATTATATTCCTACTTTTCTCTCTCTTTTTGCTCTTTTCTTCCTGCACTTTTTACTTCTTTCTATTCTCTCTTCTTTGTTTACTTTGTATTGGATTTTACTATTATAGTCAAATTCATATATACTTTGTGTGTATGTGTGTGTATATATATGTATTCATAAATTCCAAGCATCTAGCATGACTCTCAAGTTTAATTCTTGCTTAAGAAACTGCAATACAGGAACATAGACATACCCCAACCTGAACTGACCAGGATCCATGATTTTACCCTCATACAAGGACTTGTCTATGACTTGTCTATGACTAGTGGGTTCTCCTCCTTATTCCCCCCTCCCTTATTCTTCTGATAGCACAGCTGTGTGCTATTTCACAAACTGTTTTTTTTACTTTTTCATTTTCAAAACTGAAAATGTTTGAGTAAAAAACAAAACAAAACCCTAGGCTCTGTTTCGATGAAGGTTCTCAGTCATCCAGGTGGAACAGTCTGTGGCTTGAATCATGTCAACTGGATTTCTATTTTCTCAGTAGAAACGTTTCACTCCTTATCCAAGGAGCTTCTTCAGTCTGAGTAAAGTTAGTAAGGGAATCCTTAAATATGTTTCTAGGGTGGCTGTGTGACCTTGCACCTGGGGCTAGGTCATGGTTATTTTGAGATGTTTATTTCTAAGTCCCTTTATCATCTAAAGGAGGATCGTTAAGATTACCCTGCTGCTGTTGAGCTTTAAGACCATTTCGCAAGCTCAACAGCAGCAGGGTAATCTTAACGATCCTCCTTTAGATGATAAAGGGACTTAGAAATAAACATCTCAAAATAACCATGACCTAGCCCCAGGTGCAAGGTCACACAGCCACCCTAGAAACATATTTAAGGATTCCCTTACTAACTTTACTCAGACTGAAGAAGCTCCTTGGATAAGGAGTGAAACGTTTCTACTGAGAAAATAGAAATCCAGTTGACATGATTCAAGCCACAGACCTAGGCTCTGTTAGAATAAGGAATCAATTCTGCAGATCCTGGTTCCCAGACATGATAAATAATCTAACTCTAGGAACTCAGTTAGGGGGCGTGGTGGCTCAGCGGGTAAGACGCCAGGCTTGTCGATCGGAAGATCGCAAGTTTGGAGGTTCGAATCCCTAGCCCTGTGTGTGGAGTGAGCTCCCACACTAGCTCCAGCCCTTGCCAACCTAGCAATTCGAAAGCATGCAAATGCAAGTAGATTAATAGGTACCACTTCGGTGGGTAGGTAACAGCGTTCCACGTGCATCATGCCAGCCACATGACCGTGGAAGCATCTTCGGACAACGCTGGCTGTTCGGCTAACAAACGGAGATGAGCACTGGCCCCTAGAGTCAGACACGACTGCACAAATGTGCGGGGGGAACCTTTACCTTTACTTTTTAGGAACTCAGTTGCTATTGTCATATAATTTGGAAAGTTTATAATTAAAGGGATTAATTATTAGATAATTCAGAATTAAATCACTGGTGGAATAGCAAAATTCAAGTGATCCGTTCAGGATTTAATTATCCGATTGAAACTCCCCAAGACAACTGCTCTATACAGATATTGGTGCTGTAAGACACATCTAAAACAAAACTCTGCCCTCCAGCAACCTCAAATCTCTAAATTGATTTTGCCAACCTCTTCATGTCTGATAGCTAGTCCTTGTCTTCACCTAATAAAAAATTCCATTTTATTTGTTAGATTTATATTGTGACTTTCCTTCAGGAGTTCAAGATGGAGTACAGAGCATCTATCCATATTCTCACCAAAGAGCAACCCTGTGCAGTGGGTTGGGCTGAGAGAGAGTCATCCAGCGACTTCCACCGCTTAGGATGGCCTTGAACCTGGGTCTTCCCACTGCCAGTAACTTAACTACTATACTATATTGACTCTGTTTTCTCTCTTACACACTAAGAAATATTCTGGTTTATCACCATGTACTTTATTTTCTTTCTCCATTAAACCAATTCTTTGTTCAGTTATGCCTTCTCTCAGATGCTTCAAAATATCTTAACCCTTTAAATAACTTTGCCTTTTTATTCTTTCCAACCCAGCAGAATGTTGCAAAGGAATAGCATAAAGGGGTTCAGGACTGTCCATCAGCAAGATAACTCTCTGAAAATGAAATGTTTGTGTGGTGGAAAAAGCCAACAAAAGAAAGTTGGAGTTCAAAATTGGGCCAGATTTGGCTCGGAGTGTGGAGGAAAAAACAAGCAAATGGACAGGGGAAAAAATCCTCCAAGGCATCACTGTAGGAGAGGCAGTTGAGCAGTGGTTCAGAATGCTGCTGACTGCTCCGTCCCTAAGGTCCCATTCATTCTGGTCAAATGACCCAGAGCAGAGCTACTACAAAGTGGTTGGGGGAAAAAATCCAAAAGCCATTCTCTTTATGTTCTCCATACCTTGCTTTTTCCCCTTTCTGTTTCTTAAATACTTTGAAGTCCTTCACTGAGCTTCAGTGCCAGGCTTTTGCAGACTAGGGAAGGCTTCCTCATTTGATGTTAGTATGGGTTGAAAACTATGATTTCACACTACCCCTAGCTAGGGAAAAAGAACAGTACAGGTATATTTATCCTAATATGCCTAGGAGATCAGACTGAATTATATCTACCCAGTGAAAATGTGACACAATCCACAATCCTTTAGAATCAAGGCATCACTGGGGGGGGGGCACAATTTAGCTCAGATTCATAATATTGAGGAACAGTGGAGGAACAAAACGTAATCTAATTGTAAATGTTTTTTCTGATTGATCATCTACTTATAGAAGAGGCAGGAGAAAAAAGTCTATGAAATTGGCTAATTTTTTGTTTCAAAATAATTATCTTAACAGAATGGTCAGTTCTTTAATTTACAATAATGGAGTTTGTTTTATTTTACTTTATTTTGCTGTCATACTGGATTGATGACTCATCCAACCAATGTAAAATTCTCTTATTACTGGACACTGGGCTATCTTTTACTAAATGACTGAAGAATGAATATGCCTAATGAAACTAATATTGGAAACAGGATGGATTGGGAGGTCATTCACTATGTCATTCTTTCCTCTTTCAATGAGCCTATTAATTATTATTTTGCTCTAAGTCTTCATTCCAACAAGATACACAGCTTTTTAAAAAATATATGTAATTGGACATGATCTGTTATCTGTGTCCTGATAAGTTATAAGCTATTAACAGGTTGTGATTAGTGAATTGACTCTCTAAACACTTCACCAAATATAAAAATAAGCAGGAGCATCAGAATGTTCAAATGGTTTGAATTTTCATGCTCAATTTCAACATATGCCCTCAACTCCCACATAACCATCCTTGGGTGGCCAGATTAATTGCTAAGTAAATAAATCAATGCTGGAAACTGACAAAGGAAACCTTTTATGATTGCTGGAGTTTTTTAAAAAGTGAGAAAAAAGAAAGAACCAATAGTGCCCCAGTAACTAAGGAATTCTGCAACTATATTCTTCAGTCCTCTTTCAACAAAAAGAACTCAAGGAAGTTAGATCTGTTTTAACTGTCTCTACTACAAAAGGTCCAAAAGATGTCATAGATGCAATTTTCTTAATAGGAATTATTTTAATAAGCAATTGACATTCAAAGCATCCCAGAGCTTCAATTTTTTTAACCAAAATATCCAGTACTGGTACTCAGCTTCATGGCTATATGGTCGTTTGCTGACCAGCACTTTTTAAAATGTGGCTGATTTTACACTATTTATTTTTTCCGTATTAACTAACAGTTTACGTACTCATGCAAAAATGCTAAAGTGGTAACTGTTTAAGTAATTGTGGAAAGCTACTATGCTTTTGAAATGCTGAACTATGCTGGTTCAGGAAATGAGGAAAGAAGACATGCATAAAGGGAAATCAGGCTAGCTGATAACCTATGTCACACTGAAATTAATGAATATACAGCATTAGGCAGGAAATGTCATGGTTACAAAAGCAATTTTGGAAACTAGATCTGAATTATGGAATCAGGAGTCAGTGCACATGGAGGCAAAGACACCGGCTAAAATGGTCAGAAGGGAGATTTCACTGAATATGAAGAGATAGTAAAAACAGACAATACCCAGCATTCTCCAGACAATGATGCACATTTCAGTTCTATAAGTGAAAAATGTATCCTTGGATTCACAGGAAGCAATCAAATAAAGATATCTTTTACCAATGGTGTAACATGAAAGAGAGACTACAGATTTATAAGTAAATAATGGAAAGTCAAAGAAGAGTTCCACACTAACAAAATAAATCCACCTTTTTTTAAACAAAATAAATCCACTATTTTTTTTAGCAGTGGACTATCATTCATATACATAGGATAAAAAAAAAGTCTGAAGGATAAGCTGACATTCTTGACCTAAGGTCAAAATCTTGCTTAATTGTACACTTGAACAACTTTTTTCAGCCTAAGACTAGAATGGCAAAAGAAGCCACAAGTACATGTACACACATATATACTTGTCATGTACACATACTCACACTCAAACTTCTCCCGCTGCCTCAAAGCTTTGGTCTGTATATGAATCATGCACAGAACTGTAGGTCATTACCACAACTGGCTGGAACGTTAACTCTCAGAAGCTAGTCAAGGGTCTCTTTGTTCCCCCCAACCCTGCCTGCATTTAATTTAATCATTATTTGGGGGGAGGTGGGGAATCCAGGGCAAGGATTACTTGACTGTTCCACATTCCATTGAAAATTACAGCAGCAGCTTCAAAATATTTAGAGGAATAAAGAAGGCAAGTTAGATATATTGTCAAGATTTTACAGCCTAAATAAAACATACACTTGAAACACGGTCGGAATGTATGGTAGAAAAAGCAGTTTAAAGCTTTAGTAGTCTCTACCCTATTTCAAAAATCAAAAGTATTTTTCCACACTATTATTTGATCATTATGAGGATAATTAAGTAACCCATTAGTTAAAGCTCTGATTACTTTCACTTCCTTGATTTAAAAAAGATCAATATTCCAAGTTACCAATTGCAGTTATAATCGGTGTATTACACACATGATTAGAATTAGTTTTTAGGATCCAAGGCAAGACTTGTGAAAGTTTAAATAACATAGAATAAAAATCAAATGGACAATGAAACAAAAGCAAAATAATATGTACTGACCAGTATGCATTTTCCACCGCTGTTTAAAAACAGCCCCTTATTAACATTTTCCAATTAAAAACCATTTAGAGCAACTTTTTAGCCCCTTTAGTTTGGCATGAAATGTTTCACATATATCTTGTTCCTTTCTAATATATCACCAACAGTCAAGTCCATTGGGAAGAATTTAGATTACTTTGGCAAGCGAGATGTCATATCTGCTGAGGAATTGACAAAGGAATGCATCTCCATTTTCCAGGCAACAACAATAAAGTATTTTTCCCTATATTGTGTGATCCTGCCTCTTTCCCATCAACTAGTTACTCTGCCCTCTCCCCCCCAACAATACCTGTATGTTTATTTCCACGTACTTCCATGCATATACAGAAGCAAAACTACCTTCTACAGCATAGCTTTCCAAACTGTGTGTCGGGACACGTTAGTGTGTCAGCTGCAGTGTCTGGGTGTGTCGCGGCTGCTGCTGCCTCCAACCCCTGCCAGGATTCCACACAGGTCCTAGTGCCTGCCTTGTGCCTTGCTGCCTCCAAACCTGCCCTGCCAGGATTCCACACAGGTCCTAGTGCCTGCCTTGTGCCCTGCTGCCTCCAAACCTGCCCTGCCATGATTCCACACAGGTCCTAGTGCCTGCCTTGTGCCCTGCTGCCTCCAAACCTGCCCTGCCAGGATTCCACACAGGTCCTAGTGCCTGCCTTGTGCCCTGCTGCCTCCAAACCTGCCCTGCCAGGATTCCACACAGGTCCTAGTGCCTGCCTTGTGCCCTGCTGCCTCCAAACCTGCCCTGCCAGGATTCCACACAGGCCCTAGTGCCTGCCTTGTGCCTTGCTGCCTCCAAACCTGCCCTGCCAGGATTCCACACAGGCCCTAGTGCCTGCCTTGTGCCCTGCTGCCTCCAAACCTGCCCTGCCAGGATTCCACACAGGCCCTAGTGCCTGCCTTGTGCCTTGCTGCCTCCAAACCTGCCCTGCCAGGATTCCACACAGGTCCTAGTGCCTGCCTAGTGCCCTGCTGCCTCCAAACCTGCCCTGCCAGGATTCCACACAGGTCCTAGTGCCTGCCTTGTGCCCTGCTGCCTCCAAACCTGCCCTGCCAGGATTCCACACAGGTTCGTGCCTGCCTTGTGCCCTGCTGCCTCCAAACCTGCCCTGCCAGGATTCCACACAGGTCCTAGTGCCTGCCTTGTGCCTTGCTGCCTCCAAACTTGCCCTGCCAGGATTCCACACAGGTCCTAGTGCCTGCCTAGTGCCCTGCTGCCTCCAAACCTGCCCTGCCAGGATTCCACACAGGTCCTAGTGCCTGCCTTGTGCCCTGCTGCCTCCAAACCTGCCCTGCCAGGATTCCACACAGGTCCTAGTGCCTGCCTTGTGCCTTGCTGCCTCCAAACCTGCCCTGCCAGGATTCCACGCACGTCCTAGTGCCTGCCTTGTGCCCTGCTGTAAGAGTGTGTCGCGAAATGATGCCTTGCTGTAAGAGTGTGTCGTGAAATAATGCATGTCTAAAAAGTGTGTCACCAACATGAAAAGTTTGGAAAGCTATGTTCTACAGTAAGTGCCTAGCTAGATCAAAGGGTTGCCAGAGAACCAAGTACCTTAATTTGTGAAGGCTTGCTTATGAGCAACAACCATGTGCAGGTCAATTTAATTCTTCATACTTTTCTCTGAGATATAAAATTAAGGGCCATTTCTTAAAGACGTTCATTGAAGATGGTCATAGCCCACTGAGAGTCAGTGAAAGCCAGTGGTATAATAAATAAACAAATATTCTCTCCACAGTTTCATTAGTCTTAATTTAAATGTTGCAGAACAGTGAGATGAATTTATTATTGGCGCTGACAATTTAATTCACCGCTAGAAAAGATTAATTCAGTATAAAATAATCACAGCCTTGCTGTTTATTTCTTTGTCTCATAAAGTTGGCTCCAAATACTTCCTTAAATGCTGTGAAACATCCAATGTTTCATCATCCATATGAATAAAATGAACAATGGAGATTGCTGCAAGAGGTGGCAAACTTCACCAGTTGCCTGGAATGTCAGCAAAACATCAGACATTATGTCCTGTAATTTGTCTTGCACAATACCAATCCTACTTACAAGACATCCTTGCATTCTACCTTCACTGATGCCCTTTCTCAAACTGCTAAGAAAAACCTATGTTGACTTGGTTACCAATAGCACCACAGCTGAATAACTGACTTGTCACCCACAGACTGCTGCTCCCCACCTTTTAGATGATCTGAATCTAAACAAATGCAAAAAGTTGCCAAAACTCAAGCAAATTGCTACATCAAGGTCAACACAGATTCTGAATAAGTACAGAAGGTAACTATCTTTTTTCTCTAAATACATAATACAATATCTTTCTCTCATCCTTAATTTTGCAGCAATCATTCTCGAACTTGTATTTTTTTCTCAACGATGTCCTCTTTCACTACAACATTCCACCAAGTATTCTTGGAACTCCACACTCTTCTGTGGCACTCCATAATTTTCCCCCCCACTCTGTTCTAAACATTTTCCACAACCATTTTTCACTCATTCTGTTATGAGATTAATCTATATTTCTCTTGCTGCAGTAATTCTCCTTACACTCCATTTACTTTCAACTGTTTTCTTTTCTTTCATTTTTTTCCAAGATTCACTTGTGGCATTACCAAAAAACTGGTCTGGTCCACATCCATAATCTCTTATCACTTTTGTATCCTTCACTAATTATCTCAGTCTTTCAACATGAACAATCAAATCTATCATTTTATTTATTTATTATTTATTAAATTTCTATGACCGCCCATCTCCCCCTCAAGGAGGGACTCTGGGTGGTTCACAGCCATCATGCTTATAGATTTGTATTTCTCCTTTCCCAGAGTATGTATGAATAGACATGCTTAGACTACATATTTGAAACACCCAGACTTTTTTCTAATTCATTTTTGGGTGTTTGAATGTTACTTTTTCTGTGTTCTTCTCTTATGCCCACCCATCCATTATTGTCACCTTATGCAATCTTTTTCCCCTGGAAAGCAGTCATTCGGAAGGTTGTGCCAGTTTTTTCTGAGAACTCCTCCCTCTTTCTTTCATGGAGCACAGCCTATACCTAACACCAACCTATGAATTCTCACTTTCATTTGCACCAACAACCTAGATGATGCCAAGGTATGTATGCCTTCTGACATACATTTTAGCCCATTCATTCATAATAAAATCTACACCTTAATTTTCCTGCATGTATTCATTAATTGCATTCCCCAAGATCAGACCACCTTCATTCAGCTCTATTACAGTCTTCTCCTTTCTCTTAGTTTCACAGACAGACAACACATCTATTTTTCTTACTTTCAACTTTATTTTATGGAAATAAATTATAAAATTTTACCTTACAGCAAGCAACTTTTGTTTAATTGAGCAACTTTTGGTTAATTGATTGCTAGGAAATGCCTCTTACGCTTCATGGACTTGCAGTTTTATATAACCATTCATGACCAAATCTACTATGCTCTAGGCCAGAGGTGGGGAACCTTTTTTCTGCCAAGGGCCATTTGGATATTTATAACATCATTCGCGGACTGGGGGGGCGGGGTTTGCGGGCGGGAGCTCCTAGAGGGCCAGACCAAATGATTTTGCGGGCCTTATACGGCCCACGGGCCGGACGTTCCCCACCCCTGCTCTAGGCCAACAATCAGGCAAGGAAGGATTTCTACATATCAACTGAAACACATGAATAGAGGCATTTTTAAAAAATGAATAAATTTTAAAGTAGAGATAAGGCTTAGTTAAAAAAATATTTTAAAAATATTGATGAACAGGTTTTTAAATGTATCAGTTCATACATATATATATTGTATCTTGATGAAAATATCATAATGTATTTTACAATCTTTTACTGTAACATAATGTCAAGAAGATTCTAAAGCAGAGCTTTCCAAACTTTTCATGTTGGTGACACACTTTTTAGACATGCATCATTTCGCGACACACTCTTACATCAAGGCATCATTTCACGACACACTCTTACAGCAGGGCACAAGGCAGGCAGTAGGACCTGTGCGGAATCACAGCAGGTTTGGAGGCAGCCAGGCACAAGGCAGGCACTAGGACCTGTGCAGAATCACAGCAGGTTTGGAGGCAGCAAGGCACAAGGCAGGCACTAGGACCTGAGCGGAATCACAGCAGGTTTGGAGGCAGCAAGGCACAAGGCAGGCACTAGGACCTGCGCGGAATCCTGGCAGGGCAGGTTTGGAGGCAGCCAGGCACAAGGCAGGCACTAGGACCTGTGCGGAATCACAGCAAGTTTGGAGGCAGCAAGGCACAAGGCAGGCACTAGGACCTGAGCGGAATCACAGCAGGTTTGGAGGCAGCAAGGCACAAGGCAGGCACTAGGACCTGCGCGGAATCCTGGCAGGGCAGGTTTGGAGGCAGCCAGGCACAAGGCAGGCACTAGGACCTGTGCGGAATCACAGCAGGTTTGGAGGCAGCAAGGCACAAGGTTGGCACTAGGACCTGCGCGGAATCCTGGCAGGGCAGGTTTGGAGGCAGCCAGGCACAAGGCAGGCACTAGGACCTGTGTGGAATCACAGCAGGTTTGGAGGCAGCAAGGCACAAGGTTGGCACTAGGACCTGAGCGGAATCCTGGCAGGGCAGGTTTGGAGGCAGCCAGGCACAAGTCAGGCACTAGGACCTGTGCGGAATCACAGCAGGTTTGGAGGCAGCAAGGCACAAGGCAGGCACTAGGACCTGAGCGGAATCACAGCAGGTTTGGAGGCAGCAAGGCACAAGGCAGGCACTAGGACCTGCGCGGAATCCTGGCAGGGCTCAGAGGCAGCAGAAGTCGCGACACACCCAGGCACTGCAGCCAACACACTAACGTGTCCTGACACACAGTTTGGAAAACTCTGTTCTAAAGTACAGTAAAGGGAAGAAAATGAACAGATGCAATTTTAGCTTAGAGTTCAGTCTTCTTGCAACCAAGAGAGAGCCACAATATGTCAGCTTATCTGGGAAGGGAATTTCACATTTGGTTTCTCTTTCTCTGAGAGCCACCTCCAAATCTTACTTTATGGAAACATTCTAGGAAGAGACTATGAAGGTGACTTTAGGATCCAGACAGAGATTTTTGGAAGAAACAATACTTTAATATAACCCCATCCCACTTATTTAGAGCATTATAAAACCAACACTCTGAACTGGATTCAGAAACAGATTGGCAACAAGTGCAGATAAAAAGACCCAGAATTATATGTCTTATTAATCTGTTTAGATGTATACATTGCCCTACAACCTCTCTACATTTACTGTTGAACTGAAATAACCGGTCTTAGTGAATAATCTTGCCAAACTATTTTGGGTCAGTTGAAATTTCCAGATTATTTTAAAAGATAGCTGCACAAACAATGCACTGTACTGATCCAATCTGAAAGTTACTAGAGCATAAACTATTTCTGTCCAGATACTACTGCAATTGGTATAACAACTCAAGCTAATGGAAATGGTTTTATGCCACCAAAGCCACTTGCTGTTCCAGTGACCGTGAAACATCAGAAAGACCCTAAAACTACAAATGTGACCCTTTAGTTTGAGTGCAAACTGCATCAGAACAGATTGAAAATTGTTCCATCATGGAGCTCCATTCTTTCATCCAGACTGTATTAGAAGACTACCTCTCCTGGATTTCGTGTTTCTCTCTCTCTCTCTCTCTCTCTCTCTCTCTCTCTCTCTCTCTCTCCCTCTCCCTCTCCCTCTCCCTCTCCCTCTCCCTCTCCCTCTCCTCCTTCTCCCTCCCTCTCTCTCTCTCTCTCTGTGTGTATCTATATGTACACACACACGGGAGGACTTAATAATTTTACCTTGTATTTTCATATAGCATGAGGAAAAATGTAACTGTCAATTCCATAACACAATTGTCAAGGAACAATGTAATAGTCCACTAGCATCACTGCATCTCTAGGGAATTTCTACAAAAAAGGACCCCATATCACAATTCAGATTATCTGTCCAGAGGTATGCCATGATTGATGAAATGAAAGGCCAACAGAATCAATAAAGCTGCACTCTCCACTTCCCTTTCTTGGGCCCAGGCAGCTTCCATTCTCATCAGCCTTAATGCTGGATTGAAACTGATCTAGATAATTTATTTCAACCAAGAATGTAGTTGGATATAATATAACTACACCTGAAATGTGAACCCAAATTCTACACGGCTGTGCATCTAATCATGCTGATAAAGAGATGATTCAGTGACCTTGTCTTCAACAAGTAGTAAGTAGCATTGGTTAATAGGCTTGAGGTAAGGACGATATTCTGAATTACAGCTTTGGAACTGTATATAATTTCTTGATAGTAAAGGAGTTCAGTCTCATATCATAGACAAGAATGCAGCAGTCTCAGAGATTCATGCAACAGAAGGAAGAAAAGAAATTGCAACAGACTTTTATAACTCAATTGGAACTCAGCCACTAGCTGAGCATATGGAGGAAACAGTGTTATGGGAAGCGAGATTCTGGTGACCCAGAAGACTCCAGTGGAGAAACAGAAGTAGAGCCAGGCACTCTAAGAAGATTAGCTCAGCTTCCTTCTAGATATATAATCACTGAGATGATTTTTGTTGTTGTTCAGTCGTTTAGTAGATAAAGGCCCTGAATGATTCTGTAATACAAACTGTTGACACGGTAATGCAAATTGTTAGATAGCATGATTGTTTGGAAGCAAATTATATACAACTTTTTTTAAAAGCTAAAATACAATTGAACAATCTGTCTCTTTTTGCCAAAATGTAATACATACATAAGAGTTTCAAAAAATATATCAACATCTGTTTGATTCAGGGACATCTCTTTCCTGCTGCTAAGGAATAATGTGACATCTCTACTTTGTGAGCTGTACTGGTTGCCAGTGGTCATCCAGATGTAATTCAAGGTGTTGATGGTAATCTATAAAGCCCTTCATGGATTAGGCTCTGGTTATTTGAGGGAACACCATTCTACAATTGTCTCTGCCCATCAGATTGGAAAGGGTTGGCATGCTCCAAGACTCCTCAATGAAGAAAGTCACCTTATGGGTTCCCTGAATTTTGCCTTCTCTGCTGCTGCCCCTGCCCTGTAGAGAAGCATTTCTCCTGAGGTCCTTATGGCCCCAACCCTGCTGTTCTTCAGGAAGGCCTTAAAAACCTGACTCTTACATTTTCTTCCAGGCCAAAGTGATTTGTGAACCTACTGGTGTATTATCATCTTTTACAGTTGTTTTCCTGCATGCTTGTCTATTTGTTTTGTTCTTTTACTGTTATAAACCTTCTCTATACTCCACCTTGAGTTGTATGACAATTAGGTGGCCTTAAAAGTCCAGTAAGTTGATTAAATTAAAGAAACCAAAGTATAACAACTTTTTCCTTAAAAAGTCAATGTGTTAAAAAAACAACAACCCAGCAGGAGAACTTGCTCAAAATCCAATTTTGGAACCATGCAGAGCTATCACAGGCCCACATAAAAAAAAAAAAAAAAGACACGAGAGTTGGAATGGGAAGTGAGGTTGGAACAAAGAAATTTACTGTTCTTTTCTGAACTAGGTTCTGTTTAAATGCATTACCTTCAAATTTTATAGAGTTTAAAAAGAGCACTTCATTTACAAAATGCAAAACATCAAAAGGTTCTTGAAAAAGGAAGAATGGAAACAATATCAAAGTAATCTGTCCTCCAGAGATTTATAGACAGAGAATCAGAATCTAATGTGAGCAAAGAGGAAGTTTACATGTAAGACAGGAATAAAATTCTTCCCCTTAAGTGAAAACAATCTCTGTATAGACCAGTGATTCTCTACCAGTGAGATGTAGAGAATTCAGAAGGGACACATATTTAGGCTGCCTCTAAATATCCAAACATTCTTTTTACAATAATGGCCATTTCGTTTCTATCACAAAGAGGTCCAGGTGGTTTGATAGAGTGTGGTAATAGTGTGGATTTAAGATATGAAACATGGAGATTTAGAACACTAAGGCTGTTTTGGAATTGGATCAGATTATTTTCTTTTCTTCAACAGAAAAAAAGGATGATGAATACATAGCCCCCATTCCTGAAATATATAAATTTGATGCAAACCTACCCTATTTCATAATTAAACTAAGTGTAGATGGCAAAGGAGGTTAAATTCTTGCTGATGAATATATATTAATATAATATAAGTCACATAGCTATCTCTTAATTTTTCAATGAGAGCCAGTTTGGTATAGTGGTTAAGGCACCAGGCTAGAAACCAGGAGAAACCAGGAGTTCTAGTCCCGCCTTAGGCACAAAGCCAGCTGGGTGACCTTGCAGCAGTCACTCTCTCAGCCCTAGGAAGAAGGCAATGGCAAACCACTTCCGAAAAACCTTGCCAAGAAAACTGCAGGGACGTATCTAGGCAGTCTCCGAGAATTGGACATGACTGAACGGATTAAAAAAAATCAATAAATTTTCCTGGGCTTAAAAATGTGTTGTGCTTTTTGTTGTGTTTCCTTATACTTATTAAAATAAATGGTGGCTGCTCTTTTTAGATGTTAAATTAAACTGCTACTCTCTTAAATGATACCAGAAGTATCATTTCCCTGAATGGTCTACTTCAGGCACAGCTTCTCTCTTTATTCTTATATTTTCACCTGTTGTACAGCAGAAAAGGTAAAAATATAGTGTGTGTGTGTGTGTGTGTGTGTGTGTGTGTGTACACACCCATATATACACACAAGGAACTGAAAGAAGCAACAGCCCTGTGCAAAAACTATGTATCAAGAATGTAGATCCTACTTTTATTAGACTGACTGCAGAATTTACATGGATTTATATTCAACCAGTATGCTGTATATGGAAATAACTTTCTGCAAGAAAAAAAAATCATGGTATCTTACCCTTTTAAAACCTCCTATTTTGTTCTTAATGCATTGCTTTTCTCCCTTACAATATTCCAATACCACTCCCACTCTCAACAGCAAATACTAGTGTTCCTACCCATTAAACAATCTTCTATGATGGAAAAACCTTAACCAGGGCAGCAAACACCACTCGGAGTAAATGAGAAGCATTAACAATACATTCTGCATACCACCCAGATTTTTAGCTTTGGCAGTCAACCTGACTTCCCTTATCGCTAGAGATACATTTGAAGTGGTTGGCAGCCTTCCATCCATTGCTCAACTAAATGAGGCCCTTCTTCATAACATAGCCCTGAAAAGAATCTCTTCATCATGTTACACAAAGATAAATCCTTAATCGGATTATGTTAAACCATCTCGCAAGCTATTTCTAACAGCAAACAAATATGACAAAGCAGGCTGGAAACAACAGACTTTTGAAAAGCTTCACAAGACCCAAATATATAAATTGCTTCTGGAAGTTTGGAAGTTAATCATGTAAAAGGAAAAGGATGCCAGAGGATGACAGGCAGTATGCCTGAACCATCTCTGTAACATCTTCATTTTACAACAAGAAAGATCTTGCAGTAAGTGACAAGAGAATTTGTTGTTGCCTGCAAATTGCTCAGTGGAAGGCTAAGTTACCTACTTCCATGGATTCATTTTATGGAAAGTTAAAACTATTCTTTGTTGCACTGTTGGAAGAAACAAGAGGGGGCCACCTTTCCTCATGGAATCCATGGCTATGTCAGGATTCACAGATAATAGCTGTGACAGGATGCATCTTTCCTTCTCTGCAATAAGGGCTAAGGCACAACTGTGTCTCACACTCTTATCACACTCACAGACCCATGTAGCCGGAAGGCTGGATTAGAGCAGCAGCCATGTCTTAGATTTAGAACTATCCTTGAAAGGGGAGTTGCTTCATCTGGCACAGTAGCAGTGCATCTCTTGAGCTTTTCAGTTTATCATGACTATGCTTCATATTTAGTGCTAACAATTCACTACACATTTTTTTGTGATTTTAATCAGAATGAGCTTTTGGAACTGGTACACCAGGCATAATTGTAAATAATTCTCTTTCTCAGGCTTTACTAGTTTTGCTCCTGTTTGGAAACACTTATTCATGCTTATTTGTTCATTAACACTGTCTTGAATAAATGTACACTAAGTACCTTTCACTTATTAATGCTTCTGCTTATTAGATGCAAGCTCTACATTATACATACGTTTATCCTCCAGATGCAAGCTCTCATACAGTTTGCAAATTATCTCATAAAAGACAGCACAGAGGCAATTAAGTTTGTTTCTAGATGCATACATTGTCTCTTTATTTTTATTGTTCCTATTTTTTTAAGTGTAAGCAGCCCAGAGTCATATACAGTCGGCGGCCTCTAAATGGTACTAAATAAATAAGAACAGAACTGTAAGCACTCAAAGAAAACAGTCATTGTTGTCATTCTAGATCAGAGCTTTCCAAACTGTGTGTCGGGACACATTAGTGTGTCAGCTGCAGTGCCTGGGTGTGTCACAGCTGCTGCTGCCTCCAAGCCTTGCCAGGATTCCATGCAGGTCCTAGTACCTGCCTTGTGCCTTGCTGCCCCCAAACCTTCTGTGGTTCCACGCAGGTCCTAGTGCCTGCCTTGTGCCCTGCTGTAAGAGTGTGTCGCGAAATGATGCATGTCTAAAAAGTGTGTCACCAACATGAAAAGTTTGGAAAGCTCTGCTCTAGATCCAACAAGTTATATAGTGGTAGGGACGCGGTAGCTCAGCAGGTTAAACAGCTGAGTTGTAGGCTGCTGATCAGAAGGTCGGCAGTTCAAACCCCGCGCGACGAGGTGAGCTCTCGTCACTAGTCCTAGCTCCTGTCAACCCAGCAGTTTGAAAGCCTTGCAAGTAGATAAATGGGTACCACCTTAATGTGGGCTAATTTGCCGGCGTCCTGTCGGGAAGTTGGCTCCGCTGGAGGGGAGGATCGGAGGAAGATAAAAAATGCGGTGGTGACGACGGACCCGGATGTGACAGCTACAGGATGTCAGCAGCAAGCTCAAGGCATCCTGGGAATTGTAGTCCAGAGCCTAGTAGAGTCGGTTCCCTCTCCCCTTTCCCTTCACGCACGGTGAACTGTATATTGGTGTATTGTATAATTGAATTGTATATATGATTGTAAGCCGCCTAGAGTCCTCCACTAGGGAGGGGATAGGTGGGGTATAAATATCACTATAAATAAAAATAAATAAATATAGCAAATGTTATAAACATCCTTATAATGCTCTTAGGCAACATATCTTTACAGATTATTCAAGATAAAACATGGTTGAAGTCAAAAGATGGAAGGTCAATTACTGTATAAACATTCACAGCTCTACCCAAATGTGTTCTAGTAGTATGGATTTTTCCATGCAGCACAGATAGGCTAGGTTATTGTAAACCCACATGCAAAAGTGGCTTTAATTTGTATAACATGAGATTTCATATATCTGTGGAGTCCTTGGTGTTCTCTGAGCCTTGTTGTTTTCTGGCAGACGTTTCATTGCCAGACTAGGCAACATCTTCAGTGTGAAAAGGGAGTGGGACTTGCTTTCTTTTTTTTCCCAACCTACTACAACACAACCAACAGAAGCTATAAAAACGGTAACACTACCATACATCAGAAACATCTCAGAAACTACCAACAGACTGTTACAACCACACGGTATCACTGTAGCACATAAACCAACCAAAACCCTTCAAAACATCTTAAGTAACCCAAAAGACCCAGTAGCCTAAGAAGAAAAAACAGGAGTTATCTACAACATACAGTGTAAGGACTGTAACAGCCACTATATAGGACAGACAGGCATAAGACTAGCAGAGCGCATCCACGAACACCAACTAGCAGTCAGAAGACACAATGAAAACTCCTTAATCTCACAACACATGGATAGACTCAACCATACTTTCAACTGGGAAACTGTGAGCATCCTAAACAAATCCAAATCCAAAAACGCTAGAGAATTCCTGGAAGCTTGGCACTCAGACAAAGCAGCCATCAACAGACACATAGAGGTAAACAACATTTACATACCATTTAAAAAGAGACAATAGAAAAGCCAAAAGACCAGAACACCTCCTTGCCAGCAATCAACACCCAGATATGCAAAGATTAACACCAGGATTAACACCAGATGAACAATCAAACAGCACAATATACCTTAATCAAGGAACTATTAACTTAGTCAATCAATCAATCAAACAGCAAACAACACCCAATCAAGGAACTCCCAAGGAGTGAACTACACCTCCACCAACACAAGCAGGACAAGCCATGGTATATAAACAGAGAGCAAGTCCCACTCCCTTTTTGCACTGAATATGTTGCCTAGTCTGGCAATGAAATATCTGCAAGAAAACAACAAGGCTCAGAGAATACCAAGGACTCCACAGTTCAACCCTGAGCTACAAATATTCTCTTCGATTTCATATATCTGCCTCTAAGGACAATGTTAACAGAAAAGGACTATCTTTCATGAACAAATTACTTTCAGTTAGCTCACATATAACACATCTGCATATAAATCAGATACAAAAATTAATGTGATTAGAAGCTATCCAAATAAGACATTAATATCATAAAACTACATAAAGTAATGAACAAGCAACAGAAACTTACACTATGAAAACAATGAACCAAAAAAATAAATTAACAATACATAAAAGATGCATGACATCAGCCATTAAAATCCAGCAGCAAATTAAGCATGGCTACTATATGAGAAAGGTAAGGAATAAAAATATGTTTTCAGATTTTCTTGTAAAGCTTGACAAAGAAGAGGCTCTCCAAATTAATGATCAATTGCATAATTCATTCAGCAGAGCAGAACTTCATGCACTGTTTGCTTGCACGCAAGATCTAAAGATACCCTTGAGTCAAGCTCAGCTCCTGGTGATTGCATTTATGCAGTTTTCTTGGCAGCATTGCCTTGTCTTGTCCAAAACTTTTTTGACTTCCCAGTCTAGATGCTATATTAATTTTTGAAGTAAACTCACCCATGTAGCCAGGATAACTATTTTGAAAAGATTACTAGGAGCATTTTAACTTGTAACCCAGGAGTCAAAAATACTGTACTGTTCCTCTTTGGGGGTTGCATGTTAACATTCTGAAGAATCCTCTGTTTTCTAAGAAATTTTATTCCTCTTGATCTAGCGCAGTGTTTCTCAACCTTGGCAAATTTAAGATGTGTGGACTTCAACTCCCACCTCCATGGCTGGCTGGGGAATTCTGGGACTTGAAGTCCACACATCTTAAAATTGCCAGGGTTGAGAAACACTGCTCTAGAGCATCGGAAGAATACATGTCCTATTCTTGAGGACAGAAGACATCATCTGGTACACCATTCCCCAACACAGTACCTCCAAATGTATTGAACTGGGAGACCAGCTTAGGGTGGTTTAATAAAATGTGCCTTTGTTCAACCAGTTTTTAAGCATATCTGATGACGATACATTCAAATAACACAGAGCTTTCCAAACTGTGTGTCGGAACACGTTACTGTGTCAGCTGCAGTGTCTGGGTGTGTCGCGGCTGCTGCTGCCTCCAAGCCCTGCCAGGATTCCACGCAGGTCCTAGTGCCTGCCTTGTGCCCTGCTGTAAGAGTGTGTCGCAAAATGATGCATGTCTAAAAAGTGTGTCACCAACATGAAAAGTTTGGAAAGCTCTGACATAACACATTCAGGGCTACAATATATAGTTCCATGTTTATAAGGAGGAACAGACAAAGAGTTAAGCCTGAACAGGGAAAGTGAGTACAGGTAGCCATTATTATTATTATTATTATTATTATTATTATTATTATTATTCATATAAAGGTTTTCACATATATGCAGTGCTGGTCTTCTTTTTACTTTACCCATTTATAAAATGGCAAACAGGCTTTTGCGCATGTGTAAAGTATGTTGTTAAGGGTCATGTCATCTGTGCAATGCACATGTATTTTCTCCTCCTTTTCCTCTACTCAGCCATGGTGGATCTTGCTAGCTTCCTTGAGGCAGCTGATCCCCTTCTTCAGAACAGCCGGTGACTGTGTTGCTGGATGCTGGTGCTGCTGCCTGCAGACCACTTGCTTTGATTTTTTTAAAATATAATATTTATTGAGAGTTTTAACAATAGTAAGAACTGTAGCTTGAATCATGTCAACTGGATTTCTATTTTCTCAGTGGAAACGTTTCGCTCCTTATCCAAGGAGCTTCTTCAGTCTAGAAGCTCCTTGGATAAGGAGCGAAACGTTTCCACTGAGAAAATAGAAATCCAGTTGACATGATTCAAGCTACAGACAATTCCACCTGGATGACTGAGAACCTTCATATACAAATAGTAAGAACTAATACAAACTAAAGTAGAACAAAAAGAAAAAAGGGAGAAATAAAATAAAAAGCTAAAAGTGGAATGATCGAGAGGCCACTTAACCACAATCATAAAAGAGCCACACAGAGCAAAAAAACCAGTGTGAGCCACGTGGCACAAGCAAAGTAACTCCTTCCATCGCCAGGTGAACAAGTCTGAATGTGCTTTCCCCCTCTCCCCCTTTATCTTCATGAGAACTAGGGAAGGTTATGTCTGAGATGCTTACTCAATTTGCATTTCTGCCCCAGGCTCAAATTTCTTTTATCTGACCGTTGCCTTGGTTGCAGCTCTTCCTCCTGTTCCTCAAGGTTATTCCTACTCCCCATTACACATAGAGCCTTGCAACTGAGCTGAATGAACCTCCCCCTCCCAATTTTCAAAGAACCAAGATCTCATTATTCATGGTTTCTTTATTCTTGGTTTTATACTGCAACAGAACCCCCATGTACACCAAGGGCTGCTTGCATATATTCTTGCATGTGTGTATTCCCCAAATTTAAGTGTGGTTACAATGTTGAAAAAAGTGATTACTTGATTGGCAGGTGCTAATTTATCCTTAAACAAGTAACCAATGGTAAATTGGAGCATAAACTCCAGGGGAAGTTTCAATAATTTTCACTGCAACAACACAGGTTTCTTATTTTATAAAATTACACTGGCAATATATTTTAAATGGAAATTGTTAGCAAAGAAGTAAATAAAGTGATGAAACTAGGACTAGTTGTATCTTCTTAATTTCTAGAGCACTTGTAAAAGAGTTGTATATCAACTAAGTATGATGTTGTTGATGTTTTGGAAGCTACTAAAGACAGTTGCTTCAAAGAACTTTCCCCTAATTTTTATCATTTTTAACTACTGTTTTTATTGATTTCATTCTTATGTTTGGTTGCTGTTGTCTTTAGTGAAGTTTGTACTGTATATGTTATAGCTGATTTTTTTATATTCTATGTAACCAGCCTATATATAGTGGTGGGATAGAAATGTGTAAAATAAATAAAATACATAGAGTTGTAGCATAACTGAAGGGATTATTTAAAAATGAAATGGGTGCTTAAAGATAGTTGTGGTTTGTTGGTACTGTTTTTACATAGTTGTAGTTTGTTGTTACTGTTATCAGCCCAAATCAATCCACAGCAGGATGAAGATTTCTTCACTAAAGATTATGGACCATAACCTACTATGCTGGTCCACTGAGGTTGGTAGGTAAAGGTAAAGGTTTTCCCCTGCACAGTCATGTCCGACTCTAGGGGCCAGTGCTCATCTCCATTTGTTAGCCGAAGAGCCAGCACTGTGCAAAGACGCTTCCATGGTCATGTGGCCGGCATGACGCACGTGGAATGCTGTTACCTACCCACCGAAGTGGTACCTATTAATCTACTTGCATTTGCATACTTTCGAATTGCTAGGCTGGCAAGAGCTGGGGTGAGTGCGGGAGCTCACTCTGTCACGTGGCGCTCGGGTCTCGAACCGCCAACCTTCTGATCGACAAGCCTGGCGTCTTAACCGCTGAGCCATCACGCCCCCACTGAGGTTGGTAGATAGATACTTTTCGACTTTCCAGTCTAGGGCTGAGAGAATAGTTCAAAGTCACCCAGCCAGGTTCCATGCCTAAGGGAGGTAGAACCTGGGTCTCCCTGTTCCTAGCCCAGCATCTTAACCACTATACCACACTGGCTCTCACAGGACGCACAAGTATCTTTGCAAAATACAGTGCATGAAGATGTTATAGTATAGTGTTGCTTCATTTTATAATTTGTACTGTAGTTAAACAGGTTAGCTACTTGCTTGTTAACAAATCTGCCACTTATGAGCTTTGATACTTGGCCTTTATCAGTTGTCTTGTGCTAGTTCACACTTTTCAGATTGATTGTAACACTAAAGGAGGTTTCTAGCAAAGAGGACAATCAGCAGTGGTTCTGGGTACAGTCACATACTATTTCCATTTCACATATCACATGTCACTCGAAGAAAGATTCCCCAGGAGGGACTGATACAAAGAGCTATAGACTAGTGACACACAACAAGCAGAAAGCAAGTTAATATATGAAACTGTCTTGGCGTTTGACCAAGTTGGCAGGGCTGTTACTTAGATACTAAAACCATGCTTTTTGTTTTCTGACAAGTAACAACTCCTGCCTAGGCATATTTGAGCGCAGGGGGTGGGGGAGAGAGAGGAAGAAAATCTATTATGTGGGTGAAAGACAAATCATATTTATACCTATATTTAAAATTACATTGTAGTTATTCCAAAATTTAATACAGATAGCAAAACTATTTGAAATCCCAATGATAAGTTACTTTACTTTTATGTTATGTTGTGCCTTTCCTTAGCAATTTCATTTTAAGTTACCATCCAGTCTGCCGTATGTTTTTCTTTCTTTCTTTTTAAAGAAGGACCTACACCCATTTTTCTTTCTGAGAGAATTCTGAATTATGCTGAGAGGCACTAAATTAGGCAGCTGCAGCCATGATGCACTTACAAAAAAGCCTGTAGCTCCAACAGAAGCACAGGCCACTACCAGCACCATGAGCCCCAGACCAGCCCTCCCCACCCTAGGGTGCTGTTATTCTATTCTATTCTATTCTATTCTATTCTATTCTATTCTATTCTATTCTATTCTATTCTATTCTATTCTATTCATTAACTTGTATGCCGTTCGACTCTCAATGACTCTGGGCGACTCACAAAAATCAAACAAACACATTGCAATAAAATCAATAAAACATAAAAAATAAAGATAAAAGATGGCAAGCACAATGAAGTGAGGGGTTTCACCCTCCCTCACCAAAGGCCTGGGTGAAGAGCCAGGTCTTCACAACTCTTCTCAACAACTGCGGAGTGGGGGCCACCCGGATCATGGGGGGAACCTCATTCCAGAGGGCAGGCCCTGTTACAGACTAATAGTTAAAGTACTGTGGTCCTCCTGGGTTTTACTGAACTCTGATGCTGGCCTGCTGACCCCAAGAAAATGGACATGTCCTCATGTCCATTTTAGTAAGGAAGATTAAAAACAAACAGACAACTACCAGTTACTGCACATTTACTTATAAGCAAGTCCTGTTGATCTCAAGGAGACTTACTCTGAAGACAAACATATTAGATTGCAGCCTCCTTTGAATCTCCCCCAATGTCTAGTAGAATGAGATTTTAAAACAGCGTCCTATTCCCCTAAATGGATTCTCTGAAAAAACACTATGTGTGTCAGATTTTGTTGCTGTCCCTACGTTTGTTAGTGCTAGTGCTGATTATAGCAAAAGCGAAATGCTTTGCTTATATATAAACGAGGTTATAAAAAGGTTTGGAAACAACATGAAAAGTGACTATGTTCAATTCTTGTTTAATCTATTTTTATTAGTAAAAAAACTGAAGTCAGAGCATAAAATAAGGAAGAGGGAATGAAAGGTCTCATTAAAAGAAAACAAGCAAAGTAAATTGCTAAACCAGTAACAACAAAATCAAAATTGTCAAATATGTGCCTTGGAACAATTATCAATAGTGCAGGCTCAGGCTATTAATAATTAGCTTGGAACAGCTAAAACATCCCTCTAAAGCTTCTCTGAACAGATGTGTTTCCACCAACCACTGAATAGAAAACAAAGAGAGAGCCAATGGACCTTCCTTAGGAAGGCATTCCACAACCTTGGTGCCACAATAGAAAAGACCTCTGAAGACAGCCCTCTGGTAGTACAGATAGAGAAAAGGAAGAGCAGGCTCCATGTTAAAAGATAGCAACTTTTAAAATAGTCTAATCCTGCCACATTATGAGTTTAAAATCCTTCAAATCAGCACAATAAATTGAGCCAGAAGCAAATTGGCAGCTAAATGAAAATAACATGACATCAGAGTGACATGTTCTGACCTGCATGCTCCGATCAGCAGCCAGGCAGCTGCCTTTTGAACCAAGCACGTATTAAACACAACTAGGCTAAAAACAATAGTGGCCAGGTGCCCATCTGCATTTGCTACAGCCGCGTCTGGAGCTATAAAGAGGTGCATGCCACAATAAAATCATTACCTTTTTGAAAAGTCGTCCAGAGTCTTCACTGACTTGAACAAACCGAGGGATTATGTTGTTCAGATAGATGTCACTCAAAGTAGTGTGGTCCCTGCTCTCTCTCTTCACCTGATTTAAGAGGAGATTCCAGCAATTGACAGGAGAAAGAACATTCTGGTCCTTCCTACAGGGAAAACAAAACAACAATATGACTTTTCTCCCAGTGTATTATTTTGCACACTGAAGTTTTCAAATACAAACATTCATGCAGTTATCGGGGGGGGGGGGAATGATGGCCAAGTATCATTCTGTAATCAAGACAAGAATAGATGAACCATCTACAAGAACTGTAAAAAAAATCTGTAGTCCCCTTGGTATTTGTTGTTTTTCACCCAAAATGTCTCAAATTAGCTCCTTCCCAGCTTATGTGAAACAATATTTTTTAAAAAAACTATCAGCCGTTGAGTTTTGGAAAATAAAAGAATAAAATTGTAATGTAAAAAAGAATATTTATTTTTATTTATTTAATTAAATTTATATAACCGCCCATCTCCCCCAACGGGGAACTCTGGGCGGTTTACAATAAAATATGATTAATTATTGGTAGCTCTTACAGGAGAATGATCTTTACACGGAAGTATCGTCAGAGTTTTGGTTGGATTTGTCAATATGGAAAATCAAAAGGATTATCGCTCAGTGAAGAAACACTGAATAGCATGTGGGGAGGAAGTTAAAGGCCGGCAAGCTGATGACCCTGTGAACTGTAGCTTTCCAGAAAGTGAATGTTCAGGGAACAGAAAGTAGCATTGTACTCTTCTCAGAACATAGCCATGTCCCATTCCCATCATAGCAACCATGAGAATCATCTCATGACAGGATATTACACACTCACTTAATCATCATTTATTTTGATAGCAAAGAAACTATATTGACAAGGAACTTTTAAAAAGAGGCCACTTTCCAACATAGTTACTTCTGACCAGCAAAAACAGCTATCCTCTGCACTTTTAGGACATATGACAATGTACGATTTTTTTGGCCATGGGGATAAAGGATTTATACAGCACATTTTTCAGATGCAATATGGTCCAGAACACCCTTACTCAACCTGATGTATGTACACCACATATGATGGACTTCAATTCTCCTTAAGTCCAGGCCTGTATAATCTTTAGCTGGGAGTTATGAGTTGAAGTAGGTGGGAGGAGTGCTTGGCAAAAAAAATCTAAAGTTGTTATTATCAGGCAGGCCAATTCATGAAAAATATAATGATAATCTATAACAAAATATTGTCATAAGTTTATCATTAAGTTTCTTCTGCCAATATACAAAGTTTTATGCATATCCCTTGTTCAAGAGAAAAGGTCTTCCAGTTTGGGATTCCTAGCCCAATCTAGAAAGAAAGTGGACTGATTTTTTATCTCAACTGAAAACAAACCAGGAATTGGTTACTGCCAACCCAACTGTTATCATATAATAATCCTCTCCAACCTAGCATCTTCCAGTGTCAGGACTGCAGTTCACAGTATTTCCAACCAACTTCTAAGTGATCTATTCATTTATTATGTCATCTGACTCAGGTGGTGTAATGGTATGTGGGAATGACCTTGGGAGATAGGAGGGAGAGCCACAGCCTGGACAACCAGTGTGTAAAAGATATCTCATCCCACAGAAGGAGAGGAGGGGGCATGGGAAGCGTTTCAGGAGGGATCCTCCCTAGTTTTCTGGAGATTAAAAGGAAAGGAGGGGAGAAATACTTTCAGTCTTGCAAGAGTCTGTTAATATAACCTTACAATAAAGATGGAGGTAGTACTCCTCGTTGTACTTCTTGTCTGGACTACCTCGCAGGGCTAACAGATAGCCATTAGTTGGTAGAAGAGGATTACACATGTTCTATTTCCAGGCCAGATCATGGGAGCAGATCTAAAATATACACCAATACTATATACCAGAAGTACCCAACCTGAAAGCTAGACTGCATGCTATCTTCAAATCTCTTGTATATGCCCCCAAAATGTTTAATTTTAAGTTAATTTAATCAATTTAAATCCAGTTTTTGTCCTCTCCCTTATTTCCTTGTTCTGATACCATATTATTCAAAGATCAAGAGAGACCCTTATTACCCTCCAAAACTGCATAACACTGCTATAAAGACTAGTAAAAGGTTTCAAGTCTTCAGCATATGCTGCTGAAAGAACACACACCCATCCATCTATCCATCCATCCTGAGGCACCATACTGTATTCTATTTTCATAACTAACATTCAATTCCTTAGTACTTAGGTACACTTTATTTCACATTTCAGTTCATACATTTTCCATTGGAATGCAAATTGAATTCTATTCTCCTAAACAAGTAAAACACATTCATACAGATATATCCACCAGGCTGTCCTTCAGGGTAAGCAATGCAATCTTAACAAATAAATGCCACTGTACAGTGAATAGATAAGAGAAGTTTCCTACCACAATGCTCCTAGAAATACCAAAAATACAGATTACCCTTGATTTCCACAGTTATTTCCACAGCAAAATAACACAGAGAGAGATTGGATCTGCAGTAAGATGCAGGTTAGTTTTATTTAAACAAAACAACAAAATACAAGAGTGTCTTACAGATGAAAAATACCACAAGAAGTTTGCAATCTGAAGTTTGCAATCTGGATTGTTTCAGGAATTCATATATAAAGGAAGTGAGAGAGTTTGATTGATTCAAAGCAACCACTAGTTCTGATTGCCAAAAAGAAGTGGCACATCCAAGAAGGGGAAATACTTCTATTCTGTGGTCTTGTATTTGTATGTTGCTGCTGTAGAGAAATGTTGAGACAAAGATCAAAAGGCAGCATCACTGAATTTAACAATGAGCTGGCCGGGGAACAAACACTCTGTCTTGCATACAAATACAAAAGTAGTAAAAGGTCTGCTGAACTGTATTTATGTTCTTCCGTAACATTTACAGCACACCCTAACCCTAACCTGTGGCTCTCCAGATGCATAATACCACAGCTAATCCCAAGCCAGTGCAATCAGGAGAAAGAATGATGGGGGGTGTAGTCTCACTGCATCAGTTGAGTTTCACATTTGATTAGTTGGTCCTACAGGCTTAAGCCATCAGGCTATGAAATTTCAAATGATACTGTACTGATACAAAAAGATATTGCTTCTTAGAGCAAGTAATTGATTGGTTCTTCCACAGCAAAAGGCAGGATCTATTTTAGTTGCTGTAACAGCACAGGATTAGGCAGCCTAGGGCAAGGGTCGGAAATGGCGGCTCGCGAGCCACATGCGGCTCTTTGGCCCCTTGAGTGTGGCTCTTCCGCAGCTGAACTCACCCCCGCCCCTTCCACGCGATTGGATCCCGCCCCCAAACTCTTACGCTCTTACGCGCGCTCTCGCTCTCCAAGGCTGGGGCCACCCGCAGCCGCCCACACCTCGCGCACAGCCCGCGGGGCTCTCTGCCGCTCCCTTCGACGGAGGAGGGACCGGCGTGCCTTGGGAGCTGCTGCTGGCGGCATGTCTGGGCGAGGCGCGCGGGCGGAGCTGCCCGTTTTGGCACTTGGGCGCTCCCGAGCCTCTTCCCTTCTCCCTCGCCACGTTCGGGCGTTGAGGCCAGGCAAAGCCGGGCGGTCGCGCAGGGGCGAGGCGAGGAGTCCCGCTACTCCGCCTACCGCCACATCCGTCCATTCCCGGCCTCGTGGATCCCTTCGAGGGGCCGCGGGGCTTCCCCGCTTTCCTCCCAAGGAGGCCTTGACGGCGCACCCTCCCGCCCCATCAATCCCCCCACCCCGCCGTTCGGCGTCCTCTCCCCCCGCTAACCCAAGCCCTGCGGTGGCCGGGGGACCCGACCCAGGCTCCGTTCCGTTGGGGCGACTGTAGTGACCGGAGGCGGCCAAGGGGAGAGCAGGCAGCTTCGGAAGGGGGAAAGGAAGAATGGAAAGGCTGAAAGGATGTGGCAGGAACGGCCCTGGAAAGCGGGGCCTGCGGACCGCCACCTTTGGGGAGGAGGGTCCAGCCGGCGAGCAATGGCGGCACCAGAGTTCGCCGGAGCGGCTGGCGCGCTGGCTGGCCGAGGCATCCAGGCGCTGGGCAAGGGCGCGGGCCCGGGACGCGAGCAACCCGCCTTGGCGCTCCTGGAGAAGCGGCCGCGGGAGGCCCGCCGGGTGCACCCTCCCGCCCCATCAATCCCCCCACCCCGCCGTTCGGCGTCCTCTCCCCCCGCTAACCCAAGCCCTGCAGCGGCAGATACTCCACAGCGCGGTTGGGGTTTTCGGAACCGGGTACCCCGGGGCCACCCCCCGCTCCCCCGTCCATGGAGAGCGAGAGGAAAAGGGGCGCTCGGGCGCTTTGCGCTGCGCCCGGCGCCTTCGGCTCCCGATTGCTGCAAAGGGCACCACCCCACGCCAGCTACAGACCCGACCCGCGGCCCGCAGAGGGCTGCAGGGCTACGGCCACCATCCTGCCTGCGGGAGTCCGAGGAGGAGAGCAGGAAGAGGGGGAGGGGGAGGAGTCGTCGCCGCTTTTACTGCTGCTGCCGCCTGCCTGCCTGCCTGCTCCAGCCCCGAGCGAGCCGCCCGCTCCTTCGGCTCCTGCCTTCGCTGCAGAGGCACTGCGCACTACGAGCGCACCGCCCGGCAAGCCCCGGGCGAGCCTCAGCCCAGCGGGAGGGGGCAGAACGCAGAGGGAAGGGAGACGGCAGAGAGGGCAAGGAGCGTGAGGCCTGCTGAGCTTTTGCCGGCGGACCCGCGCTGTGGCGAGCTCTCCTCTCCCCCCGCTAACCCAAGCCCTGCGGCGGCAGATACTCCACAGCGCGGTTGGAGTTTTCGGAACCGGGTACCCCGGGGCCACCCCCCGCTCCCCCGTCCATGGAGAGTGAGAGGAAAAGGGGCGCTCGGGCGCTTTGCGCTGCGCCCGGCGCCCGGCGCCTTCGGCTCCCGATTGCTGCAAAGGGCACCACCCCACGCCAGCTACAGACCCGACCCGCGGCCCGCAGAGGGCTGCAGGGCTACGGCCACCATCCTGCCTGCGGGAGTCCGAGGAGGAGAGCAGGAAGAGGGGGAGGGGGAGGAGTCGTCGCCACTTTTACTGCTGCTGCCGCCTGCCTGCCTGCCTGCTCCAGCCCCGAGCGAGCCGCCCGCTCCTTCGGCTCCTGCCTTCACTGCAGAGGCACTGCGCACTACGAGCGCACCGCCCGGCAAGCCCCGGGCGAGCCTCAGCCCAGCGGGAGGGGGAAGAACGCAGAGGGAAGGGAGACGGCAGAGAGGGCAAGGAGCGTGAGGCCTGCTGAGCTTTTGCCGGCGGACCCGCGCTGTGGCGAGCTCTCCTCTCCCCCCGCTAACTCGAGCCCTGCGGCGGCCGGGGGAAGCCGAGCCAGGCGGGGGTGCAGCGGGGCCCAGCGGCGCGCTGCGGGCGAAGAGCCGCCTGCTCTCCCCTTGGCCGCCTCCGGTCGCTACAGTCGCCCCGCCGGAACGGAGCCTGGCTTGGCTCCCCCGGCCACCGCAGGGCTCGGGTTAGCGGGGGGAGAGGACACCGAACGGCGGGGTGGGGGGATTGATGGGGCAGGAGGGTGCACCCGACGGGACCGCAGGGATCCTCCGGAGAGGCGGCTTGAAAGCGGTTTCGGGGTGGTTGTTTTTTAAGCGGGCCTATGCGGTGGCTGCTTTTCTCTCCCCACAGACAGCGCGGGCGGGCGGGTCCTCTGGAAGGAGGCCGGCCGGAGTTCTGCTTGCAGTGGACGAGTTGCTGCTGGGCCGAGCAGATGCTTTTGAGACCTAACGGCGGGGTTACATCGGGACCGAGTCCGGCCTATCCCCGGTCTGTGTCGCGTTAATGCCGCCCCCTTTCCCACCTGGGAGGCCAGCTTGCAGTGCAAACGGCAGTCGCTTACTGAGCGAGTGCATTTTAAAATCTGCTTAACCCCCTTCCCCCTGCCCGCACTTCTCCCTCTTTGAAAAAGGAAGGCCGGAAAAGCGCAGTTTCAGTCTTGCGTTAAAGGGAGAAGCTGCCCTTAATGACAGAAGGCCATTCAAGTTGGAGAAACCTCGCGGGATGGGCGGAATCGCTACACACAAGCCACACGCCCCATTTCGTTCCTCCTTCCCTATTGCTTAATTGCCAGGCGCTCCTCCCCTGGAAACCCAGAGGAGGTGGGAGAAAGGCCGCTTCACACAACTCGCCAATCCGGGAAGTCCAAGTGTACACCCAAGGAGATCTGGAGGGTTTCCGGGGGAGCGGGGGACAGGCAGGGCAAGAAGCCAGAGCCTTGGGGTTGCCCAAGCGCCCTCCTCTTCCCTGTGGAACCGCCCTCCTTTTAAAACATGGCAGGAGTGCCCTTGATCACGTGCAAAGTATTTTTTCTGCTTCTAAGCGGCCGCGGGAGGCCCGCTGGGTGCACCCTCCCGCCCCATCAATCCCCCCACCCTGCCGTTCGGCGTTCTCTCCCCCCGCTAACCCGAGCCCTGCGGTGGCCGGGGGAGCCAAGCCAGGCTCCGTTCCGGCGGGGCGACTGTAGCGACCGGAGGCGGCCAAGGGGAGAGCAGGCGGCTCTTCGCCCGCAGCGCGCCGCTGGGCCCCGCTGCACCCCCGCCTGGCTCGGCTTCCCCCGGCCGCCGCAGGGCTCGAGTTAGCGGGGGGAGAGGAGAGCTCGCCACAGCGCGGGTCCGCCGGCAAAAGCTCAGCAGGCCTCACGCTCCTTGCCCTCTCTGCCGTCTCCCTTCCCTCTGTAGCTGGCGTGGGGTGGTGCCCTTTGCAGCAATCGGGAGCCGAAGGCGCCGGGCGCAGCGCAAAGCGCCCGAGCGCCCCTTTTCCTCTCGCTCTCCATGGACGGGGGAGCGGGGGGTGGCCCCGGGGTACCCGGTTCCGAAAACTCCAACCGCGCTGTGGAGTATCTGCCGCCGCAGGGCTTGGGTTAGCGGGGGGAGAGGAGAGCTCGCCACAGCGCGGGTCCGCCGGCAAAAGCTCAGCAGGCCTCACGCTCCTTGCCCTCTCTGCCGTCTCCCTTCCCTCTGCGTTCTGCCCCCTCCCGCTGGGCTGAGGCTCGCCCGGGGCTTGCCGGGCGGTGCGCTCGTAGTGCGCAGTGCCTCTGCAGCGAAGGCAGGAGCCGAAGGAGCGGGCGGCTCGCTCGGGGCTGGAGCAGGCAGGCAGGCAGGCGGCAGCAGCAGTAAAAGCGGCGACGACTCCTCCCCCTCCCCCTCTTCCTGCTCTCCTCCTCGGACTCCCGCAGGCAGGATGGTGGCCGTAGCCCTGCAGCCCTCTGCGGGCCACGGGTCGGGTCTGTAGCTGGCGTGGGGTGGTGCCCTTTGCAGCAATCGGGAGCCGAAGGCGCCGGGCGCAGCGCAAAGCGCCCGAGCGCCCCTTTTCCTCTCGCTCTCCATGGACGGGGGAGCGGGGGGTGGCCCCGGGGTACCCGGTTCCGAAAACTCCAACCGCGCTGTGGAGTATCTGCCGCTGCAGGGCTTGGGTTAGCGGGGGGAGAGGACGCCGAACGGCGGGGTGGGGGGATTGATGGGGCGGGAGGGTGCGCCGTCGAGGCCTCCTTGGGAGGAAAGCGGGGAAGCCCCGCGGCCCCTCGAAGGGATCCACGAGGCCGGGAATGGACGGATGTGGCGGTAGGCGGAGTAGCGGGACTCCTCGCCTCGCCCCTGCGCGACCGCCCGGCTTTGCCTGGCCTCAACGCCCGAACGTGGCGAGGGAGAAGGGAAGAGGCTCGGGAGCGCCCAAGTGCCAGAGTGCCAGACGGGCAGCTCCGCCCGCGCGCCTCGCCCAGACATGCCGCCAGCAGCAGCTCCCAAGGCACGCCAGTCCCTCCGTCGAAGGGAGCGGCAGAGAGCCCCGCGGGCTGTGCGCGAGGTGTGGTTGGCTGCGGGTGGCCCCGGCCTTGGAGAGTGCAACGAGGACCGGCCATGGAAGGTGAGCGAGGGCCGGGGCGGCCGGCCAAGCGCAGCGCAGCCCTTCCACACGATTGGATCCCGCCCCCAAACCCCGCCCCCTTCCACGCGATTGGATCCCGCCCCCAAACCCCGCCCCCTTCCACGCGATTGGCTCCTGCCCGCAAACCTCGCCCCCTTCCACGCGATTGGCCCCCGCCCGCAAACCCCGCCCCCTGGCTCTCGAGCACTTAAAAATGTGCACGAGCATACCAAAATGGCTCTCGGCTCAAAAAGTTTGCCGACCCTTGGCCTAGGGCAATACAACAGTCAAGTACTAAGGGACACTGAGGAGACCTTACAAATTGCCTACAGGCTATGGATTTCAAATACTAACCTTCCTTGTTACAAAGACTAGGAGCAGTCGTTTATCAGTAATATCTGCTTGTTTGTGACCAAGTAACTGTTTTCAACAACCCAAATATGATCAAATTGGCCACAGAGAAAAATTAAAAAAAAAATTCTAACCACAGTATAAAGTCAAAAACTGTACTGGATGGAAAACAGAATGAAGTACTTTTGTAACATACTGAAACATTATGGAATTGTAGGATTATAGAACTACATCCCTGAAAGTTATAGAGAGTACATGTCCTCTCACCCCTCCCCACTCCTCCCCCTCCCCTTTTGTGAAAGGGCTAGAATTAGCACCAGTATATACATTTTTCTTATATTCAACCAAAGTGATAACATATTGAATAAGGTAATGTTTTTAATGGCTGTTGTGGGTCTTCCGGGCTGTGTGGCCGTGTTCTGGAAGTTGTGGTTCCTAACGTTTCGCCAGCATCTGTGGCCGGCATCTTCAGAGGGCAGGAGCACAGACAGAAGCAAAATCTCTGTGCCCAGGTAGAGTGGCAATGTTTTGTTTGTTTTCTATTTATAGAGCTAAGTTATAGGAGATTAGGTGGGGTTTTTTGTTGTGTTGAAATGTTAATGAGTGGCTGATGAGCGTGATTAGCATGTTCATTGTGAGAAGTATTCCCATGTCCTGGTGGTTGGACTGAGTTCGTTGACCTTTTGCAGGCTGTGTTTTTCAGGACTGGTAGCCAGGTTTTGCTAATTTTTAGACTTTCTTCTTTTTTATTGTAACTGTGCTGGTGTTTGTGAATTTCAATGGCTTCTCTGTATAATCTGGTGTAGTGGCTTTTGGTGTTGTCCAGTATTTCTGTGTTTTCAAATAGGATTTTGTTTACCGTTTGCTTGAGAGCATGTTCAGCTACTGAAGATTTTTCCGGTTGCTGTAGTCTGCAGTGTCTTTCGTGTTCTTTTATCCTGGTGTGAATGCTTCGTTTTGTGGTTCCGATGTATACTTGTCCACAGCTGCATGGTATGCGGTATACTCCTGCAGCGGTGCGGAACGTCTGGAACCACAACTTCCAGAACACGGCCACACAGCCTGGAAAACCCACAACAGCCATCGAACTCCGGCCGTGAAAGCCTTCGACAATACATTAATGTTTTTAACTTCAGCACATTGCGATTGTGAATGGCTTATTTGTATTCTTGGACTATTATTGCATACATTTCCTATTAGAATTATCTAACATTTAGCTTCCCCCCCCACACACACAAATCTTGCTGTGCTGCATCATCGTGGTGGGGGAAGGGGGATGTTCCAGGGAGGGATGAGCAAAGAACATCAGGAGTGTATGCCAAGAGTATATATTCCCTGCATGGTGACACAAGGTATGGAAGTCATCCAAGATGCCCAATTAAAGCAAGCAGGCACCTATATTGGGCAGCAGTGATATAGGAAGATGCTGGAGGCAGATATCACTTTAGTGACAAAGGTATCAATTCATACTATGTGGGAGAAGGCAATGGTAAACCACTCCTGTATTTTTTACCAAGAAAATCACATGGATAGAAAAGTATAAAATGATTGCTGATATGGCATGGGTCCAGGTTACCTGAGGGACCGTCTCATCCCCATGACATCAACCCGTCCCACCCGATCATGCAGAGAGGGCATGTTACGGACCCCGTCTGTAAGAGAATTTCGCTTGGCGGGGTCCAAGAAGCTGGCCTTCTCTGCACTGGCTCCCGCCCTACAAAGATCAGAATAGTGCATGCCCTGGTATTCCCCATGACACTCTATGGAAACAAAAGTTGGGCTTTGAAGAAGCAGAATAGAAATAATATTTATTGGTGTTGGAAAAAAAACTCCTGGGAATACTATGGGGAGCCAAGAAAACAAATGAATAGATCAGCAAACAAATCAGCCCAGAGTTTTCAGTCAAGGCACAAATGACCAGGCTCCAATTATCATACTTCAGACACATTATACAAAGACCTCACTCTCTGGAAAAGGCACTCATGCTGGGAAAGGTGGAAAGAAAGAGAGTAAGAGGACAACCAGCAGCAAAGTGGATGGAGTCAGTAACAGAGGCAATGAGTGCACTGTGGGAAGACCTGAAGGACCAGGTTAGGGATAGATCATCATGGAGAAGATATTTCTATGCAGCTGCTGAGAGTCAACACTGACTTGATGGCACGCAGTCAATCAACCAATGAATCAATCAACATTTAGCATAAGGCTATATAGACTATAATGTGGTTGTTTTTCTAAGCATAAGGAAAAACTGAGGTGCAAACACAAATAATATGACAATGTAGTCTGAAATGAAACTGTATGCTCAGCAATAGTATGTTTTAGGCATCGGCAAAACATTTTGTCCTGAAATGTTTTCAGCATAAAATCTTACTAAACTTCCTGTTCTAAAAGTGAAGCAGGCAGCTTTGCACATTTTGGAGCATCTCAAGCTTGAAGCATTATATTTTGGTCTTGGACAGACCTGTTTCAAGCTTAAAATGCTAACAAAATGTGTAAAACAGCCTGCTTTGTGAAATTTCACATTTGAAATATTTCAAGACAAAACTTTTTGCATACCCTCAGCATATTTTATTCTATCAAATACAGATGGACAAAGGATAGATGCTATGTTCTGATCTTCTAAGTAGCATTTGGCAGAGGTAGAATGCTAACACACAAACAGTACACAGAGAGATCCAGTATGGCAGAATTTTATTCTTATGCTCTGACAAAAACTGGGAAATTCATTATGATCCCATGTGTTAACAATCAACAGAATGCTTTTGTCCATAGGAGTTTGACTCATCTAACTTTAATAGGACAATACTTCATACATGAAACATAACGAACAATTTTGTATTCCCACTCTGCTCTCAGAAAAGAGATTTTTCTTTGGAAAGAAGCTTCATGTTATCACAGCTTTTTAATAAAATCACACATTACTGCTGAGAAAGCAGCTATACCCCAAGTAAGAATATGGATGGCAGATGTTTTGTTTGGCTTTCATAAAGCAACAAATGGAAGCAATATCTGTATATCTCTACTTCAGTTTAAAAAACAGAATAAGGAGATTTTCTTAACATCTCCAAGAACCCACACAGTGTTCAATGTCTCATTTTGACCAGTTTTAGAACAAAATATTGAGACAATAGGAGCTGAGCTTATTTATGCATCTTAGATTTCTAAGCTGCATTTGAAAATACCATTTTACAAAGGGTTAGAGCAAACTATGCTATGATAGGCTCCTGGTTTAACCTCAGTGCTAGACATTCTGCAAGTGCAACTATTTGATAAAACCACAAAAGTAGATTTGCATATTATTATTATTATTATTATTATTATTATTATTATTATTATTATTATAACAACAAACAGGGCTATTAAGATTTATAATATTAATATTAAGAGTTAAGAAAAATTGTTTCTCTATGTCACAAATATTACAAGTGAAATCTTATGAAATAGTTTTAAGGAATAAATCTGTAGAATTCATTTCAGAGGAAACACACATACAACATGCAAGAATCTCAGAAAAGAAGTCACTGATTTTTAAAAAAATCAGTAGCCAAAGCCATATTCAATAGTTTTCTTCTCTATCTTTAACACGGTGCATGTATGTGCCTATAATATACGCTATCTTAACTTCTTCCTATCCAACAGTGCTTAATCGCTCTTCTGATAATATATTCTGCCATTTCTCTCCTCCCTCATCTTTTTTTCAGTAATGGTTGGCTCCCTCAGTTTGCTATTATCAATATCTGAACATTCTAAGGGTATTATTTGTTCACATGAAAACTGGAATTTCTGCACATTTATCTGTGAATGTTTCCAAGAACAAGAAACTGCATATTCCTATTTAAGATGAAGATAAATGAATAGAGATTTTAGATGCTATATGTTATATTTTCAAAATAATTGAAAATCAACCATGTTTATTTCTTCATCCCCACAGCACTTAGTTTAACCTGACAGTTTCAAACATATCAACAGTAATATAACTAAGAGCATACATATTTACCTATGAGTAAACTCTAATGAAAACAGTGTGATTTACTTCTGAGTAGACATATGCAGGCTTGCCCTCTAAGTTTGTACAATGAACCCTAGAATCTATTCAGGCTTTTCTGTCTCTCTTTATGTATTTTTTCCACCTTATTAGTATTTATTTATTATTACATTTATATCCCACCCATCTCCCCCACAAGGAGGGACCCTGGGCGGTTGTAGTATACGTTAGCAAGAGAACAATAGTATAGATTTTTTAATAAAGTAAAGTAATATTTTGACCAAGGGGGGAAATCTATCAAAACATTTCTTTAGAATGACCTTTCTCTTCTTTGAGCCAAAATACAGGAAGTTTTTCGTGGTCAGCCTCTCTTCTAGCAAGTTGTCATCATGGAAAACTGCTAAAATAGGAACAAAATTCCTATTTTGATAGTAACCACTCTGAGCAAAATTCAGAGTGTTTACTAACAAACACAACCATGCCTATTCATATTAGTCTTTAAACAAACAATTCTAACCAATCCTTTCAAAAGTTCTCAAGGCTGGTCATAACACCAATATTTAAAAAGGGATTTAAAATGTCAAAATCATAAAAACAGTTCCTCAGAAGGGTTGGGCAAACAGCTGAACTGATGACTAAAAACTAACAAGGAAGATGTCTTAATCATCTGAACATATATTGTTTCTGACAACATTTTCATTGAGGTTAAAAGTATCTTATACATATACATGTGCCCTTTAGAGAAAAATGAAAACAAAACTCAAATCTTGATTTCTCCTTTCATACCTTTTCTATTACTGGATTTCTATATCATAACAGAGAATTCATAAAACCAACATGAATATTAAAAAAAACAATATACAGGCATCCAATGTTTTTAATTTACTGTAAGTAAGAACATCAAATACCAAAGCAGAAGAGTTAACACTATCATTTCTACATAACTGTCCATTCCTAACCATGATAACACCAAAATGATAAAATGTATGTTGTGACATCACAAGGTGAGCTCTGTACATGTGTTACTACATTACTCATGAATAGAGAATGGGAAGAGTTTATATCATGAAGTTGTACCTTTTATTACTTCCTTGCTCTATTGCATTCCCCCACCCCCAGTGCCTATGATTTTCTAATTATATTCTATGTGGTGATGCTAGAAAAACTGGCCTACGTCTTTTAAGTGAACTGATTTAATTTATACATCCTGATAACACAGAGATTGGAACGGAATCAACTTTCAGGCTGCACACTTTTTAAAAATGCACCAATGCAAGACTGCGAATTACAAAAACGTGTACAAAAGTGAGCATATTAAGAAAGTTTGCATGATAATAAATGGATATTTTCATACTTTACAAACACAATGAATTATGTAGAAATTGGATGAGGTTGTATATGATTCAACACTTACAGTATAAAGCAGAGATCTGATATACACTGATTCTTATGCCCTTATCCTGTACTATCTGATACAATTAGGCTTCCTGATATGCTCACAAATCCCCACCTACCCCCAAAATAGACATGAGACACTGTCCTCTGCAAAGAAATACATGTCATAGCAACACAAGATGAAAATGTGTTTCCTGTTCTTCATATACAATAAAACAATATATATACACTAAAGAGTTAGAGACCCTTTCAGGTGTCCAAACTCCTGTACCACAACCTGTAAAACTATTCCAAGGCAACATATAGTAGAAATACCAAGGGCTAACAGGAATATGGCAAACAGAACTGCTGTGACCAAGGACACTGGTTTGCATGTTGGCATGCTGCATGAAAGTTACACATGAAAGGCCATGAAGGGGGAGGAATATGATCAAGCACAACTTGATTCTTATTTACATCTAGGAGAATCAGCATGATTGATACTCTAATCTCTGTTTCATACAGTCAAGACTTTTGTTTTGGAAACCCACTTTAGATTTCACATTATACCACAAAGATTCTCATAAACTGGTTTAATCCTGTTATATTCAGCCCCCCTCCTTATGTTTTTAAACATTTCACCCTAAATAAATTGACAAAATGAACTATTTATTTGTATTATATTTAGCACAAGCAGCTCAGTACTGAGAAACATTAACACAGATGACAACCAATGCGATAGAGATAATCTAAATCACACAAGAAAGACAGGATATGCTAGAAAAATCTGAGGTGGAGATTTAGAAGACTTGTTTTTTTAAAAAAGTGAAGAACATATTGGATGCTTTTCAAATCATTGACATTAATTCAGAATTACTTATTCTGCATTAATAGAGGTCTTGTTTAAAGGAACTGGAATGTTACATATTAGTTTTCAGGGTCCAACTGGCTCCGGGAGACAGAGATGCCTTACTTGAAGATACATATTTACAAGTATCTAAGAATTTGAGTAAACTCCGGGAGACAGTGGAGGACAGGAAGGCCTGGCGTGCTATGGTCCATGAGGTCACGAAGAGTCGGACAAGACTAAACGACTGAACAACAACAACAAAAAAGAAGCTATACTGGGATAAGGGCTGGGAAAGCTATGAGTGACTTTGGAACCAATTTAGAGATGCAAAGAACTTTATTAGGCAGCAAGCATTTTTCTATATATTTTATATCCACTTGATTATTTAGTTTATTAATGGAGTTTAATATGCCTTTTAGAACAAGAAAGAACTCTATAACGTTCTAACAACTGAAATACCAACTTTTTACAATACCCATAACTGTCAAGAGCCGCAGCTCATTATTTGTCAAGCAATTCTTTTTAACATAATTTTGATTAGAAATGTTTTTAAAACAGATAAAAGATAAACATAGGAAAAAATATAGAAAACAAAATTAAGAAAAAGGAACATAGGAATCAGGTACCTTTTACAGCTCTCATACCAAGTTAATTCCTAGAAACATTATAAAAAGAAAGGTTTCTGACAATAATATAACATGTCCAAATACTAAATTTACTGTTTTGCTAAGACAGCTTTGAAAATGCTCTAAGAAATGTCAATTCAAATGAAACAATTGTCTCTGAGATTTGAAAAATAAAACTAAATATTTCACTTTCTCATTACTTACTTATGAACTTTTCAATTTTTAACCTATAGTGATTAAAACTTGTACTAGTCAAACAAGCTTATACTGTTTAATACCTTATCATATTAATATGTCAACACATCAACTTCTCTTGCTGATATATTTTAAGACCTTCAAGCAGTGATTCAGGTCCCTTTTGCTCCCCACAGTCCTTTACAGTAATGAACATCTGTTGTTTACAAATGTTCAACCTGAAGGATGCCAGGCTTGTTCTCCATCCTTTTACTCCATCACATAGGCAACCAAAGAGTTGTTTTTACTTCATGTTGGGATGTTCTGGCTTTACTGATACTCCAAAATCGACAAATGCCACTTTGCATCTTCCAAAGATTATTCCTCATTTGTAAAACCTTTTAAATCCTGATTTAAAAGGGATGATAGTACTATAATAGTATACAGTATGTGTTTCATAAGAAAGAGCAGAGAACATCTTTTGCATGTATAAAATCCCAATTTAGTTTCCTGGCAATTATAATTTCAACACAGGTGCATTTTTTTAGACTAAAGACTGCACTTCTCTTTTGAACAGAATGTGCAGGGCTGAATGAGGACCTCTTTGTAGCAAGGGAACCCTGTTTGCCTAAAGTCTTGGAATTAGCTAAGAATTTAGGTGCCTTCTATTTCATATGGACCTGCAAACCAGACACCTGGCTTTGAAAACCTAATTCTAAAGCTGTGAGAGTAGCATCGTTGCCAGGAGGCAGAGGAAGATGCAGAACCACACACACACAAACACAAAAGCAAGGCTTTACAGCTAGGCTCCTCGTGAATAAAAAGTAACCGGAATCAGGAATTCCTCCATGGGAACTAATCATTCCTGGGTGAGTTTAGGTGGAGTTTTCATCTGCCTCTGAACGTAAACTATGAATTTCTGGAAGCAATGCCCCAAGAGAGAGAATGTAAGTTTTCAGGCAAGTGTTAACAGAGCTGCACAGCTCTCTGTATAGATCAATCAACGTTGTGCTGCGCATATTACCTACTCTCACACTCACCATATGCAGACCCTAGGACATTTGCCCAAAGTTTATTTAGTTCTTGGCTCAAAGTAAATTCTTCATCCCTAACTAGAAAATGTTCTAAAAATGCATAATACAGTTGAGCTGTGTCAAGTTCACCCACATATGTTTCTTGGGTGAACTAAACTAGGCAGTAAGAATTTTATATGCAAAGTACTGTATAAATATAAAATAAGAAATCCTTTAAGGGAAAGAAAGAAAGAAAGAAAGAAAGAAAGAAAGAAAGAAAGAAAGAAAGAAAGAAAGGAAGGAAGGAAGGAAGGAAGGAAGGAAGGAAGGAAGGAAGGAAGGAAGGAAGGAAGGAAGGAAGGAAGGAAGGAAGGAAGGAAGGAAGGAAGGAAGGAAGGAAGGATTTTCAGTGTAAATGACAGAACAGAGAATGAATGCACTTATAAATTACTGGTGAAGGGTGGCTAGATGGAAGGACATCTAAATTATCTGACACTGAAGTCTGTGTACATTCATTAGATTTTTAAACTGCCCCAATCTTGTGAGTCTTGGCAGTTTACGGAAATAAAAAGATTCACAATACAAAAATTGAAACTAAAATAGTGAAACCATAAAACATTATCATTAAAACTGTATCCCAATAACACTTTAAAATAACAGTTTACACTTTGATGACTGTATGTTAATTAATTGAGAGCGTTCCAAAAGAGCTCCGCTTTGACCAACTTCTGGAAGTCCAACAGTATTAGGGCAAGCCAAATTTTCTATGGAATAATATTCCACGAAATGGGGTATGTTTGCAGTATTAGATTTGTTTCCTAGCATGGAACCTCCACAGAATTGAGCTACAGAGGGAGGATGCATGATAACATTAGCCAATGGCAATGGGGTCAGCTCAGGATCCTCCCATACCAAACAGGACTTCCTTTAACAATAAGAAAGCAGGTAAGGCCTTACAATGGAAATGCATATGCCTTTTGGTTTGCATCCACTGAAGTTTCAGAAACAGATTTCAAATGCTATCATAATTTGTAGAAGCTCAAATACTTTGGCCACCTAATGAGAAGAGAGGACTCACTGGAAAAGACCCTGATGCTGGGAAAGACTGAAGGCAAAAGGAGAAGGGGACGGCAGAGGATGAGATGGTTAGATAGCATTACCGATGTAATGAACATGAATTTGAGTAAACTCCGAGAGACAGTGGAGGACAGGAAGGCCTGGCGTGCTATGGTCCATGAGGTCACGAAGAGTCGGACACGACTGAACGACTGAACAACAACAAAAATTCTATTGAGGTGGCGCGGTGGCTCAGCGGTTAAGACGCCAGGCTTGTCGATCGGAAGGTCTCAAGTTCAGAGGTTCAAGACCCTAGCCCTGCGTGACAGAGTGAGCTCCCGCACTCGCCCCAGCTCTTGCTAACCTAGCAATTCGAAAGCATGCAAATGCAAGTAGATAAATAGGTACCACTTCGGTGGGAAGGTAACAGCGTTCCGTGCGTGTCATGCCGGCCACATGACCGCGGAAGCGTCTTCGGACAACACTGGCTCTTCGGCTAACAACCGGAGATGAGCACCGGCCCCTAGAGTCAGACACGACTGTATGGGGGAACCTTGACCTTGACCTTTAAATTCTATTGGGCTTCCAAAAGTGTTTCATTCAAACCTTTTACTTGAAACAGTATGTTATGGGATTTATCTAAGAAGCAGACAAGTTTTTTCAGGATGACTTGCACGGATCTTAAAACCCATTTCTAAAACCTTGAACAGAAATAGCAATATCACATACATAATAATATACAGTAAATGTAGTGATGCTAATCAGTAGTTACACTAATTAAAACAGGTTCAGATATAACAATTAAAAACACATACACATAATAACAAAGCAACATTAAAAGAGATGGAAGAAGGAAGGCATTCTAGAGCCAAGGGGTCACCAAAGGGAAGGGCTATTTTCTATGGGCATTCTTCCTATAATGACCAAGAAAAATAATAAGTCTAGAGTATTGTTTTTATTTTATATTAGGAGCATGGTTACAGCAGCTGGCATACTTACATACATACCAACACACTATTCCCTTTCATGGTAAGCAACACTGTATATGCATGGCTGTTCATGTTACAATGGACCTGTAAGAGATCAAGGATAACATACTAGGATGCTACTCCTATGGCAGCTTAACAGAAGGAAAAATTTAAGTTCCTCAAGCAATTTGACACAATCGTTACATGGTTTAGTTTACCCAGATACCAATTACTTTCAAACTTTGTTTCAAATATGGTTTAGCAGAGCTCGGTATTTCAAATTACTGGTGATAGACAGATGGCAGGTGACACAAACAGCTGAGATCGAAAGCATGGCTCTCTGAAGAATAACAGACTTATCTCAAGATGAGAAAAAAGTGATGCCAGCATATTAAAAAAGATCCTGACTGCTACAAATATTTCAAAATTAGAAATAGTTGCTACTGCCACAGCTAATAAGATTCTAATAAATAGTTATCAAAGCCACTGGACTTAAATTCGCAACCCACAGGAACCTATTCTCCGAAGAGGCAACACATGCTACAAACTGGCTTCTTTATACAGTATACTCTCCAAATAAATGTAAAATTCCACTGAAAATCAAAGACTTTACGAATTTTGCAGAAACTCCTAGTTGATATGTCAAAGTCATTTCTGTTCTGTATGCTAAGGAATGTATTTCCATTGTGGCACCTAATATGTAAAATGATTTTCACGCCGAGTTTATGTGGTCTCCTGGTTTTGAGTGTTTCGGCTTACAATTAAAATTTATTTCGTTGGGCATTTCCCTATCTCCAGCTGTCATAACCACAGTTATATTCTATTGTTTCAAGTATCATAAATGGACTTCTATTAGATTACAATAAAATAGGTTTAAATACAGTAAACTGGTAGATTGTTAATTAAATGAAACATAATATGTTTAAATACATAAAAATGTTCAATTACAAGAGACACCTAAATAATTTTTCAGTGAAAATTCTGTGGGTTGTTTTTATAATAGGGGTGGGGGGAGAGGAAAGGTGGTAAGATTCTCACTATACCTCTTGTGACATGAAGCAGATGAAGAAGAAACTTTTCCCTTCTGGCCATAGGAAAGATCCTGACATTTGCTTTGTGCCAACTCAGAATCCCATGCTGTCACCTAATAGCAGCCAGTCAATCTGCTGCACAGAAGGCGAGATGGAAATGAGGAAATACATCAAGTTGGTTGAGAGACTATCTTCATTTGGCTCTTTTTCTCCTTTAACAGGCACCCAACAGCAGTTACAGTAGAGGGTGAGCTGGAAAAAAAATGCTACAGAAAGGGCACTGCTGAAAGACCAGCTGAATTGGGCCCTGAATTGTTTCCCATTCCCAGAGATAATTATAAGAACCGTTTCTTCTTCCTCCTTGAATAAACTTATCTTTTTGTATTATGGAGGGCAAGCCGGATTTGTCTTATGTAAGCTGGTATGGTACTTTTCAACTGAACCCTCAGATTAAATAAATAAATAAATAAATAAATAAATTGTGCGTAGCTACGTATACTGGGAGCACAGAATTAACAAAAATTCATATTCCTTTCTAAGTGCTAATCAACTCTAATAGACTATATGCTTTCATCTCTACAGTAGGGCTGTAATTCAAAAGCATCTTAGCCTATAGCCCAGGGCTTTCCAAACTTTTCCCGTGGCGACACACCAATGGCGGTGCACGAGAAAACCCAGAAGCGCCGCCGCCAGCGCAGCGCTTTTGGATTTTCGCGCGCCGCAACCGTGGCGGCAGCGGTGTCCTTGTGTGCCATGCGAAAACCCGGAAGCGCTGATGGCCCGCCCCCAGTGTTCGCAACTGCGCGTGGCGGCAGCACGCCATCAGCGCTTCCAGGTTTTGACGCGACACACCTGGGCCCCGCAGGCGACACAGTATTGTTTCGCAACACACAGTTTGGAAAAACTAATAAATGATTAAAATAATCCAAGAATAAACCATGGACCTAAATGACAATTTCAACTCAACTGTATAACTTAGTTAACATTACAGTCCTATAATGATCCAAACAAAGGTTACAAATATGGACTTGTTTGCTTCCTTCAAAAGGGTTACACTGTTTTCAGAAAAGGCTGTGAAGTTCTAGACTTAAGATAAATGTAAAATATTAAAGCTCACTGAACAGTTAGTACAACCAAAAGTTTCAAATGAAAAGTTTACAACAGTGTTTCTAAAATTAAAAGGGAGGAAAACAAAGGCATGGTGGTTGGTCTGGTGCTAGAAATAATTTTGCATTTCAGAAGACAAGGCCTGTAAGATGACATAAGTTGCAGTTATCTAAGAAAGGGCTTCTCAGTCAAGGTGCTGGAAATTTGCTCCACTGTATCTGTGATTTTTTTTTTCTCAAAGGAGGCCTACGTTGTTCTGGAAGACATCATGATTTTCACAGTTAGTTGTCTCTTTCCCTGGGTGCTCTGCTGTGTGTGTTGTTGCTTGCTGCTAACTTCTGGGTTTTGTTTTCACTTAATTGAAAACAGATGTTGATCAACTTCTTAGCATATTGTCTCAGTTATTGTTTTTAATATGGATTTGTCTCAGTTGTTATCCATATGAAAGTTCCCATAGAACAACCAAGGATGCTTAGGCAAATGAAATAAAAGAAAGTTCAGTTTTCCCAGTATGACTGCTCTGATCATATTAGAAAGAGGGAATGTGGTTGCAAGTCTTTTATAATAACATGGTTTCATATGTACAATATTGGGCAAATATGGGATTCTAAAATATGTATTTGCTCATTCTAATGTGAATATGGGGAAACAGTTGCAAACAGTAGACACAGATAATGCTATGTTTCAGCTTCCTTACTTTTTTACTGCCTCTCCATCTGGAAATAAGATGAGAGGGCGGGAGGAAATTGCATCCTGCCTAAATTACCATTAATCAGAAAAGTTACTATCTAGTTACTTCTATCTCAGTCACCTCAGAAATATCATTGAGTATATCCTTCAAATGTTTCTCCTCTATACCTCTACCCCTTCACTTCAGGTAACATGTTCCAAATCCATGTTTACTGGGGCAATGAGGGGTAACAAGGTATTTTCACAAAATAATTATAAGAAGAGATGCATTCTCCTGCCCACTGCTTTTCCCTTTAATCATGGTGAGGAAAAGTGGAAGAAATGGTTAAGCATCCCTACTGTATTTCCTGAATCTCTCAAATGCCTATCCATGGCCTGACATTAGCATCATCCTGGTCAACAAAAGTTGGGGCCTGTGCTTGTCAAGTTAAAATATATGTCTTATCTTGGATTCTTCAAACTGGATGAAAGCTTTACAGAGGGAAATCCAAACTTGAAATAAGGAGGAACTTCCTGACTGTAAAAGCTAGTAAGCAGTGGAACAACCTGGAATTGTGGGTTCTCCATCACTAGAGATTTTCAAGCAAAGTTTGGACAGCTGTTGTCTGGGATGGTATAAGGATTCCTGCCCTGAGCAGGGAACTGGACTAGAAGATATCCAAAAGTCCCTTCCAACTCTATGATTCTGTGAAAACTGGAGAAGTGGCATTTGATGGGGAAGAAGACAAAGAAAAGCACTTAGTAAGAATATATAATCAAGCTTGTATCTTGTATTCTTTTGCCATCACTGACATTTTAAGTTATGCTTATATAAGATAGGAGTAGACAATTAGTCCCCACAAGACGTATCAATCATATGAGGTGGTACACATTTCTTTAGCTTTTATCTGCCCCTTTTTGTTTCCTGGTTACAATCAGTATTGCAACAAGTCCCCAATGCTACTTTCTTAGTTTTAGGGACCTCCAATCTCCCTGTTCGACATATGTCTGAATTAGAAGTTGTTGCTAGGATGACAATTTCCTTTGTCTCTGTTTCCTGTTATTTGCCAAAATTTGGCAGCAAAGTTAAGTAATAATGAGAGCATCTGGGAGAACATATTTTTCCATCACCCACCTCCTGTTCACTCTGCTTTTCCCACCTCAAGACTTGCCACTGAATTGAGAGCTTTCCAAAAAAAAAAACTGGAATAAAATAAGATAGGGAAAGCATGCACACAGCAGAGCTTCTGGAATTCTTTCCAGCACTTTACCAGAACAGGCTATAGGAAGCATCAGTATTGTCTTTTATGTAATGAAGTAAAATGTTGTGTCTTTGTATGCCTCTTTCTGCTCTCCCATCATGCTGTCTTGTGTGTGTGTTTTTGTGTATAAGTGTACTGGGAAACACAAGGTAGGCTGCATATGCTCTAATCTCAGTCACAGGACCAGAATGGAGGAGAGCTTAGAACGAAACAGTTGGCAATACAGTATTTCAAGCCTCTGACTAACAGTCTCCAATAGGGGTGCACTGGGGAAAAGGGGGGGGGGGTTCCGAATATTTTTCTCTGCAGCCCCAGACTGGATTCAGCCCATTTTCAAACACGGGTTTTCTTTTTCCAATGTTTCTCTCTAGACTAAATTTTGTTCCATTCTGTCCAGTTTTATTTATTTAATACAATTTAGAGGCTGCCTGACTACACATGACTCTGGGTGCTTACACTTTAAAAAGGTAGAAACAATAAAAAAGTAAAGAGGCAGATCATAAGCATTCAGAAGGCAAACTCTGTGACAAGCAGTCAATCTGCTGATAGACATACAGATGAACAGGCAGGCAGGCAGATGGAATCCCAAGTCCCTTTACATGATTTCTTTCCAACATTCCATTGGGTTGGAAAGATTGAAAGCATCACTTCCATTTCCTGTACTTTTCATGAACACTCTGGCTTTATTCTCTGCTACCAGAGTTGCAGCACTACCTTTCTTCTTCCTGACTTGCAGTAGATGCTCCATCTATGCACTGTCTATGGAAGCAGGCAGAACTTGCTGCCAAGAGGAAGAAGAACAACAGTAAAGAATAAGACAGTACAAGTACAGTACAGTACAGTACAAGAACTTAAGAGTCTGTTTTAAAAACTGGTAATCCCACTCTTTTCAGTGATATACCCTGCAGCATCAATCAAAAACCTGCCAGGTCACTTTGGTAACTTCCATACCTGATGTTCAGTTAAAAGTGCCCCACAGAAGGAAAGCAGGAATATAAATTATCGCTCTAATGAGAGGGATTTATATTAATGAAATTTAACAGCATCGCGAAATAGAAGCATCATCCTTGCATTTATTGCTAGAAAAATCTAAGAATATGTTATGAAATCCTGACCTCAGAAACACCTTTTCTTTTCTTGGTAGCCTATCCTATATAACAAAGTCAGACCTGGTTAGTACTTGGATAGGACACCTCCAGGAAACAGCAGTACTGCAAGCCAGACAGGGAAGTAAAAAAAGAAAACATTCCAGAAGAAGGTAAAGAAAAATCACTGCTGTATTACAGCCAAGGAAACTACATGAACGTATGTCCGTGTAATCAACAACTTGAAGGTGAATTTACTTTTATGTATTCTGTAGCAGATGTATTACAAATTTGGTATTAATACATTTGAGAGGCTGGCAACAGATCCTGGGGGGAAAAAGTCTTGCTAAGAATATGTTAAAAGCAGAAAAGTTTAGAATCACAAATGACAATTTGCATTCTCCTTGCCAGCTATCTGTGGAGCCCTGTATAAATACCATATTTGGTATCTTAACATTGATATGGTCAAAGGAAAATAAGATTCACACATTTGCTCAAGTTATCTCACCATCCTATAAGTCTGAAAAGTAAACATATACATCTAGCCTTGACAGGACAGCAAGAATAATTTAAATATCAAAAAAAATTCAAACAATATCCAGTTTAAAAGTCATATACCATATTATAACTAGAGTTTAAGAATATGAAATGCAATTGTTTACTGTACATTAGGTTTGATGAGAGGAAAGACGAATAACAAAGGCAAGGGCTGGCATATATTGCTTAAACTGGAATTCAGAGGCAGTTTCCTTTAAGAGATCCATTTTCAAGCATCCAGTGATTCTTAAAAGTTTGTGAACCCTTTTGAATTTTCAGTATTTCTGCATAAATATGACCTAAAATGTGATCTGTTCTCCACACAAGTCCTAAAACTAGGTAAAGAGTTACAATTTACTAGGTAAATTTTAAAAATGAGTCAAAAAATACAGGTAGTCCTCACTTAGCGACAATTGGGATCAACAGCTCTGTCATTAAACGTGTGGAAAACAAATCACGTTTTAGGTTACATTTATGCAGAAATATTCAAAATTCAGAAGGATTCACAAACTTTTAAGCACCATCATATAGGTAGCTCCAGAAATACCCATCACTGAGGGCACAACATGAATTACATCCTAAATGTGCTTGGTTTTGTCTTTAAGTCAATATTATATTATGTTTATACACTGTTTTTAAGAGAATCTACAGCCCTTCAGATATCTGGAATACAGATGGTTTCTTGGACCTAGATGACTATCTTCAGACTGAAGGATGGGAAAACTGGATATGTGCAGTGGAAGAGAGAACATCTTGAATTGGAGTCAGACGAGAGTGAGGGCAAATGCAGATGTGTTAACTGTAGCAACTGAAACTGAGTATGTGTAAGGTAGTAGGAACAGCTAACTGCAAACACATAAGGGATACCCGTACCTAGCCCACCTTTAGATGAACTTTCCTTTAAAAAAAAATAACAACCCCAAAGCAAGGCAAACTGTAACCAGGCATCTTATGATGTGTCTATATCTTGCAACCAATCACCTTACGACATGTGTATACCTTATAGCCAATCAAGTTAAAGCACGCCAAAAGTTAGGTATAAAAGCTTGGAAAACTGTTTGTTCAGGGCTCCTTCTTTTCATGAGGGAGTCCTCCTTTGTTGCAGATGTCTTCAATAAATGAGTTCCTTTGAATTTTCCTGTCTTGTGTGGTGATTGGCCCTGCCGCACCGGACAAACGAACCAACCCCGATTTGGGGCCTACAAGACTGTTGTTCCAATATGTGCCCCTCAGGCTTGCAGGACAAAATTAAATATCTATTACTATCCACAACTGAGTCCCTACTTGTAGAGGAAAGAGGGAATGGCCTTGAAGGACAGGAGTAAGAGCTGCTACCAAGACAAGGGGCATGAGTCCAGAGCACGAACATAACATGAGTAAACGTCTCAGGCAAGCCCCTCCCTAGTTCACATGAAGATAAAGGGAGGAAGGGAGAAGCACATTCAGACTTACAAGATTCTGTTACTACAGCTTTACAATAAAGGCAGTACTGGCCTACATAGCATTGGTTTCTTGGTCTGATCTCACTTGAAGGTCTGACATCACTACTGCTACCCAAAACTGAGCATCTACACTGATATAGAGCAACTTTCCCTCTAATTTTCAGAAGTTTCACAATACTGACTCCACCTCACCATCTCTATATAAGGAAGCTCATTTCCACTTCCTCCTTTGCAGCAGAGAGAAACCAAGCACATCCCATCATCCATACCTTTGCATATTATAGTTGAAAGAGGCAGGAGTCCCAATTCATGGCAAGTGGGTGGGATATATGTTTAAAATTCCTCTTAGGTGTCAACGCTTAAATATTTCAAATTTACAACAACTAGAATTAGCTGTAGAGCTTTAGAAAGATTGTTTAACCATGCTTTCTATAGAAGGATGTGAGTTATGTCTACAATCTGCATCAGAACTTTCTGCATCTTCAGGTCAATCCTTGTTTTATTACAGCAGTTACAGGAAGCTGTTCACATAGAAGTACTAGATTTCACAGGAGCTTGTACATCTTTCCATTGTACAAGTCATCAGGAGATAAGCACAAATGCTGCACAACCACAGAGATCTTATATATCACCCCTATACTTTAGCTAACATTGGAATTGAAGGGAAAGGGAACTTTCTTATATTTACATTGTAAATGAAATATAAACAGACAAACAACTTGACTATGACATTCATAAAGCAATGTGCTTTGCATGCTGATAGCTGGTACCTTCCCAGTTTTATTGCTCCCCCCCCCCTACTTCCTCCAAGGAGAAATGCTTTACTTGAATTGCTGGTCTTTGGTGCTCCTTGTTTTTGCCAGAAATCGTTCAGCCAGCTTCTCCAAGTTCCTGGAGTAATCCATTTCAATTTCAGCCTTCTTGCGAAAAAAATCCTGCAAATCCTGGAGCAGTTGGACTCTAAGTTCACATTGCTGATCAAGACATTTCAGTTGTTCGATAAGCTGGGCTCGAATCTCTGCAAAACAAGGGGGAGAAATTGCTTATGAAAATGGCATCTAAATGATATGAACTGCCTGATCAAACTTGCTGCCTTTACATGGGAAGCTAAGTGTCCTCAATCTAAAGTAGAATAGCAACCACATTAACCATTCTGAGCTTCCTGAAGGGGAAAAAAAATTAAGTATACATTGTAGTGTGATAGACATAAACTAGAAGCTGTAGGTTTAAACTCATTCAGTTACAAAAACACACAGCATGACACAGATTTCTAACTTTAGACGGTTCTGAAGATAAACTGGGATGACCTCATAGACACTGCTCTCAGTTCTTTGGAGAAAGGACAAAATATAAATGCAAAAAAAAAAAAAAGGATATAAAAGCTAATTTGTAAAATCAAAGTTAAAATTCCTCTTCTTGCTCCTCATACCCCAATGGGCCTTTAATTAAATATTAACAAAAAAATTTAATCAACTGACCCATTACTCATTGGGCCAGTTGATTAAAAGAAATCCACCAATTACAATTGTGCTTTAGACACAATGGCCAAGGAATATCAAAACAACCATGATTCCAACGCAATCCACTTACAAGGATGGTTTTTTACTGGTGAGGATTCTATCAATCAGCCGTGTCAAGGGTACATTAGGCATCCCCAAGAAGCAGACATTTCCCAAAAGTGTACTGAATCTCAGTCTACATAAAGGCCACAGGGTTTGCTAATGCTCCAATTCTCCACTCTTAGTTCAGATTTCCTCCAGAGACACCATTAAATTCCTTTGCAGACTATTCCTACGGCAAAACCAAAGCACTGATCATGCCATACATTTCCCAGAAGATACCAATTTGGGACTATTCACACTGGGTCTCCAACTGCGACATTGCAATTAAACACAGCACATCAAATTGTGAATGGTTCGCCTTTGAAAAGTCCAACAAATTTGCATGCCCAGTTGAGAAAGGTCACAAGAAAGACAGTTTCATTTTTCATGGAAAGAATGCCTTTGAGCAAAATTTGCAAGCAGATTATTTTTGCCTGCGCACAGGGAATTTTGAGTGCAGATGATGCTGTTGCTAATACACTTTTTTTAAAAATTTGGTCTTAAAATATTTTAATAAGATCACCCAATGCTTGTAGTATAATTTCAGGGTTTACCATCAAATATTCCCAAGAAACGGAAAAACTAAATTAGCTAACTATGTGGTACTGAACCTAGAAACTGACAGCATGTTTCTTGGACCCTACAATGAAGTCCTACATGTCATTACTTTTAGCTATAGAACTGCTAAATAAATTGTTCCACGCCATTAATATCTATATCTTATTCTCCAGTCCCTCCCCCTCAAATTATCAAACTATGTCTTTCCCTCTACAAATCCCTGGGCACACAAATGCTAATCAGAGATGCCTACTATCTTTCTGAGTTTGTTCAAAATTGCATTTATATTAAATAATAAAACATTTAACAGCACAACACTAAACATTCAGTTAACTTCTGCCTTTGTTTATAGGTACAGATCATCTAGGTAAAAAACTTGACGGAAATTGTTTCATTTAGGACAAGATGTGTTTTTCCAAGTATCTATCTATCTATCTATCTATCTATCTTTCTTTCTTTCTTTCTTTCTTTCTTTCTTTCTTTCTTTCTTTTTCATTCATTCATTCATTCATTCATTCATTCATTCATTCATTGTTCAAATTTATATGATTTTTTTATATTTTACTTTATAAACTGACTCATCTCTTTTTTCCTTTCTTGTACCCACAAACACACAAATTATAAATTTCATCTAGATTAGGAATAACTACTGAAATAGAGCCTACAGCAGCATTTCCTAACTTGTTGCTTCTCACATAAGACACCTGGCCAGAAAACGATGACCTATTGTACCAGGCCTCTCAGTAAGGAGATCCACATTGCACACTGATTTTCTGAGATTGTAACTTTGCTTGGAAGGACAGTCTGAAGAGGTGAGCTGTTTTTCCTTGGGCCAAGGATCAAGTGTTAAAGAAAGGCCTATCTAAGAAGAAAATGCACTCCATAAATCACTTCCTTTAAAGACCCATCAGAACAGATGTATTTAGCTCCTCAAACTTTCTCATGTTATAGATGTAACTTCATAGGTAAAAAAAAAAAAAGGTAAAGGTACCCCCCGCACATTTGTGCAGTCGTGTCCGACTCTAGGGGCCAGTGCTCATCTCCATTTGTTAGCCAAAGAGCCAGCGTTGTCCGAAGACGCTTCCACGGTCATGTGGCCGCATGACACGCGTGGAACGCTGTTACCTACCCACCAAAGTGGTACCTATTCATCTACTTGCATTTGCATGCTTTCGAATTGCTAGGTTGGCAAGAGCTGGAGCTAGTGCGGGAGCTCACTCCGCACGCAAGGGTAGGGATTCGAACCTCCGAACTTGCAATCTTCCGATCGACAAGCCTGGTGTCTTACCCACTGAGCCACCACGCCCCCAACTTCATAGGTACACATTATCAAAATTAGAGGAGAAAGAGAAATGGTTATAATTTCATGAAATCTTAATGGGTCCAACCCAAAACATTAATGCAAAAATAATAATCCAACATATACAGATTCAAAATTCACATTTGACCAAATTGTAACATGCCCTTAATTTCTCCCTTTAGTTACCTCATGTGCTCTTGTCGTCAAAAGTTTATACAGAAAATCAAAATCCAATGCACCTTAGTAACTCATCTGAAGTTACGACATGACCCACTAATTTAAGATCAATGATATACACCAACCAATTAACTGTTTTAAGTGTTCGAATTAATTTTAGATCCAATCACCACTTTCCTCTTAGGTATGGTTAGACTTGGGCTTCAAAATTGTTAACATCAAATGTAGTTGAAAAGAGCTACTGAGACTACATATGAGTGCAGTTGCACACAAAAATACAAATATATTACAAGTGAGAAACACATATTGCAGGTATAGATGACATGTGGAGAGATCCCATATATAGCTTCCCATACACACTTGTCATTCTTCTTTGCTTTTCACTGATTTTCTCACAAAAGTAGTAGTTTCATCAAGCACAATAATTTCTATAGTTAAGAAGAACTGTGTATGTGCTGGACAATTTGTATTTGGGGGGACAATTAAGAGATGTGATTAAGAGACCTGGTTCTGGGACAACCAGATCCCATGGAAATGTTGAAATGTTAGGTTTTACTACTTATAGTATGAGTAAATGAGATCTTTAATCTTTTGGAGCCCATAGAGGAAATAATCAAATTGCTATCAGTATACCATTTAATTAATTTTGTTTAGAAGTATTTTCTCTTAATTAATATGCTATCCAAAACATTCCAGTTGCTAGCTATAGAAAGAATTCACTATAATATTCAGCACCACCTTCTGACTCTTCGTCCATCTTCAGTGGACTGTGTTTCAGATAATAAGCATCATAATAGTATTAAACAATATTCAACAATATCGTATAACAATAATTTTAATTATTTTCAAATCAAATATCCAATCATAATTTGCCAAGGCAAATTATAAAATTAAAAATTATAAAATTAATTTTTTTAAAAGAAGTGATTTTGAAAAAAATACAGTACATTCAATATGATGTATTTCCTGAAAAGTCTACAGTATTGCAAAACAGCATGTATTAAGAAGAATGTTATTTCAAAAGCCCACACCCTACTCACCCCACGTATGTATTCTGAATTGTTAACAAGTCATTAGACTGAACAACTGTGCTCATGTAAAAACTTGATTATATAAACTAAAATCTAGCTACCCTACCTAACATGCATATACAAGAGCAAATTACAAAATCAAGCAGATAAGCTCTTTTGCTTCTTCAGATATCTACTATGTCAAGACAAGTACTTTACAATAATCAACACCATAATAGTGTTTGCATAAAAGGGAAAGTAACAGCTGACTGAGTTCCTGGCAGTGGCTACAAGAGTTCATTGAAAATCTACATAGCCTAAACTACAGAAGACTGGCCTTGTTCATAGATTTCTTATCTCTCTTTCAGCATTGTTTTGTTCTGGTTGCAAATAAACAAAGTCAGGGATGTTGGAATTTCCTGAAGCTCAGGTAACTCTTTTTGTAATCCTGTCACTTATGTAAACAAGAAGGATATTCAAGCAAACCCTCATTTGACCGTCTTCCACCTGGAAACCTATGCCCTCATTGTGGGAGGTTGTGCGGATCCAGAATTGGCCTTTACAGCCACTTACGGATCCACTGTTAAGATTTTCCCTGGAAGACAATCTTACTAGGCTAGGAGTGATCGCCAAGAGAGAGACTTGTGTAAACAAGAAGGATATTCAGTCTACTGTCAAAACAAACTGCAGCTCGAGGATTACAATACAGCTTGCAGAGAAAAACACCCTTGCAAGTTCACTACAAAGACTCGAGGAACTGGGAATTTCTGAACTACCCCATGAATTAGAGCAATGTAAATTTAATTGGAATGTTATATGTCTCTATTTTTAAAAAAATTCTGAATCCATTTATAAGGATGATATTTTTAGCACCCACAAACCACAAATTACAGTGTGCTACAGAGAACAAATAAGGAAAAGGCCTAATTCCAACCATGAAGCTTAAACATGAAATGTAGATAACAAGTTAGTATAGAACACACGTTATAAACCTTTCCAGGTGATAATGAAATTTTTTTCCATCTACTCCCCTTTAGGGAGAGTAAGGACACCATGCAAAAGGGCAGGACTGGGGTCATTCTCCATGAGCAGACCTTGATAGTTTGTAATGGAGAACCTCTTCTACCCATTGGGATTCTCCATGCAGTAGACGACATGGGGAAATCAGGGCTTTGCAAGCAAACGGCTTGTGGACCGAATCAAGAACCTCCACAGCTCAGATCAGTCATAGGGAACCTCCAGCCTATGAACCTTATGCTTGGCTCATATTGCTGGTAGAATGCATCTATTGCATTTAATAAATCAACCGTAATATAGTATCTTAACCATCAACTATTTGCTGTAACTTTAGATATGAACCTAGATTTTTAAAACAAGTCTTATTCTGTTCCCAGAGTGGCTCTGGGATATTTTATAATCTGTTATTTATATAATAGAGTGTATGCTCCACAAAACCCACCAGCAGTATCATGTGTGGGAGAAACTGTTTTCCTTGTTCAGAGGATCCCTGAATGTCCCAAAACAGAGGCTTTTCTTTTTTGATAAACATAAAGAATTGCAGGGGAGAGAAAAAATAGCAAACACTCCCTCATTCTACCAGCAAGAAGGAGCTATGCTGGATCAAAAGTCTCCCATAGACAAAAGGGGCCTTTTCAACTGAAGAATGACAGCTCTGGATCTAAAGGGGAGGGGGGGAAGAGAAAGAGAAAGAGCATAGCTTGTTTCTCTTAATATTTTTTTTAAGAACCAAAATGTTTGGCTCCTTGAAATAGCCCTCTAAGAGATGTCCCTTACAATTGCTAAAAAGTAATTGCTTCATATGTAACAGGAACAAGCTTATATTGCTTTTGAACTTTCTTCCTCTCTACTTCCTCTCCAGAAAGCAACAAGGCAACAGGACATTTGGGATTCGGAATTATATTAAATATAGCTGAGCTTTAAGTCTGAATCCTAAATGGTGGAAAAGCATAACAGTACTTTTTTTTTGTAAATTAGAAAGCATTTGTTTAAATATATATATATAGCTAACAACTGCAGGCTTGGGGCTCCATTATGTCAGAGTTAGTATTCCATCCATAACAGATACCACTAAGATTATGTTTTGGAAAGCAAAGCAACAAAACTGAGACTCCCAAATTCTCTTTAACAGAGGTTAAAAGACAGCTGTAAAGTACCAAAATTGTAGCTACACAGGTTTCAGCAGGCATAATGCCAAATTCTGGAATATATTAATGCTTTGGTGCTGCTAGTTCCAATGTTTGCAACATACATATGGAAGACAGTGTGTGTTCTCTCTGTCTCTCTCTCACTCACACACACACACACACACAATATAAAATGAATGCTACTGCAGGTGGACATATTGCCCTGTACAATCTAGTAGAAATTCCATAGATATACAAGCCAATCTCTAGAGCAGGGGTGGGGAACCTTTTTTCTGCCAAGGGCCATTTGGATATTTATAACCAGGGACCGGGGAGTGGGGGGCAGGGTTTCTGGGATTTCCGCGGACCGGGGGCGGGGTTTGCGGGCTGGAACCAATCGCGTGTAAGGGGCGGGGTTTGCGGGCGGGAACCAAATGCGTGTAAGGGGCAGGGTTTGCGGGCGGGAGCCCTGTGGGCCTTATATGGCCCGCAGGCCTGATGTTGCCCACCCCTGCTCTAGAGGATGGTACTAATACAGAAAACTAGTACCTCCATCTGATTTTCAAAACATTTCAGCAGATTCTCACCAAACTCAATACTATATGAGTCCCCATGTGAAGGTTTTTTTAAACAGAAGAAGCAGAACAAAAATAAATGTCTGGTTTACATATATTGCAAAATAATTGTGTTATTTGTTTGTTTTTGCTTAGTTCAAGAAACCATGGCTTACTACGTCTATGAAGGTTCTCAGTCATCCAGGTGGAATTGTCTGTAGCTTGAATCATTTCAACTGGATTTCTATTTTCTCAGTGGAAACATTTCGCTCCTTATCCAAGGAGCTTCTTCAGTCTGAGCAAAGTTGGTAAGGGAATCCTAAATATGTTTCTAGGTAGCTGTGTGACCTTACACCTGGGGCTAGGTCATGGTTATATTGAGATGTTATTTTAAGTCCTTTTATCATCTAAAGGAGGATCGTTAAGATCACCATGCTGCTGTTGAGCTTGTGAAATGGTCTTAATCTTCCTAGGCACAGAAGACAAAGCAGGGAGGAAGATGGGGAAAAGATTGTGCCTGAGGCCCCCACCTCTATTCAAGGAAGGATTTTCCAAGTTGGCATAAATGGATTCCTTGACCCCTCTCTCAAACCACCTATCTTCTCTGTCTAAAATGTGAACATTAATGTCCTCAAATGAGTGTCCTTTTTCCTTTAGATGAAGATAAACTGCTGACTCTGGTCCTGTGGTGTTACTTCTCCTGTGTTGAGCCATCCTCCTGTACAAAAGTTGTTTGGTTTTTCCAATGTAGAGTTCAGAGCACTCCTCACTGCACTGGATTGCATAAACTACATTGCTTTTCTTGTGTTTTGGAGTTTGATCTTTGGGGTGTACAAGCCTCTGTCTCAGTGTGTTGGTGGGTTTGAAATATACAGGTATGTGGTGTTTGCCAAATATCCGTTTTATCTTTTCAGACACGCCAGCCATGTAGGGAATGACCAGGTTCTTTCGTTTACTCTGAGTCTCAGCCCTATCTGTCGCTAAATCTACCAGACCTAAAACAGCGACAGATTTAGAACCTATTTTAGAATCTTCCCAGAAATTGATGGTCAGTAGTTTGCTGGATCTAGTTTTTCACCTTCTTGAAGAGAGAAAAATTTATCCTTCTCTAGAAATCTGGCACTTTACCAGATCTCCAGGACTTCTCAAATGTAATACATAAGTATTTAGCCAAACTCTCAGCTAGTTCTGTTAGTACTCTAAAATGTAATTCACTTGGTCTTGGAGATTTAAACTCATAAAATAAAGAAGTATTCCTTGATCATGTTTTCATCAACCTCAAGCTTCAACACGTTATTGTTGGAGAAGACTGGTCTAAATTGGAGTTGAGCTGTCTGCCTGTTCTTTATTACCCATCTTCAAAGACAACAAACTTCAGGGACAGCTCAATTGTTGAAAACCAGCAGTAGAAAACTTACCTCTAAAAGGAAGAGGACAATAGGACAACAGGAACTATGACACTGAGGGCCCAAATCTGTCACCCGTCCTGGTTTCATGAATCTATAAATTCCTTACCTGATTGCTTTAGCCATAACTGCTGTCAACCCAGCAGTTCGAAAGCTAAAATGCAAGTAGATAAATGGATACCACCTTAAAGTGGGAGAATTTGCCGGTGTCCTGTCGGGGGGTCGCCCTCGGAACGAAAGAAGAGCCCGGGAATCCTGTGAATGGCGGCGGAGGACGACGGAACCCGATCGACAACATCGAGGACGTCAGCAGCCAACTCGGAAGCGAGGTATTCTGGGACATGTAGTCCAATACCTACGGAAGAAGAGTCGGTTCCCTTACCCCTCTCCCTTAGCGCGCGGTAATAATATATATGAATGTATGTATAATATATATGAATTTGCAATGTTGTAAGCTGCCTAGAGTCCTCCGATAGGGAGGGGATAGGCGGGGTATAAATATGATTAATAAATAAATAAAATAAATAAAAGGGTTCTGGGTGGGATTTTACTTTGTATATATCAGGGGTGGGGTGTGGGGTATTTTTTAATTTATTTATTTTCATATTTTTGAGCCACCAAGCCATTGCATAATGGTAGCTGAAAGGATTTTAACGATTAATATTGCTAAGAAACCAGAACTTTTCTTATTGGATAATGAATTAGAAAAGACTCATGGAAAATTGATACTGTATATGGTAACTGCAACAAGATTATTGTATGCACAACAATGGAAGAATAATGAAATCCTCACAGTGGAGAAATGGATTGTGAAGATGTCAGAATTTGCAGAAATTACAAAACTGACCTGTTTGGTCAGAGAACAACAGAAACTTTTTTTGAGAGAGACTGGAAGCCTTATATGGACTTTTTGTTGAAAGAAGAAAAAAAATGAATTGATATTTATGGATATCAAGACTAAGAAAGATAAGGACTAAATGAAGGGGTGAAGGGACTTGTAAAATACTTAAGAGGGAGGAGGGACAATAATAATGTAATTATCTGTTAAAAAGAAGGTGGAAAGTCATCTATATTTTTCTTAACTTTGGTTTTCTTTTTCTTTTCTTGTACTTTTCTGTTTTTTTTTTCCATTTTCCTTTTCGTTTGTTATTGTTATATGAAAATTTCCAATAAATATAATTAAAAATAACATAATGGTAGCTGGAACCTAAAATATTGCCTAGCCAATTGTTTATTCAATAAAAGAATCTGTGATCATACAATTTTTCTTTAAAATCCTTCTTAATACCTGCACTGCCTCAAGAAAATAAATAACAGAACATAATATCTATTTTTTTGATGCAGTACAGGCATTAAGAAGCAAATGAAAGGGAGGTCTGAGCTCATTGTAGCACAGTGCTGCAGAGCAGTGTTAAAAAGCTTGGGAGGAAAGTCAAGATTTCCTTGACACCAATTTATCTTACCACAAGGGAGGAATTACAAGATGTTTTTATTCTAATCCCAAATGCTAAGCAATGGAAACATTTATAATTGAGATAAAAAATAATTTACTCCATGCCATGGCTCTCCTCACAATGCAGGAAGAAGAGCAACAGCAAACGTTGTTCCTCCTTCCAGCCACCGCTACACGGCATTTCATTCTGAAACAGGGTTTCAACAGTAAAATTTAGTGTGATCTCCAACAAGACATGTTTTCAGATTTCATTCCAGTGTCCTAAAATTTCAAATAACCTCTCAATAGTGACTTTTTCCCCCTTCAGCCTCATTTTCTTTCCTTTTTTAAAACAAAGGATTTGTGTGATGACATTTCTGTCTTCTGGTTTTGATGCAACCTGGGATTAACATCTTTTTTTTAAAAAAAAGGAGGGGGGAACAATATATCCTGTTAAATTCCCAGCAGTTTTTCTATATTTTTAAACTGTTTTTGTTTATTTGCTTTGATCTTTATACAGTAGAGTGGGTATTTGCACCCTTTGTACTGCATTTGCTAAAATGGCTGAGTCTTTCCCCCAACCTTAGGCTAACTACCCAGATGTCCCACCTCCTTCTCTTTGCTGTGAGGCAGGAATCATTGATTAGGTTGGCTGCTGAAGAGCTTTCTGTGAAAGCCCAGGGGCTCCGTGTGCGTGTATGTGTGTATACATTTATGTGCAGGTAGTTTGTCAGTTATATTGCCTGGAATAAAAACAATGTATAATTAGAAAGTTAAAAAAACCCTTTTCCTGAGACATCTGCATACCTTTTTCAATGGCTTTGTGCTATTCTGGCTCAATTTAAGAGGTACCTTGTCTCACTCAGCAGACAGAAGAATACACAGGTGACACCAGGGAAAGAAAATAGATATGAATCTCCAAGACATTTCCAGTAAATCATTAAGGGCTTCTTGCTCCACACAGTTTAACAAAGGCCTTTCTTCTTATAATTTAAGCTAGTGAAATCAAGATAGACTGGAAGATAAGAAGTGTATGGGAAAGGATGGAGGTAGGAGCTTCTGATCTGGTACAGAAAATAAATTATTGGGATGACCATGGACTTAGAACTTGATCCATTACTTTGCATTTGTCTTTATTTGATGATCCTTGATGTTCTAATTAAAACAAATTAATTCAATAAAGGTACTTTTTCTTTGTTCTGGTGGAAGGAAGGAAGGAAGGAAGGAAGGAAGGAAGGAAGGAAGGAAGGAAGGAAGGAAGGAAGGAAGGAAGGGCACCAAAAGTTTCAATTGTAGCCCAATTATCAAATTCTAGAGCTCTCAAGTGAATTAACAGTAGGTTAATTATCTAAAGTTATCTAAACAAAACAGAAGCTAAATTTTTAATTTGTGGTGTGGCTGAGCTACTAGCTTTTCTCTCTCAAGTGTCTCAGCAGCAGGTCAAAATGTTCCAGCATGAACAGCAAACCATATTTATAGTTAGCTGAAGTAGCAATTTTAGATACTAGACTTCATTGGCAATTAGCATCTAAACTAAAACAGAAACTTATGTCTCATAAAACTATAATTAACTTACACTCAGGATTTCTGTGCACAATCTGAACATCTTAAGATTTATGATTTAGTCTAAAAATGAATTTGAACTCCTTGTTAAGAACAAACCCAAACAAAAATATATCAATGCAAATGAAATTTAAACAGATAAACTATCAGATTTGGGAAAGACAGGTTGGATTTACAAGTTAATCAGATTCTGGTTTCATAGGCATGCCAGTGTAGTTTTCCTGGCAGCAATATAGACATGTTTGCCATAGCCTTCTTTTGGATATTTTCACAACTTCTCAGTCTACCCTACAGTCGTTCCCATCCAGTACTAACCACATCAGAGAATGCTTAGGTTTTCAAAAACACCCAAGGTCAGGTAGGTACTTCCATTCAACTCTAGGTTACATCAGAATGGAGAGCTCTTCATTGCTACTAATAATCAATGCACATTGGTGAGTGGAAATAAAACTGAAGCTAGAAATGGGGAGAAATATTTCTGAGAAATGAGGGTATCTGAAGCCCAAGAATTATAGATATCTTCATGTATAAAAAAATATTCCAGAAAAACAGTAAAAAAAAATCCATGTTCCAAAAATTCTCAAATAGATCAATTAGGGTTTGACATGTTAATTCATCACAGAACTTCAAGTGCTGGGAAAAATAATGGAAAACGGGAAAGTAAGGATCGGGAATGAAATGAAATACTCTTGGCTGGCACACTGAACAAAAGTACTTCACATAGCAATGTTTTGTTCCAAGTACTATTACCAAACACACACACACACACTCAAAACCCAAGATTTTCATAAACCAGATTTTCAGGAACTGTGCTTGTTATTTTAAGCATAAGTGCTCCATTTAGAGGCACTATCAATTCAGGCAATCAAACAGAAGTACCACTGGATTGTTATCAGGGGTTTATATATATTTTCAGTGATTTTCAGCTCAACATACAAATATTGTTTTTTTGCAGAAAGCATGATTGTGTGGTATGATGAAAATTTTATCCATTTGTAAATAAGCCACAGATCTGTAAATCAGTCATGCATCTCAATTACATCTCTATAGCAAAATGAAAAACTAACATACTGGTTAAGGTGTTGGAATATAAATGGGAAGAACTAGGTTCAAATCCATCCTCAGCCATGGAAACTCATTGGATTACTTTCAGCCCGCCCCTCTCACTCAGCCCAACCTATCCCACAGGGTAGATATTCTGGAGAGGAAATGAAGTGACATCCTCTTGTAAGCTTCCTTGAACTGCTGGAGCAAAGGTAGGATTTAAATCTAACAAATAAATAATACATAAATATCCCCTTACTTTTTTTTCTTATATAGCTTTATGGAAAATTTTAGTAGCAATAATAAGAACTGAAACAAACTAAAATAGAACAAAAAAAGGAAGAGAAAATAAGAAATAAAAAAGAAAAGAAGAAGCTAAAAATGCAGAAAGAAAGAAAGAAAGAAAGAAAGAAAGAAAGAAAGAAAGAAAGGAAGGAAGGAAGGAAGGAAGGAAGGAAGGAAGGAAGGAAGGGAGGGTAAGTAGGGGGGAAGAAAAAAGATATAAAGGAAGATATAAAGAAGTGGCTTCCAATCTTCTTTACAGTAGTTATAAGCACAATTATAGTTTAACCTCTCTAAAGTTACTTCATGACTCCCTTCTTTCTATAATCTATCCTGTCTAATCATCAAAACCATAAATCATGAGTTCATTTTTTTCTTTTTTTCACAAAAAGTCCATAAGGGGTTTCCACTCACCAATGAATGTAGATATTGTCTTTTCCCTAATCAAACAAGTAAATTTAGCCATTTCAACAAGTTCTGTCATCTTCACCAACCAGTCCTCCATTGTAGATATTGCCAAATCTTTCAATCTTTGTGCATATAATAATCTTGCTGCAGTTATCATATATAAAAACAGTTGTTCCGTGGCTCTTTTCTAACTGTTTATCCATCAGTCCCAGGAAGAAAAGTTATGTTTTCATTTGAATGTTAATCTTTAAAATCCTCTGAATCACTATATGTCAGAGCTTTCCAAAGTGCGGCGGCAGTGCACTCCGGCCGTGAAAGCCTTCGACAATACAATTTTAGCCCACTTTATCATTCATTATTTCACCTGTTCTTCTTCTGTTTCAAATTTCAATAAAAGTTTACACACAATTCCGTTTCAAATTCTGTGTTATATTGTTCAATCCCATAAATTCTTTTATCTACTTTAAATCTTTCTGATAACTGTAAATAAGAAAACTATTAACAACTATATCCCTCTGCAATCAGTTGTTCTCTTGATTTTATTTTATATTCCCCTTGGTAAAATTCTAGTATCTCATGATATGTTAACCATTTATCTTTGCCTGTTATTTTTCATCTATAACATGCTTCTTGTGCTGAGAACCATAAAGGGTTTTTTGGGCATAGCCTGGTTTTGTATGTATTCCATATTCTCAATATGGCACATCTGACATAACGATTTTTGAAATGTACATTAACCTTGACTTTATCGTACCACAAATATTTATGCCACCCAAATCTCAGGTCATGTCCTTCTAACTCTAAAAGTCTTTTATTTCTCAGCAACACCCATTCTTTCATCCAAACCAAACAACAAGCTGCAAAATACAATTGCAGATCAGGGAGACCCAATCCTCCTCTTTCCTTTGCATCTTGTAATACCATATATTTAACTCGTGGGTCTTTCCCTTGCCACACAAACTTAGATATATCTTTTTGCTATTGTTTAAATCATAGCTTTCCAAACTGTGTGTTGCGACAGTTTAGTGTGTCGCGACACAACCCGGAAGTGGACATGCACGCCAGCGGTGCAGGGATGCGCGCAGCAGCAGTGTGCATGGCGGCGGCAGCACGCCATCAGCGCTTCCATGTTTTAGCGGAATAAACGATATTGCCGCCGTGCACGCCAGCAGCGCCACAGCCACCATTGGTGTGTCGCCAACAGTGGCAGTTTGGAAAGCACTGGTTTAAATGGTACGTCAGTTGTCAAAACCGGTACTGTCTGAAACAAAAACATCATTCTGGGCAGAACATTGATTTTTATCACAGAAATTCTCCCCAACAATGACAATGGTAGTTTCTCCCATCTTAGCATGTCTTTTTTAAATTTCGTATCCATATCTTAACAATTATTTTGAAATATCATACAGTTCATATTTGTCATAGTGATACCCAAATATTTTACATTTTTCTCAATCTTAAAACCAGTTTTCTCCATCAGTTCTGTTTGATCCTCTATTTTCATATTTTTTGTTAACATCTTTTGATTATTAATCTTAAAACTTGTTGGCATACCATATTCTTTCCATTTTCCCTTTAATATTTCTATTCCCTTTAACGGATCCTCCAAAAGCAACACCAAATCAATAGCAAATGCCCTTAGCTTATAAGTTTCTTTTTTGATCTTTACTGCTGCAATCCTCTCATTTTGTCTTACACTGTATATATATTCAATATTTCAATAACTAAGATAAACAGGAGCAGAGACAACGGGCACCTTTGTCTTGTCCCTTTTTGTATCTCATAAAGGTAAAGGTTCCCCCCGCACATTTGTGCAGTCGTGTCCAACTCTAGGGGCCGGTGCTCATCTCCGTTTGTTAGCCGAAGAGTCAGCGTTGTCCGAAGACGCTTCCACAGTCATATGGCCGGCATGACGCACACGGAACTGTTACCTACCCACTGAAGTGGTACCTATTAATCTGCTTGCATTTGCATGCTTTCAAATTGCTAGGTTGGCAAGAGCTGGAGCTAGTGCGGGAGCTCACTCCGCACGCAGGGCTAGGGATTCGAACCTCCGAACTTGCGATCTTCCAATCGACAAGCCAGCCTGGCGTCTTACCCGCTGAGCCACCACGCCCCTTAATTGTATCTCATAGAGTTCTGTTAATTCTCCATTAACAATTATTTGTGCTTTCTGTGAAGTGTAAATCTATCTTACCCATTTAATAAAATCCTCTCCAAAGATATAGCACAAGAATCCTTTTGCTCCTAGGCTCACTGAAACAAAAGCTCATTGAAACAAAATAAAATTATTCTGATGGAAATGTATTCATCCAGTTGTGTCCCTTTTCCTATGCTGATAATAGGTCACCACCAGAGCTAACACTGAAAAAAGCTGACTGTCAAGAGGCATCATTAGACATCAGAATTATATACACAATAACAAAAAGAAAGCACACCCACACTTTGGAGAAAGTCATTCTATTGCTTGCATTTGCATTAAGTTGTGTACAATTTATTTATGTAATACTCCTCCTGACCAAGTAATAAAATACTTTACATGTTTAATAGAATTTCATTTTCTAATTATTTGTTCCAGCCAGGTTACATTCCATATGGCAATCAGCAAAACTTTAAGAGAGATGAGAAGTGACTAAATATGAAATATACATACATACATACATACATACATACATACATACATGCAATCTACAAAAGTATCTTCTTTATATTTTCCTCCTTACATTATATAAAGTAATAGTAATAGGTGGCTCCAATCTTATAACCATTGTGAATCATCTTTCTTCATTTGAATGGGACGTGCCCAGCACTCCCATGCAAAATCTCTAAAGTGCATATAGATGGCATCTGAATGGGCCAAAGTCTAAATTACATTTAATGTAGTCTTTTCAAATGTGCATTTGAAGACCAACATATTAGTACCAAAAATTTCAGATTCACTCAAGTTGGTAAGAACAACTTATTAGATGTTCTATACCGCAAAATTATTTTGTTGTTCTTGTTGAAAAACTCTTTACAGAGTTTTCTAGAAAATAGCAGAAAACCACATTTAATTACAATTAAAGGGTGGGAGAATATCCCAGTAGCTTTTCAAGATAGAACAATACACATACATCAGGGCTTTCCAAAGTTTTTCCCGCGGCGACACACCGCCGTGTGTGGGCAACCGGCGTTGGTGTCGCCGCGGGAAAACCCAGAAGCGCTGATGATGATCAGCGCTTCCGGGTTGTGTGGCGACACACCAGACTGTGTGTGGCAACACACTTTTGTGTCGTGACACACAGTTTGGAAAGCTCTGATATACATACTTTCAGACATGCTGAGTTCCAACAGCATGCTGAATTCCTGGTTGTTTTGACTGAAGAAGCTGTCATATTTCTCATTTGTAAACAAAATATAAAAGTGTACCTTCAGGATCCAACAGTCTGTTCACAACCGTGTCCAGAGCCACATTATACTAGAAATAAATGAGGCTCCAGTAAAATAAGAATTTGTATATACAGTACCTTTGCTATTTTTGCATTAACATTTGACTCAATTGTGCATTCTGAACATTAATTTTAACACATGTTAACATCACACTGTGAAAGTCCTGGACGGCTAGTTCTCAAATTCCTTTACCATAAACATTTCCTTAACTTAAAAAACAAATGCAGAATAAAGCCCATACAGCCACTTGGAGATTAATTAATGAGATCGGTTTTAAGAGAAAATGGTTCATCTTCAATCTATGCCATTCACAGTGAACATGAAGAGATACTTTAAAAAATCTTCAGCACATAGATCATCTTTATAACCACGATTTCTGGTCTCTCTCTGTATAAAAGGAGCACATTTTGTAAATCAAAACAAAACACACACACACACCCAAAAAAGAGTTGGAGATATACAATGCATTTTTTCCATTTCCAGACTGTTTCAGGTGTTCTGAATCAAGGGTCCCTCCTGCAGAAGAATATTCTAGGACAAGATTCCATCCGACTCTTATCATCCTTGCTGGCACAATTCTTAACAGAAGAATGAAGTGACAGAGAGAATGAACTTTCACCTCTCCACTTCAATATACTGTTAAGGACACAATGGCAGAGAAAGGCTGCATTCAAGCCAGCAGAGTTCTATCTTTTTTTAATTCTCTTTGATAAAAGGCATCAGTGTTCAAGAATGTCAATCTGGCATCTTTCACTCAGATTCTAGTCCCTTAAAAGGAATATAAATAAAAGGTTACAGAGGGATTGATGTCAGGTGTAAGAGGCTGAAAGACATTCTCACAGAGACAGCTCCCACTGTCTATGTTTCATTGATGAAGCAACAAAGGAATGAATATCTGATCCTCTCTTCAGTTGTCCTGCAGCACTCTGCTCAGATGGCAAGCACAGCCTGACTAAGATTGCATTAAGGTTTCTTTGGGGGGGGAGGGGAGGGAGAGAGAAGGTACTATATGATCTATGCCAAAATATTTCTAATTTGCGCACGCACACACACACATTTTTATTTTATTTTTTATCCCACCTTTATTATTTTTATAAATAACTCAAGGCAGCGAACATACCTAATACTCCTCCCTCCTCCTATTTTCCCCACAACAGCAACCCTGTGAGGTGAGTTGGGCTGAGTGTGTGTGACTGGCCCAAGGTCACCCAGCTGGCTTTCATGCCTAAGGCGGGACTAGAACTCTCAGTCTCCTGGTTTCCCATTGGCTCCTTCCTAGGGCTGAGTGTGTGTGTGACTGGCCCAAGGTCACCCAGCTGGCTTTCATGCCTAAGGCGGGACTAGAACTCTCAGTCTCCTGGTTTCCCATTGGCTCCTTCCTAGGGCTGAGTGTGTGTGTGACTGGCCCAAGGTCACCCAGCTGGCTTTCATGCCTAAGGCGGGACTAGAACTCACAGTCTCCTGGTTTCTAGCCTGGAGCCTTAACCACTAGACCAAACTGGCTCCCCCCCCCCCCGATATTCAAACCTACAGTACATGAAGCACCGCTGATATTTTATACACATAGATCTATACACATAAAGATATAGATATATAGATATAGAACATTGGCCATATCCTATTCCATAACCTGTCAAAATTTGTGAAATATGACAACAATAGATGTCTATATATCACTACCTTGACAGACATAAATCCACAAACTCTGGCTAGTTGATAAAGACTTGAGTCACTCCCTGAATATTTATTGATCTTAAGGAATGTTTCCAAGATGAATGTGGCTGCAAAGCTGCTCTCTTTCTCCTAAATTCTGGGAGTTTGGTTCCTTATTTTATGTAGAGCAGCCTTTCCCAACTTTTTGACCCTGGAGAGACCCTTGAAATATTTTTCAGGCCTCAGGGAACCCCTGCACATTCAGGCTCAAATATAGGCCAACATTTACAAAATTATTATATTTGTTTCATGTATAGGCCTGTATATATGCATTAACAGTGTTCTTAAACTAAAAATACAGAATGAAACTTACCTCTTTAATGTGAAGTTGCCCAAACTTGAAATAATTTTTTAAATAAATCGTGATCTCCCAGGGAACCCCTAGTGACCTCTCGCAGAACCCTAGAGTGCCATGGAACCCTGATTGAGAAACCCTGATGTAGAGGGTCCCGTAGTACAAGTTCTCTTAGTGGCTCAACAACATAAACACAACATTAAAACAACACAGAAAGGAACAGAAAATGAAAATTTGGATAAATTTAAACTAAGATTCAGATAATTCTTTACTTAAAATGCTGGGTTGAATAAAAAGGGGTTTGCCTCACACTAAGAAGACTATAAAGACAGTAACATGCAACTCACTCCAGAAAAAAAATATTCCTTACTTGAAATGCCACTTCTAAAACAATCCACTAGTTACCTGCTCTCTTTCTTTTGATAGGGACACTCAGGAGTTAAAACCAACACTTTCAATTTGACCGAGAAATGGATAGGAAGCTGACAAAGCACAGATATGAAATGGTCAAAACACTACATGCCAACCCATTTATAATCTTGCCATCCTAATCTAAATTTTAAAACAATACAGAAGGCAACCGCACATCCAATGAACTGCCAAGGCTAAGTTACTAGAACAGAGCTTTCCAAACTGTGTGTCACGATACAAAAGTGTGTCACCACACACAGTCTGGTGTGTCGCCACACAACCCGGAAGCGCTGATCATCATCAGCGCTTCCGGGTTTTCCCGCAGCGACACACCCACGGCGGCGCGCAAAAACCCAAAAGCAGCAGCAGCGCTTCCGGGTTTTTGCGCGCTGCCGCAACGGCGGCACTTTCAGGTTTTCCCGCGGCGACACACCAACGGGCGGTTGGTGTGTCGCCACGGGAAAACTTTGGAAAGCCCTGTACTAGAACATGAATAATTATGACCAGGCTATCAACTGAAGCTACTAGAGGGAGGGATAGAAGTCATTCAACCATTTAATGATAAGACTAGATCAGTAACCACATCCAGGATGAGAACTGGATCCTATGGAGCAGAGGGATGCAATGCTACACAGAGTGCCACAACTTTAGATGCAACCCCCAAAGCCTCTTCAAAAACTGTAATTTTTAGTGTGATAGCTGTGGAATACTCTTACATTCCAAACCGCTGGGTGAGATCATCCGTCACCATGGGATGAGAAATCATCAGTATGCTGATGATACACAGTTGTACATCTCCATCCTAGGTGAAGTAAGTGATGCAGTGGCCGCCCTTTCTCAGTGCCTGGAGGCTGTGGGGGTATGGATGGGGAACAACAGGCTTCAGCTGAACCCTGGTAAGATGGAGTGGCTGTGGATTGATGGTTCTTCTGGATCTGGGAAATTATCATCTTTGGTTCTGAATGGGGTGGCACTTCCCCGTTCAGAATCAGTGCGGAATCTGGGGGTCCTTCTGGACTCACGACTCCTGCTCGAGGAGCAGGTGGCAGTCGTGGCCAGAAGGGGCTTTGCGCAACTTCGTGTTGTGCGTCAGTTACGCCCTTTCCTGGATCAGGAGACCCTCCGTACAGTCATTCATGCCCTGGTCATCTCCCACATAGACTACTGCAATGCGCTTTACATGGGGCTACCCTTGAAGAGTATCCGGAAGCTACAACTGGTCCAGAATGCGGCTGCGCGTGCAGTTATTGGTGCCCCTAGATCGGCCCATGTGACACCTCTGCTGCGCCAGCTGCATTGGGTGCCGGTATGCTTCCGGGTGCAATTCAAGGTGTTGGTTTTGACCTTTAAAGCCCTACATGGCATGGGACCAGGGTATCTGAGGGACCGCCTCATCCCCATAACTTCAAACCGTCCCACTCGATTATGTAGAGAGGGCATGCTCCAGACCCTGTCGGTAAGGGAGTTTCATTTCGCGGGGTCCTGAAGGCGGGCCTTCTCGGCAGTGGCGCCTGCCCTTTGGAAAAACCTGCCCCCAGAGGTGAGGCAGGCCCCATCGCTCCTGTCCTTCCGGAAGAACCTAAAGACCTGGTTTTGCCGCCTCACGTGGGATGGGAACAGGAATAGTTCCTCGTGGGAATGGCTGGTGCCATAGAGCCCTTTTAAAGATCATGGTCTGCCTTCTTGGATTTTCTACTTAATTTATAATAATAATTAATTGTATATTGTATTTTTATGTGTTTTTATAACAGAATTTTAATCTCTATGTTTGTAAACCGCCCAGAGTCCCCTTGGGGGAGATGGTGCAGTGATAGAAGTCGAAACATAAATAAAAATAAAAAATAAATAAATTCATCAAGAGTAATCATATGGATGGTGTAGTGGTTAAGGTATCAGGCTAGAAACCAGGAGACCGTGAGTTCTAGTCCTGCCTTAGGCACAAAGCCAGCTGGGTGATCTTGGGCCAGCCACTCTCTCTCAGCCCTAGGAAGGAGGCAATGGCAAGCCTCTTCTGAAGAACTTTGCCAAGAAAACTGCAGGGAAAACTGCAAGAAAACTGTCCAGTCAGTCTCCAAGCAGAGCCAGTTTGGTTTAGTGGTTAAGGTGCTGGGCTAGAAACCAGGAGTCTGTGAGTTCTAGTCCTGCCTTGGGCATGAAAGCCGGCTGGGTGACCTTGGGTCAGTCACTCTCTCTCAGCCCAACTCACCTCACAGGGTTGTTGTGGGGAAAATAGGATGAGGAAGGAGTATTAGGTATGTTCGCCGCCTTGAGTTATTTATAAAAAATAATTTAGGCGGGATAAAAAGTAAATAAATAAATAATTTTTTAATGTTTGATTAATCAGATTTCATTTCTGTCCTGGATGCATTCACTTCTTTGTCCTGGTTTCATCTACTGTTCGAAGTGCCTCCTCCCAGCATGCCATCCAAAGTAGAGTCCTGGGCTGGAAAAAAAACAGGGCACCATGCCTTAGGGAGAGTATGACTCCACCTCGAATACTAAAGCAGAGTTTCAGTTTATTTGTTCCCGCCACATCTATGCACTGATTCAGAATAGCTGCAAACTCTATGTAAACATTCAGCCTGTTTATCTGAGACCTAAAAATGTAAGGACACAAATCTCTTTTTCAAAATCTTCCCATGCTCAGGATATCCTCTTAGAGACAGAGCCATATGTCCAGGGGCATTAGGGTGGGGCTTGCCTGTTTCATTTTCAAGTCCCAAATAAAATATCTTCCAAAGAGTGACAGACTCACCTGAATCTAATGAAAAAAAGACATAAAGGTAGGGTGCCAGAGTCCATATTCACAAGATAAAAAGAAGGGCAGTGATTTGTTCTTAACGTTGCAGTGAACAATGTAAGGACTCAGAAATTCATAGTGAGGGAATGCTAGTATTCTCCCAAGGTGCAAGCTTGGAAGAAGGCTAAGAGCCCATCCTGCTGCCATGCTGATGGAGACACTTGGTGCATGCTGCCTCCACACCCCGGCAAGGAACTTAAGGCTGAGCCTCTGCTAATCGCTAAAATAATCTTGATGAATTTGGAGTCTGATACACAAATGTGCAAGTTCTGTGCATTGTCTTTGGCTTGCCTATTCTTTAAAAGTGTAAGAATAAAATAGTATTCATTCTGTTAAGTGCACCGCCACAGCCTAGAGCAGGGCTTTCCAAAGTTTTCCCGCGGTGACACACCAACCGCCGTTGGTGTGTCGCCACAGGAAAACCTGGAAGTACCGATGTTGCGGCAGCGCGCAAAAACCCGGAAGCGCTGCTGCCGCTTTCAGTTTTTTGCGCACCGCCGTTGGTGTGTCGCCGCGGGAAAACCCGGAAGCGCTGATGATGATCAGCGCTTCCGGGTTGTGTGGCGACACACCAGACTCTGTGTGGCGACACACTTTTGTGTCGCGACACACAGTTTGGAAAGCTCTGGCCTAGAGATACATAACTATGTAAGTATGTCCCATTTCTTCCCACTGAGTTGTCTAGGCTTGAAGAAAAATTATTCTTAAGGCAGTTCCAAACACGTGAACAGTTGGATTCTTTTTTTCTCCTATTCATTATACTTCTCTTGCTGCAATATGTAGAATCATATAGAAAATGTCTGGTGTCTTAACAGAGACACAGCCTGCAAACACTTCTGTCATTGTCACAGCTGCTAATATAATAATTCAGCATTTGGGGAAAGCCATGTAAGAGTTTGGCATATGATTTTTGGGGATCCAAACACTGTTAATGTTTTATTTAAATATTGTTTTATTGGAAGTAGCACTTTTTTTTGGCTCTAAAAAAAGCATACAGGTTGCTTCAAGAGTCACCTTTAAGCAAATACAAGTAGTCAGGATGTTTACCTTCTAGTTGCGATTCACTAGTTTTTGCCCATGGCTGATCTATCATCTCTTTGGAATTTAAATAAACAAAAGGGTGGGCAGGAAGTAACCTTCTCTCATTTCCCTCAATACAAAATCAATCATGCCTGAAGGCCAGGATACCACCAGAAACTCTATTAATTCATACCAGATTGATTGTGGTTAAAACTATTCTAAAAATCTTCAGAATAAATTTCACTCTTCTCTCATTTTCAAGTCATTCCTTAGAGAAATCGTTCTCATTTATCCAAGGGAAAGGTAATCCCCTATTTCAGGAATCTTCAGCCAAATCAAGACCCAAAGTCTCCTGGGAAATGATAAACACGTTGCATTATTGGATATTGAACTATTTTGCATTCTAGCCAGAAATTCAATACCTTCACTCCCTACACAAAGTGCTTTCATAATGCTAAAAAACTGTACTTGTGTTGGAGAAGGGAAGGGAAAAAGGAGAAAGAAAAATCTATATTTCACAATGAGGCAATTCACTCTAAGCAGTAAATAAAATTTGAAAATCACTTCACAAACTAATCCATTAAGTAACTAAAATGACTTTCCACTGGTATCCCTTATTACAGAGCTTTCCAAACTGTGTGTCGCGACACGTTAGTGTGTCGGCTGCAGTGTGGTGTGTTGCGCGAACGTAAGAAGAAACCTCTGAGTCTATGCATTTTTATGCAGCAAAGGTGCTGTCAGAATAGAGTCTGACTCAGAGTTGAAGGAGGGGGAGCTCAGCAGCAATGGCAGGAAAATTGATACAGAGCTCAATGCAGCGGGAAACCCAGAGCAGGAAAACCAAGAACAGCTGATGGGCGGTGATCAAAGGGTGGAGCCACTACCACCTATCAATGCCATAGAAAGAAGGGCATAAAAGGGTGACAAACGGAAAGAAAGCCGATTGGCTTCTAAACCAAAACGGCGAGAAGAAAAGAAGATAAAAAGACAGCCAAAGGAGGAATGGGTTGTCAGGGACAACCGTTCACTAGACTCCTTCTCCCAGTCTCTTTTCTTGCCTCCAGCCAAAGCCTCTGCAGAACTCGAACTTGGGAGCACCGTGGAACCTCCGTCCTCCTCCGCTGTACCCAGCCTTCCTGCGCCTTCTCTGCCTGTCGCCAATTCTAACCCAGCCCCACCGATCCAGCTTGCTGCCTTCGGAATCGCTGCTGCTGCACCACACTGTCGCTGCTGCCTCCAAAGACTACTGGCGTGGAGTTCTGCTCCTGAGCCTGCTGGCTTCCGCGTAGGTCCTAGTGCCTGACATATGTCTGGCTGCTTCAGGGAATTCTGTGGCTGAGTCTGCCTTGACCTTGCTTGCTGTCTTGTAAGTACTCAGCTCTCCAACCTCGCTGGCAGCCACACAGGTACTATTTGCCAAGCCTTGCCTTGTACCCAGTGCGAACTCTGCCAAGCCTTGACTTGTACCCAGTGCGAACTCTGCCAAGCCTTGACTTGTAACCAATTGCAGTTGAATTACCCCTAAAATGGATAAGTTTCTAATTAAGAAAAGAAAAGCTGGTGAAGATGACATTTGCGATGAACAAAATGTAGTGGCTATAGAGGAAACTATGGAAGAATCAACTGTTGAACGGTCTGTATTAGTACGTAAGAAGTGTAAAGGAAACATTTCCCAGCCTCATTTATACAGTAACGATTATATGAAACTGGGGTTCACATTTTCTGGTAATGAAAACAATCCTTGTCCCGAGTGTTTAGTTTGTGGGGATATACTTGCGAATGAATGTATGCTACCAAACAAATTAAAGCACCATTTTACCTCAAAACACAGTCATTTGTCAGGTAAACCAGTACAATACTTTATTGAGCTTTCAAAATCTATAAAGAAGCAGTCTGCATCATTCACATCAGAGAAAGCTCAAAAGGCAAGTTACTTGCTGTGCTATTGTTCGAACAATGTTTGGGCCCGAATTTGAGATAGAAATTAATAAAATCCCTTTGGCAGATAACACAATTGGAAGACGTATTCAAGACATGTCTGATGACATTAAGCTGCAAATGAAGGATATTTTTTCAAGACGATAATATGATCTTATTGTAACCCGCCCAGAGTCCCTTGCATGGGAGATGGGCGGGGAATAAATTTGAATAATAAATAATAAATAAATCTTTACATTGCAATTAAATGAATCAACAGATATCAGTGGGTTAGCACAATTATTGGTTTTTATACGTTTCATTCATACTGACAGAATTATTGAGCAATTCTTGTGTTGTCTAGAACTTCCAATGAGAACTAGAGGTGAAGATATATTTAAAACTTTAGATTGCTTCATGAAGGAAAATAATTTGCAATGGTTAAATTCTGTAGGAATATGCACAGATGGTGCACCCTCAATGGTTTTATAGCTTTAGCAAAGAAAGAGAATGAAAATATTATAATTACTCATTGCTTTTTACATCGCGAAGCACTAGTTGCGCAAACCATTGGAAATGAATTAAGAAAAGTTATGGACAAAGTGTCTATGAAGGTTCTCAGTCATCCAGGTGGAATTGTCTGTAGCTTGAATCATGTCAACTGGATTTCTATTTTCTCAGTGGAAACGTTTCGCTCCTTATCCAAGGAGCTTCTTCAGTCTGAGCAAACATATTTAGAATCCTAAACATATTTAGGATTCCCTTACCAACTTTGCTCAGACTGAAGAAGCTCCTTGGATAAGAAGCGAAACGTTTCCACTGAGAAAATAGAAATCCAGTTGACATGATTCAAGCTACAGATTATGGACAAAGTGGTTCAAATGGTCAATTACATTAAAAGTAGACCTCTTAAATCAAGATTATTTGCTTATATTTGTGAAGAAATGGGGGCAAGGTTTAAAAAGCTTCTACTACACATAAATTTGTTGGCTCTCAAGAGGTCGAGTGCTTTGTCATGTATACAAATTGAGGGAAATGATGCTTGAACTTTTTGAGGAAAATCAGCAAAATGAATTCTGCGATCTAATTCAAAACAAACTTTGGTGCACAAAATTGGCATATCTTGCTGACATATTTGAACAATGGAATAAAATAAACACCAGTATGCAAGGAAAAGGAGAAAATACCTTAACAGCGATAGATAAAATTTGTGGTATGAGAGACAAAACAGCAATCTGGAAAAGGAAAGTGAAAGAAGGAAATTTTGAAATGTTTTCCAAAACTGCTGAGTGCGAGCTAAAATGTGATATCAGCTCGCTAATTGTTGACCATTTAATATTGCTCGGAGAGAAAGTTCATCATTACTTCCCAAATGTTGAAGTCCAAGACTATGATTGGATCAGAAATCAATTTCTTTCAACTGCAACTAGGAACTTTTCAGTTATTGAAGAAAAAGAATTAGCTGAAATAAAAAAATGATCGAAGTCTGTTAATGATGTATGAAGAGGGTGACTTAGACAGCTTTTGGATTCGCGTTTCAAAAATGCATCCAAACATAGGTAAAAACGTGTTAAAAATTCTTCTGCAGTTTTCTACTACATACATTTGTGAAGTACCCTTTTCAACGATGACAAACTTAAAGACACTGAAACATGGAAGCTTAAAAATGCTTGATGACGAAATGAGAGTGTCTTTATCTAATATTCCACCAAATATTCAAAAGCTGTGTTCATCCGATCAACCTCATACATCTCATTAAAATGGTAAGTAGTTATTGGTGTTATTCAAATTTTTTAAATTCTTGCACATATTTACATATTGTTACTCATAAATGACAACAATCTTGGAAATGTATGTTATTATCTTACAAATCATATATTTTTAAAAATATAAATAAAAGGTTTTCATGAGATGTCCCCATGTTGTGTCCCCATACATTTCGCTATTACAATTTATGTATGTGTCTGTATCTCTTATAAGGCGTTAGCTTAACCTCCGGTTTGCTAGTAAAACTGAATTACTGTGTCGCGAAATGATGTATGTCTAAAAAGTGTGTCACCAACATGAAAAGTTTGGAAAGCTCTGCCTTATTACATTTAGCTACTGTAAACTTTCAAAAGGTAAAATGCATTCTTTACAAATTGTTCATGTTCAGCCTTTTCTTTTGTTTCCCATTTTACTTCTAAACTGTAAATAAGGCTGAGAAATAAGCATCTTAATATTTTACTCTTATGGTTGTTGTGGGTTTTCCGGGCTGTGTGGCCGTGTTCTGGCAGATTTGGTTCCTAACGTTTTGCCAGTAGCTGTGGCTGGCATCTTCGGAGGACAGGAGCACAGCTAGAAGATTCTCTCTGTGCCCAAGTGGAAGGTGTGTGTTCCTGGTAATGTTTATAGCTGCTGAGAGGGTGTGTGTCTTCTGTGGGTCATTTACAAGAGATTAGGAGAGGGTTCTTTGTGGTGATTAGGGGGTGTGGTGCTGTCGTGTGTGGGATTAGCACATCTATTGTGTGAGTTGTTTGTATATTTCTGTGGTTGATTTTACTCTTAGTTCTTCAAATTCTACATGCTGAAGAAATGCTGCTTATAAACATTTCATATCACATCCTTCATCTCTATTCACCAAAAGTACATGATACGCTCACTGCTGATGGAAAACCCAGTCCACAGTAGAAATAATACAAAAGGAAGCTTCTGCAGAAAGTAGCAGAGTGCAATCTAACAGGAACAATTATTTTCACGTGGTAATTTATGTGGCATTAAAAATGGAGGGGGTGTTAATCCAATTTGAAAAATCATTTTTTTCCTGAAATCAATAAATGAGATTTTAAAATGTCAAATCTCTAAAACTCTAGGAAAAGAGATCAACGAGCTAAAGCATTCCCCACTTATATGCTACTCAAATAAGTGAATGGCTTTTTTTCTGGCTTTCAATAATCTCTAAAGGACCACATATACTAATACTTTGCCTCTCACCTCTCAAAGTGCCTCTGCCTAGAAACTGCCAAATTGAGTGGATTTTCTAAGAAATCTTAGACTCAAGCAGAGTTTTGTAACTATCCAAAGATCCAAGTATTAGCATTGCACATTTTTACTGTATTTTTAGCCTTGAGGCATTTTTATCTTATGTTCAATATTTGTGTTCTAATAGTCTACAAAAGTTAACTCAAGACAGAAGTCTAGGAACATGAAATATCACACTTTTTTCCTCAGTTTACATGCTTCCATATTCCATTCCTCTCTTGTTTATCAATAGTAAGCAGTAGTATTTATTTTAATGGACAGCAGTTCTACAGAAGGTCAGGTAGAGCCCTCTCTCACTAACTAGTACTTGCAATTTGAATAGAAGATGTCAGGCATTCAATCTGAGAGCTTCTTTATACAAAGCACAGACCCTAAACTGAACTGATCTACTATCCCATCGTATGAATAAATTAACTGACAACGCTTTTTTATTAGCACACTAAGAAGGGTCCATAGTTCAATGAGAGACACACAGCTTGCATGTACAAGACACCGGTCCAGCTTTTCCCAACCTAGCACCCATCACATGCCTGCTGGGATTCTGGAAACTAGCATCTCAACAGATTTGGAGAGATTCAAGTTAGGGAACTCTGAGCTAATCTCACTCTCTAGCATCTGAGTAAAACAATCTCAAGAACAGTATGTGAGGTCGTAAAGAGCTGCTTCCAAGTGAAAGATAAAAAGAAAGAATGTTAATGTTGACAATCCAGAACTGTATAGATTTTACTTCTTTCCTGAACTCATAACAATAATTATAGTTTGAGCTAAGTTAATGGTTAACTTTTCATGATTGTAACTAACCATGACAGAACTAAATTTGGGTTAAATGGGTGACAGTATCCTAATTTGTATGCAAAATGTATTATCTAAAAAGTATGAGAAGATGGCTTTAATGTGGCTTATTGCAGAAACTCTTCAGCCAAGTTTGTACCCAGCACATGGTCCAGTGTTGTATATGGAACAGTTAGTTGCATTTCACACTTGTTTCAGTTGTTTTTTATGCTCAGCACTAAGAGACAAAATACCAATTTCATTCCTTGTTTGAGCCTGTCAGAAGCACAGGTCATTGCAAGACTTCTCTTGACTGAGAACTACACTAACAGCTATTCATGAACTGGAATCCTGGCCTGGCATAATAAGGGTACCAAAGCTCTGCATATTATTAGAATGGTGTTGAACCCCTTAGGAATTTTCCTCTTCAGATTTACAAAGGGCTTTTTAAAACTCCAAAACTACTTTACCCTAAATTCAATCCAATCATGGTGTAAGAAAGATGCTACTAGTCAGTTCCATCACAATAGCTGGTCAGCAGAAGTCAATTACTACAGTGTGTACCACACCCCTAAATGCACCAGAACCCAATCCTGCAGGGCAATTCTGGTGATTTCAGTTGGGCACATAAAACTGTCAGCTTCTTCAAGTAAAAAAAAGAAAAAGAAAAGAAACGTAACAGAAAAACAGAAAGAATGACGCTGCACAAATCAGAATATTGGAACAACCCATTTTTCTGAGTATTCTCTTTGTGAGCATTCCTTAGTAAATGGGAAAAAATCTTGCTATTATGCCATGAGATATAAATATCATTATTACGTTTAGTTTGTGACCCCATATCATCCTGAGAGCCTTCCTTTTTTTTTAATAAGACATTAAATAAGCATAAAGGCTTTTAAAAATGTACATGCAGCAAGCTGAAATGCTGATAGTTTAAAAGTGTCTGAAAAGCATGACAGCAAGGGATGGAATCAATCAGATTAAATAAGTCTCTCAAGTACTTTGATTGCCAAACTGAGAAAGGGGAACAGAAAGGCAGTGTACCAAACCTATCACAACTTGCTATGTCAGCAATTAAAAGAGCTTGCCCCTCGTTTTGGGCATTGTTTACTCAACCCGAACACAACGCCCCCATTCATATTCCCAAAAGATAACAGGAACTGTAATAGGGTTCTTTTCAGCCATGTAGCTGTGGCCGTCTATGGAAAGATAACCTCAAGTCACTACCAAGATTCCATTCTTGTTGTCATGGCAACCAACTCTTTTCTCCCTGAGTCTGTTCATTCAGGTTACCTGCATTCACCAGAGTCTCCTTTAATTTAATAACACTGTTAGAAACTACTCAAATCTCACCCAAAGCAGGCCAAATTTTATTCTGCCCCATTCCCTTTTAAAAAAAAACCCAGTCAAGTCAGAAATTACTCTGAAGATTTGCAACTTCCTTCTGCCAAGGATATCTTCAAGGACCTTCTTGGCAGAACTGTTTTACATTCTTTGCATAATTTACATTGAAATAAAATGACAAGTAAGAAGAAGGTGTGTTTAAAAACCCGTCTTTTCCCATTTAAATCCTGATCTGATGCAAATAATATTCTTTATAGTAAATTTATTTTTCTGGCCAGTAATTTCAGTCCACTGCAGTTTCTTAAGTATGAAACCACTCTATTGCTAGTTTCTGTTTATAAAATAACCCCAAATCCTTGAAAAGTATAGACTGCTTTACCAAAATCAGATGTTGCACAGCAGTAAACGGATCACTTTCTTCTGTATGTTATTGTTCCCTGCCAAAAATATCCAAAGTAGACATTGATTACAATAACCTATTTTAATCATTAATACATGTCCTCATGAAAAAAAATCCAAACTGATTAAAAATTTCTTAACACTTTTTAGTAAATTCGCACGGTCACTCATGCCCTGGTCATCTCCCATATAGACTACTGCAACGTGCTCTACATGGGGCTACCCTTGAAGAGTATCTGGAAGCTACAGCTGGTCCAAAATGCAGCTGTGCGGGCAATTCTTGGCGCCCCTAGATTGGCACGTTACACCGTTGCTTTGCCAGCTGCATTGGGTACAGTCTGCTTCTTCGTGGTTTGTTTTCATGGTTCTTCATGGTTTGTTTTCTTTGTTACCCTCTGGGAAGAGGTTCCGCTGTATCCGATGTAGAACAGCCAGATTGGGAAACAGCTTTGTCCCCCAGGCTATTGGATTCTTGAATGCTTAAGTAAGTTCTTTTAGGTGAAATGTTGGATGTGTAAAGAATGTATATTTTATAGTAACTATGGATTTTTTATTAGTATTTTAGTGTTTGACTGAAATTGTGAGTTAAAGAATGTATATTTTATAAGAATGTATATTTTATCAGAATGGTAATGGGTATTTTATAGTAATTATGGTTTTTTTTTATTATTATTATCATTAGTATTTTATTGCTTGAGTGAAATTGTGAGCCAACTGCAACAAAATTTCATTCTATTGTGCACTTGTATAGTGTATAGTGGGATGACAATAAGGTTATTATTCTATTCTATATTCTGGGTGCAATTCAAGGTGTTGGTTATCACCTTTAAAGACCTTCATGGCATGGGTCCAGGGTACCTGAGGGACCGTGTCATCCCCATTGCATCAACCCGTCCCACCAGATCATGCCGAGAGGGCATGTTACGGACCCCGTCTGTAAGAGAATTCCATCTGGTGGAGTCCAGGAAGCGGGCCTTCTCTGCAGGGACTCCCGCCCTCTGGAACACCCTTCCCCCAGAAATAAGACAGATTCCATCTTTTGTTACCTTTTGAAAGCAGCTAAAGACCTGGTTTTGCCACCTTGCCTGGGGTGGGGAGGGAAGTAATCACTCCTGGAGATGGCTGGTACCCTAAAATGGCCCTTTAGATATACACGAGCAGTGCTATAATTATCATAGTCATCTGGATTTTATACTTTATTTATGCTTTATATTGTATTTATTTGATATTTATTTATGTTTATGTTATTTTAAGGCTTTTATCACTATTGTAAACTGCCCAGAGTCCCTCCCTTGGGGGGGGGAGATGGGCGGTGGCAAAATTTAATCAATCAATCAATAAAAAATAAATTACAGAAAGATTATCAGCCTTGGTTATACCCATAATATATGCAGCATTTCTTGATAACAGTAATTATTTATTGTTTTGTTATTTTGAGCATATTGGGCCAGTATGGCTGAAGTGCAACCAAAGGCCAGTTTTACTCCAATAACAGTCATATTATTCTATGCAAGCCAGGATCTCTGAATCCACTATGCAGGCCATTTCAATGTTGGCTACAACTAAGAGGTATGTGCAGTATACTAACACAATCAGGATACCCATTAAAATCAGTTTTAAAATATTCAATATTTAAAGTATTAAATGTAGTGGGAGGAATCAGTAGCTTCAGTGACCCAGAAGCAATGCTGATGGGAACAGGAGGTCGTGCAAGGATCAGCCTTGCAGGTAAGATGGAAAGGTGAGGGGTGAAGCAAACATAATACACAGCAGGACTAAGAAAGTGGAGACTCTGCAGGGATGAGGGAAATCAAAGCACTTGGGAAAAGGAACTTAAAAGCAATGGCAAACTGCCTCAGTATTGTTGCCAAGAATACTGTAAGGATATTGCTGTAACATTTAGATGATCTACAAACCACATCTCCCCACTAGAGATGGCACCACCCTTTGATCATGCCAAAGAAGCAGTTGGCTGTCCCCCATTTTCAGGAATTTGTGGAGGAAATTTTTTTCTGTGATGGGATTGGCTCTCTGGAATCATCTTCCTTTGGAGGTTCAATGGGCTCCAACATTATCTGTCTTCTGGAACAAGTTGTAAATAGATTTTCTGGAGAACTTTTGGGGTATTTTTACTCTATATTATTATATTTTCCCTTGTTATTGTGAGCCACTGAGTCTTTTTGATTGTGGCAGGATATAAATTATAGGTGATGGATGGACAGACTTGGAGGGCATTCTTCCAACTACTGGGGAAGACTGTCAAATTTTCACAAGGAGTCCTGGAAGCTGCAAGGAAGTCTGGCCACTGATGGTACCAGTACTGATGGTGCCAGTCCTTGGGACGTGGAATGTGAAAAGCATGAAGCAAAGAAAATTGTTGAACTGAAAATGAAGTGTACTAAATAATATGTCAGACAATTATATGATATACTATTTGGGACATGAGATATATAAAGCAACAGAGTGGCAATGATGCTCAGAAATGGACATTGCTACAGTAAATATGACTTTGTTTATAACCCAATGAATAGGAGCATATCTATCAGAATTAGTGAATATCCAGTGAATATCAATGTTATACGACTGTGTACAAACTGCAGATGCAGTGATGGGAAGCACTGAGGAATTATATGACAAACTGCAAGAACTGTTAAAATATAATATCTAGGATGTAGTATTACTAAAAGGTGACTAGAATACAAAGTTGGAGAAATAGAGGAACCAGGAATTACAGGAAGCTTTGGACTGGGCAAATGCAATTATGTAGAAGTTACATTAACAGTTTTGCCAAGAAAATTATTTGCCAATTGCCAATATCTGTGTCAAGCAGACTTTATAAGTGGACATCACCAGGTGGACAATACTGAATCAAACTGAATACATAACAGGAAATAGAAAATGGAGAAGTGCCATTTGGTCAATCAGGAAACTTCCTGGTGTATATTGTGGAACAGATCATGAATTATTGATGTCAAATATACAAGTTAAAGTTAGAAAAATAGTTGTGCCAGCAAGATTTGACCTAGAGGGCATACAGTTAGAATACATATTCAGTTAAAAGGAAGAGACTATTTAAAAAGGAATTTTACATTGGCTTTAATGACTAAATCAAGGTCTTTAATTCTGTAGGTCATACCAGAATATAATAAATTATATTAAGGCTACTGGGTGTGCCAGAATAGTTGATTATTCTTCTGAGGAACTTTTTATAATGAACAAGGAGCTACTGTAAGAGTCTTGAGTTTGGAGCAAAAGAGTAGTATGGAACAGGCAGTGAGACTAGGATGCTTGCCGATGTTTCATTACCCTATTCAACTTATATAGTGAATATATTATAAGAATGGAAGAACTGGGAAAGAAGACAGCTGGAATCAAAATTGGTGGCTGAAACACTGAGATATGCAGATAACGAGACTTTGTTAGCCAAAGTAAAAACGACTTCAAAGAGCTCATTATGAAAGTAAGAAATAAAAAGTCCAGCAAAATAAAGTTCACTGCGCACCTTCTTTTGTTGCAGCTAATTCCACTATCAAACGGTTCTTTCCTCTCATTCAACTGGAATTATCTTCCCATAATTTAAGACCATAATTCCATATCCTGCATCCCTGGGATAGGCCCTGACATCCTTAGTATGACACTCCTTCAGATACTTTCAAAGTGCTAACATATCTGATCCCAGTTACCTTTTCTCAAGACTAAATGTAACAAAGAAACGTTTAAGGAACAGGGTAAGATTTAGTTTCCAGATTCTTGATTATGCCCATTCTTTTCTTCATATTTATCTTAATGAAAGCTATATAAATTCACTTCCGCAATCTTTACAGAGTGTATGGAAAAATATACCAACCTAAACTTTGTTCCTTTCAATAGTTCCTCATTAGAACTACTAAGGAGTTCTAGAATCTGGAAACTCTGGCTTAGCATTAGTTAACAAGATGAAACACAACAGGAAGATTAGACCGACACACGTCATGCTCAAAAATCCATGATGGACAAATCCATCATTTATTAACCCTTGGATGACCACCTCAATGCGGTGATTGAAATGATTACATCTTTTTCAAGATTACATCTTACTCAAGCTAGAAAGTTATTAGGTGTTATTAGGTGCTGGAGCAAACTATTTGCCTATTTGCTGCAATGTTGTGCTTAAAACAAAGCCAATACCAGATAATCAAAGTTGTTGTTGCAATAGTTATGTTCCACACTTTATTTTTAGGAGTAGGAGAGGGCATTAATGCTGTCACTAATAGCTAACACAACACAGGCATGCCTATTTATTATTAGTATTTTGATACCAAGTTTCTGCTAAAAACATATTAAAGTGATGTCACATATTAAAAATTTAAATATTTTTTATTATATTATTATTAAAATTTAAATAAAAAGTAATTTATGTGAGTTAAAAAGATATGCCATAACTATTTGTAAAAACAAGATGGGGGGGTAAACATAGTACAAAGCAGAGTACACCACCCAATTTGGAAGTAGTACATGAGAAAGTATTTTCCTTTGTGTGTGACAACCAGATCTGTCTGTCTGTCTGTCTGTCTGTATTTATTTATTTATTTATTTATTTATTTGTAAAATTTATATCACCGCCCATCTCCCTCCACCATATGGTGGGTTTGTGCTCTGTTGCAGATCTAAACAACATAATAGACTCAGAATAGGAAATCCCTTAAACAGCCAAGTATAAGTCAGAGATATGGACAAACTGAAGCCGACATGACTCCCAAATGCTTTGGGTACAGCCCTAGAAGCCTTTAAAAATGGTTCAAGCCAGGTTAGTAACTACACAGTCTCTTGTAAACAATTTATAATTCATTGTACTCTGAGTCCCAGCAGATGGTAGCACCTAGCCAACCTAGCCTGATCATGAGAACAAAAAGCAGGGTCAGACCCAATTACTACTTGGATGGGAAACCAAACCTACTTCTAAAGAGAAGAGCTAGACTAAGAAGTTGAAAAACATCCTGAAAGAAGTCAATGACAAACCACTTTGTGCTAAAAAAGCTACGTGTCCATGTCCGTGTCCGTGTCCATGTCCATCTAGGGAGTTGTAATCTTTTCTGCTTAACCAATTTTGGCAGCATGTATTTTAAGGAGGAAAACACTAACTTTTTCCGCTGCTCTGCCAATCAGTTGTCCCTATTTTCCCCTTCTACCCCAGTTATCTCCCTCTCCCAAAGGGCATTTCTTTCTTTAATAGAATGTCTTCTTTTAAGCATATATCAGCTTTTTAAAACTGTACAATTTTTTGACAACAGCTTCTAGTTGACATGAATGTCATACAGTAGTTCCGCTGATTTGCTTCATTTTTTCTCAGCTGAGTTCCTGAAAGAGCCAGCCAAAGTTCTGAACATTGGTTGATGTGCCATCAGGCATCTTCCCAAGAAACATTTATGTGGATTTCTTTTGAAGCAGTAAAGCTGTATAGCAGGGCTGTGTAATGCTTCAGATTCAATTCTGAAAATGTGTTTCACAGTGCGCAGAGCTGTAAATATAGCCCCTACCTGCAACCCTTTAAAGCAGTTGCATCTCATGCAGAATCTACAAAGGACTGCCCCAGCACATATTTGGAATCAAATCTGAAGAACTGAGAAGCCCTATTGTACAATAATATTGTATAGCAAATAACACCACATTTAAATTATCAGGAAATATTTCATTATCTTTAATGGCAGGTAGATTATGCTCTTATTCATTTCCCACTAAATTATAGATTTTAATTGAAATTCAGTTGTAGTATCCTCTTGTAAATGTATTTCATCCTTGACAAGTTTACTACATGCTTAAAACAATTCCTTAGCCCTGGCAATGTACCCATAGTGATTTTTCCAGTGAATAAAGTGCCTCTGTTTAACCAAGAGTCTTTAAATATCTGAATTATCTCACTGGTTTTAACCAAGAGAACAGCCCCATCTTATTTTAATATATTAACTTACTTGCACTGAAAGCTATTTCATATCTGAAATTTCTTAAAGTAACATGCCCATAATGAATTCATATTTTCCACCATAGATATGTAAGCCAGAATTGTCTGCAGCTTCCTATTACCAATTTTGCATAGATTGTTCTCAGAGAAGTTCATAGAACATTTGCTTCTTCCTACAGTAATGTACACTTCTTTAATTACACACAGACACCATTCACTTGTTACTATGTAGGCAAATCATAATATTAATATGGTTCATAACTTAATTAAGATGCAGAAGACTCAGGCACTGGCAAGAATTTAATGGAAACACTCCCTCAGAAAAGACAAAAACAAAAGTGACAAGCAATCAATCCTCTTAAAGGAATACTAAGCCAAAAGCTCTTTATCTTCATCAGACACACTTCAGGTTCTCTAAAAGCTTTTGAATTCCATTTCATATTTTCAGTAGTCTTTTAATTCCTTTCTTTCTCTTTTATTACTGTCTTGAGAAAATTAAAGGTGGAACTGATTCTAAGACAGAGAAATAAAATGTATGCCACTGGTTATCATACTGTAGTCTCCACAGGTATGAGTCAGGAATCATTTAAGACACATTTAAGGGCTTCGAGCTGCCAAGAAAATTTCAGTAATGCAATAAATACCTTCACATCTTACATTACAAATCATTTTTTGTTAAATAAAAAAGAAGATGGCCATATGGCATGTGGGAATAGGAAGTACTTAAGAAAAATGAAAATTACAGCAGCAATCTGAAGTTCTTGAAGACAGAGCAGATCTTGGTGGTGGCTTACTCCTTCTACAGCAAAGATAAGGCATTCATATTTAGTAAGACATTTTATTTTGCTTCGACTGTTCAACTCACCACCACCACCAGCAACATGCCCCACTGATTATGACTCACCTTTAGCCAGTATGAGTGATGAGAGTTATAGTCAACACATTTAGAAAACAAGTTGAGAGGGCTACACCAAAGGAAGGGGCTCATATAAGATTGTGGTGTGTATGAAGGAAAAATATGCAAAAACAAACAAACAATTCAGTGAATAAAATAATACATAGTCAGAAAGGGGATACAAAGGGAGAACCACCTGGATTACACGACATCTCAAAGTGAATGAAAATTGAGATTTGCTGCATTGTAAAAAGTATAGTGCACATAACGTATTTCTCATTAATGCATGAAGCTCATTGAAAAAACAATAGGACTTTAATCCAAAATAACAGAGAATGAAATATGCCCCCTCAAAAAAAGCTCAGTATAGACCAGATGCTTTTCTCTATGGAAACTTTTCATTAGGATTTGATAATGCTAGTTGTTGTTGTTTATTTGTTCAGTCGCTTCCCACTCTTCGTGACTTCATGGACCAGCCCACGCCAGAGCTTCCTGTTGGCCGTCACCATCCCCAGCTCCCCCATGGTTGAGTCTGTCACCTCCAGAATATCATCCATCCATCTTGCCCTTGGTCGGCCCCTCTTCCTTTTGCCTTCCACTTTCCCTAGCATCAGCTTCTTCTCCAGGGTATCCTGTCTTCTCATTATGTGGCCAAAGTACTTCAGTTTTGCCTTTAATATCATTCCCTCAAGTGAGTAGTCTGGCTTGATTTCCTGGAGTATGGACTGGTTTGATCTTCTTGCAGTCCAAGGCACTCTCAGAATTTTCCTCCAACACCACAGTTCAAAAGCATCTATCTTCCTTCGCTCAGCCTTCCTTATGGTCCAGCTCTCGCAGCCATAGGTTACTACAGGGAATACCATTGCTTTAACTATGCGGACCTTTGTTGTCAGTGTGATGTCTCTGCTCTTAACTATTTTATCAAGATTTGCCATTGCTCTCCTCCCAAGAAGTAGATGTCTTCTGATTTGCAGTAAACTTTGCGCCTAGAAATACAAAGTCTGTCACTGCCTCCACTTTTTCTCCCTCTATTTGCCAGTTATCAATCAAGCTGGTTGCCATAATCTTGGTTTTTTTGAGGTTTAACTGCAACCCAGCTTTTGCACTTTCTTCTTTCACCTTCGTCATAAGGCTCCTCAACTCCTCCTCGCTTTCAGCCATCAAAGTGGTATCATCTGCATATCTAAGATTGTTAATGTTTCTTCCAGCGATTTTAACTCCAGCCTTGGATCCCTCAAGCCCAGCACGTCGCATGATGTGTTCTGCGTACAGGTTGAATAGGTAGGGTGAGAGTATACAGCCCTGCCGTACTCCTTTCCCAATCTTAAACCAGTCCGTTGTTCCGTGCTCTGTTCTTACCGTTGCTACTTGGTCGTTATACAGATTCCTCAGGAGACAGACAAGATGACTTGGTATCACCATACCACCAAGAACGTGCCACAATTTGTTATGATCCACACAGTCAAAGGCTTTAGAATAGTCAATAAAACAGAAATAGATGTTTTTCTGAAACTCCCTGGTTTTCTCCATTATCCAGCGGATATTGGCAATTTGGTCTCTAGTTCCTCTGCCTTTTCTAAACCCAGCTTGTACATCTGGCAATTCTCGCTCCATGAATTGCTGGAGTCTACCTTGCAAGATCTTGAGCATTACCTTACTGGCATGTGAAATAAGTGCCACTGTTCGATAGTTTGAACATTCTTTAGTGCTTCCCTTTTTTGGTATGGGGATATAAGTTGATTTTTTCCAATCTGATGGCCATTCTTGTGTTTTCCAAATTTGCTGGCATATGGCATGCATCACCTTGACAGCATCATCTTGCAAGATTTTAAACAGTTCAGCTGGGATACCATCGTCTCCTGCTGCCTTGTTATTAGCAATGCTTCTTAAGGCCCATTCAACCTCACTCTTCAGGATGTCTGGCTCTAACTCACTGACCACACCGTCAAAGCTAACTCCAATATTATTATCCTTCCTATACAGATCTTCCGTATATTCTTGCCACCTTTTCTTGATCTCTTCTGCTTCTGTTAGGTCCTTGCCATCTTTGTTTTTGATCATACCCATTTTTGCCTGGAATTTACCTCCAATGTTTCTAGTTTTCTGGAAGAGGTCTCTTGTCCTTCCTGTTCTATTGTCCACAGTAGTAGATAATGCTAGAACCGCACTTAAACAACGAATCTGGGATATAGATCTCCAAACAAATTTAAGGTCTACACCCCAATATCTGTCATTTTCTCCCAGAAGGGTTCGTTCCAGCTTCTAATTTATCATCCATTAGAATTTTGAAATTTCGTAAAGTTTTCACCTTAGCCAGGCTAAACGCACTGCCCTCAACAGTCCTTTTTGGACATTTTAAGGGTACTCCTATGAACCTTCGGTTATGTCCATGCAGTGACGGCTCAATAGCCGTCCAGAGTTCCCCGTTGGGGGAGATGGGCGGTTATATAAATTAAATAAATAAAATAAATAAATAAATAGAAACCCTAAGCCATATATTATTATACTGTTCCCTATATAAGGACTCTACACAAATCCTTATATATCCGATATTGAAGAAATTTCCAGGCAGGGAGTGTGATTTCTATTTAATGCTACTTCTTTCGGACAAGGACACAATATCCTCCCAGGTTGCCCAGTTTTGTGTTACCATCTGCACAATACGCCGCACCATTACTTAGGTTTAGAATTTCTTAACATAGTATTTTAGTTCAATTTATTTTAGTATTTTTATTCTTAATTAATTTTAGATCGTATCATACTAATTGTTTTTCTGATATATATATATATATATATATATATATGTAATATTGTTACTATTATATATTTTTATTGTATCTGGCCTTAGGGCTGTAATAAACGTGTTGTTGTTGTTGACCAGATGCTTTAGCTGCTTCAAAAAAACTTGAGGTGCTTTCTCTTCTGATGGAGCCTAATTCTGAAACCAAACCATCATCATATTTGTATCAAAAATTAAAGCATGCATATTGAAATAATTGACATTTATGATGTATGGAACAAATAACTGGAATATCAGATAATGGAACATAAATTGTTGCAAGTATTAAAGAATGGTAAGTTTGTTTCATCAGATTTTAAAACTGAAATTGAGTCATCAAAAGATTTTGAGTTTACTGTTAACAGTAAACACACAAAATAATATATTTGAAAGGATGGACATCAGATTCTCTCTGTTGGAGATGTAAAAAAATCTGAAGAGTTGTTAATCCATATGATTTGATCTTGCGAATTAGTGGCATTTTTGGAAACAATATTTTAATATATAAAAAGAGATTTATGGGGAAATCTCTTAATGTTAAATGTGTTAATATTATGTTGAATTATGTTCCATAAATGTAGAATTGGTAGAATTTGCCAACAGAGAGAATTCATCGTTTCAAATATATTATTTTGTTTGTCCAATAAAATAAACTTAAAATCTTTTGATGACTCAATTTCAGTTTTAAAATCTGATGAAACCAACTTACCATTCTTTAATACTTGCAGCAATTTATGTTCCATTATCTGATATTCCATTTATTTGTTCCATACATCATAAGTGTCAACGATTTCAATATGTATGCTTTAATACATATTTTTTCTGAGGAATTTTGCTTATCTTAGGTATGGGGAATTGCTAAGATAATTATTTTGAGAAACTGAAAAAGCACTATTATTTCAGACATTAAGAAATGGATTCAAGACATGTGTAATTTATCAACTTTTGAAAAGTGACTTTTCCTCTACTCAAAAACCTCTCAGTAAGCTTAACAGCCATGGAATAAAAGGGCAGGTCCTCTTGTGGATAAGCAACTAGCTAAAACATATAAAACAAAGAGTAGGAGTAAGCTGACATTTTTCACATTGAAGGGATGTAACTAGTGGGGTCCCTCAGGGATCTGTCCTAGCACTGGTGCTTTTTAACATATTTCTAAATTATCTGGAATCGGGCGTGACTAGTGAAATAGCCAACTTTGCTGATGACACTAAATTGTACAGAGTGGTAAAAACAGTAAGGGACTGCAAAGGGATCCAAAGGGATCTCTGCACATTAGGGAAGTGGGTGTCAAAATGGCAGATGTCATTCAATATTCTATTGAATATTACAGTTTATTAGATTACTCTTTACTGAATGGGGTGGGAAAGGAGTATTTACAACATGCATATTGGACAGGTGATAATTCTGTACTGTTGGCAGGTTTAAAACAACATGTTTACAATTGCTAGCTTGATCGCTTTTAGATGTGATCAGCTGGGAAAACCTCTAGCATACTCCAGTACCTGCAACCATTTTCCAGTAGCATTAGGAGGCATGATGCCAGTAGGCACCTTCAACATGGACACAATGTCGATATAATGTTATATGTTGATACTTGATTATTTACTGTGAGCTGCTTTGGGTACTGTGGAAACATAAAAACCAGTGGCAAAAACTGGAATGCAGAACTCTCCCCAAAGAGAAGTACCTGCTTGCAGCTCTCCAAGAATTTTCCCTGTAAAATCTTCATCATCCTTTCAATTTATGCAGCAACATAAGGCAAAAGTATCCCACAATCATCTGACTACCACAAATAATACTTGCCTATCAAGCACATCAAAAATATATGGTTCCCTGATGAGTAAAGATAATCTCCAGATAAAAACACCATAGTTTTTTTGTGGGATGGAGGGGAGGAATTAATAGCAAACTAGTTGGTGGTTCTTTACTTTCATGAGATCATATATCACAACTGTCAGCCAAAGAGCAGGAATTGTTCTTTGTATCTCACAAAAGACAACATGAGATGTTCAATCAAATCCCTCACTGTATTCTTATTAAACATTTTCTTTTCCTTTTAAATAGGAATTCCTGGTTTCTCCTTTTCTCATCTTTCAAGAGGATTTTAAAAAGATTCTTCATAAGACAGTATTGGCTTAGAACTCTGATCACAATTTTTAAGAGTTTCACATACAATGTACAGCGTTCCATGTACCTTGGCGTTTAGTCATGCTGGCCACATGAAGATGTCTATGGACAACTCTGGCTCCCTCGACCGAGAATCGGAGATGAGCGCCGCCCCCTAGAGCCGGATACGACTGGAAGGGGAAACCTTATCTAACCTTACCTTTTCCTGTCTTAAGTATATAATCAGGACCTCAGTGTAAAGTTTGCATCCTTATAACTCGCCATGTAATATTTTTAAAGCAATCACTTTGTGTGATCAAGGAATCAGAAAGCAACAGCAATGTAAAAGCGTAACAGCAGTTTGCTATGAGGGGTAAAGAATGGCTCAGGTTTTGCCCTTATTGAATAGGAAGGAGAAAACAAAACTGGAGTAGGCTCTAAACACTGTAAAAAGAAATCACTCATCATTTTCCTCCATTTGGTACAAGAGAAAGCATGATTCTGGTTACAAATAATTTAAAAAATGGTATATTACAACATGACTCAGAATATGTCTATGAAGGTTCTCAGTCATCCAGGTGGAATTGTCTGTAGCTTGAATCATGTCAACTGGATTTCTATTTTCTCAGTGGAAACGTTTCGCTCCTTATCCAAGGAGCTTCTTCAGTCTGAGCAAAGTTAGTAAGGAATCCTAAATATGTTTCTAGCTACCTAGAAACATATTTAGGATTCCCTTACTAACTTTGCTCAGACTGAAGAAGCTCCTTGGATAAGGAGCGAAACGTTTCCACTGAGAAAATAGAAATCCAGTTGACATGATTCAAGCTACAAACATGACTCAGACTATTACTGTCTGGAAGAGACACTGGGGCCCAAGAGGTTTACAAATATTTTAAAGGCTTTAAAGAGACTGGTTTCTAGACAGTCTCAATTTAAAAAGAGAGGTAGGGAGGAGTGACCCACGTAACTTCTGTGAGATGGCCAGAAAAATCTTTAAAGCAGACAAAATATAGAAATTGTGTGTCCCTAAGGATGTACTGTTAACCAATTTTTAGAAGTTTCAGCATTTTCAGACACACAGTCCATAGAAAATAATGGATATGGAGTTACATAAAGTCCTATGGCACTCATCTCTCAGGCAGAATGACTATTAAGCCAAAGAATAAACACCAACAGCTATACGGAATGCAATTTATATGGAAGCATGTAACCACAGAAAGAGAGAAAAAGGGACAGGGGATGGAAAGAAAAAGACACTCAGCCGGATGCAGCTTTAAGTCTATTTGTAATAAAGCCGGCTGGGTGACCTTGGGCCAGTCACTCTCTCTCAGCCCAACTCACCTCACAGGGTTGTTGTTGTGGGGAAAATAGGAGGAGGAAGCAGTATTTGGTATGTTTGCCGCCTTGAGTTATTTATAAGAATAATAAAAGCGGGATAGAAAATAAATAAACAAACAAACAAACAAACAATACAAAATGTTCAGGGACTTACATTTCCAAATAAGCTTTATTACCTTACTGTATTTTCGAGAGATATATTTTTAGCCACCAATGACTATAGTTCTCTAGGTAGATTACTAAGCTCCTTCAACAATTGAAATATAGAAAAGCAGTAAATTTTCATAAATTGTAAAGTCCTACTTTTACACAGTAAGTTGTATTTTTCTTTGTTTTTATTTGACTGTAATTTCAGACAATGTCTGAACAAGCTTACTCTTGCCCAATGTGACGGAAGAAATTCAAATTGACAAGAATTTCATAGTCAATATTCTACTATCTACTATCCTTCTAGTGTTATTTTACTTTTATCCTAGCAGTGGGATCCTTGGTTTACTCTGTACTATTGCTGGATCAGAAGTGGTGTCATCTGCTTTCGGCTTAAAAAAAGAAATCTTTCCATCTTCGAAAGAAAGTCATACTTTATATCCAAATCATTTAAATTATCTGAAGCATTCCAGCTGGATGACTAATGAAGAAGTTATTAAAATAATTAGGCAATGTTCCTTCATATCAGTCTCGTCATCACTGCAGAAGTGATGACCTCATCTGATTTGCCTCTGTCCCCCAGTTCCCTCTTTCCTAGAATTGCCAGCTTCATTTTTTTTAAAAAAAAATGCTGATAGATGCAATTTCACAAGTTTTTCACACTGCCCTTTATCCCACAATTCTCTTTCTCTCTTTCATTTTAACTTAGTTTAAAAAACTGTCCCAGTATCTCATGATGGCTTGCCTAGCCAAGAAAAGATGCAAAGGAATGAGCTAGCAGGACAGCCATTCTCCATCGCCTATTTTACAAAAGTGCATGATATAGCTATATAAATTTCTACATGGAAGTCAAAAAAAGCAAATTCTTCTGAATTCAGAAATAATATTCCAACCTGCCAAAATTCTAAGAGAGAAGATGGTCAAAATAAGCTACCCTATAAGGGAGTTATAGTCACCTTGCATAGAGATGTGCTATCATTCTAATTTAAAGGTAAATATTTAAATTGCACTTTCTAATCTTTGCTTTCAGGATGACAATAAAAAAAATACTACTCTTCTGAGACTTCTGCTCCACTGACAAGTTTATGGCCTTCAAACATCCTGTTCATGAAGTATATGGTCTGCATTCATTGATCCAAAGTTAGTACAGAGGTTTAGTCTAATCAGTAACTAAGAACGTACAGTACAGACTGTCTTATTTAGTCATATTATCTGGCCATTTTTCTTTTATTTGTCTTACACAAAAGAGTCGATGCAAGAAGTGTCTACACACTGCTATGTTTCACAAAACAAGAAATAGCATTGGCTATGGTGCCATACTGCCCGTCAGAAACAACATAACGGAACATGAAAAATCAACCTGGTTCCATCCGTGGATTGTTCAAACAAGGATCACATAATTATTAGCAATGGTCAAAGAGGTCATTAGCAAATGAATTCGTCAGAAGGGAATGAAATAGCAACGCTGATACATGGATTCTCTATGGGCAGGTAGTATCTAAAAGCAAAGGAATAAAGTTACATACATGAAATAAGAGCCCAGTAGAGAAAAACTGGCTTGCCAGCTAAAGCAGCAAGAACAACAGCATGGTCAATTTATGTAGAAGTTAATGAATGGTTACAGTTTTAAGGAAATGAATGGAGTAATTTTAACACAATTCAGGAAACACAGAAATATATCCTTTTTACTTTAAGCCAGTACTACCTAGTTTTTTGAAATCAACCAGTTCCATGGTGGGGTTAAACACCACTTCTGGCACAACATTATACTTAGCCCCCATTTAGAGATATTTTAAATTTTCAGAATTAAATTCTTACCACAAGAAATAGGGTAGGGAAGACAGAAAAAAGAGTGGAGGTAGCATAATTTGTGTATATCCTACTATTCTCTGACATACTAACTTTGAATTTGGATCCCAAATATTCATTCTGACATATATAATCCACCATATGATTTGCGTGTAAGGGCAAACAATTCAACTATTCAGTTATTTATATGCTTCCCTTAATTCTACTCAAATTTTGCTTTCTTGTTTACACAAACCATACTTTGCTCATTTAAATGCAATGGCAACTTAGTTTGAGTGAGCAAATTAATGAGCAAAACAATTGGAGCTTGTAAAGCCTAGAGGAGTTTCTTGTATGAGCATCCAAACTGTGTTTGTCATCATGTGTGAATCCATATAGGTCTACAATTACAGGATCGGGATTTTCAGTTGTGTTACTGAAGTTTCCCAGACCCACATCCTGTTCAAACCTAGACAGGGACAAAAATATGTATACCAGACCAAGCTGAAGTCACCAGACCAATAGGTGTCACTGGCCTAGATAATTAAGGTAAAGGTTCCCCCTGCACAGTTGTGCAGTCGTGTCCAACTCTAGGGGCCGGTGCTCATCTCCGTTTGTTAGCTGAAGAGCCAGCGTTGTCCAAAGACGCTTCCGCGGTCATGTGGCCGCATGATGCACACGGAACGCTGTTACCTACCCACCAAAGTGGTACCTATTAATCTACTTGCATTTGCATGCTTTCGAATTGCTAGGTTGGCAAGAGCTGGGGTGAGTGTGGGAGCTCACTCCGTCACGTGGGGCTGGGGATTCGAACCTCCGAACTTGCGACCTTCTGATCGACAAGCCTGGCATCTTACCCGCTGAGCCACCACGCCCCTGGCCTAGATAATTAACTGGATTAAATTGAACTAGCAAAATTCATATGGCAATAAAAAGGGGAAAATACCTCTTTAACACGATTCCAGGAGACAATCAATCAATCAATCAATCAATCATTCATTCATTCATTCATTCAATTTTCATTCATTCATTCTGTCTGTTAGAAAATGGTATCAAGAAGATATTTGGGCATTTGGCCTCCAATAAAAAATGTAGAACATTTTAGTTCAAATTTGGTTCTTATTGATCCCTCCATTTAATAATTAACTGTTTTTATTTCAAACCTTATTTAGAAACACAATTTCAGGACTTAGTTTCAGTAAACAAACAGCTTTCTGAAACTAAAAGTCAGGAATTTATGGTAAGCCTCAAATCATGCATTCTGGAAAGACTATAAAAAGCTCATAGAGGAACAGCTTTCTTCCAGAAACATGCTGTAATCACAGTTTTAGCACAACTAATAGCCAATATGTTACTCCACTCTCACTTTTTTATAACTGCATCTGCATAATAGCAGGATTTCAATGGATCTGGTTTACTTGCTAGATGTTGTACTCACATGCTTTGTCCTTGTAAGATTTAAAAGAACTTGATTCAGTCATTTGCCTTTATAGTCCACTGCTCTAAAGCAGGCTAAGAACAATTTCAGCAACAGGAGGCACTTGACCCCAGCACATGATGAATCAGTCTGGCCATTGTAATGAGAGATCAAGCGGATTTAGTTTTCTCTCGACTTCCACACTGCATTCCTGTTTTAACTCTAGGAATGTGCAACTTGCCCATGTCTACCACCCATCCAGTCTGCCTGGCAGGATTTAGTGGGAAACAAACAAAGCTGTGGACAAGCTTGTAGCAGATACCAAGTCAGGCTCCCCATCACCTGCTTTTAGTGATAACGTGCCTGATAAAGAGATCTGGACCTTAATACCTGAAATCAGGTCTTAATAAATGTATTGCCTAACTGTGGATTTTGAAACAACTAAAATTGTGTTATACAACTCACCATATTGATGGAGAAGAGTGTTGTAATATAACTACAAACATATCTTTATTTTTAAAAGGCAAAAGTTCAAGGCTGCTTTATAACAACAATTATTTTGTTGCTCTGCCTCTTCACAACTTTCTTTCTAATACAAGGTAATAATAAAAACAAAACTAGTTTCTAAATATCAGGTAGCAGACTAGGAGAGCCTCAAAGACATCTGAGTATCAGAAGTAAAACACATCTTCTCGCTGATGGTTTCAGAGTGCAATACAGTACCTGCAGCATTTGATTCCCATTATTGTGAGCTAATAATAGAACTGCAGAGCCAACATAATTAAGCTCCTATCTGCAGTACTGTGCTTTCTCACTATCTATATTGCCATCCGAGGACTATTGTTGTTCGAATGCCTGACCATCGTCTTCCAAAGCAGCTACTTTACTCCCAACTTAAGAATGGAAAACGGGAATATTGGTGGACAGCAAAAGAGATTCAAAGATACTCTCAAAGCTAATTTAAAAAAATGTAATATCAGCATTGAGAACTGGGAAGCCCTAACTCATGAGCGTTTCAATTGGAGGTCAGCCTTTATTAATGGCACTATGGACTTTGAAGAAACACGAGTACAGGGAGAAAGGGAGAAAAGAGCTAAAAGGAAGGCACGTCAGGCAAACCCTCATCATGACCGTCTCCCACCCGGAAACCTATGCCCTCATTGTGGGAGGTTGTGCGGATCCAGAATTGGCCTTTATAGCCACTTACGGATCCACCGTTAAAATTTTACCTTTGGAAGACAATCTTACTCGGCTACGAGTGATCGCCAATGAATGAATGATTTTAACCTACAGTGGGGCAAAAAAGTATTTAGTCAGCCACCAATTGTGCAAGTTCTCCCACTTAAAAAGATGAGAGAGGCCTGTAATTGACATCATAGGTAGACCTCAACTATGAGAGACAAAATGAGAAAACAAATCCAGACAATCACATTGTCTGATTCGGAAAGAATTTATTTGCAAATTATGGTGGAAAATAAGTATTTGGTCACCTACAAACAAGCAAGATTTCTGGCTCTCACAGACCTGTAACTTCTTCTTTAAGAGGCTCCTCTGTCCTCCACTCATTACCTGTAGTAATGGCACCTGTTTGAACTTGTTATCAGTATAAAAGACACCTGTCCACAACCTCAAACAGTCACACTCCAAACTCCACTATGGTGAAGACCAAAGAGCTGTCGAAGGACACCAGAAACAAAATTGTAGACCTGCACCAGGCTGGGAAGACTGAATCTGCAATAGGCAAGCAGCTTGGTGTGAAGAAATCAACTGTGGGAGCAATAATTAGAAAATGGAAGACATACAAGACCACTGATAATCTCCCTCGATCTGGGGCTCCATGCAAGATCTCACCCCGTGGGGTCAAAATGATCACAAGAACGGTGAGCAAAAATCCCAGAACCACACGGGGGGACCTAGTGAATGACCTGCAGAGAGCTGGGACCAACGTAACAAAGGCTACCATCAGTAACACACTATGCTGCCAGGGACTCAGATCCTGCAGTGCCAGACGTGTCCCCCTGCTTAAGCCAGTACATGTCCGGGCCCGTCTGAAGTTTGCTAGAGAGCATTTGGATGATCCAGAAGAGGATTGGGAGAATGTCATATGGTCAGATGAAACCAAAGTAGAACTGTTTGGTAGAAACACAACTGGTCGTGTTTGGAGGAGAGAGAATGCTGAGTTGCATCCAAAGAACACCATACCTACTGTGAAGCATGGGGGTGGCAACATCATGCTTTGGGGCTGTTTCTCTGCAAAGGGACCAGGATGACTGTTCCGTGTACAGGAAAGAATGAATGGGGCCATGTATCGTGAGATTTTGAGTGCAAACCTCCTTCCATCAGCAAGGGCATTGAAGATGAAACGTGGCTGGGTCTTTCAGCATGACAATGATCCCAAACACACCGCCTGGGCAACGAAGGAGTGGCTTCGTAAGAAGCATTTCAAGGTCCTGGAGTGGCCTAGCCAGTCTCCAGATCTCAACCCCATAGAAAACCTTTGGAGGGAGATGAAAGTCCGTGTTGCCCAGCGACAGCCCCAAAACATCACTGCTCTAGAGGAGATCTGCATGGAGGAATGGGCCAACATACCAGCAACAGTGTGTGCCAACCTTGTGAAGACTTACAGAAAACGTTTGACCTCTGTCATTGCCAACAAAGGATATATAACAAAGCATTGAGATGAACTTTTGATATTGACCAAATACTTATTTTCCACCATAATTTGCAAATAAATTCTTTCCGAATCAGACAATGTGATTGTCTGGATTTGTTTTCCCATTTTGTCTCTCATAGTTGAGGTCTACCTATGATGTCAATTACAGGCCTCTCTCATCTTTTTAAGTGGGAGAACTTGCACAATTGGTGGCTGACTAAATACTTTTTTGCCCCACTGTATATGACTGGCAAGGTTGTCCTTGAGTTTCACTACAAAGCTAGCCTAAGTAATATCACTGAAATTGCCAACTTCCAGAAGGATTCCACGAATCTGCAACAGACAGAAAGGCAATGCTACTTTTTGGAGACCACCCAGACTTCGTAGACAACGCTTTACTTATATATGAAGGCCAACAAATGCATAATCTTAAATCAGGAATAATAACCAAAAGCCCAAGAATTTCAAATGGTTCCCAAACCTCGCCCAATCATAATTGCTGAAAGTCAAGGGCATGACTTCCTGCCTTTTTGAAGCAGGAAACACATACAAACTTCAGTATATTCCTTTAAAGAGACTTAGCGCAGATTTTAAAAAATGATTCCCCCTACCCCACACCCAATTCTTGTCTGAAAAATTCAGAAACAAACCAAACTCCCTGGGTTTGATACTTTTACACCATTGCTCCGCCCACTAAGATCCTTCCAAAAAAATGTTAGGTGTGATCCCATAGCACCAAAAGATTCCCCCATCTTAGATCCAGTAAGTTGCATCCAAATTCAGGGACAATTACACAACATCTCCTGAAATTAATGAGATTTAAGTTAGCCATGGCTAACTTAAGTTTCACAGACCTAAACAGAGCATGCTCCAAGTACAACAAAGCCTGCATCCAACTCAGTGTTTTACACTAGTGAGATATAATTGCAGTGGCCTATTAATAATGCAAATAAAATGAAACAAAACATAAAATATAATTTTTAAAATGTCCATTGAGAAGTTTCTATAATTTCATCTTGATTCACAACTTCCGAACTCTGTAAATAGAAACAAAAGGAAGGCACCACAAATTAGACATGGTAAATATTTTTTAAAATCTTATCATCAGATCCAAAAACCTGTAGTTGTAATTGTGACATCGCCTGGAAAATACACTGTAACCCAAGGGTATGTTGGCTGCCACCAAGGCCAGAACTTTTCAATTAAAAATATGCTATTTTTGACCTCACCATAATGGAAAAAAACAGTAAATTTCCACAGTTCAGCATTTAAAAATAAAGCTGATGTGGATATATCTTAAAAAAAACCCTTAAAATTACATGCTATTATGGTTCTATATTATCACTGCATAAATAATTAGGAAGGATTAGGTTACCCAGCCCACAGTCAACTTATTACTTTTCTTCCTTATTTAAAGCATTTACTCTCCTCTCCTGCCAAGAAGGCACTGTCAGGTCCGCTCCACGTGGATCGCCGCCGTTTCTGGCTCTGAGTGCCTGTCGGAGTCATGACAGGCACTCAGAGTGGCTTTTTTGTTGTTCAGTCATTTAGTCGTGTCCGACTCTTCGTGACCTCATGGACCATAGCACGCCAGGCCTTCCTGTCCTCCAATGTCTCCCGGAGTTTACTCAAATTCATGTTCATTACATCGGTGATGCTATCTGACCATCTCATCCTCTGCTGTCCCCACATAAGATCAATAAAAGGAGACAATCTCTGGACACAGGCTTAAAAAAATAACACAAAAGGGGAAAAAGGGATAAAACAACAGCAATCCTTAAAGTGCCACTTTGGTCTAGTGGTTAAGGCAACAGGCTAGAAACCAGGAGGCTGTGAGTTCTAGTCCCGCCTTAGGCATGAAAGCCGGCTGGGTGACCTTGGGCCAGTCACTCTCTCTCAGCCCAACTCACCTCACAGGGTTGTTGTTGTGGGGAAAATAGGAGGACGAAGGAGTATTACGTATGTTCGCTGCCTTGAGTTATTTATAAAAATAATAAAGGCGGGATTATAAATAAATAAGGAAGGAAGGAAGGAAGGAAGGAAGGAAGGAAGGAAGGAAGGAAGGAAGGAAGGCAGGCCAGCCAGGATGGAACTAGTTCCTGGAGAAGAATGGCCCTGTTTTGCAGGTCATGGCTTTCTTCCTGCAACAAGAAGGCAGAGGAAATATTGCATACCTAGGCTCATCAGTTCCCAACTGATGTGAAGAAATGCTCCGTTCACATGCAGAAGGTTTAAGTCCATCCCTTCAGGCAGCAATCCCCATTTTCTCCCCTCCAAAGCTCATCCCATCCCAAAGTTAGGGAGCCTCTTGAACCTTTCTTCACATAAGGCACAAATGACATTCAGAAGGAAATTTTGCACCTCCCCACAAGAAGAAACGACCTGCAGAATCACTTCTAGATATAAGAAAGGGCTGGATCTCTTCACCTGTACTGCCTAAATTTTGCTGTCATCACAGTGTAATTTCCATTCTATGCTGTGAGAGCTCACACCTAAAGTGGGGCAAGAGACTACTTGCATGCTACTTGAATTCCCCCTTTATATTCCCACAAAATAATTTTGTTAGGCAGCTATCTGGCACATTGGAGAGATGTTTAGTATTTAGTATTTTTATTCGGTATGGGCTTGTATCTAAGCACAGTACAAGACCTATTTGTTGACTTCCAGATGAAGATGTGCTAGAAAACAAACAAACGTCTCAATCCAGATGCAACCCTAACCTTTTCTATCAATATAAGTTCATGGAATTCTTTGTTCTATGTTCCCTCAGATAAAACTCAGCTTGAATGCAATAATTTTCTTTCTCTCTGCCCCTTTTAAATTTTTGCTATTTCACCCCATCAAAAACTCCTGTTCAAAATAATTTGCAGCTTCCATTACACTAATGAACTACTTCCATTACCTCACACTATCTCTTCACCAGTGACCTGTCTTTCTATCTTTGCTTTTTATAACACCACCTCCTATGACGTCTGCTCCTCCAACTTTACTATCAACTTAAGATCTATCTCTTGGTCTCTTAAATAATTCTATGCATTCTCCTTGCTGCACTGTATTCATGGAACTCCCTCTGTAAAAAAAGTACATTCTGTACTCTTATTGGTGTTCTTGTACCCTGAAGTCAAGCTCAACTTGAAGGAGTCTCTGCCTTATCTCCACTCAAAACTCACTTTTTTACATGTTTCATCTTAAACTTCATTGTAAGTGACAACTAAGCTCTGTATAACAATGATATACAGCCTTTTCTCTCTACCTTCACGTATCCATCCTCTGTTGACAAGTGCCCTGAGAAAAAGGATTCTTTCTATCCCAGCTATACAAATTGTAAGAAATTGAGTACAATGATGGGATGGTAAGCATGTGTCTATCTATGAATAAACATGGAACAGAATTGCCTTTAATCTGCCATCTCAAAGTGCAGAAGTATGAAACTTCTGATAAACCATTCTGGAAGTCACTAACTAAACATGGGAAGCATATACATTTATACTGCCACCAATATCACATTTCGGTGTTAGTGTACATAGGCTATGATTCACCACACTTATTTCAATATGTTTCAGTATGTTATTTTTTTTCTGGGGTACAGTATTGTAAATTACATAGAATGATCAATTTTAATCTGGGAGGAGGAGTTGTTGTCTGGGATTAGAAATGGAAAAGAGTTCTTTTTAAATTAAACAAAATTTAAAGCTAACTAAAACACTTTCTAAAAATATGCATACAGTGCAAAAATGTTTTAATAAAGCAGGAGGTTGAATTAGTATATGTAAAAACTGATGAAAGGTTAATAACTTTCTTCTACCTCCAATTCTATAGTATTTCATGAAGTCTAATAGTCATTCAGTGAAAAATAGCCACTCAAATTAACATGCCATAGGTTTTGTGATCTTGGCCGATATATTTCCCTAGCAGTTTGTGGCCAACTGTAAGTCACAATTTTGATATCTTAGATTTTCAATCAGTCACTTTTTGCTAACATTAAAATTCATTTAACCTTTTACCTTCTTAAAATAAACCTTTGAAAGGAACAATCTTTACCACTTCATTCATACAGGTGCAAAAGTACTGTCTATACAGGAAATACATATTTTTTAAATGTTTACATATGGCTGACATGCAGAATGAAAAGGTTTATTATTAATGAAACCCACATTTGTGGGCCTAGGTACAAGAGGTCAAAAAAGAATTTTTAAAAATGCATTTGGCTCTGTCTAAATCAAAGTTTAGTCTGGGTTCAAAAACCAAACAGGCTTTTGAGTAAAGTCTCCTGTCTCTAAACTTTGTTTCATAGCATACTACATTAAATATGGTTACTATCTCAAGTTATGCATCTAAAGCTTTTTCTCTCCGGAAGTGTGTCTCAAAAAGCTTTTATAGAACAACAATATCCTTCTCAGAACACTCTACTTTTACAATCTCAGAGATCTCCAATGGGCTGTCTGGGATGTGGCAAACTGCTTAAGGTATCAGTCAAGGAACACAGCATTTAGCTAAGGCCATTTTCCCCCCCCAAAAAAATTATTTTTCAGCTACCGCTTTCAAGATCCATTCACCCACATTCCAATCTCCCTAACGTCTCCTGATATCAGAGCTTTGGCATCAGAAAGATTACCAACTCTAAACATTAATATGAGTATTGATATCTGTCATTATCTAAAATAAATGCGGAAGGAAGGAAGGAAGGAAGGAAGGAAGGAAGGAAGGAAGGAAGGAAGGAAGGAAGGAAGGAAGGCAGGCCAAATTAAGTTCTAGATTCCCTCCCCTTGTACCCAACTGGTGATTACATCAAATTATGTATAAGTATTAAAATTGTTTCTGGTTACTATCTTTGCATCAAATATTTCCCCCTTAAAAACTATCCTCTAAGTATCTGAGTCTGTCTTGTTGTGTGACATGTAATATATAGGGAAGCCATTAGTCAAACTTCTATTCTGGGTGTATACTGTTAATTTTGCCATTGGTGCTTATTCCCCAAGTTTGGTTTCCCAACCCAATATTGTCGGCAAAGTATTTCTTTTCCAATTTGGGCCTAATTTGTCCTCACAGCCGTCAGCATATATCTTAACACATTGTGATTTTTTTTATTTTTTTATTCGTTCTGGAAGGATTCATAATTTAAAAAAAAACCTGAGGTTTCAGTTCAAGCTTTGTTTTTAAGATTTTTTTAAAAATTATGCTGGGTATTTCTTTCTAATACCTTTGAACTTTTTTACATGATCACCACATATGATAAAATGTTCCTTTGGTATCACAGTATTTCCAACATTTATTATTATATGATTTATCTATTTTTGCAATTATGGAAGGAGTTATATATCATCTGTAAAACATTTTCTACCAATTTTTGCTTAAATTATAGCTTGGGGTAAATTTCATTCAATTTTTCTGTAAGTTCTCCCACTGCAGTAATGTAATTGTTTCTTTAAATTTTGCATCCACTTTATGAAATGGTCTTTTACTTGTTCTATCTCCATGTCATATTTTAATCAAGTTTATACATACATCCTAATAGGTAGGCTTGGTTCTGTAGAAGTGTTTCAAATTCTATCATTTGTGTTAAAAACCCTCCTTCTTTCTTAAAGTCGCTTTTTTTTCTTTCAGCAACCTGTAAATAAATCAGTTGCCCTTCCATTTTAGACTGTTCAAAGGGCAAACACAGACACTATGCCCTCTCACTAGAATAATATATTTTATTTATTTATTTTATTGTTATCCCGCCTTTATTATTTTTATAAATAACTCAAGGTGGCGAACATACCTAATACTCCTTCCTCCTATTTTCCCCACAACAACCACCCTGTGAGGTGAGTTGGGCTGAGAGTGTGTGACTGGTCCAAGGTCACCCAGCTGGCTTTCATGCCTAAGGCAGGACTAGAACTCTCAGTCTCCTGGTTTGCCATTGGCTCCTTCCTAGGGCTGAGAGAGAGAGTGATTGGGCCAAGGTCACCCAGCCGGCTTTCATGCCTAAGGCGGGACTAGAACTCTCAGTCTCCTGGTTTGCCATTGGCTCCTTCCTAGGGCTGAGAGAGAGAGTGATTGGGCCAAGGTCACCCAGCCGGCTTTCATGCCTAAGGCGGGACTAGAACTCTCAGTCTCCTGGTTTCTAGCCCAGCACCTTAACCACTAGACCAAACTGGACCAATCAATGGCAATAGCCCTCCCCCACACAAGATACTGGTATTATAACCAGGAAGACTGGATGTCTGTGGGATCAAGGTGTAAGAGGGAGCCCTCCGTTCTGGGGGAGGGAGAGCAGACGTTGGGGAGGCTTGCATGTCTGAGCAGGGAGGAACAGGCAGTAACATCATGGTAGTAATAGACAGAGAGCGACACAATGGGAGGTAAGAGATGGGCCACTCCCAAGGAATGTAGTCTCAGTGTGCCATATTGCCCATTCCTGTCTTGGCCTCAGTGCTCAGTCATCAAACTCTTAGGTGCCCAGGGTTTTGGCTGCGGCTATTGAATGCCAGGTTGGCATGTAATAAGGCTTCCCCATCTATGACTCGACAGTGGATGAGAGGACTGAACTGGTGTTTAATACTGAAACCAGGTTGGGCACAGAGGAGTATTCCCCTTTTGGAAATGTACCTACCTGGTTTTCAACCATGGCACCAGCAGTGACCCCAGGTCAAGGGCAGTGGAGTGGCTATTGTCATCCAAGAGACCCTGGTGACTTTCAGGGATGCTGCCCTACAGACAACTGGGTGTGAGAGCCTGTTGACAAGGTTGGGCTCTAGGGATCAGTTGGGATTGCTGCTACTGTATCAGCCTCCCTGTTGTATAGTGGCTTCCCTGCCTGAGCTGCTCAGTAATGTGGTTAGGTTGGCAGCGGATCCCCCAGATTTATGGTATTGGGAGGTCCTGCCTTCATATGGTAGGATTAGAGGCTGCTAGGGAGTCCATTGCCACCGTGGCAATCATGGACATGACCCATCTTAATGAAGACCTGACTCACAGCAGTGGTCACATGTTAGACCTGGTTTTTCTCTCGAGGCAGTGGCGACATGTTCTGGAGTTAAGGGATGTTACTATCAATCTGTTGTCATGGGTCAGAACACCCATTTATCAATCATTCCTTAATCACTGCTCTCATAACACTGAGCTAGGAGTACGAAAAGAATGCATTATGGTTGTTTAGCATATTTATGAATAAATGTATAAGGAATGTTTGCTCTGATGATAGGGGTGTGTTGGTTGGGGACATGAAGGTACATTTTACTTTTGCATACAGACAAAGCCATGTATTGGCTGAGAACTCAAATGATTTGCTGTGAGTGTTAGATAGATTGTATGACATCTTATGTTTTCAATGACCTGTGGCTAAGCAAATAATTTTTTACTTAAAAACTGAAGTTTAACAAAGATATAATTTATTCAAGTGATTTTATTTAACTATGTTAACCTTGCAGCACTTTATCTAGTACTCAATTTGAGGCTGAAAGTAGTAGTCTCCTTTCTGTTCAGAACAAGACATACTACAGTACATTATTAGGAAGATGCCTACCAGACAATTTTATAAAAGCAGCTCAATTTCAAATCCAAAGACAACAAATAGACCACCATACTAAACCTTGTCATCAGCATCATCCCATGACTAGTGCTAGACTTCTGAAAGACTCCAGTATTCTCTGTGCTGACTCGCAGTGATCCTGCAAAGTTCAGACAAGACTGGGGACCCCAGGAAGTGAACATGAACCTTTGTTTGTCCATGTGGAAATGCTGTTAAAGTTTGTTTTTGAATGGTATTATTCTCCATATTAGAAAACAAGATTAAAACCCTGTAGCTTAATATGATGTTTTACTGTCTTCATCCTCTACATATCAGCTAACTCAGGTCTAATAATAGAAAGTCCAATTTTGGGGATAAAACTTGCTGACAGAAACTTATCCTTTCTTCAGAGTTCAGTGAAATGGGAAAAAGAAAACAATAGAATAATATTCTTAGTACAATGAAAGGAAATCTTTTTTGCAGAACTTCCTCAATCTGAGACAAAAGGTTCTTTGAGTGATTAATGAAAATGCATAGTTGAGATAGCCAATAAATATATAGTGCCTGCAGATTATAATTTATTTTTGAAACAAAACAAACTTACAATAATATAGTTTAAAGCACTGTAATCCATAGGCTTCATGGTTACACACCACGGTCCATCACTTAAGACATGGCTCGTGGCACTTGGTTCTTGGCTCCTTGATTCTGATTTCTCCCTCCCCAGTTCAGACTAAAAGATCTTTCATTTTCATCACAAATTTTAAGAACTGTTTGACTGTTTATACTGGGCCACAGTGAGGATTATTCAAGATAAAATTGCTCAAATCCACTCTGACTTGGACTCTGCCTAGGCCCTAGGCAGATCAGGCCAAGATGCCTGGGGCACGATCTGGTGGTCTTATCTGGGATGAGTTTGAGCCGGTAACTCCTGAGGAAGTGGACAGGGTTCTCTGTGCTGTCAGCTTGGCCACCTGTTTACTGGATCTGGGCCCCTCCCGGGTTGTAGAAGCAGCCAGGGAGATCACCTGAAGTTGGATCCCTGCTGTGGTATCAGCCTCCATGACAGAGGGGGAGGTACCCCCTACCTTGAAATAGACAATAGTATGCCTCCTCCTCAAGGGGCCTTCCTTGGATCCAACAGTTCTCAATAACTATTGTCCAGTCTCAGGAAGGTTGTTGAGAAGGTGGTCAGCTTGCAAATGATGAGAACCTTGGAGGAAGCAGATTATCTAGACCTGTTTCAGTCAGTTTTCAGGCCAGGATTTAGTACTGAGATAGTCTTGGTCACACTTGTAGATGACCTGTGGCAGAGCCGGAATGGAGATGATGCATTTGTGAGCCACATTGGTTGCCAGTTGTCTTATGGACACGATTCAAGATGGTCATTATCTATAAAGTCCTACTAGGCATGGGACCAGCCTATCTCTCACAGTATCTGCCCGGCTGATTCGATCTGGCAGAGTTGGTGCACTCTGGGTTCCTTTGATTAAACAATGGACCCAGAAGTGTGCCTTCTCTGTAGCAGTGCCTACTTTCTGTAGCAGCCCCCCAAGATCCAGATGGCCCCACCTTGCTGATATTTCAGACAGCCTTGAAGACCTGGCTCTTTGCCCAGACCTTTGATGAGAGTGATTGAAACCCCCTTCTGGGTAATGTGGGTTTGCTTTGGTTGTTGCCCAGTTTGTGCCATCTTTTGTTCTTTGTTTTTATTATTGTATTATTCTACTGTTCTCTGTTTTTGTGAATAAAATTCATTGTTCTCTCAAGTCTAGTTCATTACTTAAATTCTAATTCATTGAATTTAATTTAATTCATTTATATTAACTCAACATTCAGAAATGACTTTTTAGGAACATCCAGTATCTATATTATAGATTCCCTAAGCAACTATCACTGTCTGTACCTGACCTCTGACATCTTTTTATTATTTTCCTACCCCAGCATGTGTGTGTATTAGAGCTGTGCAACAGAGGATGCTCAAACAAAGCACCTCTCTTCAAATTATTAAAGCAATCAGTATTTTGCAAGGTTTGCATCACTGCTTTGAAAACTGTTTCCACCTATCTCTGTAAATATGTGGAGCCAAAACAAAATGTAGTGAGTGACCACATGGAGACCTTTGAAGCAGCTATGCAGGCCTTGCAAAAGATGCAGGTAATTTAGGTGCTCAAATTGAAGTATTTCACTTGTGCTCCCACATACGCATATTCCAAAGCATTTCTTTCAAATGCTTGGCACAGTTCTACTATACATATACTCCTCTCTAAAATAATGCTCCATTCTAGGGCTGTGCAACACTTTGGATTTGATCTCCAAAAGGTCCTCTGGAGCATGTTGTTGTTTATTCGTTCAGTTGCTTCCGACTCTTCGTGACTTCATGGACCAGCCCACGCCAGAGCTTCCTGTCGGCCGTCGCCACCCCCAGCTCCCCCAAGGTCGAGTCCGTCACCTCCAGAATATCATCCATCCATCTTGCCCTTGGTCGGCCCCTCTTCCTTTTGCCTTCCACTTTCCCTAGCACCTCTGGAGCATGCAGGAGTGCAAATACTGCCTTTCTCTGAAACATCTAAAGCACCTGTGGCAGAGTAAATCTGAAGCATTGCACAACCCTGCTCCAATAATCTAAAGAAACAGACTTCAATCCACAAAAATATATTGGCCTTTAAGGTTCAGAAGATACTATAATTTTGGCTACAATAGATTAACTGAGCTACCTACAGGAAACCAGTATTTTTAAGAAGAGATTCATAAAAGCAGAAGCAAAGGGGGGGAAAGCAGACAGTTTTCTCCTTATACCAGAGAGACTTTTGTCCCTTCACAGATTAACGCACTTGCAAGAATCTAAGGATTTCTGAAAACATAATTTAATCTTCTCAAAAGAAACAACCGGGATCAACATACTGTTTGGTTTAATGCCAAGCAATTAAGAGATCTGACTCTTCCTCCAAAGATAAAACATCCCCCAGTAGATTCTTTCCATTTTAAATAGCAAACACCTTTCGCATAATGAAAGATTTCTCCAGAACCATGCACTTAAGAAACACGAAGATCCATCTCCTACTAATTCCATTTGATAGAAAGAAATGCTAAAGCTATTTGCATAAAGGAAAAGTATTAATTCAATAGATTTCTAAGTAAAAATAAGAATACCATAAGTTCATATATGGCTTTGAAATGCATGGTATTGTGGCCAAAACCCCTCCTGGTATTTTCTGAAGACTCAAATCTCAATTCTGATAAATAACATCTACCACTGCTGTTACAGAACATATCAAATCATAAAAAAAGAATGGCATTGTTGGAAAAGACTATTTATACCATCAAGTTAAATCTAAATTAAAGCATTCCTGACATATAACCAAACAATCTGTGCTTGATGCATCCACCCCAAAAGAGCCTACAACCTCCATAATTAATTGGTTTTCTTGTTGAACTATTCTTACCATTAGAAAGTTTTCCATAAAATTAAGTGAAATGGAATCTGTGTTCCTGTAATTTAAGACCATAGTTTTATCCTGTATTCTGTGGTGGTGGTGGTGATGGGGGTGTGATAAAGATGAAGATAATAGGGAACAGACCAAGGTCTTTACTAGGGCAATTTTTTTAGCTTTGTGAAAAGTGCTATCATAATCTTTTCTTCTCATGACTAAACATATCCAGTTCCCTCAATCAATTCTTGTAGGTTTTCCCTGAGCACCTTTGTTGTGCATTGCCAATGAGAAGGTTTTATTTTTCAAAGTTTAGACAGCCACCATGATGCTAAATAGATTTGATGGTATAAGTTATAAATAAATAAATAGATAAGGTTTCAATGTTCTAAAGGGGCGTGGTGGCTCAGTGGGTAAGACACCAGGCTTGTCGATCGGAAGATCACAAGTTCGGAGGTTCGAATCCCTAGCCCTGCATGCGGAGTGAGCTCCTGCACTCGCCCCAGCTCTTGCCAACCTAGCAATCCGAAAACATGCAAATGCAAGTAGATTAATAGGTACCACTTTGGTGGGTACGTAACAGCGTTCTGCGTGCGTCATGCCGGCCACATGACCGTGGAAGCGTCTTCGGACAACGCTGGCTCTTCGGCTAACAAACGGAAATGAGCACTGGCCCCTAGAGTCGGACATGACTGCACAAATGTGTGGGGGGAACCTTTACCTTCAATGTTCTATTACTGTTTTATTTGATATATGGATTAAAATTTAATTATTAAAAGTGTTATGCTGATTTATTGCCCAATCCTAACGCCAATGAAATTACTTTTATTTAGGGTGTGATGGAGGGGGTCACACAAATTAATTGATCATGGCACCACAAAGTTTGAGAATCCCTGTACTAAGGAAATCACTTGATCAAAACATGAGGGAACACTGGACTAGCAAAATGTGTTCTTGAGAAATCCAGTTATTTAGGGGACCTCAAATTCATCATAAGCATCTCCCATTTAAAGATCTCAATCCCACCTCTTGAACTGACTGCCTCCTCAATCCAGTCAAAGATCAGACCCAGCTAACCTACTGTAGTGCCTTTCAAATGGTTGGAACTGCAGCTGTCATAATTCTGGAATTTCTGCAGCTTATACTGTAGCTAAGGAAGGCTATACAATCAAGTTTGCACAGGAAACAAAAATCTTTGGGGAATGCTTTGGGGAAAGTAATTAAGGAACATATCTCTGCAATTACCCTCTCAAAGATATTGTAAGATATAGATACACGATTGAAACTACTTTCACAACCACTGAAAATTATCAAGCCTATCTGGGCAGAGAACCCACTGAAATCCACTAGGATTATGAGAGGGGCTATGATTCAAAATGTGTAGGACTTGATGAGGAAATCCAAAGTGACTAGGAAATGTGTGCCTTCACTTCAGTTTTGACTCCTGGCGACTGCCTGGACAAGTCCCCGTAGGTTTTTTGCTATCATTGTTTGGAAACGGCTTGCCAGTTCCTTCTTCCAACAGCCGAGATAAAGTGACTGGCCCACAGACATCCAGCTGGCTTCATGCCTAAGGTGGGACTGGAACTCAAAGTTTCCTGGTTTCTAGCCTGGTGCCTTACCCACTGCATTAAACTGGTTCGCTAATGTTAACAGAATAAGGGAATTAACTTGCCTTTACAAGTTCATACATAAATATCAGTGTAAATAATACTCTGCCTATTTTTGTTTTTTTAAATAAGGATGAAATGGGCAATAGATACTAGCAATCAGAAATTAGATAATAAGGTATTCATGGTATTAAGGTTAAAAAAGAAGTTTATAAATTAAGAGCATTTGCTGATGACTTAGTCTTTACTTTGGAGAATCCACTAGATGGAATTGAATTATTGATACAGAAATTAAAAGACTTTGGATTGTTAGCAGAGTTTAAAGTGAATTTACAGAAAACAAAAGTTTTGACTAAAAACATGGATCGTCATCAACAAGAGAAATTGAAAGAAATAACGGGATATTCAATGGAAGAAAAAGTAAAATATTTGGGAGTATACTTAACAGCTAAAAATGTCAAGTTATTTAAGAATAACTATATTCCGCTTTGGACAGATATTAAAAAAGATTTGGATCAGTGGGAAAAATTACAATTATCATTATTAGGTAGAATTTCAGCAATTAAAATGAATATCTTGCCAAGAATTTTATATATTTTTCAAACATTACCTATATTGGCATCAGAAGAACCTTTCAAACAATGGCAGCGAGATATTTCTAAGTTTATTTGGCAAGGGAAAAAACCAAGAATAAAATATAAAGTGCTGCAAGATTCAAAGGAAAGAGGCGGATTGGGTTTACCGGATCTGAAATTATATTACGCGGCTTGCTGTTTGGTATGGATAAAAGAGTGGATAGTTTTGAAAAATGAAAATTTACTGAACTTGGAGGGTCATGAATTAAGATATGGATGGCATGGTTATTTGTGGTATGACAAAGTGAAAGTTAACGTGGATTTTAAAAATCATTACATCAGAAGATCTTTGTTAAGAATTTGGAATAAATAAAAACTAACTTTATGTTATAAAAGACCTTTATGGATTTCTACACAAGAAGCATTTTATAGAACAGAAGTAAGAGTTAAAGATAAATGGTTGACTTACAAAGACTTTTTAAAAAAAGAACAAGGACAATATAAAACTAAATCAAAAGAAGAACTGGCCTTTGAAGGATACAATTTCCAATGGCTTTCATATATGCAACTTGTAGAAAAATTTAAATCAGACAAAAAGGACCTTGAATTTGAACAAAATAAATCAGAATTTGAGATACAATTATGTTAGACAGATTACCATTTATTTGCTAAAATGTATAAAATGTATAAATTATTGTTAAAAGGTGAAATGGTAGAGGAACAAGTTAAAGATTGCATGATTAAGTGGGCAAAAATATTGGTCATAATATTCAAATGCAACAATGGGAAGATATGTGGATTAAAGGATTAAAATTTACTTTGTGCTATAATTTGAAGGAAAATTTCTACAAGATGATGTACAGATGGTATATGACCCCACAAAAGTTAGCTAAAATGTATGGGAATGTTTCCAACTTATGTTGGAAATGTAAAAAAGAAGAGGGGTCATTTTATCATATGTGGTGGACTTGTGAAATTGCTAAGAAATTTTGGACTCTGATACATTCATTGATGCAAAATGTTTTACAAATTCAAGTTCCCTATAAACCAGAACTATTTTTATTGGGAATAACAGAAGAACAAACAGGAAAGAAATTTACAAGAATCATGCAATATATGGTTACAGCAGCAAGACTTGTATATGCACAAAATTGGAAAAATCAGACTATACCTACGATACAGGATTGGATGTTAAAAGTAATGGAAATGGCAGAAAATGATAAATTGACATGTTTATTAAAAGAAAATACAAATTATTATTTTCTTAAAGAGTGGAAACCATTAATGGACTATTTGCAAAATGCAGGAGGGGTAAAGCTTACATGGGGTTTTGAAGATTAAAATATATATAAATTGATATATTAGACAGGAAATGTTTTACAATGTTATATATAGACCTAGCATGTAAGAGACTATTTGTTAAATTACTGACCAGAGATAAATCGGAAGTTGACTAACTTCTATGTTTCATCTTTCTCTTTTTCTAGTTACTTTACTACACTTTTTTTCTTTCTTTCTTTGATTTGTATTTCTATTTCTTTTTCCTTTTCAAACTTTTATCTATGTATATTTAAAATTCAATAAAATATATTTTAAAAAAAAGAAATTAGAAAACCTAAATTGGGGGGAGGGGAACAAAACGTCTTAGCTAATAAAAAGTCTGCCACTGAGTAAAGAAAACTGAAACTCTTAAAAGCCAGCTTTTTCTACACCCCTGGAAACACTAACTAGAATTCCATGTGACATAAATATTTTCTACCATTTGTCTGAAATGGATTATTCACGAAGCCACCCCATTGGTGAGAATTGGTAGGACTCTCCATACTCAAGATAGCAGAGGCCTCTCTTCTCCCTTACAGATTTGTCCAATTTAAGTGAGGAAATCTTAAGAGGAATTTGATCTCACCAAGCTTTCAAACAGAATTCTGCAGTACAGAATTTTGCATTTCATAAAAGAGATGCCCCTGTTGAAGGCTCGGATGGTTATCAAAAAGACTCTAGCTTCTGGAACACAACAGTGTTTTAACACAAACCAGTGAATATAGTGGTTGCTACTGGCAGCATAGTCTGAACTGGACAGGTAAGTAGATTTGATCCCGGGTAATATTTGAATAAAGGTAAAGGTAAAGGTACCCCCCGCACATTTGTGCAGTCGTGTCCGACTCTAGGGGCCGGTGCTCATCTCCGTTTGTTAGCCAAAGAGCCAGCGTTGTCCGAAGACGCTTCCACGGTCATGTGGCCGCATGACACGCGCGGAACGCTGTTACCTACCCACCGAAGTGGTACCTATTAATCTACTTGCATTTGCATGCTTTCGAATTGCTAGGTTGGCAAGAGCTGGAGCTAGTGCAGGAGCTCACTCCGCACGCAGGGCTAGGGATTCGAACCTCCGAACTTGCAATCTTCCGATCAACAAGCCTGGCGTCTTACCCGCTGAGCCACCACGCCCCTTTCATATTCCATATTTGAATGGAACGCTACTAAGGAATATTAGGGCTATAGCTAGATAGTTTTTTTTAAATCCTGAAAAAAGACAATGGCAAGCCAAGAAAACTGCAAGGATGTGTCCATTAAGCTATCGTGAATTGAGCTCAAATCAAGGATGCCTGTAATTTAATGGCTCTAGGCATCAATGTACCTTCAGATGCCTCCCTTGGCACCTTCAGGCTCTCTCCAACTTCTGATCTAGGAATTGCTTTGGATTATTTCAATTAAAAATAATTAAAAAGGAAGATGGCATACTACTAAACTCCAACCTCTAGTGTGTTCCTAGAAAATAAAATGGTAGTTGGCTGCAGTCATACTTTGGAAGTGTGCCCATCTCTTTTTTCCTGCCTAGAAAAAAGACAATTGTATGCTAGGATGGTAGGAAATATACTACTAGCAGGCAACGGAAGATGGCAGAGAGCAACCTCAGCAGCTTCATAGGCCATACCCTCCCAGCAGCTTTGCAAATTTGCCAGATCCATGGGAATTTTGGAAATTGTATTCCCAGCACTCTGGAGGGCACTATATTGAAGTGCACTTTTGTTCATTAGATCTTCCTCATCTGCAAGGATCATTCAGATTAGATCCTTCCTGCCATACCAAAAAATAACCAGTAAATTGTACCTAATTCACCCTGTTTAGTCCATAACTTGCAAAATGTCTTAATGTGTCTACTGATGTATTATGATGCACATACATAAAGAGAACTTCAAAATGTGCTGCCTTTAGTTGATGGGTGAGGCATTCTGTATACTCCATTGCATATGACTATGCAAGGATAACAGACAGCAGTTTTGCAGATATAATCAAGAAGGCCATTAAATGGCATTAATCACTGTTTGTCAATACTATTCTCTCCCTTTCACAAAATGTCCACTACTCATATCTCCTTCTTTACAACAGGTCAGCCACTATATTCTGGGAAATCTAGAGTAGAAGAACACATTCCTTTGATGTTTTTTCAATATAAATCCAATATCCATATTGCTATCTTAGACAAAGATAAAACTCTCTAGCAATATTAATTCCCAGATTTTATATTTAGCCTGCTTTTCACAGCAAAAAGAAGTTTAGTGAAGGCATCAAGTCCACAGTGCAGAAAAAAGGTATGAAAACAAGTACTCATGCCCTTTAGAAATCAGCTCTGCAGGGAAATGCAAGTGCGCATTTTTATTCACAGCAGAGTTAAGTTTCCATCCAAACATAATTCCTATATCCTGTGGCCTTTATAACACATTAATTGTCCTTCCCTTCATTCAAAGAGCTTTGCCCCACCTACTCCAGATGTACAGTATGTTGATTAAAAAAATCTTTTGTTCATATTACAGCTTCTTCCTGCAATCCTCTGAAACTAGCCTTACTGAGACATAACATAGATAATAGCAGCTTGATTGCACAAAAGCCTGCTCCCTTCAAAAAAAAGGGAAAAAGAAAAAAGAAAAATTATCAGGGAGGCTGATTGGGGAAACCACCCCCTTTTTATCAGCTTAAAAGTAATGATTAAGGGGCAATGAACAATTTGCTTTAAATGAAAGGGAAGTATCTGCATTTCAAAACCATTTGAAGTTCAAAAGGAACAAGGATTTACTGAATGCATGGGAGGGGGAAGAATGATTCTGCTAAAAGCATAAGATGTCTAAGTTACAGGAATAAACACCCATAGCAACATACCACTCTTAAATCTGTTGAACACATTAACTGGAGGGGGGGAGGGAGAGACACATAAATGAACAGTGGAGAATAGATTCTGCAGCTAAATAGGGTGCCAGCCTATCCCTATTCAATTAAACCATTAGAGTTAATATTGTTTTAACTCTAAACCTTGAATAAGAATTATAACAAATAACAAGTTAAAATAGTTAAACAAGACAGCCAGTGGAGAAAATGAATCACCAAACAGGAACCTACTGTAGAATTAAAATCTTCACAATATATAAAAAACCTTCTCCCCCTCCCCCAAATCTTGTGATAAGAAACAGTATGATGCTTCTTTCAACCAAGATGTATTGTATCCTATTCAATTATGCCTGCAGCTTATAACCTGGCCATAAGCTCAGTATTGGTTTACAGGTAAAAAATTAGTCTATAAAAACTCTTATCTATATAGTAACATTCCTCAACTTGACATCCTCCAGATGTGCTGGAACTGCAATCTCCAAAGGCCAGACTGGTTGGGAATTCTGCAAACTGTCACCCCAACATAACTGGAAGGTACCCATTTGAGGAAGACTATTACATAGCATTTTCCAACCCAGTTAGTACTAGTTACCCCAAGTGAATGGTTCTGTCATGGGGCAACTTTATACTTCTCTGGTAAAGATTATAACAGCCTTTCTCAACTTTTTGATCCTGGACGAACCCTTGTAATATTTTTCAGGCCTTGGGGAACTCCTGAACATTCAGGCTCAAATATAGGGCAGAAGTTACAAAATTATTATATTCATTTCATGTGTAGGCCTGCATATGTGCATTAACAGTGTTCTTAAACTGAAAATAAAGAATGAAACTTACCTCCTTAAGGTGAAGTTGCCCGAATTTGAAATAATTTTTTAAATAAATTGTGATCTCCCAGAGAACCCCTAGTGACCTCTTGCGGAACCCTAGGGTTCCACGGAACCCTGGTTGAGAAACCCTGGATTGTAAGATGAAAATCACTTTTACAGGCAGCTCAGACCATCTTAATATGCCACTTCATAATACTCCACATAACCTCAAGAAACCCTAACATATCCTAGTCAACATTTATGGAAGGTGGAAGTGAGAAAGAAATGTGGTCAAGAGACCACCAATGTTTAAACAATTTAACTATGTCATTAAACTTGGCTCACACAGAAAATTATACAGGACTGATTCCCATCACCAAGAACAATAATAATCACTCTATTTTTAGGAGATGGGAATCAACTAGTTTTTCTGGCAGCTCCCACTTTCATTTTTCATATACAGCTACCCTGAAGGCAACAAAGTACATGATAGTGGCTATGGTTTCCCAGAAACCATTGAAAAGACAACACCAGTTTCCAGCATAAGAACCACCCGAAGATGTATGGAGCCTTGTGTCACGCAGTTAAAGATTTTCATTTAGTAGTTTGCTGCTGTAACCTTGCCTCTGATCTAGGCCTCCATAGCTGTCTTCACTCCTTCCACTACTTCAGTTTGGGATAGTAAAAGGAGGAAATAGTACATAACACAAAGGCAACCAAGCAACTTAAATAAACATTAGCAAAGAAGTTCTATTATATAAAGCAGCTCTCTAGCAAATGAGAAATTTACTCTGCTCATCAGAGTATAGGATTACAATGTTCTTTCGTGTAAGAATCTATTAACGTGTTATGAGCCTATCTGTAAAAACTGCACCCAAAAACAAAGCAAGTTGATTTCTACATTAGAGGTGAGAAACGGATGGCTCTCTAAATGCTATTCAATTACAAGTCTCAGTATTCCTCATCACTGGCCATATTGGCTGGGGTTGCTGGGAGCTGTAGTTCAGAAACATCCAGCAAGCCTCAAGCTGTCCACCTTTATCCAAATCAGTATCAGTTGCCAAGCAATTCCTGTTATTAAACGCTGGCTCCGATCACATTTAGCTAAGATAGAAGCTACAATTTACAAACCACAATGACCAGGTTCACACAATATACTAAGCCAAAGCTATGTAAATCACAATATGTCTTAATGTGATGAGTGAACCCAATCAGCAGCTAATAAAGTATGGAATGCTTTACCGATATCTTTGCTCACACATACCCCAAAGGGATGAACTATCAAGAGGTTGGAATATATCTGCTTTCCCTTTTTCAGAGTATCTCAGATAGTTGGAGTTACACTAAAGAAAAAGATTTTTTCCCCCAGGGAAGCAGGTGTTCTTTCAATCACAATTGGTTTGATTAGGCTTCCTCTTAAGAATAGCAAGAATTTGACATACTCTTGGGAAGGCAGAAATAAGAGCATTTCCAAGGCCTTTGTAAACATCCATCTTCACTAGGACAAAATCCTGCCACAACGTAAAATTAACTTACCTATCAAGATAGGTAGCAGACATTTGGAATAACTCATTAAAATTATATAAGAAGCTTAACATTCAATTTATAAAATCTGTTTTACTGACAGAAAGGGGATCTAGATCAGCACATATTTTGATACCTACAATTATCAAACATTGTAGCAGATTGCTGGAAGAACAGGAAAAGAGAAATGAACTGATTTGCTAGTTAATCTTGTAAATTGCATGACGCAAAACAGAACTGGAACAAGGCATGTACCTATATTTTTGGAAGAGACAGATTTCAGAAAATTGCTTGTTTCTATATGCTCCATTATATAACCACCCTGAGCACAGAGGGTGGAGAGTAAGACCAAATGAGTGATGCTGTCATCAGTGTTCCTGCAGCTCTACGTGTAAGGTTCCCACTGACAAGAACAACATCACACACAGAGAGAGAGGAGAAGGCATGCTTTTTTAGACCTTTTATCTCCAAATGGTATGACCAGAATAGGGCCATCTAGGAAGGGCATCAATTCAAGCCCACTTTTTCAGCCATATGTAGATGCTGTTTACTTGGTTCTGGCAAAGTATGATGAGCAAAGTCATCCATTATGGCCAGGTGTTATGTGAGAACATGGCCATTATGACTTGTTCAACAAACTATTGTTAAAGGACTCTGACTTAGCATCCTGATGGAATGACAGGATATCAATGGTTCATAAATTGGGAAGGGAAGACCAGGCACAGAAACAGTTACCTAATGATGAAAGATGCTAACATTTGTACTTCCAATGCAAAAATGTGTTACTGTTTGTTTATTTAAAGCGTTTACATGCTGCCAACTCTTTTTATGACTGTGAGCAGTTTACAACAATCTGTTAAAGCATCCATAAAAATAGTTATTAAAAGATATAACAAATAAAAGTACACAAACCATAGCTATTACCTTACAAGCCTATGTACATAAGTATGTTTCAAGACTCTCCCATCTTATAATATGGATGAGGCTTGCTTCAACTGCAGTAGAAATTGATTCCATAGCATGAATGGGAGACTTGAAAAAGCATCCATGTTAAGACCTACAAAAGGCATTCTGTTGATAAGCTGACACAGCAAAGAGTATTTAGGAATAGGCATTCCTATTTGCTCAGCTTTGCCCTGAGACATGTAAGGCGTTATATACCATTGCAAGCAATTTAAATTAGTCTCAGAGAACTGGCAACCCAGTAAGCTGTTTTAGCATGGGGATAACATGGGACCACTCACCATCAATGCTGCAACTTTATAGCACACCTACAGATTCCAGATCATACTTAAGAGCATATTGGAGTAATCCAGTTGAGTTTACCAGTACATTAGGCATCAAAGATGTTTCTCCTCCTGGTAGGGACACAGTTGGCTTACCACCCAAAGATGATAACATTGATGATAAGTTCATCTTTTATGTGGGTATCTGGCTTCAAACAGGGATCCAAAAGGATCTCAAGAATGTAAACTTGCACTTTTAAGGAAGACTACAACTCCATCTAGAGCAGGAATCAGATTAGAGGTGTTTGTTTCTCTTGGCTGCCATCTAGTGGTTGCCCAGATTTGTGCTGCTGAACTGCAGCCTCTGGATAAATGTTGTAGAACAGCTGGAGTTCGAGAAATCACTTTACTGATTTTTGTATCAATATCCTTGTATCACAGCACACATAGAGCTCTGATCATTCAAAAGAATAGGAGAAGAAAAAAATGGTTGCATGTTGAAGCCATATCTGTACCAGGTTACATTCTATGATGGAACAAACTTTTCAGAAGAACATTCCATGAGGAAGTGAGGAGCCAGATTTCCCTGAGAACAGCAACCACTTGAAAGGGAATTTCCCATTGCTACAGAAGCACAAAAGCAGCCAAGTCCTTTCAAGACATGGATAAGATGCTCAATTTCAGGGCTTTGTGCTTTCTACTTTGACCAACCAATCTGTTTAAAAAACAAACAAACAAGGAAACAAGGAAATGTCTGTGGAAGCCTGGTTCTGGTCTCCCTCATAGCCTAAATGGTCCTGCAGAACAGGCACTGAGCCCAGGGACCAGGGAATGAGGTCACAGCAGACCTGACGAGTCAATGAAATCTGAGATCATTGCCCCTGACAGCATCACCTCAAGCTTCCATGAGCCATGGCTTGTCCCATTGGGAGGTCTTCTTTTGTTTCCCCAAGGAAAACACTGCTTTCATGCTGGGACTCCTTGGATCAGCTTCAGCGTGTCTTAGCAGTGGGCTAGCTTCAAGGTGGAAGCTCTGTTGTAAGGACATGTCCTCAGCAAACAGTAAGTAAGGCACTTTGCGCCAAGATAACCAGGCCATTTTCATGAGCCTTATGACTGACTTACAGAAGCATGTCCTTGTCATAAAAAGCACTATGTGCATATATGTATACATCTTCACAATCCACTTTTTCTTATGTTGTTCACCAGCTGAGTATTTATTTTATTTGTTAAATTTCTATAAGTATCTATCAACCACAGAGATGAATCCCTCTATAATGTTCCTGAAGATATGTAGTAACTTATTTGTACCACTTCCAGTCCATATCCACATACTTATTTATTTTTCTCTTCTGGCAGATGTCTGCTTAAGAAATTTGGTAGGCCATTTTACAATTCCACTCACTTATTACCTAGACATACCACAGGAAACATACAGGTGGTATAACATTATGATATCAGAACTTTCAGAATTCTTTTAAACACAAGATCATTTTAAACTGAGCCTCTCAAAAGTACAGATGCAATGAAGATCCTTTGCATTAAAAGAAAAATACTAGTTGCTCAGAATGATAAAGAACAATGTAATGGCAGCTGCATGGTAAGGAATGGCTAGGTAAAAAGAGATGGAGTTTTCAGCTGCTCTAACAGCCTACTGATGCCTGGCAATTGCAGACATCAGTAAACTGTTAAGAGGCAATTGCATCTTCTAGTATCCTGGATGTCTAGTTCCTGCAGGTTGCATCTAAGATTGGCAAAGCAACAGAGGATTTTGGAAGTTAAGTGGCTGTGAAGTAAGTGGTTACATCCATTAACATGAGTAAGCATGGGATTAAGATTAAAAGGATGAGATGCAGAATAACACAAGGCACTTGGGACAGAACAAGTGACTTTATTTAATCCAGCCTTTTGGAATGAGATTTAATTTTAAAAGATTTCAAATGTAAAATCATTTGCAGGCATGAAGTTGCCAAAAATGTATCTTACAGAACGATACAAACTGAAGATTGTCAGACGTTCTTGAACTTGAAAAATCTCATTAATTTAAGGGAAACTACTTGCAAAGTCATTTCTTCTTGAAAAGTGCACACACAAGGATACCATATTGCAAGTTACTAAGAACAGTAACCATTAACTGGCTGAAACATATCACTTGCATTAAATGAATGTGGTCTTAATTACACAAGATTCTTGTTAAAAAATTCAGAGAATAAGCATGCTTTTTTTTCTGAACATGAAATAAAATGTTGGATGTTTCAAAACTGAACACCTGGAAGCATTCACTCAATATATAACATAACTTTTAAAAAACAATCTTTATATTTTATCTCCATCCAAGAAATTATTTTTTCACCTGAAGTCTTAACGCTTTCAAATTTGATTGAAAGCTAGTGATTAAACCATGCTTCTCAACTTCTCAGAAGAATCATTACAAAAATCAGATCTGACGAAAAGTCAGCCCTGCTCAGATATAATTTGGGCAAAAAAGCAACACAAATACAGTGGGAACCCCACCTTCAAAGGGGATACAGTTCATGACATGTTGAGGGATAAATTCTGTAGCTCTGATACCTCTGGGTTCTCAGTCTTGTTATATGCATAGTTATATAAACAGCCTCTCATTCCTGTAATTATACAGCCACACAGCATTTGCACCCATGCTGTTTCAGTCTTCACTACAGCAATGTATGTATGTGCACTTGGGCTATGCAAAGCATTCAAAAGAGGTGTTTTGGAAAGTGTATTAGTATGAATGAATTTCTTCAAATTGATAAAGCAGCTGTATTATGAAGGCCTGCATGGCTGCTTCACAAGCTGTCCCTGGCTCTTTCTGTACGTGCATGCATGTACAACTATTTAATTTTGCTTTGCTTTCTTCCCAATGAAACTCAGGAGCCACACATGCACATCCAAGCAGAGACAGCTATGGAAACTTTCAAAGCAGCCATATGGGCTTTATAGCAGTTGCAGCTGCTGTAATAATTCAGACAGGGATGCTTCATAGATGCCAACATGCCATAACACATCTTTAGCATGCTTTGAACAGACATAGTATGCACGTGTGTGTATGCATCCCATATGCAAATTAAAACCTCTGATTGCCCTTCTAAATCCTAGAATAAGTAAGTTATGTTTCATCAGAAAGCTGATACCAATTCATCACATCATCATCATAGTTAATGTTACCTATAGTGTCCTCAAACCCATACTTTGGAAATCTCTTTTAGGCATGAATGCAAAATATGAAGACAACCAGGACTGCAAATTATTATTAATTTACTTACTTACTTACTTATGGTCAAAGACCAAAATATTAAATACAGTAGAGCCAAGTAGACACTAAATGAAAGAACTTACTAAGAAAAAAAAGAAACAAAGGACTCAGTGCTTTGTCTCTAAAGTGGCTCTCTCAAGCCCCAACATAATCAAGAAATGATTGCAAAATGCAGATTGGAACTAAGTTTGCTTAGCATTCCTCTCTGATATAGTTGTTCACAAATCATAGCATCACAACTGAAAGAACAGGGAAGAAAAATAAAAGCTGTCACTACAGTACACTCCCAATAACTACATCAAGAAAGGTAATCAGGTGCTCACCAGATACTCTGGATTACAAATTCCACAATACTCAGGCAACGTGGCCCATCAAAGCAGATGTTAATAAAACATATGGCAAGCAGGAAGCTGTCTGTCCCTGCCCTAGCCTATACTTACACCAGTCTCCCCCCCAAAGTTTTAATTTGTAAACCGGTTGGAATGGGTGAGAAGATTTATCATGCATACTTTCTCCCTCCTTCCTGTGTATTAATTTGGTCTGACTTGTCTCACATAATATGACAAGATGTGCCATTTCAAAAGGAAAATGCTTTCTTCTCCTAGCTTTATCAGAAACCATTATTTAATGAAAAAGTAAATCTAAATAATCCCTGCACAGTAATATTTGAGTTAGTGATGTGGGTTCATTTACACAAAACAATTACGTATAACATTCCACTAGAATGGGAAGCAGAAAAAAAGGTTAGAGGTTAATATCTTGGTCCTTCACCTTTAAACCCAATGTATCTAGATTTAAGCTCCAAATGAGTGGAACAAGCTTAAGCCAATCCAAGCAGCAGCATCCATAGCAAGCATGCTGTTGGGCATAAATTAGCTTAGTGGTATATTAGAAACAGAGCAAAATGAGGAAATTGTGTTATTGGAAGCTCCATATGGAAATCTCTACTTCTGAAGGTTCCTTAGGCTTTGCAGAATGCATAGTAGTATAACAAGGCAACCATCACTCCATTTGTGCTCCCTCCAAGGATTTTGAGAATTTCAATTCTTCAACATATTCCTCCTTCTAATATGCTATGCATTTTAATCAGTATCATTCAAGATCACTGAACTGAAGAGATGCTTTCTAGGAGTGTAGATATGAAGAGAGGATTTCAAAGCAATTGAGTTTCACACGTTTTAGTGATAGATGGGTTCATACTATCTTGTGTATCACAAAAATAATCATAACCATATACAGAGAAAATTTATGGTTCTTTCAGAGTTCTCACACATCCTCTGGGGAAATGTTTGTAACTCTTACTTCTGAAGCTTACAGCTTTCTAGTAGGGGAAAACCTTTGATTTTTTTGTCACCTGAATAGCGCAAATTAAGTAGTGCAAGTTAAGTAGTTAAAGGTATTACATAGTTGTTTATTCTGATTTGCACATTGTTCCATTTCAGGCTTTTGAAAAGAGAAGCATTCTTTCAAAAGAAACCACTAAAAGTTGAGAAATCATTCAGAGAGTTTGTAGTTAGGTGTCACTTCAGATACTTGTATTGCTAAGCTCTTATGTAGGGCAGCTAGCTACTTATCTGAGATATTCACACCTCACTGGGAACAGTGGTTTTCCTCTACTAATTAAGTATTTTAAAAAGTTAGGTCTGAAAGGCTGAAGCAATTAACTTTATGAGTCTAAAAAGGTTTTCTTCTGAAACAATAAACAAAAACTGGAGGGAGAGGGTAAATCTGTTGTGTCTGTGCCACCAATCAGAAGAATAAAAAATCCAGGATCTATCAACAATTACTGTAAATGAATGAGTCTAGTAACTGGGCTTTCAACAAGGCTGGGGACATGACAGTGAATATAAGCAGAGAACCTCATCCTAAAGCTTGAGCTATGGCAACTCTTAATTAAGGCACTGCCAAGAAAGAAACCAATCAAAACAGAATCCCTCCTTTTTCTCCCTAATGCCCATCCAGAATATCTGGCTGAAGTTCTAAATTTTACACACAGATTATTGCATCCTTTGGAAATAGAAGTTAGAAAATTAGGATTACTGACATTTAGCAGTGCCCTTACTTCAGCTGGGAAGCAATACCAAGGAAAGCACCTTTTTAAAAATTTGTTTTTTACCTTTGATTTTTTACTGGTCTTGACTCAATAAACTCATTCCATGCAAATAGTGAGATGGAGTCAGAGCCAATACGAGGTGAAGCCTCCTTTCCCTTTTTGGCACACAGCATCTGCAGGAAAGGGTCAGATCACTTTGCCAGAATTAATTACTTGCCAAGTCTTTTGAAATCAGGCTGTGATGAAATTAGGATACAGAGACATACAGCTTTAGGACAACAAGTTGCCTGCTTTGATCCAAGCATAGAAGATAAGAAAACGGAAAACCAGGACTAGCATAAGGATCAGTTTAATTCAGGGGTGGGGGACCTTTTTTATGCCAAGGGCCATTTGGATATTTATAACCGGGGACCGGGGTGGGTGGGGGGTGGGGTTTCTGGGATTTCCGCTGACTGGGGGCTGGAGTTTGCGGGCGGGAGCCAATCACAAGCACTGGGGGCGGGGTTTGCAGGCGGGAACCAATCGTGTGGAAGGGGTGGGGTTTGCGGGCCGGAGCCCCGCAGGCCTTATACGGCCCGCGAGCCTGACATTGCCCACCCCTGGTTTAATTTAAGAGCCAAAATCACCTGTGCCAAGGTTTCTAGAAAAGCAATCCTACAAAGTTCCACACATCAGCACTTAGTACAATTTGGTATTCTTAACTCCTAGCAATCAAAGGCACCTTGACTCTTGCTCTCATGATATGCAAGTGAAATGCCCACATCCATATTTGGGCTACATCAGCTTCAGACACGTACAGTATGGTAGAAATCACTCTGCTGATGAAGGAAAGGGCCAAAAAGGTCTAACATTATTCTTCAAGTGGAAGCCACCCATATCCCCAAGCACCAACAAAGAATAAAATAGAAGAAAAGATACCAATGACACAAGTAGGGGCAGCTTCCCCTTGCTCTGCATAGGATGCTTCTTTTGATGTTGTTACTCAGATGCAAACAAGTTTTTTTTGATTCAGCAGAGTCAGAAACAGAATTCTATGCCTTGTTGCAAAAATATCCAATTTACTCATGAAGAACAATGCAAATTTTGCACTGTTTCAAAGAGTCCCCTTTTGGGGAGATGGGGCGGTGATATGAATTGAATTATAAAGTTTTTCAATAATGAAAAGGGAGGGAAAATAAATAAACAAACAATAAATATGCTACAGGAACTAATTAAGACTGGGCTACCACTTGGCTTTCCAAGAGGGTAGTATCTCCTATCAACAGGACAGGGGGCAGGATTAAGTATTCAACATATCTGCACCTGTCATTTAAGAATGTGAAACTTGGCAACACTCCTAGAATCCCACTGAAGACAAACCTCCTAGGATTCTCTACTTATTTATTATCTCCTTGAAGCCAGTTAAAACTCATGACAATATTTTTATTTAAAAACTCAATAACTAATCGAAGCTGTTTACATTAACAATTTTAAAAAAAAAATTCTAAACTAGCAACCTTTCAGTTGTACTGAGATTATAAGTCCAAGAATTCGCTGTCACAATTACCCATAAGAATTCTAGAAATCATAGTTTCAACATATCTGGACACTGCCCCAAACTTTAATCAAATGTTCCTTTTAATACCAAGTAGAGCCTGTGCCTATCATATCATATCATATCATATCATAAATCATATCATAGGATCAGATTTCAACTTCTACTCTCCACCATCCTACCAGTCACCAGAAGCTTTACTGTTCCTAATCTTGAATTTTGCATACTGCATGGTCACCATAGACAATCATGAATTCCATGCAGTGAATGAGTGGAATAATAACAACAAATTACCAGTTCCTCTATCATCACCTAGTTTGTTTTCCACACAAGTTGCAAATATGGAAAATCTTTTCCTTTCATGCACATAGCTGGAATTTGCATATGACCACAAAGAATAGCAACTGATATGGAAGCAGACATAGTCAAGCTGAATAAAATACATGCTAGTATCTTTTGGGGAATTATCTATAGGAGTGCAAAAGTTGTTAAAACATCCAAATCTCTCTATTTCATTAATCTGGCTCCAAGTACAAAATTTGCATTGTTCTTCGTGAGTAAACTGGATATTTTTGCAACAAGGCATAGAATTCTGTTTCTGACTCTGCTGAATCAACCATGTCTCCATTTAGAATGGAGGCTACAACATTTGAGCAGTCACTGTGAACATAACAAATGCCTTCTGCACTGTTTCAAAGAGCTGGAGGAGGGAACCCTCCCTTCTGTATCCTGAAACAAAGGAAATTCAAGTCTCTTATGCATTTATTTTGAAACTGCATTTTAGGACCACCTAAACACCTAGCCCAAACAACAATCCACTGGACGGAGACCATGCCTTACTGAATCAGTGCCTCCTGTTGGCCATTGGAATCCCAAACCTCTCACTGCTAGCTCACCAAGCAAAAGATTATACAGTATTAACATTAGAGGAAAGAGAAGACCAAAATGCTTTGACTGACTACTGCCTCCAACCTGGGAATCCCAAAACGGTTTTTAAAATGCCATTTATGACCTAATCTTCATAACTTCCTTTAAAAAAAAAGGAAAGGAAAATGCCTTGCCTCTCCTGTGTAATGCAGAAAATCAGAACATGGGAAAGAGAGTGATATAGCTCTGAATATATCAAATATCTGTATTTATTTAAAGGACAACAGACCAAGACATAGGACACATTTAGTTCACAATTAGAGCAGAGTTTTTTTCCCAGAAACTCAAAGCCACTTAGTTGCATTATGTACACACAAAGCTTCTCATTTAAAGTTCCTGAATAAGCAGAATTTTGTCAGGCTGTATGGATGCAGGTTCCATACTCCACATGTACGAAGTAATGCTGAAAACTTGCAGACACAAAAGGATTAGGGAAGCATCTCTTTAATGTGTCACACAAGACATGTGGTGCTGTGAAGCCAAGCCCACTTGTTTAATGCCACCTAGATATTGTTGCATGAAGCTTGTCCATCAAGTTGTTGTAGCAAATGCAACACAACCTTTAATGGCCATCTTGCCAAAAAGAGCACAGAATTACTGAAACAGTTTATCATTACCCCTCTGCAGTTTAAATTGAAGGGCATTGCAGCCAGCTGCCAAGGGTGTGTGCACACACAGCAGGCATTTATGAAGAGTGAAAGCCTTTGGTGCATACAGCTGTAAAAAGCTCCTACAAGCTGAAATCCATAATACTGCCAAGCCACAAAGCTTCTTAAGCTATTACAGACATTTCTCAGAGGACAAGTACCATTTATCATCAAAATAAAATTGTATGCCACATTTATTTAAAAAAAATGTTTTGTCATGCATTGGTGTGATTTTGTATGTGTACATGTGAAGCTGAAATAAAGGCTTCATAAAATAAAAGATATTTGAAAATATAGTAGTCACTAGGAACCCACCCCATGAAGCAGCAATCACTGTCAGCCTGTCTACCATGCACTACTGAAAAGCTCGGCAAATTCCTGATGATCTGCGAATGCTTTGCCTTTCCACACCCAAACATGTAGTATGAATGCATGCACTAGCAAGTTAAGGCTGAAACACGTATGCACACAGATATACATCAGATCCGTTTTTTTAATCCTTACCTTTGACTTGAGTGTCATATTCAGCTATGATCTCCTTATCCTTTTTTAATTTAGCTGGCGACGTCATGTTTTCCTCCCCCCCAAAAAAGGTTATCCACCGAACAGATCCTCCAGAATATCACAAATAAATATAATTTGTGTTCCTCCCAAAGGGAAAAAAAGCAAAACAATCACTTGGCCAGGCTTGTCTTTCCTCAACAGCAATCAGTCCATGGAGAGAGGGTGTGAGATGGTGCCGTGTGCGAGCAGCAGAGACATGCAGATGTGAAGAGCTCCGCGGACAGAGAAGGCAGCAGTTTGGGTTTCCTGCACCAAAATCCTGAGCAGCAGTGGTGGTGGTAGCAGCAGCATCAGACTAGAGAGAATCTGCAGCCCCCAAAGGCTTTTCCTGATTGCTAACATTAACAGCACAGCCAGGGAGTGGAAGTCCTTCTGCGCAACAACATGTTGTGTGTGAGTCTGACTCGCTGTTGCTGCTTTTCTTTCTTTCTTTTTTTAAAGGACAGAGTCAGAGATGATGAAATTAAATCCCCGATGGTAGAAGTGAAAAAAGCTCCAAGCCACTTTCTTCTATGCAACTGCCTGTAAATTCAAATATGGATTTGATTGGCAAATGATTACATAAAGTCATTTAATGCTATCAATGTGATTTCAAGATTTTAAAAAATGTAGTGCTAATCAAATAGTAATAACAGCACATGTCACATCAAAGAAAAGTGCAAAGTAAGTATATTGAGAGGGCAGATTGTGAAAGGCCGTATTATCATTAGGGCACGTGAAACCCAAGAAAATGAGGAAATGGAGAGACAAAGAAAACTCAACTGGCAAAGAAAGCAATTTATTTAAAGTAAACAAAAGAGAAAACAACTATAGACATAGCAATATGGAAAGCTAAAAAGGGAAGCCATAATAATAGGAAGCCTTCCTATTATTGGAGCCATAAGGGCTCACAAATGCATCCAAAGCCATTGTACAAACATGGCTAATCCCCTTTGGTACAGTAAAACTGAAGCCCTAGTCCAGCCAACAGATCAGATATAAGCATTTATTACTGTTAATTTTGCAGAGATTTGTCCTCTACCATACCGTAAGAGCAAAGAAAAATTGTACTTGATGCAAACGTCAAAGCCAACTTGGACTAAGGAAATGCAGCTCAAAGACAGATGCAAGTCTCTCAGCAGGGGGAAGCCAGGGCACAACTTTTGCTTCAGGATCACAAGCTACTGTTGGCCACAAATGTTAAGAAGGTGTTACAGACAAAGAAAAAAAGATCCGCTACAAAGAGACAAACAATGTGGCCAACAGAGACTGAAAACGGTGAAGGCTAAACAGAGTAAGGGCAAAATGTGGTTAACTCCAAAGGAGTGTGACATACTTTTGTATACTTTTGTCACATCAACTAGCTGTGAAATAACTCTGAAATTATATTATCTCCCCCATCCCCACCTACAGTGTTCTCCAGACAGATTCAAGCCTGAGTCTTTGCTCATGAGAATATGGCTATTCAGAAGTCAAATACAATGAAACATGACATAGTCTCTTTATACTAGACCCCCCCCCATCTCCATCTCCACCCAAGCATGTAGATTTCCACAACTGTTGACCCACCAAGCTGAACAGTCCCATCAATGTTTTCTAGCTGATCTGGTAAGTGACATTCTGTTTTACCAGGCCACCATACATAGCTGGTGGGCTGCATTCAGCCTAGTAGATCTACAGAAAATTGGAATAAGCCTCTTTTTTTTCTTATTACTAAATGTATCAACAGTAGGATATAAGAAAGGAAAATACCAGACTAGGAAGGGAGGGGAAGGCGGCTATGTTGTTGGGCAAGTAAAACTAGGGAGCTGTTGTCTATGCATAACTATTCCACAGATGCTTGCTTAGCAAATGAGAACTAATTAGAAAGAATCCTTCAGAAAGAGGGATCTGGTGGGTTGGCATAATTCTACTTTGCAAATGGTCGTTTCCTGGAAGCATTACCCGCACGGGCTATTCTAGCCGATTGTCCGAAAAGACTAGTTAGAATACAGGAAGTTGCACTCGGAACACATTTTTTGTTTTAGGGGAATCGTTTTACGAGATCGGGACTCTAAGCTGACAGAGCTATGTCGCAGGAGGCAGTTTGTAGGGGAATGTTCTTCCCGCAGGGGAATATGGCAATCCAGCTCTTCGGTTTGTCGCAATGAGAAGTATTATGGGATGGAGTTTCGATCCTATTAAGATCTGTTGTTTGCTCGGGGGGGGCGAGTCTGGAATATTACGGGACAGGGAACCTCACGTTCTCCCAAAGGAGGGCTATCTCAAAGTGGGCTTCCAGCTGGCACGGGGCTGCAATTGTATTAATTACAGTCAAGTTCGGGAAGGCAGGCGGGAGGGCGGACCCCCGCTAAGGAATATTATGGGATAGGGTGCTGGCTCAAACTGAAGTCGGAGCACGGCTTCAAATTCCTCCATCCTAGACGCGATTATTACCTGCACTTATGGCACAGACGGAGCCGCCTTCCACGCGTCGCGTTCTTCGGGATACTCCCGCGATCCGTTCCCTCCGCAGTCCCACTCCTGCAACTCCGCCCATTCCATTTCACGACACCAATCGGAATCGAAAACTCTGAAAACTGCCAACCACGCGAGCCTATGGCCACGTCCTATCTCCTCTTCTCCACACCCTCGATCCCGCCACTTTTCCGTACGGGCACCGCCCACCAAAGACTGAAGTAGACCATTCAGGATTCTCGGACGGCAGAAGCTCAGCCCAGTTGGTTCGCATTCATAAGGGGAAGGGATATGTAAATACGAGTCCTGAGCAAACCAATCCGAAGTTAGGGGTGTAGCATCATTCCCGCTACGTCAGGAGAGAGGCGGGAGAATGTCCTAGCTACTCCAATGGTTGAGGTCGATCTGTTTTTACCCGTCACTCTCCGGAGGCGGGTCAAGAATTTTCCAATGAGATGTGAAGTTGTAGATTCAAACTGACAGCGAACGGGAAGGCTACCTACGTTTGGGGGTTTAAGCAGCTCGGGGAGCGGGGGAAGCATCCAATTGGGGGGCGCTGACGGGAATCCGGGAGATTCGGATCTCCAGGATCATTCAGTGAGTAGCTGAGAAACAAAGAAAGATTCTGAGAGCCTTAAAAGTTGGGAATAGTTAAGAGAGGCAGTTGCAGGTTATGCGCACGACTGATTAATATAGAGGGGTTATTAATAGAAGTAATCGGGGGCTTGGAGAAAAGTCCCGTCAAATCCCAATAGGCTTCTATTGAGTGTTTATATTTCCTGCAATTGAATCCTGCCTTACCTCCGGAATCTCAAGCCAGCCTGTGTAGCCTTGCACCCTCCGTCCCGTTTTATCCTCACCACAGTCCTGTGCGATAGAGTAGGTTGACTGGTCGGGGTGACCAGTACATTTCATGGCTGAAATTAAACCTGCCTCTTGCTGCCTCGCTCATTCAGCTAGGAAAAGAAGAGGAAGGGATTAGGTTGCTAATCAACCGGTATTCACCGGTATCGGTGAATATAGCACTAAACGGAGTCAGTTGTCCCAGATTTACTGAGAAAGCAGGAGCAGCTAAGTACTGTAAGCAAGGGGTGAGAAGAGGAGAAGGACTGATTTCCACCCAGAGAGCAAACTCCTTAACTGCCCTACTGAAAGAAGCCAAGGGACACGCTGGATCCCCCACCAACACAGACTGACCTTAGTATGTCTGCCAGCGGTTGTAGTTTTGCAGATCGATGTGTGTCTGTGCTGTTCTGCAAGTTTTGCCAACAAGTGCTTAGTTCGCGAGGTATGAAAGCTGTGCTCCTGGCTGATACAGAGCTAGATCTCTATTCCACAGACATGCCTCCCATCAGGTAAGTTAATACAAGGGTCTCAAGGAGTTGGAGTTAATTATAATTTTGTCTTCCACTGTGCCTAGTTTGAACGGCTTCTGCATATGAGAGATTTCAAGAATATTGTACATCCTCTTTGAACCACAGTGACTGCTCTTAATTTAAGTTGAGGTTCCATTTCTTGCTCTGTTTTACTAGCCTTGCAGAGTAGTTAGGGTGAGAGGAATGGTTAAGTGCTCTTGGTGAAAACATGAATAATTTCAGGTTTGCATTTTGATTTGTGGTCCCCTAAGGGGTGAGGTTGAAGATTCTGCTAAAGGTGGCTGATGTTCAATGATATCACTTATGGCACAGGCCATGAATATGTTTAAACCACATTTCTGCTGCTGGGCCTTGTCTATCCTGGTGTTTTATAAAATCTTTCTTTCTTTCTTTGTTTATTGATTGATTGATTGATTGATTGATTGGATTTATCACCGCCCGACTCCCCCAAGGGGGACTCTGGGCGGTTTACAACAAATCTTTATGTATTATAAATGAAAAGTAAAAGTAAAGGCTTTCCCCTGCACAGTCGTGTCCGACTCTAGGGGCCGGTGCTCATCTCCGTTTGTTAGCCAAAGAGCCAGCGTTGTCCGAAGACGCTTCCGCGGTCATGTGGCCAGCATGACGCGCGTGGAACGCTGTTACCATCCCACCGAAGTGGTACCTATTAATCTACTTGCATTTGCATGCTTTCGAATTGCTAGGTTGGCAAGAGCTGGGGCGAGTGTGGGAGCTCACTCCATCACGTGGCGCTTGGGTCTCGAACCGCCGACCTTCCAATCGATAAGCCTGGCGTCTTAACCACTGAGCCATCGCGCCCCTATGATTATAAATGAAAACATTTTATTTATTAAAAAATAACAACCAAAAGCACGGAACAAATGTTTGTGAGATTTTCTGCAGTAGGCATGTTCAAGTTTTGATCTAACCAACTAAATATAATCCTTCAGCCATGTAATTTTGAGCCATGTTGTGTACTTTAAAAACTTACCTTTTTGCATTCCTCACAAAATGCAATCTGCTTCCATTGCTGTCTTTAACAAACTACATTGCTGTCTTTAACAAACTACATTGCTGTCTTTAACAAACTACAGTACAACTTGATAAGACCTTTTAAAAATGTTTGTCAGTTTAAATGAAGAAACAAATAGTTTTAATATTAGAATTGCACCATCACCACTGTACAGTATGCTGGAACTGTCACTTTCACTTCCCTTTATGTTTAGTATATGATCTAGCCATTGTGGTAACAACCAAAAGTACAAAGTGGAGAGTTGCATAAACCACAGGAAGAGATAATCTCTGTTTCTGACAGCTTCAATGGTTGTGAATCAAAGTGTAACTGCTGAAGTGTCTGGAAATGAAGAACCTCACTGAGGTACAATATTTTATCTATAATGTTTTGGGTTTATTTATTTATTGAAGACAGTATTTTTAAATTTGACTAACCCATTACATTATTTGCTCCAATGGGATCAAAAACAAAACTTGCTAATGTAATCTACCATATCTGCACAATTATGCAAAGTGCGTGAATATAATTGCATCCACAGTGATTTAAAAAAAGATAAAGACTGCTGTGAAATTATTTCCAAGATTGCTTAGAATATCCTATTATGTGGGGACAACCAGGATTCCAGATTAGTCAGATGGTAATAACTACATGAGGGGCATGGTGGCTCAGCGGGTAAGACGCCAAGCTTGTCGATCAGAAGATAGCAAGTTTGGAGGTTTGAATCCCTAGCCCTGCGTGACGGATTGAGCTCCCGCACTAGCCCCAGCTCTTGCCAACCTAGCAATTCGAAAGCATGCAAATGCAAGTAGATGAATAGGTACCACTTCGGTGGGAAGGTAACAGCGTTCCGCGTGCGTCATGCCGGCCACATGACTGTGGAAGCGTCTTCGGACAACGCTGGCTCTTCGGCTAACAAACAGAGATGGGCACCGGCCCCTAGAGTCGAACACGACTGCACAAATGTGCGGGAGGAACCTTTACTTTACTTAACTACATCCAGCTAAATGTAGATGCTCTCACTTCAGTCCTTTTCATTTTAACAAATGGAGAGAGCTCTACAGGGTTTTTTTGGGGGGGCAGGGGGTTCTCAGCCCTTACCAATTACATTTTCATGCAATCCATATGCTGTACTGTTGAGCAGCAGGCTTTCCTCCTTCCTGCATACTTTCTGTTTAACTATACATGGCCCAATCAGCACTACAGCAGCTTTTGGATTTCAAAAGATCAAATATGAAAACACAGCATGAAATAACTTTTAAAGTTCCTAAAATGATTCAAAGACAGCTGAAAATGATCCAGAACAGCCTATATGAAAAGAACCCCTATTGTAGCCATTTTACAAAGGCCAAGTCTTTATGGAATTACACAACTGTTTCTTAGGTTAAATTTATGGCATAAGTTATAAGTACCTGGTAAACATTAGTTCAAATCATGTTATAAGACTTTGGCAATCTTGTTGAACAATTTAACAGTGTGGCTATTGTTACCGCAGGAATGTGGTATTAAATTTAAGAAAGCTTCAGACTGAGACATTAAAAAGAAAAAAATGTTACAGTGCTCCAGGAAACATTTTACTGCTTTTGGTTTCTTTCTATTGTACAGTATTAATAGCTTAGCATCATAGCTACTGATATTCTGATGTGGTGAATCTCAGAGTATAGAGCTAACGAGTGGAAAAACTGGGAGTTTATAAATGACGAACACAACTGATAAGTGAGCATTGGTTGCAACCTGCCATCTGATTCTGTTCTACCATGGCAAAACCCCAGTGGTAAAAAAATAAATTGAAAAAGTGCATTGAGGATTGAAATGTTGTACTCTGTTAGGAATTACATAATAATTATACGATTTCATTTCTAATCACAACTTAGAATGCAACAAAAAACTGTACTGGAACAGGCTGTTCATTCATATCATTTTTAGGATTCACATGCTGCACTCTGATATAAGTTGTTTGGTTTTGCCATAGTGTATTATATGAACCCAGCCATAAGCTTTCTTTATGGGTTAGCATAGGAATGGACAAACTTTTGATGGCTTACCTTAATTTGTTTGAGGTATAAGTGGAACAATCATCAAAATTGATGGGCCTGAATTTTTTCTTCCCCTGAGTTTGGAAGAAGAGATTGAGGGCTTTCTTTGTGTTTCCACCTATGTTAAGCCTACTTGGGGGCCTGAAGTACAACTTTCATTAGCATTATGTATGAATCCAATCAATGAACAGAGATTAAGCAAACCATGGCTTTGTACAATCTATACATTCAATCATGCTCTTGCTGCAATTCATATCTAGGCAAACTGGCTAGAGCAGGGCTGCAAAAAGTGTTGCCAATGGATCATATGTCATGCAGAGAACTCCATCCCAGAGTGGCCAGGGCCAAAATTTTCAACTAAGCATTAATTCAGAACTTAAAACTTCCCAACTAACTTACTCCAACAGATCTTGGCTCCACGTGCTTCTAGGGTGTAGCCCTTGACATGCCTTAAAAGTCTTGTCTAGCCCTCAAACTAGGAGAAGTTGCAAGACACATGACTGCATTGTGTAGTACCACCCATATCTCTCTGCTTCAGAGCAAGAACTGTAAATTACAGTAATAATAGAATAATAATAATAATAATAATAATAATAATAATAATAATAATAATAGCATAATAGAAACAGACCAGTTCTCAGAGAGAAGAACAACAATACAGTACTGTAATACCTAATGCAGCTTCAATCGGTATATTAGATCAAAAAGCACAGCCACAGAGCTTGGAAATACTGTAAGCAGTGAAGCATCCTTATGTATTGTCTTAGAAAATGGCAATATTCTAGTCTGAAATAATTATGGAAATATAGCATATTGTTTGTTTGGAACTTAATATCATATGTGCTTAAGCAGTAGCTTCTGTGAAAGCTAGACTGGTGAAACTAAAGATCGGCAAATTATTGAATTCCTTTCAGCCTATAATTTCAAGGTTTTCTTTAAAGTTTGAATAAGGTCTTTTGTTAATTATATTCTTCTCAATCACAACTTGGTAAGTAATAAAAAGGTGCCTCTATTTCATCTTAGTAACCATCAAAGAGATATTTTCTGTTTTTTCCCTTCCATTAGCAGTGAACATCACTAGTCTATAGAGGGACAATCTGAAACATAGATCAATGGGATTATTCTGCTCATCTTTTCAGTTTGGACCCCACTGGATTGATTCCAAGTGGGTAAACAGAAGAAACATACCCACCTATGGTCAAAAGATAGGTCTGAAAACGTCAGTGAGATGCTGTAAATTTATTGTAGCAGCATTGCCAGCTAATCCAGCATACAGTCTCACCTGCACCTTAATGAAAACTTGAGACTCTCTTAGTTAAAATTCTGAGTGAATTTACCCAACTGCATTGCTTGAATGTTGAAGAAGCAGCTACTAATCTTTTAAAACTTTTTTTTAATCTTATACTGATATCTAGAAAGATAATGGAAGGTTCTGTTATACTGTTATACTGTAGTAACATTAACAATATCCCTTAACTATTCAGAATTGGTGTTCTTCAAGTTACACTTGTGTGGAAGTTGCTTCAGCAATTTGATCTTGGAAAGTCTGACGCCAATTGACCTGCTCTTCAACTCTGAGTAATATGCACATCAAAATATTTTGAATTTTATACACCTAAATTTTGCAATGCAGTTCTCTACTCAAAGTATCTATAAAATGTACTGTAAAATATGTTGGGAAAGGCAAAGTATCTTTAAAATATGTAATTATTTACATATATGTTTTCAAATTTTGTACATATTTATTTTAACTGAAGATTTGGAATCAAGACAAAAAGTAATGAAATAGATACTGAGAAATTGACTAACATCTCTACCCATAGTTGCTGCTGACCTTTGACTGTAATAAAGCATATTTACCCACAGTTGAAAACAGCTACAAGTTTTACATCATGGGACTTCATTAGAAAAAATGTTTCAGGTTTAGGAAGATTTCTAGTGGTTAAGGCAACGGGTTAGAAACCTGGAGTCTGAGAGTTCTAGTCCCGCCTTAGGCATGAAAGCCGGCTGCGTGACCTTGGGCCAGTCCCTCTCTCTCAGCCCAACTCACCTCACAGGGTTGTTGTTGTGGGGAAAATAGGAGGAGGCAGGAGTATTTGGTATGTTCGCCTCCTTGAGTTTTTTATAAAAATAATAAAGGCGGGATAAAAATTAAATAAATAAATAAAAGATTTCAGAATAGAATTCTTTATCTGCAACTTGGCTGTAGGCATATTTTATTGGAAGTGAATATTGTTAAAGTTATTGGGGTTTATTATCTATGAATATTACAGCCATATAGCCCCATCCAATGCTAGTAGGATTTGTATCTATGGGACTTACTCTGTGTTTAGTAAGTGGGATTACAGTCTTGAAAAGCACAGTGGCTGGGTTTATGCAACACATTAAACCAAGCCCAAACAAATCAAATTATTTGTGGTTTCTGATTCAGACCAATGAGATACGATCCTTATAGGATCTATGCAGTCATTGTCTTAGGAAGCAAAACAAAATCATTACATAGGTTTCAATATGGAGACAAATATTGATTCTTAATATTTCATTAAAATGTTTTTCTTTCCAAGCTTAGGATCATAATGGAAACTTTCACTTTTATATAATGAGTTATAACAGCTTTTCTTAAGCCTCTATCCTGATCATCCTGGGTTGAGATAATAGGCAGTGTTACACCAGCACATCTGGAGCACATCAAGGTGGGGAAGGCTACACTGTAGAAACCAGAAATAATTGTCTTAATTAGCATGAAAAAGCCACCTATAAATCGGCAGTATCAAAGTTCCTTTGACAAGACAGCTTGGTTTCATAATTTTTGGAGAGTCCTTACAACAAAAAGACTTCTTGTCAAAACTTTAGAAAGCTGAATCTACTATACTGGCTTCACAGTGGAGAGGCTTATGATTGCTATTAGTGGAAAGAGATTTATAAATGAAAAATAAACAAAGGGAATAGCACTCTGTTGGAATTTTAATTACTAGTATATTTCATAGCTAACATTGTGAAGCAATGATCAAGTTCATTTTAATCATCTCCAGTATCTTTCCTTTCTAATCACTACCAGTACTGTTGACTTCATTGGAAACTGCTATTACACAGAAATCTGCAAATGTAAACTGATGAATGTTGCTTGTTTGAAATGGTGAGTAATATTATACGTTAACAGAGAAAAATATTGTTAACAGCTGTGTAATGTCTATTGTTCATTTTTATGCAAGAGTTCAAAGATACGTGATTACTGATAATTTAACCAAGTGAATGCTAAATAATCACAGAAATGTTGAATTGAAAATCTGTTGGATTAATTTCAGTAATAAACAGGATGCTATAAGGTGATCTAATGCCTGTTTGGGATTTCTGTACCAAAATAAGATATTCAAGATTTCCAAACAAATTGTAGTAATGTAAAGTGGATCATTGATGAGCTGAATTCCCACGTACAGAATTGCTCTCTTCTTTTTATGGCTTTTTTTTAAAAAAAGTAACTGCACAGATAAGGAAGATGAAGTTTCTTTTGGCATGGATATGGGAAACATTAAACCTTTTGAATTTCTGCATATCTTGTATTCTTGATGGCATAAGGAAGAGCCAGTTTAAAAAGTTGGCAGCTACGTATTCAATAGCTGAAAATCAAGGTCCAAATGATTTTGACCATAATTCTGTGTGTATAAGTTAGATGTCTCTGCAGATGTTTCAAGCACTGCCTTGTTTTAACTATTTCTTTCAACATTTGTCAAATTCATGTCCTAGGCGCAGTAAATGTTGATAGCTAGAGTGAGCTAGAATAATGTGTTGGTGCCTGTCCACTAGCAAAGAAAAATGTTACCAGCTGGGGATGGGGTCTGCTGCATCAGAAGACCCCACTACAGCAGGGTAGAAAGTAAGCTATCGTTAGAAAGCTGTGAGCCCAATTTCAGCCAAACTAGCCTGAAGCTGGCATGGAAATACATGGGAGTGGTGGGAGTAATGGCACCAAAAAAAGTGAACATCATAAGCTAGCAGGGCTTGGACTACAGTAGTGAATCCACTGCTCAGCAACTCCATGCAATTCCTCAGCAATTCCCATTTTGAATTGTACTGCCATTGTTTTATTTCTTTTGCAGTTTTACAAAATGGTGCTTCAAATACAAATCAAAAAGAAAGTTGACAAGTTATAGAAATTTACCATAATATATTCATATTTGTTTTCCTTTAATTTAAGAAAACAGAAAGCAGATACTTTTTTTCTCTCTCTGTGTGTGTGTTGTCTATTGGATATGAATTTGATACAGAATCAGTAATCATTAGAGTTTACAATTTCCAGATCTATTCAATCTTGGAAGAGAGATTAATCTTCCATTTTTATGTTTCCTTTTGCTTTCTGTTGGAATTGAAATTAATTTAACCTATTTTATTAACATAGTAAATAATAATAATAATAATAATAATAATAATAATAATATGCTATTATTTAACATAATAGAGAGCCAGTTTGGTATAGTTGATAAGGCATCAGGCTAGAAACCAGGAGACCATGAGTTCTAGTCCCGCCTTAGGCATAAAGCCATCTGGGTGACCTTGGGCCAGTCACTAGGAAGAAGGCAATGGCAAACCACTTCTGAAAAACCTTGCCAAGAAATCTGCAGGGACTTGTCCAGGCAGTCTCCAAGAATCAGACACGATTGGACGGATTAAAATTTTTTTAACATAGTAGTACATTTGGAAGTTAAAGGTGCAGATTATTTCTAAACTCCATTTGCTCACTATTTAGTCCATTATTATTTTTAGTAGATAAAAGTACTTTATTAATTTGATATTTACCTAGGATGTATTTGCATATCTATCAATGGTACAGTCTATTTTTTTCTGTATAGTCTTTCACTTAAAAACTTGCATGTCAGATACTTTGTTTCCTCTTCTAGTGGTAATGTTGTAGGCTACCATGTCATTGCTCCATGCAAACCTTGCTTGTTCTCTTGCAACAATGGACACTTCTGGATGTTTCACAGTAAGGCCGTTTTTGGAATCAACAGATTTGATTCATCTGGTATGGAACATTTATTCTGCACATGAAGTTAATTGTTGTTATACTTCTGTTGTGTTGTAGCTCAGTGTTTTTATTACAGTGTAATGCCTGTTATAAAACATGGACAAGGAGAGAACAAATTTCAGATCTGTTGGATCTATTTTGTTTTTCTGTTAGAAATCCCATAGTCCATCAACCAGAACCAGTACAAAACAGCTGCTTAAGGAAGTATACATATTCTTAGAGTTGAAATATGGCATCTTAATCATTTATTCTGCTTAGGTAATATGGGATTATTAGCAAATAATTCTGTCAAGAAAATGCTGCATGTAAACTAACTTCTTGAGTCTCTTAAATCAGCAGACTGGGACTAATTGGTCAGAAAATTTACTGTAACTCTAAGCTGATATGTGTTGGATGTTACTTAATACAAATGCCAGACAGTATGTACAATGAACTCATTGTAAAACCATATGCTACGGTTACATGCTATTAATCAAATCTCTTCATGAGCAACTACACTCAGAACTGTATGGTTTATAAAGCAGCAGTGGCGGTAGTTACATTTGCAGCCTTTTTCCTTTACCACACCACCATCTCTCTTTCCCAGATTTATCAATAACATATACTCCATCTTCCTGTATACCACACAAACTAGACTCTGTATAATGTTCCCATCAGTCATGCATGCCTTTCCTTCACTGAGAACCCAATTATCCATTTTCTGACCGCTGCTTGCTATGTTATTATAACGCATGCTTTACTTCCATCATATTCCACTTTTACTACATTCAGCAACTTTCAACTTCATATTCATGCAAAACATTCCCTATATCAAGCCTATACACCAGTGCTTCCCAAACTTTTTCCTTCATTACCCAAAACCGCTTATCAGAAAGTCCTTTTTACCTAATGTACTGTAGGTAAAACACTTTAAGTCAATTTAATGGGTTTGTGTGTTGTTACCCAAAGAAAAACCACTTTTACAAAATTTTGGGTAATTTACCCAGGTTTGGGAAGCACTGCTATACACTATCATAAGCTCTCTCTAAAACAGGGCTTTCCAAACTGTGTGTCGCAACACAATACTGTGTCGCCTGGGGGCCCCAAGTGTGTCGCGTGACAACCCGGAAGTGCTGATGAAAATGCCCTCGGTTCCGGCAGGGAGGTGAAAATCATGCGCGCATGCTGCCGGGCCACTTTCTCCGAGCCTATCAGCTGTGCGCCGGGAAGCGGCCCGGCAGCGTGCGGGCATGATTTTCACCTCCCTGCCGGAACCGAGGGCATTTTCCGGGTCCCCAGAGCCTGCCCTTTTGAAGGGGCAGCTGCAGCAGCGGGCCATCAGCGCTTCCGGGTTCCAGGACGCCGCTGCTGCCGCTGCCCCTTTTCTTTTCCATTTTTCAACATTCTCACAAAACTGATGACTTGCTTTTCATCACTTCTTTCGTCACTTAAATTATAGCATTTTTTTCAATTCCACCCTGCTCCAACATATTGACATTCCCATACAGATCTCTAAAACACTTTATCCAGCATTCATCCCAAATCATTTTGTATCCCTTCTTGAAGGTACTAAAATTATCTGTCTATCCCACATCTCTCATACCCTTATACCTCTCAGTCTTTCACCATAAAGTCAAATAAATCATTCTTTTAAATTCCCTCCTTTGCTCTGAGTGCCCCTGAATAGACTTATGTTTAAAGCATGCATTCAAAACTTAACCTTTTTCTAAGTGGATACTTGCCAATTATTCATTATTCTCATTAGTTCTTGGGTCCAAAATGCCAAATTATTTTTTTTGTATTCTCTCATCTCATTCCCATCCATCCATTCATATCACATTAATAAAATGCCTTTTCCCCTAAATCATGTTTATTCAAAATGTTGTAGTTCCCCCACCCCCATCCCAAAAATCAAGCCTGGTTCTTGCATTGTTACTATTCTCTGGAATGTAACACACAACTATAATCAGACTATGCACTGCTACTTTCATAAACACGCACATCAATATATATGTACCAGTTCATATTTTCTGACATATATTTAGCTGTTTCATTCATAATTAAATCTACACTTCACTTTCATGCCTGCATTTATCAACTCCACTTCATTGGATCAGACTACTTTCATTAACATCTATCACACCCTTCCTCTTTCTCTTAGCTTCACAAATAGATAACAAAATTATTTTTCTTTGCTTCATTTAATCTGTTAATTCATTGTTAATTGATTCATTGTTAATTCTTTGTCATTTAATCCTTTTATATTCCAATTCTCTATCTTCCATATGGGCTCACAGATATTGATGTCTTCTGTCCATCATGCCTTTGGTCAGTCAAGGCTTTCACGTAATGCACTTAGTCTGATAAAGAAGATATAGACTAGGTTACTAGCGTTAGTTGTATCTGTGTCACATGCAGCATTTCTTGCTAACATAAGGGCACAATACAATCAGTTTGGACACATTTTGTCTAGTATGTCACAGGTGCAACTAAAGGCTAATTTTACCTCAAACTTGCTTATGTTATTCTGCGCAAACTAGGATCTCTATTTTGCAAGCCAACCCTGCAAACCAACACACTGTTGCCCATATCCCACCAACTAGGAGGTACACCAATGTATTGATACACTCAGGATATGCTTTCTTTGACGCGTGTTTTATTAAGTTAACTCCAGATCCTGACCACAAAAAGTATAAAATAACTGATTTATATATATATTTTTAGGTACAGACTTCTTGCTTTGGGGCAACTTACCAGATTTACAGGAAGCTACTGATGAAGATGTATCCAGCATCTCTGAAGAAGAATATATCAGATAAATATCTGCAGTGCACTGCATGGTGTGTTTCTCCTATTCACAAGAAGTATAATGCACTGATCCCAGGCAGACAGTACAAAAGGAAGAAGAAAAATACTTCAAAGGCTGATACCTGTCATCTAAAATTGCCTGATGTAGTAATCATCCTGCTACACGATGAGACTAATATGTAAAGATGAGAACGCAGTTCTTTCTTGTTGACTTTCTAGGGAGACACAATCTATCTACATGCATATTTGGCTTCTGGAGTCACTTGATTATACCTGTTTCCTAATGAACAGAATTATGACAAACAATATCAAAGAATAAGTTCCACACCCCCATCAACTATGGCTGTATTAAGATAGATCCAGTAGCCGTATAAGAAAAAAAAACTTGTAGTGCTTGATAAGTGGTTGTTATCTCCTGGCCTGCATGGCTTCCTTTTTTCTGGGCCAGGGGCTATGCATGACCTCTCTTTAGTGACCATATTTACTGTTATTGCCCAAGAAGCTGGCAGTACAGATTCTCCTACTGGCAGCCTCCCAGTTTCAGGTGTTTGTATTAGAGAGGGGTAATAGAGAGCTCTTAAATGTAGACCTGTTTTCTTATACCTGTGTGAGTGTTGAGCTCTGCTAGAAGGTCAGCTTTCAAGGAAACCTGGTAATGACTTTTAACTGCCAGTGCACATGAGACCAACAAATATGGAGATATAGCCTGGGAACTGGCATATTTCCCTGTTCCTAATGGAAATAGAAGTTGCAAGGAAACAGTAACAAAAGAACTGGAAACTCCTACTTTTGGGTATGTGGAATATAATAATGCATATGATCAAGTAACAAAGTGATTTAAAACTAATACCCAAGAGGCACCATGTCTAATTGAGTTCAGATATTTCTATAGTTCTTTGCAAGAATGGAAAACTAGGAAATGTGATGCTGGAAAGGATGTTATAAATGCAGGGCCGACTTCAGTGAAATATCCTTCTGGCTTCTTTATTGCTGGCACAAGAGTATTCCTTGTGGTATAGAATCTTTTGGAAAGAAGGCATAGCTTGAATTGAGTCTCACTTGTATTCTAAAGTCAAAAGCAGCAGCTAGATAGCTACAAGTAGAACAGTATATTCTTTCCAAATTGATGAAATATCATATGGATGGGGTTTTTTTAAGAGAACTAATATACTTTTGGGAAGAAAAATATTATGTAATTAAGTTCGAGCTGTCTTGGGACTTTCAGTACTCTAGTTTATAGGTCACTTTATGAGCCTAGGATAGGTCCAGTACCATTTCTAGGAAGTGAGTACATAAGTTTAAATCAACTGTTATTTATTTGAATGGGATGATCCAAATGCAAAGGGGCCACATTATGCAAGAGGAATATCTGCTTCTTGTTTTTATTGTTGTCATTTATGTTTGCTTGCAAGATAACTTAGGAAAAATGGTACTAAATGTACTGTTTGAAATCTATTGTTCTAAACCCTGAAAAAGACACATACTCCACCTTTGATAGTTCTAGAAGTCTTGGCCACTCTGCAGCTTTACCAGTTGCAATGCCCTATATTCTGTGTGCTATGTGGTACCATATGTACAGAATTCAGAAACTGGAGAGCCTTAGATTTTATTTATTTTTTAAAAAACCAGATTTCAACTAATAAAGCTCCCAATACAGTGTGAACAAAGACAGATGAAATTTCAAAGCCAAACAGAAAGTCATGAGTGGAATTATCTCTTATTTGGTTCAAAATGGTTGTGTGTTGTTCTTGGATTTCTGCTGGAAGAAAAGATGTGAGGCCAACATCACTCATTATAGCCAGTTCCATTTTCCAGTTTCTACACCAACCTGCTGGAATTAACTCAGTGCCCATTTCTCCCATGGAGAACAGCCTCCAGACCCCAGATCAGAGCTTCAACTGCATCTCCTGTTTGGCCCAGGGATTGCGATATACAACTTGATATCATTAGCATAATAGTGGACACCTGACTTGATGCCAATAGATGGCCTTTCCCAGTGTTGAAAGAGGGGTGAGTTTGGCCCTGTGGTACCGTCTACTACCGTCTAGAGCAAAAAGAAGAACCATAGTGCTTCCCACTCCCATTCTTCAAAGATAAGCCAGAAAGATATCATGATCAATGGTATTGAAGGCAGCTGAGAGATCTAGCAGGACCAGGAGATCACACTCCCTCCATCTCAGTCCCACCACAAGTAATCCACAAAAGCAATCAATGTAGTTTCAGTTCCATATCCAGGCCTGAAGCCTAACTTAAAAGGGTCCAGATAATCTGCTTTATCCAGGGCTTTCTGCAACTGTAGACACATGAACTCCTTGTAGAACCAGCTACTGTAGATGTTGTCTAGAAATAAAACTCAAAGAGACAATTTTTTCTTCATCGTTAAATTCAGTGGGACTTAATTCTCAGTAAACATATTGGATAGCACTGTCAGAGAGGTAGAATTGTTTTACAGAGAGAAAGAGAACCTATACAGTCCAATTTAAATCAATGGCACAAAAACCTCTGGTTAAGTGTATCCTTAGTATTCAGCTTTGCCTTGTTTGGTCTTTTAGGAATCTCCAAAATTTCTACTAAGTTTCCCAAGATTTGATGGTCATTATACGACGTAATGTAGATGCATGTAAGGGTAGCAACAGGCTATAATATGAGTCTTCCTACTGAAAGGCAACGTTTCTTACATTTTCCAGTAAATCATTGATTAAATTAGTTCTCTACAAATGAAACAGATAGTTTACATTATATCTATGAAATAGAACAAGGAAGAAACCAAGTGAGTAGAAAGGTTGAAACAAAGGAACAGGAGTGGTTAAACCTATGCAATAACAAGTTAATATTTATTCCTCACCTTTTTAAATAATTTAAAGACTAAATACTTAAGCTGACTGCAAATGTATACATATTCATGTGCATTCATATATATGTATATTTGCCAAAGAAGCCACAAGACAGATATTTTGTATACACACACACACACTTACATACTTATTCTGAAGGCCATAAGGAAAAATGGGTTGAAGATAATATTAGTAACCCTTTTGAATTGACTAGGGCAGTAGGTGTATGAGTGTTATACATCCAATTATAAGAAATATTTTATATTTGTGGTAATGTAAAAGACAGACATGGAAAGAACCACATAAAATCTGCATTCCAATAAACCATGTGCCTTAGCTTCTCCCAAGCTCTGATGTCACTCATATCTATGTAAAATGCACGGTAGCAGTGCATTCTCTTTTCCATAATGCATTATTCAAGACTGATTGTGGCTAGCAGTAAGGATTGAAGCAAAGGAGGCAAAAAGTCACAAGACAATGATCTTTCCGCTTCTTTCCAAAAGGAGCTATATGGGGAACAGAGTGGGAGACTGATTAAATATATATGCTTATTTTAGAACAAATCAGTGCATAGTATCTAAGAGGCAGCCTATGCTAAATACATGCAGAGAGTCGGTTTCCACTGCAACACAGTCATTGCTGTGATAGAGTGCCGCTGACAAATAGCACATTGCAAAGAGACCAGAACAAAAGGCTGCCTCTAATTAATTATGCCTTTCCCAACTATGAGGCAAACTTGGTGTAATGCAATTAAAACCTACAGCAACTAGAGCTAGAATTACTTTTAGCAGGATAAACTAAGGGACCACGGTGGCTCAGTGGTTAAGACGCTGAGTCAGAGGCCATTAAGGCTGACAGCTCGGCAGTTCGAATCCCAAGAGCGTGAGCCGCATGCCAGAGTGAGCTCCCGGCAATTTGTCCCAGCTCCTGCCAACCTAGCAGTTCAAAAGAATGCAAATGAGATTAGATAAATAGGTACAATAGATAAATAGATTAAATAAATGGGAAAAATCACAGGGACATGAAAGGAACTTTCTTGGGCATCCCCCGGGCAACGGTGATGTCACCAGCAAATCCTTTCACTACAAAAGCGCCTTGGTGCTTCTGACACACACAAAAAAAGCAGGATAAACTAAGTTGGCATTTGTCCATATAATGGTATGCCATATTTATCAGAAAGAAGAGTAACTCTGGTTTTAAGACTGTCTGCCAATAAAGGTATATTAGAGACAGAAAAAAAATCATTTATCTCTTATTACTCTGCTTTTGCAAATTTAAAAAAGAAGCCTTCCTTTCAAACAAATCAGCATTGTCCGAGTAGATTATTCTGAACAGCACAGACTTTTAAAGGTGGGTTGCATGGAACAATGAACATGTGGACATCAATATCACTTTTCAGGCTAACATTTCACTCACATGTACAGTTCCTGTTTAATTCTCTTTTTATTTTGTTTTTAAAGCAGGGTAGAATGGAAGGATAGAGTGTGTACTCAGATTCCTGTTTTGCCTGCTTTTGGCAAACTGCTCCATCATCAGTTTTACATACCTGAGTAAAATTATATAATGGAAAATAATTGCAAAATTCTGATTTCCTTTTCTACATCAGTGTGTATAGGAACATGTACGCCTGCTTGTAAAGCCCCAATAATTGCAGGGGCTCATACTGCTGCTCTCCAGTGTAGGGGAGTTTGGGCTTTTAATTGCTTAGTAAAGTCCTGAGGAGTGCTACAATCTCCTGAATTTGTACCCATATAAATATTCCTGCTATGTTTCACCTAGACCAGTGTTTCTCAACCTTGGCAACTTTAAGATGTGTGGACTTCAACTCCCAGAATTCCCCAGCCAGCATATGCCTGGTTGGGGAATTCTGGGAGTTGAAGTCCACACATCTTTAAGTTGCTAGGGTTGAAAAACCCTGATCTAGACCCTAGATGTGTAACACATCTGAAAAGTAGGCACATACAGACATTTTCTTGTTGTTATTTCAATATACTCTCTTGGTTCCTTATTCATACTGTAACTCAGTATCCATCTAGGCAATGCATTGGAAAGCATAGATTTTCACAGAGAATTTGAATTGGGAATATGGTAGATTAAAGGAAAAATCAATCAGTTTAAAAAGTAGGCAATGAAAATACTGGTTATTTGGAGGTAAGGTTTCATCTATATTCAAAACCAGATTATTGATATAATTGCTGTGTTCTCAATGTAATTGGTTGCAGTAGTGAAAACGAAACTGGATAGTCTGCCTGCCTACCTTGGCTTTGCTGTTAGGAAGGGTACTGATGGTTATACAAGAAGGGGGGAGTAGTATTAATTAGTCTTTAGTTAGGGAACATGCAATTTTATATAGGCAAGAGAGATCTGCTCCAAATGTTTCCTTCTAAACATATTCTATCTCAAGGAGCCATTAGTATCTTGATGACTTTATTTGCAGATCTAGCAACCTAAATACCACATGTTAAGACAAAAGACCTTTTGAAAGTAACATCAAGAATAAAGATTACTTGTGCCGAAGTTCAGCTTTAACATCTCTTTTAAGTCCAAAGCCTATGAAGCTTGAAAACTATGAAGAGCAAAGCCACCTTACCAGTTCCTTCACCAATAAAAGCCGTCTTCACGACTTTCATAAATGTTATCCATGGCACCTTCTTCCCTTTCATCATTGATCCTTCCTGCCTCCGGCAGAAAGGACTGAAGGGAGATTTTAACCATGTTCATCTGGACATAGTTAAGCCCTCCCTGAATGGGGAGTCTTGATCATGCAGAGTTCCTAATTATGGGAATTAAGGAGAATAATGGCACTCATCCAGCTACAATTTCTTCAGATCTTACTTAACATAAAATCAGGGGTAGAGGAGGCAGAAATGAATTAAGTGCCTGTATGTGACCCGTGAGCCCCAATGCAGATAACCAGCTCAATGGGTTTATATAGTTGTTGTTGTTTATTTGTTCAGTCGCTTCCGACTCTTCGTGACTTCATGGACCAGCCCACGCCAGAGCTTCCTGTCGGCTGTCACCATCCCCAGGGTTTATATAGAAGGACCCTCAATTCAACAGCAGGAGGGATTCCAGCTGAGAAGTTTCCATTTTATGACTTAACTCTCCACACACACACTAACATGTATCTCTTTTTTAGAAATAGTACTGATCACATATGTAGTTCTGTCTATGAAACAAAGATGCCTAGTTATTACAAGCTTTTAACATTTGGTAGACATTTTGCTAGTAAAATTAATTCTGGGGTTATTTTGTTCTACTTAAGAGCAGCAGTCGAAGATTTAGATATACCTGAAATTGATCTGAAAGGGTCTTGAGGCATAACATTTAGGTTCTCTGGATCAATGTATTAGAGATCCAATAACCCCATGTGGCTTTATTCTGAGAACATCAGAGAAGCAAAGGGCATTTCTCATTGATTTGCTAAAGAGGTAGAAAAGAACATCTTTCAAAATCTAGTCAAACTGGAAAAGCAAGACATCCCATATCAGAAGGAAGGTGGGATTTATTATCAAGAAGCTGCATGAAAAAGATTATGTAAGGGAAAAAAGATAAATACTTCTGGAGAATGAAAAAAAATCAGATATTTTGAAGCATTCACCTATAGGTTAGTAACAGCATATTGTAGATTGGAACATACACGGTATCCTTGGGAACCAAGAAGTAGATAATAAATCAGTACTGTCAGTGTTATCAGAAATCTCAGCTAACAAAAAATGCAGCTATTGTTGGAACAAAAGATTAGGGCTCACTTCTGCAGCCCATAAAATTGAGTTTATTCTGGGTTGGGGAGGGATGTCCTTTTATAATATATTTTTGCCTGTAATGTTATTTCAATAAAACCAGTTGCTTTCATCAGAGGAAGAATACAGTCCCAGAGTAAATGCAGAAATTCCCAACATTGTTTAGTTGACAACATAAGCATGGGGGGGGGGGATTAATGTCATGTGTCTCATGTCATTGCACAAATTGTTAAAATAATGTAATCACATAATTTGCATTATTTCCACAACAATGTCCTGATACATGGCATCATTGAGGCTTGTACTGAATGTCTCTGGTTATCAAGCACTAATCCTAAAGTGAATAAGTATTCCAACCTCATCCTGCTGTAAGAGTTTGACATTCTATGGCCTAGATACAGTCTTTTACACAAAAAATTAACAATAAAGTAGCATTGCAGTGATATTGGTCATTTGAAAAGAAAGACTGAAGTATATCATTCAAAACTCAGCAACATTTGTTCTTCATAGAGGGAAAAAAATTCTCAGCATAGCAACTTTCTAACCGATAGTAAATTCCTAGCACATCTGTTAATGGGAGTAACACACAGCAAAGGAGAGTATCAGCTCCAGGTTAGCAATTTCCACTGAAAAGCTAGTTCAGGAGAAGGTGCTAGCAAATACTTCACCACTAAAGCAATAAACAAACATAACTTAATTATTCCATTACCATCTGGATTTTTCAATATATTTTTACTGTATACTTGAGATTTTAACCTTATTTTAACTTATTTATTGTGAACCGCCCAGAGTTCCCCATGGGGGGAGATGGGCGGTTATAGAAATTAAATAAATAAATAAATAAATAAATAACTTAAAACAGTATCGATTGCATGGTTTGTTTAATATATTGGCCAAATCTCATCATATAAAATGTTCAAGAAAAATAACAGCTGGGGGGGCTGATATAGCAGCAGTTGCTTAGCAACTTCCTCAACTTTCAGCCACATTTTTTCAGATTTAAATTAGAAAAACTTTCATTTCTTCAGTTAATTACTTTATGTTACAGAATGCCACATGTCAAATGAACATGAACTGCTAATCTGAAATCCTGTATCTTTTTCATCGCCTAACGTTCACAGTTTCATAAATATAGAACTGTGTCAGTCTTACCAAGTGGTATGAATATCCACATGACTTTGCCCAGTTCATCCCTCATTATAGATCCAAAGAACTCGCTACAGTGGCTACAAAAGTAGGGAAGAATTGATACCAGAAAAACTCATTCAGAAAAATACATTGGCAAAGTCTAATAATGGAGAATAAGAATTTATGCTATAGGGCGCTGGTGAGGGAGTTGAACCCGCCAGGACAGTTTCAACGATCTGTTGCCAATCTAATTGAAGCAGATGAGATTTGCAGTTCACCGATATCAGAAGAGCCAAGGATCACCACCACCACCACCACCACCACCACCAATAGTATGGCCCGTAATACGTTGTGACTGAAAGCTGAAGGCCTCAACTTGAGAGGGAAGAAAACATTACCTTTAAGAGTCATCTCTAGTGACCAAATTGCACACCTGTTCTTCTCAGAGGGTGTTTCTGGCAACATTGTTCAAGACAATGTGATACATTTGCTTTTATGGAGCTAGCATCCTGTTTGCCAGTTCTGGAGTTGTAAGAGTTGAGGTTGGGGAGGCAGGAACCATAATCATCCTCTTCTTCAACCTTACCAAACAACATGTCAAGTATCTCTTAATTCGGAAAGGTGGGAGGAAAAAACCTCAATTTTAAACCCTTGAAATGTATAAAAATCCCTGTCGCTGTTGTACATCAGTAGGCAGTCAGCTGGTGTGTTTGGCTTCATTCTTGTTGGCAACAAAAATACTGATCTATCTGACCCATGTCTGAGAGTTTTCAACCAAGTCACACCAAGGAATTAAGATACACCGTGAAGTCTCAGGAGATCTGTGATTTACATCCAAGTCCTGGCCAGAGAAGCCTAATAGAAATCACCATAATAGGAATATTTTCTCCATCAATAAAAACACTGCCAAAATTTAGATAAGCCAGATCCTGGCCACTAGAACAATGTTCCATACGCTGGTGCCCTCCAGATACTTTGGACTGAAATGCTCATGATCTTCAACCAGCATGGCCATTGGCCTCTATCGTAGGTCTAAAGAGGAAAACATATCCCTTTCTTATAGTTGCTCCAGATACTTCTATTCAAAGGGGGTTGACTTCCTCAAGATTCAGCAGGCATTTAAAAATAACTTTAAAAGAGCATCTTAAATAGCTTTTGATTATACTTTATAGCAACATTCTCCAGTCTGGTGCTTTCAGATATGTTTGGGGTAGCAAACACATAATCTCACACAGTACTACCTAAGGACTGTGAGCTGAAGTTTCCTCTAACACAACTGGGGGTTGTCATATTTTTCAAAGCCTATGTTAAAATAATGTTCCCCAAAATAAAAGCATATATTTAAACATGATAGAAAGCCAAAGTAAAAGCAGTTACTATTGAATCATGTGCAATAGGGGGAAAACACCACTTTTATTATTATTTACTAATAAGTATGATTGAGGAGCCAAAAGATTTTTTCCTAAATGTATAGTGCTTTCTGTTGTTTCTGTTCTACTGATCAAACAAATCACTAGAGTCAGGAGTAGATTTTTCTGCTTTTTGCTTTTCTGAAACTTCTAGAAGAATTAACTCCACAGAGTCTGCAAAATTATAGAGGTCATCTTTCAGTTTGGGGTCCAGTATCATCACATCTCCAGCAAAGGAGATCGTTACCTTGTCGTGGTGCTGGAGCTTGAGCACCTCAATGAAACCATGAGCTAAACCGTGAAGGGACACCCAAGACAGGAAGGTCGTGGCAGAGAGGTCAGACTAAATACGATCCCTGGGGAAGGTAATGGCAACCCACCCCAGTATTCTTGCTGTGAAAACTAAATGGATCAGTACAACCAGAGATATGTCGGTATACAATTGGAAGATGGGACTCCCAGGTCGGAAGATGGTCAAAATGCTACTGGGGAGGAACAGAGGATACGTTCAACTAGCCCCAGATGTGATGACGCAGCTAGCTCAAAGCCGAAAGGACGGCTAGCGGCCGACGGTGCTGGTGGTGAACGACGAATCCGATGTTCTAAAGATCAACACACCATAGGAACCTGGAATGTAAGATCTATGAGCCAGGGCAAATTGGATGTGGTTATTGGTGAGATGTCAAGATTAAATATAGACATTTTAGGTGTCAGTGAACTGAAATGGACTGGAATGGGCCACTTCACATCAGATGACCACCAGATCTACTATTGCGGACAAGAGGACCACAGAAGAAATGGAGTAGCCTTCATAGTTAATAATAAAGTGGCAAAAGCAGTGCTTGGATACAATCCAAAAAACGATAGAATGATCTCAATTCGAATTCAGAGTAAGCCATTTAACATCACAGTGATCCAAATATACGCCCCAACCACAGATGCTGAAGAAGCAGAAGTAGATCAGTTCTATGAGGATCTGCAACACCTACTGGATAATACACCAAAAAGAGATGTTATTTTCATTACAGGAGACTGGAATGCTAAGGTGGGTAGTCAGACGACACCTGGAATTACAGGCAAGCATGGTCTGGGAGAACAAAATGAAGCAGGACATAGGCTGATAGAATTTTGCCAAGACAACTCACTGTGCATAACAAACACTCTCTTCCAACAACCTAAAAGACGACTTTATACATGGACTTCACCAGATGGTCGACACCGAAATCAGATTGACTACATCCTTTGCAGCCAAAGGTGGTGGACATCTATACAGTCGGTAAAAACAAGACCTGGAGCTGACTGTAGTTCAGATCACGAACTTCTTATTGCACAATTTAGAATCAGACTAAAGAGAATAGGGAAGACCCACAGATCAGTTAGATATGAGCTCACTAATATTCCTAAGGAATATGCAGTGGAGGTGAAGAATAGATTTAAGGGACTAGATTTAGTAGATAGGGTCCCGGAAGAACTATGGACAGAAGTTCGTAACATTGTTCAGGAGGCGGCAACAAAAAACGTCCCAAAGAAAAAGAAAACCAAGAAGGCAAGATGGCTGTCTGCTGAGACACTGGAAGTAGCCCAAGAAAGAAGGAAAGCAAAAGGCAACAGTGATAGGGGGAGATATGCCCAATTAAATGCAAAATCCCAGAGGTTAGCCAGAAGAGATAAGGAATTATTTTTAAACAAGCAATGCGCAGAAGTGGAAGAAGACAATAGAATAGGAAGGACAAGAGACCTCTTCCAGAAAATTAGAAACATCGGAGGAAAATTCCAGGCAAAAATGGGTATGATCAAAAACAAAGATGGTAAGGACCTAACAGAAGCAGAAGAGATCAAGAAAAGGTGGCAAGAATATACGGAAGATCTGTATAGGAAGGATAATAATATTGGAGATAGCTTTGACGGAGTGGTCAGTGAGTTAGAGCCAGACATCCTGAAGAGTGAGGTTGAATGGGCCTTAAGAAGCATTGCTAATAACAAGGCAGCAGGAGACGACGGTATCCCAGCTGAACTGTTTAAAATCTTGCAAGATGATGCTGTCAAGGTGATGCATGCCATATGCCAGCAAATTTGGAAAACACAAGAATGGCCATCAGATTGGAAAAAATCAACTTATATCCCCATACCAAAAAAGGGAAGAACTAAAGAATGTTCAAACTATCGAACAGTGGCACTTATTTCACATGCCAGTAAGGTAATGCTCAAGATCTTGCAAGGTAGACTCCAGCAATTCATGGAGAGAGAATTGCCAGATGTACAAGCTGGGTTTAGAAAAGGCGGAGGAACTAGAGACCAAATTGCCAATATCCGCTGGATAATGGAGAAAGCCAGGGAGTTTCAGAAAAACATCTATTTTTGTTTTATTGACTATTCTAAAGCCTTTGACTGTGTGGATCATAACAAATTGTGGCAAGTGCTTGGTGGTATGGGGATACCAAGTCATCTTGTCTGCCTCCTGAGGAATCTGTATAACGACCAAGTAGCAACGGTAAGAACAGAGCACGGAACAACGGACTGGTTTAAGATTGGGAAAGGAGTACGGCAGGGCTGTATACTGTCACCCTACCTATTCAACCAGTACGCAGAACACATCATGCGACGTGCTGGGCTTGAGGAATCCAAGGCTGGAGTTAAAATCGCTGGAAGAAACATTAACAATCTTAGATATGCAGATGATACCACTTTGATGGCTGAAAGCGAGGAGGAGTTGAGGAGCCTTATGACAAAGGTGAAAGAAGAAAGTGCAAAAGCTTGGTTGCAGTTAAACCTCAAAAAAACCAAGATTATGGCAACCAGCTTGATTGATAACTGGCAAATAGAGGGAGAAAAAGTGGAGGCAGTGACAGACTTTGTATTTCTAGGCGCAAAGATTACTGCAGATGCTGACTGCAGCCAGGAAATCAGAAGACGTCTACTTCTTGGGAGGAGAGCAATGGCAAATCTTGATAAAATAGTTAAGAGCAGAGACATCACGCTGACAACAAAGGTCCGCATAGTTAAAGCAATGGTATTCCCTGTAGTAACCTATGGCTGTGAGAGCTGGACCATAAGGAAGGCTGAGCGAAGGAAGATAGATGCTTTTGAACTGTGGTGTTGGAGGAAAATTCTGAGAGTGCCTTGGACTGCAAGAAGATCAAACCAGTCCATACTCCAGGAAATAAAGCCAGACTGCTCACTTGAGGGAATGATATTAAAGGCAAAACTGAAGTACTTTGGCCACATAATGAGAAGACAGGATACCCTGGAGAAGAAGCTGATGCTAGGGAAAGTGGAAGGCAAAAGGAAGAGGGGCCGACCAAGGGCAAGATGGATGGATGATATTCTGGAGGTGACAGACTCAACCATGGGGGAGCTGGGGATGGTGACGGCCGACAGGAAGCTCTGGCGTGGGCTGGTCCATGAAGTCACGAAGAGTCGGAAGCGACTGAATGAATAAACAACAAACAAAAATCATCACTACATTGATGATACTCAGCTATACATCTTGGCCCCCGGACCACTCACATGATGCTGTCAAAATATTGTCCGGTGTCTGAAGGCTATGTGGGTGTGGAGAGGAACAGGCTCAACCTGACAAGACTGAGTGGCTGTGGATGTTTGGTCCTCCTGAGTCTGAAGTGGTTCCATCCTTAGTCCTGAATGGGGTTGCACTTCCCCCTTCAGGATTGGTGCACAATTTGGGGTTCTTGGACTCACAGCTCGTGCTCAAGCAGCAGGTGACAGCTGTGGCCAGCAAGGTCTTTCTGGAAATTCATTGAGCTTCACTTGCAACCATAACTGGACTGGGAGGCCATTAAGACAGTCACTCAAGCTTTGGTCACCTTGTGGTTGGACTACTGCAATGCTTTTTACATGGGGCTGCTCTTGAAGACCACACAAAAGCTGCAGCTGGTCCAGACTGCAGTGGCACAGGTACTTATGGGCATGCAACTGTATGCTCATGTAACACCTCTTTTTTGTGAGCTGTGCTGGTTACCAGTAGGCTTCCAGGTGCAGTTCAAAGTCCTGGTTATCACCTATAAAGCCATTCAGAGCATAGGGCATAGCTTTCAAAACTGTGTGTCGCGACACAACCCGGAAGTGGACATGCACAGCGGCGGTGTGGGGGTGCGCGCGGCAGCGACGGTGTGCACGGCGGCGGCAGCACAACGGCGGCAGCGGCGCACCATCAGTGCTTCTGCGTTTTAGCGGAAAACACGAGGCCGCCGCCGCGCACCCCCCCACGCCGCCGCTGTGCACGACCCCGCCATCGTGTGTGCCCCCGTGCCGCCGCCACTGCCACTGTTGGTGTGTCGCCAATGGCAGCAGTTTGGAAAGCACTGGCATAGGGCCTGGTTATCGGAGCGACTGCCTATCTTCAATCGTTTCTGCCTGTCCTATATGCTCCAGGTCCCTGGAAGCAAGCCTGCACTCCAGAACAATATTCCTCCTGAGATTTGAAAGCTCCCACCTTGACCTAAATTTAAATGAGCCCTTAAAACCTGGCTCTTCCCCCAGGTCTTGGGCTAGAGTGGGTGACAGACCCCTTGCGTGATGTTTTGTCTATTAGTTTATGTTTGTTTTTCTACATTTTTCTTTTTTAGGCTATGCACATTTTTGTTCCTTATTGTTTTATTTTGTAAGCTGCCCAGAGCTGTGAAAGATTGGGGTGGCCTACAAATGTCACAAATAAATAAATAAGCTATGACCTAAGAACAGCATCACTGGCATTTGATTTATTGTTGTATGCACTGCATTGTGATATGCAGTTAGAAAGTTTGCAAGCTTTTGATTCAATGGGATGTTTTTTCCAGACATTGCTAACAAAGCATTCTTGAAACTTCAGACAAACTTTTCAGCCAATTGATTTATAGCTGGGGGATGTGATGCTGATGTTACTGTATATATCTGATTATGTTCTTTTCCAGGAGTATCTGAAACTGTTCAGCTACAAATTGTTGACCATTGTAGCTTGCTAACTGTTTGAGAATATCTGTTCTTGCAAAGAGTTTTCCCTACGATATGCACAGCTGTTGTTGAAGACATTAGAAACACCTCTGGCCACTTGGAACATACATCCACCACTTAGAAAGTTTACATGAATCCTTTGCCATAGCATGGCAGGCCATTACTATGGGTGAAGTGGTGCTATTTTTGGTATATTTTGGACAAGTGAGCAGCCTGAACAATACATTAAAAACTGTTCGGTTTTGGGTCTATACTCAGCCACCAAGCAAAACTAAGAGTCAACATCTTTACTACTCCGAGATGTCCAACAGATAGCTCCTCCAACAGTCAATCTGTCATCTTGGATGGTATGATGATTCCAATAGAACAGAATATCTGTAGCTCAAGGTTGAACCATGGAGTTCTTGGTGGTCTCTGAGCTTGGTTGGTTGTTCGCAGACATTTCATTACTCAGCATCAGTGATCCTGATGATGTTACCTAGTTGGGTAATGAAATGTCTGCAAACAAGCAAACAAGCTCAAAGACCACCAAGAACTCCACAGTATGATGATTCTCCATCCCTACATAATACAACCACTGTCAAGTTTAAATTCATCATGGCACTGATAAAACTCCATAAACTGAGGGTTGTTTTTTTTTGCTGTTTCCAGCAAAAGAAATTCCAGCCATTCTGAGTGTTCTATAGACTTGAAACAGTGTAAAGTCTCTCCTAGTTTCTCTCTGAATCACTTCTGCTGTCAAAAAATCTCCATCTCATGTGGATTTTTCAGATCGTTTACCTTGTAGAGGTAAACTAGACCATCTGTCTGCATTTACATGACTGTGTGTCCTTTTGAGTTAAATATAACTGTGCCTTCAAAGGAACAAAACTGATGCTGAATTCAAGCAGCTGCTGTAAGTGGAATCTCCTTTTCATGAACCAAAGACTGACAGTAATGGCTAATGTTAAGTGATGAGGGTAAACTCCCTCCAATACAAGTATTGGTTAAAGCATTTAACTTCCCAAAGTAAACTCAGTGCTTCCCATCTAATAATATAATGTTTCACTGCAGCTCTGAGTATGCATGATGCAAAGATCAGGCATCCCACCACCTTTCAGGATATGTGACATAATTATGCCAATTCTATATGGGATCACAAGCCAAATTCACTGGTAAGATTGGGTTATAATGTGTGGTCATGTTGCTTGTTATTCACACAGATTTGTTTAGGGCCCCAGCCTCTCCTCTTGTTCAATTGGTGGAGCATGGTAGCTCAGTTTTGCAGAAATAAGTCCTGGCAAGGATTGTAGCTGTAACAATTTGTGGCTGCTTGAATGTTCTTTGCATGCTTGTTGCTTTGTATGTGAATGGTGGGACCATAATATGTAATACTGGGTTTAAAGAACTCAAATTTGTTATATCACACTTGAAAGCCATAGTCTGCCAGTCTCTGCAACACTGTCCTGAGTTTTCACAATATTTTCTCTTGTGACAATGATGCAAAATAGCATTGGGTAGCACTTCATCCCTGCTACTCAAAAAAGCAAGTCTGTTAAAATGATAGAGCCCTTTGTCTATATTTTTATATACTTTTATATTTTATATTTTATATAAATATATATAATATAAACACACACACACAAACACATATATAATATAAACACACATACTGTATGTATGTATGTATGTATGTATGTATGTATGTATGTGTGTGTGTGTATATATATATATATATATATATATATATAATATATTTTATATTTTGTATACTGTATATTGTATATATATTGTGTATATTTGTGTCTGACTGTGCACACTCAGAGGAAGATCTTCAAACTATCCTAAACATCTTTGCAGAAGCATATGAAAAGCTCAGCCTCTCACTTAACATTAAAAAACCAAAGTGCTCTACCAGCAAGTTCAAACCAATCCCTGTGCAGCACCATCAATCCAGCTTAAAAGTGTGTTACTAGAAAATGTCGACCACTTGGCAGCCATCTATCTACAAAAGCCGACATCGACGCTGAAATTCAGCATCGTCTGAGCTCTGCGAGTGTAGCTTTCTCCCGAGTGAAGCGTAGAGTGTTTGAGGATCGGGACATTCGCAGGGAGACCAAAATGCTTGTTTACAAAGCCATTGTACTACCAACCCTTCTGTACGCCTGTGAAACATGGACCCTCTACAAACGCCACCTCCAACTTCTTGAAAGATTCCATCAACGCTGCCTCCGAAAAATTCTGCAAATTACTTGGGAAGATAGGCGGACTAATGTTAGCATATTGGAAGAAGCAAAGACCACCAGCGTTGAAACAATGATCATCCAACATCAACGTCGCTGGACCGGCCATGTCGTTCGAATGCCTGACCATTGTCTTCCAAAGCAGCTACTTTACTCCCAACTTAAGAATGGAAAACGGAATATTGGTGGACAGCAAAAGAGATTCAAAGATACTTTCAAAGTTAATTTAAAAAAAATTAATATCAGCATTGAGAACTGGGAAGCCCTAACTCATGAGCGTTTCAATTGGAGGTCAGCCTTTATTACAGGCGCTACGAACTTTGAAGAAGCACGAGTACAGGGCGAAAGGGAGAAACGAGCTAAGTGGAAGGCACGTCAAGCAAACCCTCATCGTGACCATCTTCCACCTGGAAACCTATGCCCTCATTGTGGGAGGTTGTGCGGATCCAGAATTGGCCTTTACAGCCACTTACGGATCCACTGTTAAGATTTTACTCCTGGAAGACAATCTTACTCGGCTACGAGTGATCGCCAAGAATCTATGGTGAGAAAAACCTTGGAATCTTCTTCCATTTCCATTTGTTAGTAAGCCTCTGTTTTGGCTATTTTACTGAAATGTTGCCCTCCAGGGAGGTAAGTAAAAATGTCCTCTATTCTAGGCAAGGGATTTTGCTTAGTTGTAATAATGGATGAATGATAACTTTAAAAATCATTACAGATCCTGACAGTTCCATTATGTTTATTTATACTGAAACCACAGGTTTAAGCCATGGGGTCCAATCAACTTTTGAAAGAATTGCTTCAGTTTCCATTCAATCCAGTTCAGTTTTTACCTTTTTTGTGTATGACAAATGCAACTGGTCATGCTTTGTGAAATTTGGTTGTAGCCTTCTCCTGTTATATTATTTTGCCTTTGATGTGCTTGAGTGTGCCAATGTCATCTTTGATCTTTGAATCATAAAGTTACTCTTGATAGTCTTCATGATAGAAGTGTAGCATGCAGTTTATTGATGGGACTCTAAACCAATGGCAGCTTCCTCAGCCAATCATGACCCCAGAGTGCTAGACCACCTGTTTTCACAACATGTACGTCCAATACACCTTGGTGGTTACTGTACTTTTGGGGGATGATTCCAATGGGAAGGCTCTTTTCTCCAGCACAGGTTTTTAGTTGTAATTCTGATGGGTTTAGATTAGCATCTCTGAAATACTGCTCAAATTCAAACTGTGATATAATTGTTATACAGCAAAACCAGTGTCCAATTGCATTGATATGAGTTTGGCTTTCACTTCTGGTATAAGCCATATTGCTGATTTTAATGCACCTTTTATAATACTGTATCGATATTCAGGTTGGCAATCCCTGTTTCACTTTCATCATCACATTCTTCAACTATGGCAAGTGCCATTGTGCTCCTTTTACAGTAACAGCTTGGTTGCTTGTCTTTAGCAAACGGTTTGCTTTTTCCTGAGCAACAGGCTCTCTGAATATTACTTATTTTATTGCATTTTTTGCAGGCTTCTCCATTAAATCTTCATTGAGCTGGTGTGTGTGAACCTGTGCCACAACAATAGCACAGCTCATTTTGACCTTTTATTCTCTAGCTGTATGCTATTGCAAGCTTATTTACAGCTTTCTTTTGACTGTAGCTCTATGGTATCTGTGGCAGCAATTTCCACTGAGATAGTAATTTCAAATATTCTTTTAAGTGTTTAATCTGCCTTTGTTAATGTATTCTTTCAGATTCCACAGACTAGCCCAGGGCTTTCCAAACTTTTCATGTTGGTGACACGCCTTTTAGCCATGCATAATTTCGTGACACACTAATGAGGAGTCCCCGCCTCCGGCCCACGTGATTGGCTGCCGGCTCCAAACCCCGCCCCCGGCCCATGTGATTGGCTGCCAGCTCCAAACCCCGCCCCTGGCCCACGTGATTGGCTGCCGGCTCCAAACCCCGCCCCGGGCCCACGTGATTGGCTGCTGGCTCCAAACCCCACCCCTGGCCCATGTGATTGGCTGCCGGCTCCAAGCCCCGCCCCCGGCCCACGTGATTGGCTGCCGGCTCCAAACCCTGCCCCCGGCCCACATGATTGGCTGCTGGCTCCAAACCCCACTCCTGGCCCATGTGATTGGCTGCCGGCTCCAAACCCCGCCCCCCGGCCCATGTGATTGGCTCCTAGCTCCAAACCCCACCCCACGTGATTGGCTGCCGGCTCCAAATCCTGCCCCCCGGCCCCTCAGTCTTGTATTGTATGTATTGTATTGTATGTAATTGTAGATCAGAGCTTTCCAAACTGTGTGTCGCGACACATTTCTGTGTCGCGGCAAGGGCCCAGGTGTGTTGCAGGGGAACCCGGAAGAGGAGGCCATGCACCACGTGCAGCCCCGCCCATCCCTTGCCGCGCCGACAGGTCCCTGGTCTGAAGCCAGCTCTTCAGCTCTTTCCGCAGAAGCCAGGTAAGTTAGCAGCCCGTTAGGGATGCAACTGGGGGGCAGGGTGCAGGGACGCGACTAGGCTGCCGCGCTCGGGGGGTGGGGGTGCAGGGACCACTAAGTGCGGCGGCCAGAGACATGGCTTTTCCTTCCTGAGAAGTGCCATCAGCCTGAAAGCCGAGAAAGGCATGGGGAGGTGGCTCCGCTGCCCACCTCGCATGGCCCCCGCACCGTCTGCATCTGCGGCTCCCCTTTCCCCTTGGCGGCGGCCCGAGCTAGGCAGAGGCGGGACTGGGCGGGCAGACAGGCGGCGCTCTCCGCCTCCGTGGCCTGGCCTGGCTCGCCGCTTCCTCCCATCACCTACAAGCGGAAGATGGCGGCGGTCTGACACACGGCTCGCAAGAGCAGAGCGGGGGCCAAGCCGAGGGAGCCTGCCGGCGGCTCCGGCCCAACGAAAGGGCTCCCGGCGTGACCCAGCGCAGGCAGCAGGGACGGGGCAGAAGCAGAAGGAGAGGAGCCGCCGGTGGGAGCGCGGCACGAGGAGTGCCTCACCGGTGCCTGCCCGGCTTCCACCGCACTTCATCAGAGAAGTTAAGACGCCGCGCTGGCGGGCGGGCGGCTGAGGCAGGCGGGCGGGCAGGCAGGGGGTCGCCTGCAGCGGGCTCATCTAACCATCCTTCCCGGAGCTGTTGGGGCCGGATGGAGCAGTGTGGGACTCGGCATCGCTCCTTCCAGCGGGTGCTCCAAGCCCAGCTCTTCAGCCATCGATCAAGGATCGATCAGGCCCGGGGGCAGGGCTGGCCGAGGGGCTCGAGGGGAAGAGGGAAGACGGGTCCCTGTTGCCTGAGACATCCTCACACATCCTCTCCCCCTCCCCCCACAATATGGCAGCAATAACAACCATAGCGACCACCACCTGCCGCGAAGGCTCTGGCAGAAATGGATCCAAGTGCGGAAAGCTCTTCTGGAGAGTGGAAAGTGCAGGATCCCCGCTCTTTCTTGGGGCTTTCCTTCTCTTTCGGGCCCTGCCTGTTATTGCTGCCATATTGTGGGGGGAGGGGGGGAGGATGCGTGAGGATGTCTCAGGCAACAGGGACCCGTCTTCCCCCCCAGCCCCTCGGCCAGCCCTGCCCCCGGGCCTGATCGATCCTTGATCGATGCCTGAACAGCTGGGCTTGGACTGCCCGCTGGAAGGAGTGATGCCGAGTCCCCCACCGCTCCATCCGGCCCCAGCAGCTCCGGGAAGGATGGTCAGATGAGTCCGCTGAAGGCGACCCCCTGCCTGCCCGCCCGCCCGCCCGCCTCTCAGCTGCCCGCCCGCCCGCCGGCGCGGCGTCTTACCTTCTTCGATGAAGCGCGCCGGAGCTGCGGGTCGTGGGCCGCGCATCAGACCGCCGCCATCTTCTTCTCGTAGGCGATGCGTGGAAGCGGCGAGAACGCCACCTGTCCGCTCGCCCAGTCCTGCCTTTGCCTGGATGGGGCCTCCGCCAAGGGGGAGGGGGAGCTGCAGACGCGGATGGCATGGGGGCCATGCGAGGCGGGCAGCGGAGCCGCCTCCCCGTCCCTTTCTTGGCTGCCAGGCCGCTGGCACTTAAAGCTATGTCTCCGGCCGCCACGCTTCGCGGTGCCTGCACCCCCCACCCCCACCCCGCGCGGCAGCCTAGTTGCGTCCCTGCACTTACCTGGCTTCTGCAGCGAGAGCTGAAGAGCTGGCTTCAGAGCAGGGACCTGTCGGCGCGGCAAGGGATGGGCGGGGCTGCACGTGGTGCATGGACTCCTCTTCCAGGTTCCCCTGCGACACACCTGGGCCCTTGCCGCGACACAGAAATGTGTCGCGACACACAGTTTGGAAAGCTCTGGACTAGCCAGTCTCTCAACGCACTGTTTACCCTTCACGAAACTTGCAATGTTCAGATAACATAAATTCAGCAGTTCATGTGCTCCCTCTTTTTGTTTGTGCTTATAAAACTTAAATTGCTCTGTAATCAATAATGGTTTTGACGCCAAATGTTTCTGCATTATTTTTATTAGTTTTCCAAAGCTGAATTGTGGGGGGGGGGGTCACGTGTAATGATTAAGCTTCTTAATAAGCTATGCCTTGCCTCCTGCAATACTTACTGTACTAAAACAGGCAAATTCTTTTCAACAACTATCTCTTTTGCCTCAAAAATGGTTCAATTCTCTCTGAATATACAGTACCTAATGCGAAGAGAGGACTCACTGGAAAAGACCCTGATGCTGGGAAAGACTGAAGGCAAAAGGAGAAGGGGACGGCAGAGGATGAGATGGTTAGATAGCATCACCGATGTAATGAGCATGAATTTGAGTAAACTCCAAGAGACAGTGGAGGACAGGAAGGTCTGGCGTGCTATGGTCCATGAGGTCACGAAGAGTCGGACACAACTAAATGACTGAACAACAACAATACTGTAACAATTAGTCACCTGTGGCACTCTCAAACACATTCATTTTCCCATTAATGCTTATCATCTTGTCAGCTTCTTTTCCCATTTATCTTTATTTTTCTTTGTTTGTTTTTACTGCCTTTTCACCCCCTTCAGAGATAAGACAAGGCCTGATAGGCTTATTTATTATTATTATTATTATTATTATTATTATTATTATTATTGCCATTGCCATTGCCATTGCCATTGCCATTGCCATTGCCATTGCCATTATTTTACATTGCCATTATTTTACAATCCCACCTTTGCTGGTACTGTTGTGTCTTTTCTGCTGATCAAGCAATAGAACTAAAGCCAAGGGCAGGTTTTTCTGCCACTTGCTTTACTGATCCTTCTACAAGAATTAAATCCACAGAGTCTGCAAGATTACAGCACGTACAGGCAGGCCAAGCAACCATACCAAATCCCTGGCGTTCTTAATTAACCAATAACAATAAATAATACTTTCCAGTGACCAACCTGTCTAAATATTATCAATCATAGCAACATTTCATTTTTCAGTATGCATCACAATTTTTCAGGCACTTGAAAATGTCAAATGTGAAAATGGTAGATTTATATTTGCATGACTTATAACACCTTCTCTTGTCAGAAAGCCCCAATCAGTGGCATTGTCCAGTAAAGTGCATAGTTTATTGCAAAAATTAGTTTCCTGCTATGGAATAGCCTTTGCCCTCCAATCCTTGTGTATTTACTTACAGATTTAAGTGCCTACTATGTGCTTATTCCTGAATAAAAATACATAAAGAAATGTAAGCATGTAATCATCACTTGTACAAAGCACATGGTTTGATATTTTATTCTGTTTTCTTAAGAAAGGTTCAAAACATTTTTTGAAAGTTTGTTTCCTTTTGCCTTTTCCTACCACCCCATCATGATCACCTTTATAGCAAACCTACATTGCATGTTTTCTCTGCTTCTGCAGTCTGGTAAAGCCATTTTCAAACACCAACATTTCTGGCATGGTGGTTACAGCTGGTCAAAGAGAATTCTCTGGTCATTAATGGTGGAAATGAGAGATCCAATGGATTTGGAATAGATCCTATGTATGTGAAAATGGCAAGATCAAGCTGTCTCTTCATTTAACATCCTCCATTCATCCTTTTTTATTTCCTATCTTAATGAGCCTATCTTCATGAATGATTGTTTTAACTTTCTCCATATATAAGAGACGATAGAAAAGCCAGAAGACCAGAACACCTCCTTGCCAGCAATCAACAACCAGATAGGCAAAGATTAACACCAAGATTAGCACCAGAGGAGCAATCAAACAACACAATAGACCCTAATCAAGGAACTATTAACTCAGTCAATCAACCAAGCATCAAACAACAACCCAATCAAGGAACTACCAAGGAGAGTACAACACCCCCACCAACACAGGCAGGACAAGCCAGGGTATATAAACAGAGAGCAAGTCCCACTCCCTTTTCGCACTGAAGATGTTGCCTAGCCTGGCAATGAAACGTCTGCAAGAAAACAACAAGGCTCAGAGAGCACCAAGGACTCCACAGTTCAACCCTGAGCTACAAATATTCTCTTCGATTGGTTTCTCCATATACTATATTTTATAATGTTTAATGAATAGGATGGTTACATGTTCTTTACCGAGGGCTGTTGTCTATTTGAAGATGTCCTCTGGCTGAAAGTTTCAAAAACAATCTTCTATTGATGAGTGGTCCAGGCTAGGCCCAGCTTAAAAATAAGGGACTGCTGGGGTTCAGAAGTTGCCCATCAAGAGTGAGCACCTGGGTAACCAACTGAGCTTGCACACAGGTTGCCTGGTCACAATTCTGCCTACAATTAGTGGACCGTATTTTTACCAACATATTTTGTAGTTTTGTATGCTGCCCAGAGTCCACTGGAGTTGGGCAGCCACTAAATTTAAAACCATAATAATAATAATAATAATAATAATAATAATAATAATAAATTAATTTAACCTCTTATAAATATCAACATAAAGATATTGATATACATATAAATTGACATATTTCAGTGTGAATATACACCCAATTTTGCCTACTTTTTTGATGATGATGATGATGATGCTGCTGATGCTGCTGAATGAATGGTCACCCTGACAGTGAGCCAGCCCTATTTCAAAAATAATGAATATTAAATGTTAAATCTACCCTTTTCACATTTGTCTGTCTCAGGCTCCCTTCTTCTTCTTCCCTTCTTCCACCCTGATTTGGAAACCAACACTATAACACCATCTTCTGCTACACATGAAGACTACTTCTTAGTTGAAAAGGTAATATGCAAGGAAAAAAATCGGTATACTATCACAGTGTTAATATTGCTGATTGAATTTTCCATATCTGTACATTGATTGAAACATGCGAAGAGAGGACTCACTGGAAAAGACCCTGATGCTGGGAAAGACTGAAGGCAAAAGGAGAAGGGGACGGCAGAGGATGAGATGGTTAGATAGCATCACCGATGAAATGAACATGAATTTGAGTAAACTCCGGGTGACAGTGGACAGGAAGGCCTGGCGTGCTATGGTCCATGAGGTCACGAAGAGTCGGACACGACTAAACGACTGAACAACAAAATTTATAATCAATCAGAATGGCTAGGTTGTATTGCTGAAAATGAGGTTGCAGATCCTCTGGTGGAATTTTTAACAATTGGGCAGTTTCAGGTGGGAATGGGTGGCTTAATGGTATGCACATTCTACAAGGAAATTTGCTCATTAGGTAAATATTAATTCTGTAGAATGAGCTTCTTCCACCAGAGGGCAATGTTATACTTTAAAGGTCTATTTGTTATTAATAACAAGATAAATCTTTCTTTGCAAGATATCTAAATCCAGCATAATCTATTTATGGGAAACCAAAGTTGATTTGAATAGATATTTTGTCAATTATTTCAAGAAATAATGATCTTCTAAGCATTATTAATAAATGCAAACCTGACTTACAAAAGTGGCAGAACACTGTTTTCTAGAATATATTATGGGCCTGAGCCTCATAATGGTTGTAAACCTACAAGTAATTAGGTGGAATTGGAGCCATTATGATGCTGCCTCATTCCGTTGCCACTGGGAAACCTTGTACTTCTGGCTCCTGGATTTTGCCAAGTATAGCCCACACACTTAAAAGTTAATTCAATTTAATTTAATTTCTTTGATTTTGGTGCTGCCCAACTCCAGAACAACTCTGGGCAATTCGCAATATAACAGAGAAAATAAAATATGAATAAAAAAACCCAAGATCAATAAAGAACAAGTAAAAATAAAGAACAAGATGGGGAATCTGGGCAAGAAGATAGAAAACATATACAAACCTTTCTCTTATTTCTGCAGTTATAAGGCAAAGAAACTGTTTTGGGCTCAGAGTTATAGCAGCCTAAGAACTTAAGAACTGCCCTGCTGGATCCATCCAAGGGTCCAGCTGGACTTTCTTATTCTTGTCTCTCAGCAACTGTTATCAAATTTCAGTTTAGTACAGAACTGCAGAATATAGAGAGCCCGGTGTTGAAGATTGTCATAGGAACCTCTTTCTTCCTTATCTTCCTTTCCTTTTAACAAAAGGGATATTTTAAATATTAAAGTTTTGTTAAAACTCATGCATCTGAACAATTCCCGTTATTTCAAATATAAGCAGTGGGGTCAGGAAGAGGATAGTAAATCTTTACCTAGATATTAATGCCTAAGAGCAGTGACATTCTCTTGCTTGGATCTAATCCTCTGATCCTGCAATGCTGCTACCATTTTAAATAACAACTCATCCTTCAATATCATGGTAACATTAGTATGCATTCTGTCTGTGATCCCTTTATATCAGAGCTTTCCAAAGTTTTCCCGCGGCGACACACCATTGGCGGTGCGCAAAAACCCGGAAGCACTGCCGCCGCTTTTGGATTTTTGTGTGCTGCAGCGGTGGCGGCAGCGGTGTCCCTGTGTGCCGTGTGAAAACCCGGAAGCGCTGATGGCCCGGCGGCGCGCCATCAGCGCTTCCGGGTTTTGACGCGACACACCTGGGCCCCGCAGGCGACACACTTTTGTGTCGCGACAGACAGTTTGGAAAGCTGTGCTTTATATAGAGAGGTGGGGAGGAGACAAACAATTGCAAGTGTCAGAAGGCAAGTGCTGCACAGCAAAAAAGTTGGCAGATTCATTAATTTATCGACCTCTGCCCCTTTAAGTTCTCAGGACAGGTCACAAATACATAAATAAATACAGTCCCCTCTGAAGGATGTCTGTCAAACATTAATCAAATTATAATGTCCAACTAAAGAGATACAGTAGGCCACATTGGCGGCAGCAGGTAGGTTCTTTTGTTGTTCCCTCTCATCAACCAAGCTGCTGTCTTCCATTCAAAGTGCACTAACCAGCTAGATTTCTGACGATGGAACATCAGCAGCAGCAGCAGCCTCATTCAAAAGCAGCAAACTAGTTTAGGGGATATAGGATAGGTCACATAGTACATTGCTCTTTCCTTTAATACTTGCTACGGCTCCCTAGCATCTGCTGCCTGGCTTAATGGCTTCACTCTCTTTTTTTTTAATATAGTTTAAACTTTATTGATTTTCAGACTATAGCTAAAATACAAAATAGAAAATACAGAAAAGCATGAAAATAGAACTAAAGAAAAAAGAAAAAAAAACTATAAAGTGCAAATAGACAGAAAACAAAGACGGAAAAGTGACTTCCGACTTTCTCCAATACAGATATAGATAAATTCACAAAAATAATCTCTTACCAATGATTAAACCATAGTAACATTATTTCTATGGCTTCACTCTCTCCAATGACAAGGCTGGCCCTGGGTGTTACATATCAACAATACTCCCATTATAGCCAAACTTGGAAGGAAAAAACTGTTGCATGTCAGAAAATCCAGAATGATCTCATGACAATACCATTTACTGGTGTTAACTATTATCTCATAGAAGAGGATTTCTCTAGCTCGGGGTAGAACTGTGGAGTGCTTGGTGCTCTCTGAGCTTGGTTGTTTGCTTGCAGACGTTTCATTACCCAACTAGGTAACATCATCAGTGCTTTTCCAGAGTATAATCTTATACTTGGAAAGGCAGACGGGGGGGAAGGCAATGAGCCTGCGGACTAGGAATTGTGGAAGTTGAAGTCCAGTTCATCCAGAGGGCACTGGCACGGAAGGATTGCTTTATCAAATTCCAGATATTCATCCCAGCATTACCTTTTTTGTCTCTTTCACTAACAGAGTTATACCACCAACAAAAGTGCATGGATGGCATGAACAGACTACCTGCAAATGTCTAGCTTTCCACCTCTTTGTCTGCTTGTGAGAAGACAAAAAAGATGGCTAACTTCAAAATATATCTCTCTGGGTTTCAATGAAAGGCTGAGAACTACTTATGGGCACAAGTTGCCCACTACTGCAATTTTGGCTCAAATATATTAGTGATATTTCCATTTTAAAGAGGATAGATTGGCAATTTCTAACATTTAAAAAAATCCTTGTAGAATTTGTATGATACCAAAAATTATTCGTGTGTCTCCATTCCTATTTTATGTCTTGAACAAAATTATTTTATCTGTTATGGAAAACTAATTTCTAATATTCCTGTTGCTATTACTGACACCAAACAAATTCCCAGAAGTCAATAAGAATCATTATGTCTCTTCCCACTTCCACATTTGGCTCATTTGCTTGGCACTGAAGTGCAGTGAAAGCAACAGAAACCTAAATCAAAGTAATCCTTGTTCAGTGACACAATTGGGACTGACAACTTGGTTGTTAAGTGAAGGGGTTGCTAAGTGAAACCACAACTGTGTTTACAATCTTACTTCAGCTTTCTTTGGCTTTACAGACCTGCAAAGGTCATAAATGCGAGGATTGGTTGCAAAGTTACTTTTTCTTCACAGTCATAACTGAACAGTTACTAAACGTGGCAGTTGCTAAACGAGGACTACCTGTATAGCAGAGATTGATGCTATACTATGCTTTGAGCTCTGATTCTTTCAGTGTTCAGGTGAGCATTGAAACACAGAAGTTGGATAGATCATTTAAATAAATCAATATCTCAACTTCTAAGAATCCAATCTGCAAAAATAAGAGGCATTCTGCTTTCAGCGTTAAGCTTTCAAAAGACAAGCAAGGAATAAGCAGCAGAAATCGAATCAAGTTTCTTCATTATCAACAGATTAATGCTTATTTATTCAAAGCTTTTTTTATCCTACTGCTGAAAGTGCAGCTTCTAGAGGAGCTTAGGGAGGATCAATATAAACAATACCATGCTTGCTTGCAGGCTTAGAAACTAAAAGATAGAACACAAAAGGGAAACGGATGTGAAGATAACAAATTTAGGCTGAGATTCTTAAAGGTTAGATAGCCATTCTTACAATGACTTCTCAATTCCTGAGGTTTGTGGCAGCTGCTTCTCATCCAGGATTCCTTAATAACTTCAACAAGGAGGCCCTGGAATTTATGCTGAAGTTGGAGAATGAGAACCCTTTTCGATAGGCCTTTCTGATACATTCCTCTATCTCTGTGTCCCCCTGCCCGGCTTTCTTTAGAGAAAGGGTTTGCCTTTAGGGAAGGAAGTCTGGGTCTCTTCTCAATCTCCTGTCCTTTGCGACACTCATTTAATGAGTGACTATTGGTTAATTAGGAAACAAAGCTCAAGGACAAGCCTCCAGCTCTTTGGGAGCATCGGGAATTGACAATTTCCCAGGATTTCAGGGGAACATATTTTTTAAATTTAGCATTAAATTAACATGCCCCTGGAGATATAATTGAGTGGAAAGTATCTGTTTTGGGGGATGTTTACATTTCAAATCTGTGTGATTATTTCATGCACCTTTCCTGCTATAATAATTTTATTCCTACTATTTGCTATATTCCTTTGAAATTCTAGGCATATTTCTGGACTAATCTTTAAAAAATTATTTTTAACAATTCTAGACCACTTATTTGTTTAATAAGCACTTAAGGCAACATGTATAAAATGCTGAAAGAATGAACTATTAATATGAATGGTTTTCATATGTATATCAGTTCAGTTTTTTTATTACAGTCACTGACTAATACAATGTTTAAATATAATAAATAACAAATAAAAGACAACAGTTCGCGAAGTCAAGAGAGAGAAAAAACACTAAAAACCAACTGATATTTATAATTTATAGTGCTGTACCGTAATCAAATATTAAGACTATTAGTTAAGATAAAGTAAATCAGCTGTTAATTACTATTGAATTCTACAAACAGACAATCAGGCTAATTCTAGGACCAGAAGGTAGGGAGGGAGTGATGCTAGCTACCTTGAAGGAGATAAGGTATGGTCCTTCTTCAAGGGGCCTCTCCTGGACCCAGTCATTTTGGATAATTGTTGTTTTGTCTCTTTCTTGGGGAAGGTTGTTGAGAAAGTGGTGGAGTGCCCCATCTATACCTCTTTCAATCAGGATTCCTATCTAGGCATGGGATGGAAACAGCCTAGTAGATGATCTTTTCTGGGATTTGGATGGAGGGAGTGCATTCCCCAGGTCCTACTAGGTGGTGTTCAGTACCATAAACCATGGTATGCTTTTGATCACCTGTTGGCACTTTTTTACAGTGGTTCAATTCCTCCCTGAGCAGGTAGTTCTAGTCAGTGGTGATGGGGGAAGAGAGAGGTCCCAGAATTTGGTATCATCAATATGCTGATGATACCCAGTCATATATCTCCACTTCAGGTGGGGCTGGGGAGGTTTCGGCTTGATGCCTGGAGGCCGTTGGAGTTTGAATAGGACAAAACAGGCTGAAATTGAAACCTAGCAAGCAAGATTCTGTTTATGCAGAAGGCCTCCCTGTTCCAGCTATCACTCTGGACAGTGTGATACTCCCCTGAAGGAACAGATCTGTGACCTGGGAGGGGGTCTTCCCAAACTCATGGCTACTGTTGGATGAACAGATGGAGACACTGGCTGGGTAAGGCTTTGCCCATCTTGGTGGGTATGCCAACTGTACCCTACCTAGAGCAGGAGGCCCTGTCAGTGATAACCCATGCCCTTATTGTCATATGAGTAGACAACTCCAACACACTGTACATGGGGCTGCCTTTGAAGACCATATAGAAAGTACAGTTGGTGCAAAATCAGCAACTTTTTGTTGGCAAATGACAGCCATTTTAGTCATGTAACACTTGTGCTACAGGCCCTGCATTAGCTTCCAATAAGTTTCCAAGTGCAATTCCAAGTGGTTTTAAGTTAAAAAGCCCTATGATTTGGCTCCTAGGTATCTCCTAGTCTGTTTCCTCCAAGTAGAATCAACCCATATGATGCATTCTTCATGGGAAAAGTTACTATGAGCTCCCCATTTTCAGAAGGTAAGTTGGAGAGTACACTACAGTATACAAAACAAATTGATTGATTGATTGATTGATTGATTGATTAAATGGTAATTTTGAGTCCTGGTCAAACAAAAGATATTGAATAGAGCATTCATCTGGTAACCCAGGCAAAGATTTAATAATGGCATTATCATCCTATCACAGGAATCTCCGTAGAAATAGCAGTAGCATGGAATGAGCCAGCAATCCAACATGTAACGTTTTAAAGCATATTTTGAAACATCTTTTCCCCTTTTCTCAATTTTTAGTGTTTTCCTTAACTTGGCACCTTAAATCGGAGTCGGTAAACTTTTTCCCTAAAGGGCCAGATTCCACCCCTCTCCACCACCACAGTACAGCTGACAGGAGTGGAGGCCAAGGAGCACGGCAACCATTGGACGGCACAGACCCACCAGCAAGGTGCCCTGCCCCCACCTCATCTCCCAACCATCCACTCGTGGGCCATATAAAAACAGATGGCAGGCCAGATTTGGCCCGTGGGCCGTAGTTTGCTGGCCTCTGCTTTAGACTACTGCCTAGCTGGCCCACCTATATGGATGGGCCGACATTACACACTTATCAGGACTGCACTAGATGTAAAGTTACACATATAGATGGTATTGGGTTTCCTGTATTTTCCTGTGGGTTCTGTGGGGAAATTTAAGTCTGATACATTCAAAATATTCTTACATTTGATTCGGCCATCTCCTTTCGTTTACTGCTATATGTTAATCACATCACTGTTTGGCTATATCCATGAATATACATAGTTACATCATCTATTACTTATATGCATTGTACCATAAGAATTAAATTAATATTTCACTTGCATCACCTATTTCACTTCATTTATAATTATAAATTGCATCAACAAAGCCAGTGAACTCAGAATACCTGGGAGTACAGATGGTATAAGCAGAAGCCTTTGTTTTCCTGGCTTTGTTGGTTGGAAGGTGATGAAGGGCTTAAGTGTTGCTTGTTTGTATATTTGCCTCACCTAGCAGGTACCTGCAAATCTCCCCAGTGCTGCCTTCCACTCTTGTACCAGATCATGAATGTTCCATCAAGGGAATTTGATAGCCAACACAGGCCCATGAAAATGGTTTCCCAAGCTGTATAAGCTCTGTCTCATAAAACAGGGAATCTCTAGAAATGAGTCCTGCATTCTGTGATGAATCTTCACTCATTCAAGATAAGCCTTTAAATATAAAGAGGAGATTGTCAAGCAATTTTGGCTGAGGCCCTGTTTGAGATTCTGGAGAGGCATCTGGAGAGCCATTTAAGGACCCAGCCAGATGAGGAATGATGGTACATTGAACAAAAACAACTTGCATGCTTAAAAAAAATAGGTGTTTGATTTCATAAGACTTACATCTTACCACTTTATAACTTGAAAATTTAAAAAAGCAGGGGAGAATTTAACAGACAAAAGACCCCAAATTTTCTCATAGCAAAAGAAACACATTCACTACAATCCAAAATCATTATTGGTCTTAAAACTTTGTGTTAAATTGATTTTGATAGTAATGGCTATGAATTTGGAATGGTGATCTTTCAAATAAATTCCATTTCCAAATAAAGCAATATGGTCATTGCCTCATCAGTGACTTACTGTATAGCATATCACCCAACCAATGATGAAGCAATATAATTTCTATCCTAATCACTGTTATATCAGTTCATCAGTGGGTGGATGACTCCAGAAGACAAAAGCAACTCACCATTTTCTATGGTAATAGTGCTATGAGATGTGAGAATTGCTGTTATTTTGTATTGTTCGCTTTAATTCTTTTACTGTAACTAGAATGTAAGTCATTGATTGAAGTGACCAATAAGCCTGAAATGTATTTGTTTATTTATTTATTTATTACATTTCTAGGCCACCCAACTCCAAATGACTCTAGGAGGGAGGGAGGGAGGGAGTGTTCTGGGGGAGGTTCTGGGGGAGGTATTGTGGCAGAGCCGAAGACCGTGGCAAAGATGGTGAGTAGACCAGTTCCTTGGAACCTCTCCGGATAAGGAGAGGACAGGAAATTGCCCACATGTATTCCAGACAGCTGCTCCTCATGAGGAGACCGCAGGACAATGGATTTCTATGGGTTTCAGCGCTGGGAGACAAAGGGGTTAGCCATCTTGCGCGCAACTGTGGTGGAGCCTTTTAAAGGACACTAAGTTTGCAAACCTCACTTTCTAATCACTTTCAGAAATTGCCTATTAACCATCTTAAAGCTATTAGAGACTTTCAGAATGACAAGTTTGAAAAGTCTTCAGTGGGTGAGTTTATCTTCAACTCTGAACAAAAGAAAAATTAATTATAAGTTTAAGAACTTAAAGAATTGGAAATAAACAGCAAAAAGCTAAATAAGATTTTGATCTTAGAAAGTAATAAATGGACTAAGGTTCCAGATAAAATTGGAATATTGAAACTTTACAGTAAGATTTTGGAATTAATGATAAAGAACAAACAGCTTCTCGTGAAAAATAGATCTGTTTTGGTTTTTGGAAGACAAAACTGAGATAAGTAATTTCATGATTTAAAAACTGGACATTAGAGGGAACTAAAGATTTTAGGTAGAGGAAAAAAATACAAGCCTATAAAATGTAAAACATTATAACAATGAAAATACTGAAGGAGCCTTTTGAAGAATGGAGTCAGAAATTAGTAGCCACAATATCAACAATGTCAGTAATGATGTCTGCTTCTATGGATAGACTATGTCCAAAAGATGTTACAGTCTTGAAGAAATGACAGATGTAGAACCAATTTTATTTGACAAGACAAAGATAGAGATGGTATCAAAGTAGGGGACTTCCGGTGAGAAGATGGCCGACTGAACACCCTGCTCGCAAGATCAGCAGGCAGACCCAACAGTGTGGATTCTTTTTGGAGGCACAAGCAGACTTTTCCTGTTGCCCTAGAGTGTTTTCATGGACAGAAAACACTCAGAATCATCCCATTTGTACTTCATAACGTCACCTTGTAGCCTGAAGATCGTCAATGGCGTTGGCACTATTCCAGTAAGAGGAGATGGGAGTCGGGGATGCCACCATTTCCAGACCACACTGCAGCCCCTTTGGGACACTAGGTCGAGCCTTTCTCATTTCTAAATCACCTAGTTTGTATAGTTTGTTGGACCCCAAGAGAGGTTTTTAACAAGAAGATACGAATCTCTTGGTGCATAATATTGTTTCTGGAAGAGTTTTTTTTAAAAAAAATTTAGCTGCTAGCTTGCTTTCCATTTAAAATTTAAGGAGGACTGAGAATAAATAGTCATCTCTCCGTTATTATTTTTCTATCTAGTTTGAAGGACTTAATATTTTCCTACACATTCAACTTGATGTTCTTAGTTTTTAGTTTTCTGTTCACTTGCCTTGGATGCTGTATTTTAGCCTCTGGAAGCCTTTTATTAACCCACTAGTTTATACACATCAGCAGAAGGTGCCAGACTTTACTGTCTGAATTATGGATGACCTTAAGAAAACAACCTTAGAGCTCCATGCCGAGCAGTCTGCTGACTTTAACGAGATTTTCCATGAAATTGTTCAAGCTACTTTACAAGAAGTACAGGATATTGCTTTTAAAATGTATCAATCAAGGATTTTCTGAAGGGAGAGAAAGAGATTCATCAAGGAGGAAGTATCTCTTCCAATTGTGAGAATCCAGATGGTGAAGAAACGACAGTCATGAAGGAGTTACAATTCAAGAAGAAGAATGGCTTGTTTATCACAGGATCTGTTTTGAGAATGAGATATCTCGGTCATGTGGGAAATTTTCTGTTGACTTTGTAGGGGAGACAGCTGGGTTTCTTGATTTGTCTATAAAAATCTCCTGTGTATAATATGGAGACAAATAAATGCTTTGGTTTATTTTGAGGTGGGATAAGAAATTAAGAGTAAATATGTGGATTGATTTCAAGGCTGTATGATGTTATTTTTCAGTAATGATTTAAAAGTTTGTTGTTATATGGAGATTAAATGCTTTAGTTTATTTTGAGGTGGGATAAAAATTAAGAATAAGTATGTGGATTGATTTTAAGGCAGTATGATTTTATTTTTCTGTAATGATTTAAAGTTTCTTGCAATGATTTAAAGTTTGTTTTTTAAGGTTTAATAGGGGTAAGATTGAAATAACAGTACTAAGCATAAAAGTAGATAATTTAAATGTTTTTAAAATGTTTTTACAACTTGATTGTTAATATAGAAATATAATATAGAAATTAAGAATAAGTATGTGGATTGATTATAAGGTTCTATGATTCTATTTTTCTCTAATGATTTAAAGTTTGTTTTTTAAGGTTTAATAGGGGTAAGATTGTAGTATTAAGCATAGGATAATTTAAATGTTTTTAAAATGATTATAATAATTTGATTGTTAACATAGTGGCCAGAAATACTGTATATAGAATAGTGATAGGAGGGAAACATTTTATAAATGAGTTTTTATGGGGGGGAGAAGTTGATTTGAAGGTTTATATATTTGTTTATTTTTAATATATATATAAGGGTAAGAAGCATTTTCTTTTATTGATTTACATAATGTCCATGGAATGATTTATAGAAATAATGTGTTTTTGGTTAAATATAGAGAAAGGGATTAATTATGGGAATTGCTATATATTGTTGTTGAAAGTTGGAAGTCACTTCTTATGTAATCTTTAAAATTCTTTTTCTTGTGTTTTTCACTTCTTTTTTTCTTTTTTCTTTTTTCTTTTTTGTAGTTTTTTCTTTTTTATTGTAGTTTTTATCTATGCTCTAAACTTAATAAAATTCTTTTCAAAAAGAAAAAGAGATGGTATCAAAGTAGATTTACAACTGACAGGCCAAGAGAATGACTTGAAAAAGGATGTTTCACTGGATCTACAAAAGAAATTGGCTGATGTTTTAAAATTCAAAAGGGAAATACAAATGATAAACCAAGAGAGTGACCTATACATTTTTTTCCTATTGGATTTACAAAAGAGGCTTTTTAAAGCCTTGAAGAACTCTGTGCGATGGGACAAAGAAGAATTGAAGAGAAATCAAGTCCTATGACAATATTTGAATAAACTAAAGATTAAGACTCTTAGAAGTAAAAGGAAGGAATATAAGGTTGGTTTATTTGATCAAGGTTAAAACAAGATATGTTGTTACCTCTGGCAACCCTTTATGGACTTTCTGCTGACACCAGGACTGAAAAGATGATGCTTTATGAATTTGTCTATAGATAAGGGATGGAATATGGGATGAAGAGAGAATTGTTTGTAGAGAGGGTGAAGAGTCGCTAAATTTGTTTATATTTGTTATGATGAAAGTTGGAAGTCACTTCTTTATATATTTCTTTTCTCTTTATTATATTCTTACTTTCTTCTTTCGTTCTTTCTTTTTTCTTTCATCTTCTCTTCTCTTTCCTTAAGTTTAGTTTGCATTAGATTTTACTATTATAATCAAAATTCTTAATAAAATTATGGGATTTCATTGGTGTTGCCTGGAAATGGTTTGTAATTGCCTTCTTCTGGGACATGTTTTCCACTTCCCACTTCAGCCCACATGCCAGTCATGGACTTAGTGCCAAAAGCTCCATTAAAATTAGGGATTTGGAGAGGAAGGTAGAATAATGCAGTTCCTGGATTCTTTCTAGGCAGATGCAATTGACAAACCTGCAGCCCACCAGCCTTTGTTGTGAAGGATGAGCAACAAGATATGACTTAATACTGACTATGACAGATTAGAAAGTTGTTTCCATTTCTAATGCCAAGCTGGAGGCTATGTTTCAGCTGCCTGAAGATCTTTTGTTGAAGTTCAGTGTGTTTCAAAGTAGAAACATTATAGTCAGAAGTGAGCATGATTAAATTCAATGGTGCTTACTCCCAAGTAAGTATTTATTAGATTGCAATCCTGTCTCATAATGGCATTGTGAGATTTTATTACTAGTTTAATGATAAGCAAAATGCATGTGGAGAGGAGTAGAGCACAAATAAATACAATTTATATTATACAGCACCATGTCCCTATTTCTCATCCTGATATATTGGCAGGAATAATATCTTAGGCCAACCCTGAGTCTTCTGTACATCTCTGACTTCACCTACTTTCTGTCTAAAAGAACATAGAATGCTCTGGGCAGAGAAGTGTCTCACTGATCATCAGGTGTCAAAATATGTGCTATGTTGCATGATAGCAATTCTCTCTGCTCTTTTTGATTGTGGAGGATGGGATTATGGTCATTCATCCAGTTACATACCTTCCTGATACTACTTTTTTTTTTTTTTACAGAAGAGGAAGTCCATTAAAATAAGTATGTCCATGACTAGTATGTTTAAAATGATGGGGAAAACACTTTAAAAAAACATTATTTTAGGTTTTGCTCTTAGCTGGTTTGAAACTGAATGCAGGCAGTAGTAGTAGTAAAGTTGTGTTCATTCTGATTTTTTGTGCAACCTGTTAGAATATTTTCTATAATCCATTTCCAGATGATATTTTATTTATTTATTTATTATTTATTATTTACATTTAAATGACCACCCATCTCCCCCAAACGGGGGACTCTGGGCGGCTTACAATAAAAATTAAGATTAAAATACAAGTATACAATTACAAATTATTAATATGATATAAATAAACATAAAATCCAATCTGATGAATCAATCTCGAACAATGGGGAGGGCATTATGGTACTAACCACCCCCAGGAGGAGCTATTATTTATTTATTTTTATTATTTTATTTATTATTACGTTTATATCCCGCCCATCTCCCCCACAAGGAGGGACCCTGGGCGGTATTACCTTTCCCCTCCCACGCTAGGCAGCAGAACCAGGTTTTCAGATCTTTCCAGAAGGCCGGGAGGGAGGAAACCCACCTCAACTCTGGGGGCAAGATATTCCAAAGGGCGGGCACCACTGCAGAGAAGGCCCGCCTCCTGGACCCCACTAAATGAAATTCCCTTATTGATGGGGTCCGTAGCAAGCCCTCTCTGAATGATCAGATGGGATGGGTCGATGTTATGGGGATAAGACGGTCCCTCAGGTATCCTGGCCCCATGCCATGTAGGGCTTTAAAGGTAATAACCAACACCTTGAATTGGACCCAGAAGCAAACCGGCACCCAATGCAGCTCACGGAGCAAAGGTGTTATGTGTGCTGATCTTGGTGCACCTAAAATTGCCCGTGTGGCCGCATTCTGTAGCAGCTATAGCTTCCGGATATTCCTCAAGGGTAGCCCCATGTAGAGGGCATTGCAGTAGTCTATGTGGGAGATGACAAGGACATGAGTGACCGTTCGGAGGGCATCGTGGTCCAGGAATGGGCGTAACTGGCGCACAAGCCGAAGCTGCGCAAAGGCCCTCCTAGCCACGACTGCCACCTGCTCTTTGAGCAGGAGTCATGAGTCCAGGAGGACCCCCAAGTTCTGCCCCGGCTCCGAATGGGGCAGTGCCACCACATCCAGAACCAAAGATGACAACTTCTCGGATACCGTGGGGCCATCAATTCACAGCCACTCGGTCTTGCCAGGGTTCAGCTGAAGCCTGTTGTTCCCCATCCAGGCCCCTACAGCCCCCAGGCACTGAGACAGGGTGGCAATCACATCACTTACTTCACCTGTGATGGAGATATACAATTGAGTATCATCAGCATATTGATGATACCTCATCCCATGGTGACGGATGATCTCACCCAGTGGTTTCATGTAGATATTAAATAGGAGAGGAGAGAGGACCGAACCCTGCGGCACCCCACATAAGAGGGGTCGCGGATCGGATCTCTCCTCCCCTATCACCACCAACTGGGAGCAGCCCCGGAGGAAGGAGGTGAACCAGCGCAAAACTACACCACCCACCCCCAACTCCCTAAGCTGCCCCAAAAGGATACAATGGTATCGAAAGCCGCTGAGAGGTCCAAGAGAGCCGAAGATTGCCTGTCCTCTGGTTCCCGTCATAATATCCCCTGCCCATCACCACCTTGATCAAATTACCTGCCCCATGCCCCCAGAGTTTCCCGGCCTGGTCACCTCCACTCCCGGACCCTCAGAAATCCTGGGTCTAAGCAGGGGTCCCCTCCTCCATGTATCCATCCTTTGACACACAATTTCTCCTAGGCAATGGTAGGGCCCACAGCACACCAGCTCACGCTCTCGGCGCTGGCAAGCCCCAACCACCCCACACACCCTACACACTCTCACTGTGCCCCCTTTGGCCTCTCTCACTAGCCACAGCGGGGCAACACAGTCACTCCTACCTATCCTGTCTCCCACTCAGGGATAGGCATTCTCACATAACTCATACAACCCTGGACCCCCTCTCGTGACTCTCACTCACGGAGGGGAACACCACACTCACACTAAGGGACCCTGCAAACCCTCTGCCGCCCTAATAGATTGGGGGTGATTTTGTTATATATTTACAATACTGCAATATTATAAGGTATAGCTCATGAAATTATCATATCATATCATGAAACATGCTGATAGTTCTTTCACAGCAAAGCTGTATTTTGTATCTAATATTTGAGGAAGCAAATTGTTCCTAGTTTGAGAGGTGTGTTACGAATTGTGTCTACAGGTAGTCCTCGTTTAGTGATCTTATTTTATTAGTTATTTTATTTAGTTACCTTATCCAATCCCACCATCTATTTAGTTACCTTATCCAATCCCACCATCTATTTAATTAGCTTTCCAGCAATTTCTCACATTGCCATAAATTGTTGATGGCTCCATCAAGATCTCAAGTGCAAAGTGAAGTAAAAAGAACCATTAAGTTTTGCTTTAGATTGATATAGCCTGGAAGTTTGGGATGGGGTGTGTGTGGGGGTTTTTTACTGTCCTTTTGCCACTACTATCTTCACAGAAACATGTATGATCTCTTATTATTACTTATCAAAACCAGTGGTTTAAATTAAGCCACCATTATTCAGGGAAATTTATGGTCCCACACAGCGTTTTTTCTCATGTCATTTTATTGCTCAGATCCAAATGTGACACACAGATTTTAAAAGTTCATGTTTTTTCTTAATCAACCTATGAATATATAAGTTATGCCCTTCTTCATAATATAATTGCAATAGAAGCCTGTCCTTTCCTCAATACAAAAGACCTTTGCAAAGAAGGATAGGCATGGGCAGAGTAGATCATAGTATCAAATAATCAGGACATCAAAAACTACAGGAAGTTTAATCTCCCTCAAATCACACCTGGTTTGGCCCCTGGACACTAAAAATCCTTGCTACGACAAAGATGCAAACCCCAAATTCAAACATTGTTGTCATTCTTCTGATTTAAGGCTACCAAATCTGGGCTGAAAACTTCCAGATGACCACCAGATGCCAGCAAAGAGTTAGAGTTTTCTGTACTTCCTTGCTGCCATCTATTGGTCAGCTGGAGTTTTGCAGCCAAGATCTGATAGACCTACTTTGATCACTGTATGTATAACAACTAAGAAGAAAGTTCATTCAAGAGTGTACATACTACTATTAAAAGCAAGCCAGCACATACAGGCCCTTTCATCTAATTTAACTCCTGATTTAATTAGGCCTCATATTAAAAACTTACCAAGGGAGCTTAAGAGGCAAGAATTATAAATGATTGGATATCATTCAATCCAGGGACCTTCCTGGAGCTATAACAGATACTGTGCAGCTGGCTGATAAATAAATAGATCAATCTGAATGCACTTTCGGGAGTCCGGCTGATTTCATTATATTTATTTTGGTCTCGGGTGCATCACCCACTGCTTTGGAAGTAGTACAAACAAAACAAAAGAAAACAAATACATACTTGGGAAAGAAGACAGGAAAACAAATTGTTTACCATGCAAACAGATATAATTGTATCAGCACAGTAATAGCTTCTTAATGACGTAGTCTATCATAGGAGCAGGTCAATGTTGCCTTTGGGTGAAGAAGGGCAGGGTACCAATCAGTATAGCAGTTCACTTAGCCATTGGAATTGTTTTTTTAACTTTTTATACTGCAACTTTCAGATTTCCATTAAATAGAGTCTGAGTTAGAGAGGTATGTCTTTAGTAATCCAGGGTAAAAAGAGTCTATTTGACATCTGATAATAAAAAAAACTCTCTGGCTAGGCATGCGTGTGGGTAAGTGGGAACTCTTGACCAAACAAACTAAGGCTATGGAGAAATAGGAAAGCAAGGGACCATTTAAGAATTCACCTATAATTCAATCACAGAATATCCACTCAATTTAGCAATGCCATTTTTGAATTATGGGAATTGAAAGCCAACCCATCTGGAAGACAATCAGATGGGTAGAGCCACAGTGGATTTTCTAATCAGAGCAAGGCTAAACAATCAATGGCCTTCATACATAGCTGAACTACAACTCCCAGAATTTCTTTTTTTACCATTGATTAGGTTCACTGAGACTGCTGGAAAATGTAGCTCTGTCTCATCTAGAGAGAAACCAATTGCCCAACCTGTAATTAGAGCCCAGACAAGAAATTGTGTCAGTGCTAGCCATAATCTAGCACTTACTCTTTTCTCCAGGGCTGGTTCCAATCGGTGCTGGGGGGCAGGGAGAGGTTGGGCCTGACGCCCTTGCTTTGTGGGGTGCCTGACGGCTCTACCCTTTCCCCAGTTCTATTTAACATCTACATGAAGCCCTGGGCAAGTGTATGGCCAGCCCCTGGGTTCCTGTAAGAATCTGAGATCCCATGCTGCCCAAAGAGAGACTCAGACGGAGGTTTCAAAAGGAAAACAGCTTTTATTATTTGGCCAAGCAAAAAGCTGGGTGAGTTACACACACACATGGAGTTTAATAGCAGATTATATAGGTTACAGAGAACAAAGAAATTTACATTTCTAGTATAGGAACCAATCACACAATTTGCAGGCAATTGAATTTTATTATCACCTCAATTTCTGGGCAGGCAGTAATTGGCAAGAAAAATATTTGGCAATTCTTTTGATAAGAGACAGCAGCACAAACCAGCTTTGATCTTAGAGACCTTGGGGCCGTCTGGTTCTGCCTTAATTAACAGGTTACATTTCAAAGGAAAACATTCACACTCCTTCTTATCTCTCCTTTACAATGGGGCTTCTTTCTTAATGAGGCTTTTGCTCTCTAAACAAATAGACTAGTGTGAAAGGAAGGAATTACTATGTTTACAAAAGGAAAGTTCATTACAAATGCTAAAGGTGTTTCTTGTGTATACTAGAAATGCTAAAAGCTACAAATGTTTATTAGAACTTCTAAACTATAAACTACAAGGGGGGGGGGCTGGGCCTAATACAAGGTCATCCATCAGCATAGGGTGCGGTATCATCAGTACGCTGATGATACCTACTGGTACATCTCCCTCCTGGGCTAACCAAGCAATTGTGCCTGGAGGCTGTGAAGGTCTGGATGTGGGAGAACAGGCTTTGGCTTAATTCTGGCAAGACCAAGTCGCTGTGTGTTTTAAGGTCCCCTGGTTGCAGGTATTTTCCACCTTTAATTCTGCATGGGGGTGCACTTCCCCAGTCAGAGTTGGTGTACAATTCGGGGGTCCTCCTGGACTCTCGGCTCCTGCTTGAAGAGCAGGTGGCAGCTGTGGCCAGGGTGGCTTTTGCACATTCCTGGACCAGGAGGTCTTGTTCGTGGTGACTCATGCCTTAGTCACCTCCCGTTTGGATTACTGTAACACGCTCTACATGGAGCTGCCCTTGAAGAGTATTCAGAAGCTGCAGCTTTTTGCATTTCTCGTTATGCCCATGTAACACCTCTGCTCTATGAGCTGCATTGGCTCCCGGTAGGCTTCTGGGTGCAATTCAAGGTGTTGGTCATCACCTAAAAGCCTTCCATGGCATAGGGCCTGGCTACATGCGGGACCGCCTATCTCCTGTTGTTTCTGCCTGCCCCACCAGAACTAGTAGAGAGGGCATGCTCCAGGCCCCTTCTACTAAAAAATGTCATCTTGTTGGACTCTGGAGTCATGTCTTCTCAGTGGTGGCACCTGCCCTGTGGGACAGCATCCCCCCGGAGATTTGGATGACCCCAATCCTGTTAGCCTTTCGCAAGACATTGAAGACGTGGCTGTTCCCGCAGACATTTGGGTCAGGATGAAGATGAGCTCTGCTACTATGGATGGTTAATAGTTAATTGTTTATCCTTGGGCACTGAGGATTATGTTGGGGGTGTTGTTTTTAATCTTGTAAGCTGCCCAAAGTCACTTGGTAGCTTACAAGATTTTTTTTTTATATATATATATATATATATATATATATATATATATATATATCCTTATTTTTAAAATTTATTTATTTTCTATCCCGCCTTTATTATTATTATTATTTTTTATAAATAACTCAAGGCGGGGAACATACCTCATACTTCTTCCTCCTCCTATTTTCCCCACAACAACAACCCTGTGAGGTGAGTTGGGCTGAGAGAGTGTGTGACTGGCCCAAGGTCACCCAGCCGGCGGGACTAGAACTCTCAGTCTCCTGGTTTGCCACTGGCTCCTTCCTAGGGCTGAGAGAATGTGATTGGCTCAGGGTCACCCAGCTGGCTTTCATGCCTAAGGCGGGACTAGAACTCTCAGTCTCCTGGTTTCTAGCCCATTGCCTTAACCACTAGACCAAACTTGCAATCTTATATAATATATATATATATATATATATATATATATATATATATATATAGTCAAAATGAGCACTTCTGTGTAGAAAAGCACAATTACAATCCTCATGGCAAAAATCTAGTCACAATAAAGGTATACTTGTCAGACTACTCATTATTGTAAAGATGTGCACTACAACCTGTGTCCTTGGGAAAGTGCTCAGGAGTGTCCCAGGGCATGGTAAAAAAAATCAATATTGGCAGTTGTGATGATGTGATTGAAGCTCCATCTGTTTTTTATGTCCATGTGTTTATATGCAAACACATAAAAATCAGACAGAACTTCAATCACATAATCGTGGCTGCTATCTTAATTTTTTTACCACACCCTTGGAAGTTTTATTGCTAGTTACAGAAGGAGAGCTATTATTTTCTCACCACATTTTATAGAGTCAAATTCTATTCCATTTGATTCTGATTCCAGAGTTATCCATCAGTGATATGAGAATTATTAGCCAGCCTCTTAAGAGAATGGAGAAAAAGAGGACAATGGGACTTCTCAAAATAATTTCAGTGGCTTTCTTAAACGTTTACAGTTTTCTGTGCTGTTCTATTCATTTATCATCAAATTACTTGAAAAATTTATACATAAAAAAATGAGCTGGGGGGAAAAAGACTTGAATATAAAATTATTCAAGGCCATGAGGCAGAAAATAAACAAGAAAAAGAAAGGAAGGCTTTCTGTACTGCCAATTCCGCACTCCTGCACAATCTGCTGACAGGTACAGCAAAACTCTTGAAGCTTAAAGGAAAAAAGTCTATGTGTGCTATTTACACACACAGCAATGAAAATATTCATCTGGAGTAACAGATTGCAAAGTTGGATGTCTAGCTGAATGTATGTATTACTTTGCTCATGAAAGGAAGGTACCCTGCCCTGGTGTTTACATACATGTGTGCACACCCATGGATGTGTATCCATGTGGATGAGCAGCAGACTTTCTTCAGACTTCAGGCTCAGCAACAGGGATGACAGTGGAGTCAGACAGCAGGAACCAACCAGAGAGGGCAGCTCCCGTCTATAAAACCCAGACCCAAGCAACAGACTCCGTTTGAACAGCCTGAGTCAGTTCAGCAGCATACAGATTTAGCACCTGGCTTCTGCCGGCATCCAAAAAGAGATCCACCTTAGATTTTGCATTTATACTCCAGTGCTTATTTTAGGTCCATTTATTCTAGGATTATTCTTTGTATTTTAAATATTTCTTTCTATAAAGAGTTAATAATAGGGCTGATTAGAGAAGAAGAATTTTGCACTGAGCCAGGGAGAAGTGAGAAGAGGGTAAGGAATTAAAGAAGTAAAGAAAGTGGGAGAGGAGGAATTGCATTATTTCAAGAGGGAGCTTATCCCAAAGGATGGGTACAGAAGGGAAAAATGAAAATTAATCAAGGCATTTTGTATAGACTGAATATTTACAGAAGATTTGCAGATTTTCTAGCAACCATGAAAAGGCTGTTTAGAAATAATTGTACAGCTAGTTAAATCTGAATAAATAATGGAGCCAAATATTAAGGGCATGATCAGTAAAGAAGAAAAAAATGGACCTGATCCAAGATAGAGAAGTTAATCAGATCTATGCAATTGAGCCCAAAAAGCGCTATTGCTATTATTCTAACAGTCTGATCTAATGTTGAGAGAGAGAAATAGCTTCTTGTCTGCCTAGAGCATCATATTGCCATACTTCTGGAAAATCATCAAACGTCTAAGAACCTTAATCAATGGAGAGGAATACTACATACTTCAGCAGCTTCATGGATGGCTCTCTGCTGGAGAACATCAAGCCATGGGATAGGGACCTCAACCAGACTGTCCTCCACACCCGAGATGAAGAACTTGCTAAGGCTGAGATTGGGGTTCTGGCTGCTATCCTGGTGGTGACTGTGGTGGGAAACCTGGGTGTCCTTCTGGCCATGTATCGCCTTCGGAAGAAGATGAGTCGGATGCACCTTTTTATCCTCCACCTGGGCTTGACAGACCTTGGGGTAGCCCTCTTCCAGGTGTTTCCCCAGATGATTTGGGAAATGACCTATCGTTTCCAGGGTCCTGATCCACTCTGCAGGGTTGTCAAGTACCTGCAGGTGCTAAGTATGTTTGCCTCCACATACATGCTCATTGCCATGACACTGGATCGCTACATGGCTGTGTGCCACCCACTGCGTACTCTACAGCAGCCAACCTGCCAGGCATACCTGATGATTGGAGTCACTTGGCTACTAAGCTGCTTGCTTAGCATACCTCAGCTGTTCATCTTCTCAGTAAGGGAGGTCCGCCAAGGTTCTGGGGTGCTGGATTGCTGGGCAGAGTTCAAGTACCCTTGGGGTGCAAAGGTGTACATTACATGGATGACTTTGTCTGTCTTTGTGCTGCCTGTGGCCATCCTCTCTCTGTGTTATGGCCTCATCTGTCATAAGATCTGCAAGAATCTCAGAGGAAAGACACAAAGGTGTGGTGGTCCCTCTGCAGCGGATGCGATTTCATACACAGCCACTGACCAGAATGGAGCAGAAGGGTGCCACTCTGGCTCCCGGGTGAGCAGCGTGCGTACCATCTCCCGTGCCAAGATCCGCACTGTAAAGATGACTTTTGTCATAGTGATGGCCTATGTTGCCTGTTGGGCACCTTTCTTCAGTGTACAGATGTGGTCAGTGTGGGACAAGAATGCACCAAATGATGGTGAGTCACTTTTAATTGGAGGGACAGGGTACCAGTTTAAGAAGTTCAATCTGCTGCCAGAATCATTCATTCATTCATTCGTTTGTTTGTTTGTTTGTTTGTTCGTACGTACGTACGTACGTTCATAGTCAGTGCAATTACTGGATTTCAATCAGGATTTCAGATGGAACAAGTATGGATTTTCTCTCAAATCCATCTCAGCAAAACAGGGAATTAGGACAGATTTTAAAAATACAATACATGCAACAATCCTATATCACTCTTGCCTATATAAACTCTTTACCCACTCCTGTTTTATGTCCATAAGCTGATAGAAAAATCTATCACCATTCACCATGCCTTGATATCGGGCAAGAAGGGAAGAAAGGTGGATCTTCTAGTACATACCTAGATATCTTGCACCATCTTGGTAACGCAGAGCGCTTCAGCTGCCACAAATATTCATACAGGAATATGTACTGTAATGTTTGCACTGCTCTACATCCCCATCTTTTATTAAGGCAGGCTTGAAATTATTTTGAACAGAAAGAAAATTGTGGGTAAGTTGATTTTGATCCTTTCTGGTTATTTTTTAAAAAAGCACACATTTCAATATTATTACAAAATCCACATGTGCCTAAATTGTGCCTTTGAAATAAAATCATGAATGACAGGCTAGAGAAAAAAGTGGTTGTTTACATACACATACAAAAGTGGACAGATTACATCTGTCTATTACAAATATGTGTGAATATGTAGTTATGACTGTACATATGTATTACAAATTTCCTTAAGTTCTTTATAGAACTACAAGCAAATTATTCTTAGCTATGTTACCTACAACCCTTTATCAAATACTGTATTTTTAAATTAAAAATAACAATGTGTTTGGAGATTATAATTAAAAGTAACAAACACTTTAGAAAAAGCATAATCACTAGCTTAAGGTTTTAAATTAAAACTCAAAATAACAAGATTTACCAAATTGCAAAGGGGGGGGGGATGAATAATTGTTCCAATACTTATAGGGCTAGGTTTAGACCTTCAAAGGCTTGAATTCTAATCCTTTGCTGGACATACAAAGAAGGCACCCTATTAGCATTATATTTTAAATGCATGTGTGAAGAACACTTGCTCTATTTATGCACATATCAAGATTCAAGCCATTCCCAGCTACTGCTGCATATGCGTCTAAGATACAGAGTGACTTTTGTCACATGCATATGTGACACATCCAAAACAGCCCTGCTTTCACTGTCCTTCCCAATGTGCACAGGAATGACAACGGATCACTAAGGCAGATTTGTGTACCTCTTCTATCTAATATCCCACTCAGCCTTGTCTTTCTATTCAGCCCAAGTTATATAATCTTTGGAGTTCATATAATCCAGTGTTTCTCAAACTTGGCAACTTTAAGATGGGTGGACTTCAACTCCTAGAATTCCAATACTGGCTGGGGAATTCTGGGAGTTGAAGTCCACCCATCTTAAAGTTGCCAAGTTTGAAAAACATTGCTATAATTTGATTCTGCAGACAAGGGAATCTGGATGAAAATATTGCAGGTGCTGAATACTAACCTCCTATTTTCTGGACACTCCTGGTGGGTTGTGACTGCATATAACCTGACAGGTTGAAGTGGAAAAGAGCACTACTCACCCTCTTACCAGGAGCCTCTTGTTCTCAGCATCCCTCCAGGTATTATAGATTAAATGGAAAGATCTAAAAAAAGTGCATGTGGAACCTAAAGGAAGTGTGTTTTGTCATCTTGTAAAAATTACTTGTACTTATGAACATAGTTGCTTCTATTATAGTGTTCCTGTCGCCTTTTGGCATTACAGGAGCTTGAATACTCCAGGTTGCTGGTGAAGAAATAGCCAATAACTAAGGAGGGGCGTGGTGGCTCAGTGAGTAGGACGCCAGGCTTGTCGATCGGAAGATCGCAAGTTCGGAGGTTCGAATCCCTAGCCCTGCGTGCAGAGTGAGCTCCTGCACTCGCCCCAGCTCTTGCCAACCTAGCAATTCGAAAGCATGCAAATGCAAGTAGATTAATAGGTGGGTAATACTTCGGTGGGTAGGTAACAGGGTTCCGTGCGCGTCATGCGGCCACATGACCGTGGAAGCGTCTTTGGACAACGCTGGCTCTTCGGCTATCAAACAGAGACGAGCACCGGCCCCTAGAGTCGGACACGACTGCACAAAATGTGCGGCGGGAACCTTTACCTTTACCTTAAGGTGATGGAAGATCAGTCTGTTCACTGTGAATTTTTCCCCATCATCTTCCTTTGTTCTCTGGATTGTAATTCCATTGTTTAAATATATAGTTTTGTTTTATACAGAGTTCAATCTCCAGAACGTGTTGAGTTTGACTGGGCTCTGGATGTGCCAAAGTCTGGCATGCTATTTTTAGTAAGTTGGTTTTAACAGCTATGTGTCCTTGATATTGGAAAGAAGTGGAGTGCTTGTTAGAGAAGGACCACTCCCTGTCAAGTATCAAGCAGCAACGCTTCTTCCAGCAAGAAACAATCTTAATCCCCTAGTGCTATTGCCTGTCCAATTCTGTTTATTAGAAAAGCCCAAAATTTCCCTTGGGTTTTATTAATCCATACTGTCACACTTTCTGGAGATTGCAAGAATGAAAACTAAAAATTCATAGTTCAAAAGACATTCAGATGGACCACTAACAATTTTGGGGGGAAATGTCTACCTCTTTCAGTGGGCTTGCATTGTAATGATTTGGGGTGTTGAAACACAAAAAGCTCCAGCATACTGACCAGCGTTTATTTCTCACAAGTTTTGTTTCCAATTGCATTCATTTCACAAAGGAACTCAAGAAGGAGTCTGAATTACTGTATTTTCTTCCTCTCCTGTGTATGTATATGCCACTTTATTATGTCAGCTTTATTTCCTTAAGTTCAACATCCTTCATTTTTATTCCCCACAAACCTCAAGAAACTGCAGTAAGTGAGAACATGCTGGAGAAAAAAATGCTATATTTTCTGTGAACGGCGAGGTTTTACTAAACAGAATTGGGACTCAGAAGAGGCAGAACACCATCTTTCCACCAGAATAAATCAACTGCTCATCTCCTGAGCTACACAAGAAAATTCTTGTTACACATGACGGACCACATTTCTGGTTCCCCTAGTTCAAGCGATAGAGACAGGGAAATATGCATTTTTAGAGACAGGGTATTCACTGTCTTCCTAAAACTCTTCCTGATATAATTGGCTGTTATTTTTCAAATGACTGAAGTACAATGCCCATTTGAGTTCTACCCTTAGGTTGTCCTACTTTTCCATGGGGAGGATCTTATTTATGTAAATCGTTTTACAGATTTTTCAAAGAATTATGTGTGAAACTGCTTGAGTCTGATGCATGTGTCTGATAGTGACTTACCATATTGAGCTTTAACAAAATAACAATGTTTGCATGATATTTTAGACCAGGCGTGTCCAACCCATGGTCTGCGGGCCGCATGCAGCCCTGAACAGCTAGTAATGCAGCCACATAAGGGCCAAGGGATTGAATCATTGCCAATTCCAGGAGTTCCTTAAAAGTATGGATGCTGATTATGGGGACATCTTTTACTTTTCTGAAGCAAGGTGGCTAAGTCAGGGTAAAATGCTGAAAAGATTTTATGATTTGCGAAATGAGATCAAGTCGTTTATGGGATCAAAAAGAAAATTTCTGCCAGAACTTGAAGATGAAAAATGGCTCACAGATTTAGCATTTTTTGGTGGATTTGACCGCTCATTTAAATGAGTTAAACATGTGTCTTCAAGGTGAAAACCAACTTATCACTGCAATGTTTCAAACCATAACAGCATTTGAAATGAAACTAAAGTATGGCAAGCTCAAGTTATGGAAAATAATTTTATACATTTTAATATGTTGGCTAACCACAGTCCTGTGAACAGTGAGAAATATGCAGCCTTGCTTTTCGGTTTGATACAGGAATTTGAGAACAGGTTTCAAGATTTCCGGAAAAATCATCAATATTTTGGTATATTTTCGACTCCATTTTAAGTTGACATTACCTCTGAATCTTCAAATGGAAATGCATAGAGTTGCAATCAGATATTCAACTCAAAGAAAAAATTGATCATGTCTCTCTACTGGACTTTTATAAGACCTATCTTCCCAGAGAAAAATATCCCTCGCTTCACAATCACGACATCACAATCATGACATCACTTTTTGGCAGCATGTACATTTGTGAGCAACTATTTTCAAGGATGAAGCACACAAAGAGTAAAATTAGAATTAAAATTTCTGATGAGCACCTTGAGAACTCACTGAGGATTGCAACCACTTTCATCGAACCAGACATTGATGCATTAGTTTCACAAAAACAAGGTCAAATATCCCACTAGTTTTATGTTGCCCTCGTTTTTTAAATTTTATAATAAAAATATAAAAAAATAAATGAAGTTTTATTACTTATATACATTAACTATATTATATATTTTATGTGTGGCCCAAGACAATTCCTCTTCACTCAATGTGGCCCAGGGAAGCCAAAAGGTTGGACACCCATGTTTTAGACATTAAAAGGACAATCCCCCTTATTTGTTTGTGTTTGTGTGTGTGTGTGTGTGTGAGAGAGAGAGAGAGAGAGAGAGAGAGAGAGAGAGAGAGAGAGAGAACCACTAGATGTCAGCAAACAATTTAAACAACAACAATCTCTTTGCTGACATCTAGTGGCCTTTTGGGTTGTTGTTAAACATTCAGTTGCTTGTGACTGTGTAATCTTGATTCTTCACCTTCTTCTCCTCCTTCTTCTCCTCCTCCTTCTCCTTCTGGATCTTGAAACACCACTGTGTAATCTTGATTGCATATATATAATTAAGATTACCAGATCTGGTATGCAGGCACATACGGAAAACTCTGATAGCCTGCACTCAGAAAGGAAGAATAAATAGACAGATCTTTCAAGAATACAGATTATTGGGGCAATTCTTACCTCTATCTCAAATTTCATAGGTACTGAGAGAGTTTGTAGTTTGCCAGTGGCAAACCAGCCAGACAGAAGTGAGGGAATAAGACCATTAACACCTCTCCTATCACTTCCTACCAGTATGCTTTAATGGTTTGTCTTTTCCCTCCCACTGCACACAGCGAGAAGAACTTTAGAGCAGCCCCAGGTGTGTATCTTCAGGTACATGAGTCCTTTGCTCTTCAGGGCCTTGAACCAGTTACAAGCCTGAACAACAGGAGCCTCTTTTGTTGTTGTTGCTTTTACGATTGTTAAACAACCTGGAGTCAGAAATCTCTGCCAACCAACTGCAAAGCACCCAAATGTCTTTCTTTTGCCCACATCTGGTGTAAAAGTTGTCAAAATTCTTCCCAGCATTTGCACATTCCAAATGGGAGATCTGTGGCAAGAAGGTGTTAGAAGGAATCTTACCAAGGTTCGTCCCAAGCCGGGAATGAATTGACGCAGGCAGTTGCTGGAACAGAGGTTTGCTGGTTTATTTCCCAAGAGCATATACAGAGTGCAAAGTACGGAGTATGCTGGTTGGAAGGTGGCCACACCTGTATTTCCCCCACAGGCCATTTATATAGGAGAGCTTGGTCATTGCTATGCAAAGGTGTTCCCATCCCCTAGGAACTTGAGAGAAGTGTAATTTGCCGGCTTTCCGAGAGGAGGCGCTCTGTGGTTGGGCCCCCTGCTGTTTGTGTTTCCTGTCTGTGTTCCCTGCGGGCTGTGGCTTTGTCTACTGCTTGGAATGTGCACCTTGGAAGGAATCTTTTGTTATTCAATTATGGAGATCTGTTTGGCTGGGGAAGAAGGTCTACCTGAATGGGCTGGCTAAGTTCTATGAATGAGCTGACCTTTTGTGTTCCAAGGTTTCCGATTGAATTGGAAGGGAATCCTTTGTCTGAGCAGTTGGGCTTCCTTTTCCATCTTAATCTCTGGCATTATCAAACTCATTCTGTTTTGTAACCTTTTTTTTAACAATTGGGGCTTCCTTTACCTGTTCTGGGGGAAGACAACATGGAGGGCAGGGAGAGATCTTAATTTATCCCAACAAAGGCAAACTCTCTTATAAAAAGCTTGTCTATCATTTTGTTATCTTTCTGTGAAAGGCAAGGTAAACAGGGTAAAAATTTGTCCCTCAGAAAAAATTCCAAGAAGCTTCAGGGTTCCCTGAATCACAGGGGGAAAACAAATGTGCTCATGCATTGAAATGTTTAGAAATCGGTCCATTGCTGGGGCTGGACGTATACCACATCAAACAGACGGCACACACACCTCGTGGGCTTTAAAATGGAAAGTGGGCTACTGATGATAATACGAGAAACATTGTTAGTAAGATCTATGGTAATAATAGCCCTGTGATACCTTTTGTTATTTTGAACTGCAAGAATTTGAGAGGCCCCTCATTTCCTTTTTATGTTAATATTCAGAATAACATAATTAACAGCAGCTTCACCACAAAGCACCCTCAGAACATCATACCAACTGGATGTACATAACTAAAATAAGTGCACTTGATTTTAATTCTCATGTAAACTATTTTATAGTGGGGCGTGGTGGCTCAGCGGGTAAGACGCCAGGCTTGTCGATCGGAAGATTGCAAGTTCGGAGGTTCGAATCCCTAGCCCTGCGTGCAGAGTGAGCTCCCACACTAGCCCCAGCTCTTGCCAACCTAGCAATTCGAAAGCATGCAAATGCAAGTAGATTAATAGGTACCACTTCGGTGGGAAGGTAACAGCGTTCCGTGTGCGTCATGCCAGCCACATGACCGCGGAAGCGTCTTTGAACAATGCTGGTTCTTCGGCTAACAAACGGAGATGAGCACCGGCCCCTAGAGTCGGACACGACTGCACAAATGTGCGGGGGGAACCTTTACTTTACCTTTAAACTATTTTATGGCGCAAATGGCAGTTCTTAAGATTTTAAAATTAGCGTGAAGGAAAATTTCAGGAATATATTTCAAGGTACTAATTCAGTCTTTACAAATGTAAAAAAGTGCAAAATAATTGCACTATTGTTTTCAGTTTTTTTTAATCTTCCCTTTCTCTATACTTTTTACAGTTTTCTATAATCCTTGGAACACATCCCTTTATCGATTATGATTTGTGTGTATTTTTGAAGTTCTAAAAATATATGACTAATGCTGGGGTGAGCAACCTTTGAGTGATTGAGGACCACAGTGCAGCCTCTGGACCTCCTGGAGAGCTGCAGGAGATGAAGAGTCATGTGGGTGTGATTGCCTTCTTTTCAAATCATTTTGGGGAGCTTGGTGGTACAGTTTAGAGTTGAAGTGGAAGCAGGAGGCCGCTGAGAACCATACACTACGTTTCTAGAGAAATTATCATCATGATCATGTCTGTAATAAGTGTGAAATGAAATGAACATTAGTATGGCAAATATTTACATATGTTTGCATATTAATACACTATTATTATTATTATTCACCCCTTCTGTACATGTAAGACAGCTAACTGCAATTTTTTAAAAAATTAAAAAATCATGACTGTCAACTAGTTCAACTTGAAAATGCTTGGCTAAAAGAGAAAGGACTTGACTACCTTCCTAAAATTGGAAGGAAGGAGTTGAGCACAGTTCTGGAGGGAGGGGACGCCATACTTCCGGACGGCAGGAACATTTTCATGTTTTTTTTTAAAAAAATCACGTTTACATGTTGATGATTACGTGATCATTAACACAGGTGAGTATTTTTACTCTGTACACATGTGCCAAGATGCAATAACTGTATCCATGATATGCATAGAGTGTGATACAGATATACTTTTATTTGATCATGATTCATTATCCCCAGAAGCTCACTCAACTGTTCTTATTATTGTGGATACAGATCTGAAAAAGAAAATGTCTCACTTTATTTCTCTCTCTGCTTCAGAGTCAAGCGATGTGACTTTCACCATCACTATGTTGCTGGCCAGCCTTAGCAGCTGCTGTAATCCCTGGATTTACATGTTTTTCAGCGGGCACCTCTTTTATGATGTCCTCCACTTTTTCTCCTACTGCGGGAGTCTTCATTCCAACCTCAAGAGGCAGCAATCCAATGGGAGCCTCTGCAGCCATAAAACCACCATCTTGAGTCACAGTCCCCAGAGCATGCCAGCTTCGAATGCTGCCCGGATCCAGATGCAACTAGGAAATATGAAAGAATTCTACCAGCCTTATGAAGACACAGTCATTGATTCAGGGATACTTTAAAATAGTGGACCAGTGTAATGCCATTGAATGATACTTTAACCCCATAATCTGGTATTTTGAAACAGGCAGGAATAGTAGAAGAATGTAGCGGCCCTATTGGATATGCTGTGTGGCTATCAGACGTAGCATATATAACATAAATCAGGGCTGATCCATTTCTCTTTCAAGACTCTGCTTTGAATACTAGTCAACTGGCATCTCACATCACTATATTCTAACTATGAGGCCTAAAAGGAATTAAGATGTTATACAGAACATAACTTTAAGTGGTATGAATCCCAGTTCCATCTCAACAGAGTTTGAGCAAAAGAAAAGAAAGGCAGACCTTATATATTGGTATATTAGGCAGACCAAGCATTGATGTCAGGCAGACATCGTTATACCTGCAGAACAGGCTCTTTGATGAGATGCACTCCATCTGCTGAAAGGTCTGCTGAAATGAGGAACCACCTCATTTTTAATCATTGTGAACCAGATGCAAGCAAGGGACATAAGCAACAGTCATAGCCTTTGAGACCCTGAACTGTATTATTTCTGAATCCCATTTAACTTAAGGATGTGTAACTTTCTGCAGGTTGAGAGACATATTTGGTCTTTAAGGGGCAAGCTGGTGCCAATGTTTCAAAGAGGGGCAGAACCAATACAAAACTAAAGTGGATTGTGGAGTCCTTGGTGTTCTCTGAGCTTGGTTGTTTTCCTGCAGACATTTTATTGCCCGACTAGGCAGCATCTTCAGTGCTAGAAGGGAGTGGGGTTTGCTCTCTGTTTATATACAGTAGTTTGCCCTGACAGTGTTGGTGGTGTGTTGTTTTCTCCTTTGTAGTTCCTTGATTAGGCTGTTGTTTACTGCTTGATTGTTTGACTGAGTTGGTAGTTCCTTGATTAGGGTATTGTATACTGCTTGATTGTTCATCTGGTGTTAATCCTGGTGTTAATCTTTGCTTATCTGGGTGTTGATTGCTGGCAAGGAGGTGTTCTGGTCTTTTTGTTTCCGTTTTAGCTTTTTTATTGTCTCTTTTGAATGGTATGTAAATGTTGTTTACCTCTATGTGCCTGTTGATGGCTGACAAGTCTGAGTGCCAAGCTTCCAGGAATTCCCTAGTGCAGGGCTTTCCAAATTTTTCAGTTGGCGACGCACCAACGGCGGCGGGTGAAAACCTGGAAGCGCCGCCACCGTGGTGCTTCTGGGTTTTCGCGCACCACCACCGCCGTGGTGCTTTTGGGTTTTCGCGCGCCGCCACAGTGGCGGCGCTTCTGGGTTTTCATGCGCAGCGGAGGCAGCGGCAGTGTCCTGGTGTGCCGCACGAAAACCCGGAAGCGCTGATGGCCCACTGCCGTGCACGCTGCTGCACGTGCGGTGCGCCATCAGCGCTTCCGGGTTTTTGCGCGGCACACCTGGGCCCCGCAGGCGACACAGTACTGTGTTGCGACACACAGTTTGGAAAGCTATGCCCTAGTGTTTTTTGGTTTGGCTTGGTCTAGGATGCTCACTGTTTCCCAGCTGAAAGTATGGTTGAGTCTGTCCATGTGGATTAAAGTGGATTAAAATGAAAGCATGTATAGTTAGTATAGTTAACACCCATGCATTTAATCACTCCCCCCAGTTGTCATATCAAATTTACAATCCTTCAGTACTTTTTGGAAGAACTCTGAAGGCCACATCAAAACCTTGGGAGGCTACATACAGCCATGCAGCTACAGGTTTTACGTAATGAGAGGTTATTTTTCTTTAATCTATTTCTTTTAAAAAACTGTGTTTAGCCACCAGCACAAAAAGTTGTAGCAATGACTTCTGTAAATTAACTGCATCTTGTATTAAGACCAATATCCTTTTGTCTATAAAGCCTATTGTCAATGAAACAAATCCAGTAGGTGATTCACAAACCGATATGCCCCATTTCTAATTTTATCAGCTATTATAGTATCAGGGTGTCTAGCCAAGAGCCCTCATTTTGAAGGAGGATTACATAGGTCTATTAAGTGCTACTTGTCTTGAAGACACAATGTTACCTCAGGGTCCAAAGCAGCATGCCTCCAAATACTAGTTGCATAGAACAACAGGGGGAAGGGGGTTTGTTTCTACCCGCTACTTGTGAGCACACCAGAGGCATTTGGTTGACCACAGAGAAACAAATTACTAGACCAAGACGGGACTTGGCCTGATTCAGCAGGTTATTCTGATGTTCTAAATTCACATACTATTCCTATGTTCTTAATTTTCCATTCAAATATGAATCAGCAATCCCAGGTGGTCCCCATTGAAGGGTTAATGAGGGCCAACCTGTTAGCTTCCAACATCAGCCAAAGTCAGTAGGTGCTGCCACCTGCTGTCAACTCCAGTTTAACTAACTGTAATAGAAGTTTAGAGAGCCAGTTTGGTGCAGTGGCTAAGAGGCATCCGGCTTTTTCTCATCCCTAGGAAGGAGGCCATGGCAAACCACTTCTGAAAAGCCTTGCTGAGAAAACTGCAGGACTAGTCCAGGCAGGGCGGGGGAGGAGGAGGAGGAGTTAGGTTTGAAATAAAAATGGAAAGGGTATATAGTAAACTAAGAGTTAATCTTTTATTTTGCAGCAGATACAGGCTTATTGGAAGCAGAGTTTTAATATTATTAAAAATGAAGATACTAACTGAAGTCTATGTATTTTTATTTTCTGAATCTTTTCATGGTGCTTGCTGGTAGTACAAGAGGTGCCAAAATTATAGTCTTCAGCACCAGGTCAAAATCTGTTTGGTGAGGCATTTTAAGCTAGTATATCTTGACTTTGTTCGTGTGGGCTACAGGTTATGTATTTATCGTCTCTTACTGTTAAAGTCAATGCTGTTTTGTTATTGACTGTATTAAACATCTTACATGTTTTTAATTACATTTTATGGGCCACCCTATTTCATATAAAAAGGTAAAGGTAAAGGTTCCCCCCGCACATTTGTGCAGTCGTGTCCGACTCTAGGGGCCGGTGCCCATCTCTGTTTGTTAGCCAAAGAGCCAGCGTTGTCCGAAGACGCTTCTGCGGTCATGTGGCTGGCATGACGCACACGGAACGCTGTTACCTTCCCACCGAAGTGGTACCTATTCATCTACTTGCATTTGCATGCTTTCGAATTGCTAGGTTGGCAAGAGCTGGGGCGAGTGCGGGAGCTCACTCCGTCTGAAGTAATTATTGTTAAGCCATAATTGTTTTTAAGGTCAGAAGTATCCTTGACCGCAGTTTGGAACAATTAAGACCAAGTATGAAATGGCACATTGACAACAAAAGTTATTGGGTACAAAAACACCATGAGTGTGAAAGGTAATTATGAGGTCTAAAAATACTGTTATCTGCCACAGAGCCACTGTCAAATTACATGCACTCATTATGAATTAATGAACTCTCAAATATCATTGCTTTTCCTCACAGGCTGTTAACTAAGCCAATTATCAGCCATAGAGATTTCTGATAACATCTAATTTCTGACATTCTTTTTAATGAGCTGCAAGAATAAACTGAGCTTCAGCTGATACTGGCTAGTAGTACAAACTGGCAACTCAGCTAAATCTGATGAAAGAGCCAATGTTTCCTTCAAGAAGCTGCACATCACTTTCTACCTTTGGAGTTTAGCATCCTGGAGTTTCAGCTGCTGATGTTTAGCCAAGACAAGTGGCACTTAATAGACCTATGTAATCCCCCTTCAAAATGAGGGCTCTTGGCTAACCACACCAGCTGGGAATTCTGGGAACTGTAGTCCCAATAGCTTCAGATTGGAAAAGAAGCAGATTGCACCACTATAGAATAATTGGGCCCACTACATAGATTCTGACTAGTTCAATAAAAAGTACTAAGCTATAATGTGGTTTGTTTAGTTTTGGTATGTCATGAGAACACCCATTATGGCTTATAAACTATGGTTTATGATTACTGAGTTGTGTGAACCCATCCTTACTCCTTCCCGGTTCTGCTGTATGAGCTTTCTCCAAAGTGAGTGATGCTGATAGCAAAGAACAGATACTGCTATTGACTTCTCTTGGATGTTAGTTTCCTTCACTGTGTCCATCTGAACAGCCAAGTGACCTAATACAATTTCAAGGAGAAAATACCATGGCCGCTTGCTATCTTTACTATGCTGGTGAATAGAAGAAGAATCTGGGATGGCAGGGAGGGCATTTTGAAGATAATGGTAATTTTACACCTTGGGGTGAAACACAGAATTAGGGGTCTTCTTAGTCCCCTACCACATCCCACCTCAATCACTATTTCCATTCCTTGCACCAGCTTCTAAATTGTAGATATATTCCAAGGAATTTGCCTCCTTGGGTTATTTATAAAAATAAAGGCAGGATAGAAAATAAACAAACAAATAAATAAAAAGCTATTGTAATGTAACTGTCCCTCTCCCAACTGTTGATGTTCTCTTGATGGTCATAGTTTCGACTTAGTATTATGTGTGAGCCCAGCCAATTGTGGCGTATTCAATAAACCACAATTAAACAAAACCAACTTAAAGCAAACTTAAAGAACTACATCAAATACTTGATCTGTTTCTTCACCTGTTCAAACTGAAGAGAAGCAACATTCAAGGCTGGGCAAAGCGACTGAAGAACCAATGGGCTATCTAACTATTAAATACTGAGTTTAACTTCACAGTTGACTTTTTAAAGCCACTTGCTTATTGCTGATTTTTTAAAATCAAGGAACAAAACCACTTTCCAGTAAAAAAAATATGGACTCATCAGGGAAGATTTAAGTTGTATTTGTTTATGACATGTTTAAATGCTAAAGGACATAAAAGTAGAATTTCATTTCTGTGGAGAGTAGGAGAGTATAGGATATGAGACAAATGGCAAAGGACAGACTTCTGATATTTCATACTCCAACTTGAAAATATGTAAATTTAAGATTAATTTTAAAACGTAAATGCTCGCATTTTCTAAATAAGAAAGTATGGGGGGGGGAGATGTTATTGTCTGGATTATCCCCTTTTGCCATAATAGTATGAAACCCTATGAATTAGTCAAAGAAAATGGACAGGGGTATGGTAACAAAAAAATCAGAAGGGTGGCCAAGGTGTGATCAAGGCTCTGCCTGTTTTTTAATTTGAATTTTTATATGCAACACGCATAAAAAAGAGCATCAATCACACTGTTGCAACCACCATCTTTACTTTTTTTTTACTATACCCTGCAGACCCCCCTGAATGTGGAAATTCATTTTTTCCAAGAACTAGCCATGTGATTGTTTTTGCCACAGATGTGCAACTCCTTGAAGCATGGCCATGGTGGCTGAGAAGAGAAAACTTGCAGTCCAACCCACCTAGAGCACAGCAGGTTGGGAATGCTTTGGCTAATGTTCTTTCTTTCAGGATTTCGTCAACTTTTAGAACGGTCACTTTGGTAACTTGGTAACTTTGCCAAGTTAGCACGCTAGGGCAGGGCAAAGCATGAGAAATAAGTGTTTCGCATTGCTCAGGAATATGAGCAATGCAATTCTCTGAATCATTCAAGCAGGTGTGTCTTTTGAAAGGCCCCCGAGGCTCCTTGCAAAGCAAACTGCATATGTAGGTGTATGTGTGCAGACACAACTGGGAACAGCTTCAGAAGCAGCCACAGGAGCCTTGCAAACGCTGTGCTACATGAATGACTTCTGACTTTTAACAGCAAGGATATACAAAAATTTCCATAATCAATCCCTTACTCTATATTAAACCAAAATCACACAAATTATTTATTACACAGAAATGGAGTTTCTGTTCCCCTTCTTACAAGCTTTGCTGATTTCAGCAGCCTCACAGAAGAACAGTTTTTATTCTTAAATTATTTTTTTTTACATAAGTTTTATTAGGTTTTTAAATATACAAAGCTAAAAGTTAAAGATGAAATGGAAAAAGAAATACAAATTAAAAGAAAAGAAAAGGAAAAGTGCAGTAAAGAAAAAGAAAAAAAATAAAATAAAGAAAAAGACATACATAGAAATTGGATAACCTCCGATCCGTCTATGGTCATAAGAATAAAGTAGATAGTTTGTTTTAACATGCTGGCTATTCATATAACATTCATATATTTTTCCTTGTCTATTATATACTATTTATCTATAATCTAATCATCAAAACCCCATATTTAGCTTTACTCCTCCTGCTTTACACATTATTTCTATAAATCATTCCATTGGCATATTATAAAAATCACTAAATACAGTTACTCCCTCCCCTTATATAAAAAGAAAAAAAGAAAAATTTATATAAACATTTATATAAATCAACTTCCCCCCCCAAAGATAACATTTATTTCCTTCCTACTACTATTCTATACATTTCTGTCTACTATAATAAAAATCAAACTAATGTCTGCCATTATAATTAATAAAACAACAATTATAAAATTCTTAACCATATTAAGACTAAAATCAAACATTTATTATTATACTTTATTAATCTTAATCCAAATCATTAAAGATGAATGTCAAACAAGCCCTAGAAGCAATCCAAATAGATATTCTTAAACCCTTATCCCACTTCAAAATAAACCAGAGCATCTACATATCCCCACAATACACACAGAGCTTTTTTCTTAAAAAAAAATCAAACAGCCCAATTGCCCCCCTCAAAAACTCCAACTTCTCTTCAGGAGACCTCCCATACATAATAACCCCTTCTTTTCCATGGCGTTCCACCAGAAGATCAATTTCACTTGTGGCTTGCAACTCAATCTCTCCCTTAAATTTCTCCAACTCAACTATCCGATCTTCATCCAGCATTTCAACAGAAATCCCAATCTCACTCTTAGAAGAGACATTTCTCTCACTGTTAAATTCCTCAGTTTCATCCACGACAACCCCAACCAGATGACACATTTTAGACCTCATATTTTCCACAATGCCCTGAATGCCTTGTATAAAAACTTGATAGGAATCAGAATCTGTTTAAAATCTTGGTGGAAGTCAGAGAAAGTCTGTTTAAAAACCTCCATGTCTCACGCAGTAGATTATGGCGCCCCCAGGAGCTTAACCAGCGAAAGTTGAAGATATGAAAGGATTCCGGAATGTGTTTACACAAGCGAAAGTGAGATATGCAGACAGTTCCCCAGGGAAAGTAGAAGCAGAAAACTGAAAGTTCAAAACAGCTGATTCAACATGTAGGAAAATGCTAATACCTTCAAATTTAGTACAAAAATAATAACAGAGAGACAATTATTTACTCTCAATCCTCCTTAATATTTGGAGGGAAAACAAAGTCCAAAACTTAAAAAGATTTTTTTAAAAAAATTAGTCCCAAAAATAACGATAAGCACCAAGAGAGCCTGCTTCTCCTTGCTGTAGAAAGCCTCTCTTGGGTACGCGTACTTAAAAGAAATACAAATTGGGCGATTTAGAAATGGGGGTGGCCGGTCTTAGTGTCCCTTTAAGGCTACAGCACGGCTTGGAAATGGTAACATCCCAGCCTCCCAGCTAGCTCTTAACAGTTGAACGTGAACGCTGTTTGCGATCTTCTGGCTACAAGCAGCCGTCCGGAGGACAGATGGGGTGATTCAAGGTGTTTTCCTTTTTCTGGAAAAACACTCCTGGGCTTCAGAAAAAACCTGCCTGAGCCTGAAAAAACTGCCGCGATGTCAGTTCTGCCCACTGAGCCCGCGGGCACAGCTGTTCAGTCTGCCATGTCCCCACCGGAAGTCAAGCAGGTGTGTCTTTTGAAAGGCCCCTGAGGCTCCTTGCAAAGCAAACTGCATATGTAGGTGTATGTGTGCAGACATAACTGGGAACAGCTTCAGAAGCAGCCACAGGAGCCTTGCAAATGCTGTGCTACATTAATGATTTAATCTGTATTCCCACGTTTTGTGAAGCATCTCTTTCTAGCACAGTGCACAGAACTGAATGTAACACCAAATATTCTAATATCTAAAATATAAACTAAAAGTTTGTCTCCCATATTTCCCCTAAGGGTTCTCCTACCCTTGTTTCTTTTTAATTATGCTGTTTCTTCCTTCCTTTTCAGTTCTTCATTCTTGAAGCCTTGTTTGTTTGTTTGTTTGTTTGTTTAACAGATTTATAAGGCCGCCCAACTCACACACGGTGACTCCAGGCAGCTTACAGAATTAAAAACCATAAAGACAACCCCTGGTAGCAGCAAACACATTCATATCAGCCACTTGATTGGCTCCGAAGCAGCCTGGGGTCCCCAGGCCCATTGACAGAACCACGTCTTCAGGGCCTTCTGGTAAAGGAGCAAGGAGGGAGCCAATCTTATATCTGGGGAAATGATGTTCCAAAGGGAGGGAGCCACTACAGAGAAGGCCCTTTTCCTTGGTCCCACTAGATGTACCTCCCTAACTGAAGGGACCCGCAGCATACCCTGCCTCCCCGCTCTGGTGGGCCACGTGGATGTAACTGCGGAAAGGCGGTCCTGCAAATAACCTGGCCCCAAGCCATGTAGGGCTTTAAAGGTGATAACCAGCACCTTGAATTGGACCCGGAAGGAAACTGGCAACCAATGCAACTCCCGCAGAAGAGGTGATACATGCGCAAGTCTAGGCTTGTGCAAAACTGTGTGAGCTGCTGCATTTTGAACCAACTGAAGCTTCCTGATAGTTTTCAAGGGCAGCCCTATGTAGAGCGCATTACAATAGTCCAAACGGGAGGTGACTAGGTTGTGGGTGACTGTGAGAAGGGCCTGTTGGTCCAGGAATGGGCGTAGCTGGTGCACAACATGCAGTTGGGCAAAGGCTCTCCTGGCCACGACTGCTACCTGCTCTTTGAGCAGGAGTCGTGAGTCCAGGAGAACCCCCAGGTTACGCACCGGGTCTGTTTGGGCAGTGCAGTCCCATCCAAGACCAAAGATGGTAATTCTCTGGAAACCAAAGAGCCCTGAACCCACAGCCATTACGTCTTGCCAGGGTTCAACTAAAGGCCTCCACATAACAGGACTTCCAACTATTATATTAACTACTGACCAATAGAAGGCACTACACGACTGGTTTCATCCTTATTGGGACTCTTCAGGAGTAGGTATCCTCCATATTAGATGTTCTATGTTCTTTAATGCCTAAAGAGTTCCAATAAGGATGAAACCAGTCATGTAGTGCCTCCTTCTGCTCAGAGGCTAATATAACATCTAAAGCTATATATAACACCCCACCCCACCCTTGAGGAGAGGCAGTCTTGAGACCTGTAGCATGAGGCCCAGACCACAAAAATGAGAAAACTGTCTGGTAGGAGAATACACAGAAAACAGGAAGGTGTATTTGCATAGCTTCTATAGGACTTCCAACTACTTACAGATCCTAATTGCAGAGAAGCTGCTTATGCACTCCACATGACATAAACATGGGGTATGGTGGGATGAAAGGGAAGCAGCATTAATTAGGCTGATTAAACCAGTTTAACAAAAGGAATTTAGGCCTTCCATTATTCATGGAAGAAATAATTTCCTCTACTTCATTCTTTAAAAGGATCCCTAATTAAGGTTGCTATTATGCATACAGTGTTATCTGCTTCTAGGTAAACATGTTTGCTAATCTCTGAACTCAGTCCATGCTGTTAAGTAGCCAAAGCAAGTAAGTCGATAAAAAGAAGACTCTCTCTGTAGGCTTTCCCACTCCTTTTCCTTGGCAAGTACAATTCTGATTACAAGCATTTTTTATAAACCATACTCAATGTGTGCTCTTAGAGTGATGAAGGATCACAGAATGCAATACCCAATAATATATACATATGGATAACAACATTATTTATTTTTTAAAAAGGATTTAAATCACCTTATATCACCGCCCATCTCCCCCTCTGTGGGGGGAGATGGGCGGTGATATAAGTATGATAAATAAATAAATAAATAAATAAATAAATAAATTTATTATGACATTGAAGACAGAGAACCAAAGAACTGGCTGATTATTCTAAATGCATATGTGAAACTCAGATCTTCTTCCTCTTTATACCACCGCTCACAAAAGAAACCATACTGATCCTATTTCCCTTTTGATGTTTCCACACACCAAAGCTGTATTCAATCCTCAGCAGTCCATTCGTAACTCTTCTCTTTCAGAATTCAGAATGTAATCTGTGTAATCATAACAAGGTCTGCTAATGGTTGGAGTGAAGAGTTTTCTCAGCAGCAAGAACTAGCGTTTAGCTCATAATACTATATAAGTTATAGCAGGGCTTTCCAAAGTTTTCCCGCGGCGACACACCAACTGCCGTTGGTGTGTCGCCGCGGGAAAACCCGGAAGTGTTGCCATTGCGGCAGCACGCAAAAACCCGGAAGCGCTGCTGCCGCTTTCGGGTTTTTGCGTGCTGCCGTTGGTGTGTCGCTGCGGGAAAACCCGAAAGCGCTGATGATGATCAGCGCTTCCAGGTTGTGTGGGGACACACCAGACTGTGTGTGGCAACACACCTTTGTGTCGCGACACACAGTTTGGAAAGCTCTGAGATATAGCATTACATCTCATTCACTAGCAGAAGGTACAAAAGAATTTTGCAAAAAAATCCTGACACTTTCAGCTATAATATTGGCAAGAATAAAATATAGGATCACAGATTTGATTAGGCTTTAGCAATTGTTTTAAGAATCCTCTTGAACTAGGAAAAGTGGATTAGGCCGTAGCCAGAAATTAACCTTCTTTTCCTAGGATGACACATTCTCATAATGACTCTACTCCTTTTAGATCTTCACAGTCCCCAGCACTGCCAGGGTTAAGTTTGGGATCCATCTAAATTTAAATCTTCAGAGCATAAGGAGTTCAAGAGTAAGTTAAAGCCCTGATTTAATGGACCCCATGTTAGCAAATGTCAGATGCAACAAATCACATTTCTGTTGGAATCTCCCCCCAAAACAACAGATAAGTCCACAGCTAACTTTGGATGAGGTCACACTCTGACTAAAGGAGCAAGTCTATGACTTCGGATTTTTCTGGACCCACACCTCCCTACTTGGACAGTACAGTTGATATAGGCTGACCATACGTCCTGTTTTGAATGGGACAGTCCCGTTTTTTTAGCATTTTTCAACCGTCCCATCGTTTTGATAAAAATCTCAAATTTGTCCCATTTTTTAAACCCGGAGGGAATGGCACAGAAGGAGGATCCGAGCCGGAGCTGCCGATTGGAGGCAGCCTGGAAGAAGAAGCCCTCCCGCCTATCAGCGTGTGACAAAGGAGGATGGGGTTTGCAGGCAGGAGCCAATCGCGTGGACCAGGGGCAGGGTTTGCAGGCAGGAGCCAATCGCATGGACCGGGGGGTGGGGTTTGCAGGCAGGAGCCAATCGCATGGACCAGGGGGTGGGGTTTGCAGGTGGGAGCCAATCGTGCGGACCGGGGGGCAAGGACCCCTGTCTTTTTAATGAATACGGAATATTACATAAGACCCAGTCCCATTTCGCCATCCCAACGTCCCGTTTTTGTCTCAAGGAAATATGGTCAGCCTAAGTTGATACAGAATGCGGCATCCCACATGCTAGCAGATGAGAACTGCTATAGCATCATTACACTTATTTTGAGTATGATGCATTGGTTACCAATACATTTCTGAGTACAATTTAATATACTGATATTCCTATAAAGTTCTCAATGGCTTGGATCCAGGTTACCAATGGGACTGAAAGTAATTATGCCTGTCTGGTTCAATCTGCTTGAGATGTTAGGACAACAGAAGCCAAGAAGCAAGCTGTCTCAATGACAGTCCTGCCTCTCTGGAACAAACAACATACTCTCTGGAACATATTAACTTGGATAGCCCTCATATTTTTGACATTTTGGAGAACTATAAAAAACATGGGTTTTTTGTAGAACATTTGGGGTATGAGATCTTTTAAGGCAGAACTGTTTTTTAAAGTTACTTTTTAATTGTTAATTCTTCTTGATAGAGCCAGTTTGGTGTAGTGGTTAAGGCACCAGGCTAGAAACTGGGAGATTGTGAGTTCTAGTCCCGCCTTAGGCATGAAAGCCGGCTGGGTGACCTTGGGCCAGTCACTCTCTCTTAGCCCTCCTTCATCAACCTCACTTCATTCTGCACTTTATCCTTGCTGTCACTGACACATCCCTACAATGCTGGGCTATCTCTCTGTGTACTCTTTTCCGATAACTTGGTCTTCTTTCCAGCAACTATATGTGTCCTTTTTTCCAGCTCTTCACTAAGCCTTTTGTACAATTACTGTCCTAGGCATCGGGGAGTGGGGAGGACATGAGGGGGCAAATGACAAAAGTGCAGTGCAATGTCATGATTGACTTACGTATCAGCATCTGATGTTGGGAGACAAGTAAGAAAGGCTGGGGTTTGCATTGTGGTGCCACAACACAATGTTTCATCATATTTTGTCATCATAATTTGTACTGGACAGTTATGATCCCAGTGGCTTCGTTCTTGTCTTTCTTTCTTTTCTCACTGAAACAGTTTGTAATTTTGCTTTTAGTACCTCCTTATTTCTTGTAACTTCCACCCATCTTCAGCTCTTTTTCACATTAGCTTCTTCTGCTATGAAATCCTACTATCATTGCTCTGAGTTTATTAAAGTCCACTTTCTTGAAGTCCAAGGTAATGTATTTGACTATACTCAGTCCTAGTTTCCTTTACATTTAAGAGCTCTGGCTGAAGGAGCAAGTCTATGACTTCAGATTACCATGATGTGGTAGGTTTTCTACAACATTCCTACTCCTATGGCTTGAATCATGTCAACTGGATTTCTATTTTCTCAGTAGAAACCTTTCACTTCTGAGAAATTAGAAATCCAGTTGACATGATTCAAGCCACAGACTGTTCCACCTGGATGACTGAGAACCTTCGACATTCCTACTCCTACCACTTCACCAACTTTTTCCTCCCTTCTATCAGGTCAGGTCAGGAATAGCTGATCCTCTTTGGCTTCAACTTGCTAAAGGAAGAAATTGTCAGCAAGATAGATTAGGTATTTCCTGAAACTATCATGCTTAGCAGAATTTGTCTCCCAACTGATGTCAGGTTAATTAAAGGTCCACATCACTATTAATACATGCCACTTTGAAAGATCTACCGTTTGTTTCCAGAAAGTATAATCCATATCTTCTTGTTTGGGCAGGCAATAATCAGCAGCAGCAGCAGTATTGTTTTTATCAATTCCTCCACTTATTTTAACCCAAATGTTCTTCCAGTATCATTACATTTACTCACTTTGATATCTTAGTGGATGTTGCCACTTTCAGTCTGGCCACAATGATCTATGCTCTGGTAACCCTTCCACTAGACTATTGTAATGTATCACATGCACATCTGCCCTTGAAGATGACTCAGAAGCTCCAAATAGTGCGGAATTCAGCTAATATGATTTTAACCGGTCTTGCCAGTTTAAATTGTTCCTATCTTCTTTTTAAAAAGTAATTGTTTATTTGCTTCTTGGCATAATTCAGCAGCCAGGTGCTCTTTAGATAGGTTAATGTTGCTTCCAGAATTGTCAGCTAGCATGGCTGTTGGAAGGAACCAGGTTGGGAATTTTATTTTAAAGTTTCCAAACACCTCTTCAAAGGTTTTTCCACTGAAAAAGCCCCTTGCATTATGGAAAAAATTGTGGCTACAAAGGTAGAAAGTAGAGTTCTGAAATACTTGGTTAGCCAGTCATTAATTTTAAAATAACAGTAGTATCCTGGTGCTGTTACTGGCAATCTCTGTTCTGAGACAAGCATGAGAGGGACTAAAGATTACTTAAGAGTACAGGATGCATCTGGCACCCTTCCCAACGTGGCTATTCCAAAGTCAATCATAAATGAGTCCAGTGAGGTTTCCTCTGAAGTAGCCTGTGCCATCCTAGTGGCTTGGAGGTATTTTGGAGCTACAGCTCTCAAGACATCCACACAGCAAGCCAGCAACATGGGCATTTTGGAAGTTGTAGCCCCACAGATCAGGTGGGAAGGTGAATTTGACGTAAATGTAGATTACAGTGTGGATATAGTAGTATCTTACATTTTCAGACTGGAAGAATTTGCACAATGTTAATTCTGATATGGGTAGCTAACTTCCAAGACAAGGAAGTTGTTGATCTGTGCATTTGGCATCTGCACCCATTGGGCTTAGGTTTGCTCCTTTAACACTTAGATACAAATTCTTGCTGAGGGGGTGGCATTTGTTCAGAAAAACATTCCTCTCCACCTAAGGTATTACTGGCTTATTTTGATCAGAACCCAGGATGTATCTGTGCCTTTAGTTTAAATGAATATTCCTATGATAATACAAACCAAAGTAGTTCTTATAGGTCATTAAAAACCAAGGAAGTTCTACATGTGAAAAGGGATTCATTTTCGGAAGTGGTTTGCCATTGCCTTCTTCCTAGGGCTGAGAGAGAGTGACTGGCCCAAAGTCACCCAGCTGGCTTTGTGCCGAAGGCAGGACTGGAACTCACAGTCTTCCAGTTTTTAGCCCAGTGCCTTTTACCACTACACCAAACTGGATGTCAGTTTGTTAGGTACGTGATAAAAACTGCAAGTCCCCCCACCACCACCACTGGTACACAAAACTCAAAAGCTTGCTTATAGTGTAGTTTAATTTAGATAAATTAAGAGACCAAGTCCAACAAAGAAGATGGCGGCCGCAAGTCAGCGCGGCCACTGACCGTTCCGGGAAAGCCGAAAAACCCACCGAAACCCACCGAAAAACCCCTAAAAATTCACCTTTGGGGTTTGGAGAGGTGCTGGTGCTGGTGCTGAGTGGCTTTCTCCGAGGGGAGTGCAGGGGCGAGACCGTGTGTCCGGGTCGGAGCTCCGTGAATCCGCACAAGGAAAGGAGCCCGGTGAGTTGCCGAAGACGCCATAGCCCTCTGAGGTCTCTTGCGGGCCGGAGTTTGGGGGTTCGAGTTGGGCCAGAGCTGGGCCGGAGCTGGGCCGGCGGAGCTGATAAAGGCCGGGAGCCCACCAAAGACCAGAACTGCAGGAGGCTGCCAGACGCGGCTGGAGGCTAGAGACTGGAGGCTGTTGGTCGTCGAGCTGGGCTGGCAGAGCTTGCAGAGTTTGCAGAGCTGAAGTCTGACGGAGGCTGCTGAGGGGCTCTGTTTTCGATCGCTGGAGGCGGAGACCGTCGGGGTCCGGACTAGGCCAGTGGAGTTGGTGGGGCCTAGTGGAGCCGGTGTGGTACGGAGAGATCCCGGCTGTTGCAACGGAGTCCTCAGACGAGCCCCCCCCCCCCCCCCCGCAGACAAGCTGGACTTTTCTTGGAGCAAGGGGAGACCCATTTACAGGGCCGATCGGAAGAGTTTTCTGAGCATCTGCAGGACAAAATCGCTCAGATTCATTCCAAGTTGGACTCCAAGCGTGAGACAAGATCTGGGGAGATGCCAGAGGCCCGTACTTGCCATGTTATCTGGGAGCAGTTTGATCCTGTTGGGCCTGATGAAGTAGACAGGATCCTCCGGACTGTGAACGCCACCACATGCCAACTTGACCCATGTCCCTCCTGGATGGTAAAATCAGCTAGTGAGGTGACATGTGGCTGGGTCCAGGCGATTATAAATTCGTCCTTGAGTGAGGGGGTGTTCCCGGCTGCCTTTAAGGAGGCGCTGGTGCACCCCCTCCTCAAGAAACCATCCCTGGACCCTACCATCCTGGGCAATTTTCGCCCAGTCTCCCACCTTCCCTTTTTGGGAAAGGTGGTTGAGAAGGTGGTGGCGTTGCAACTCCAGAGGATTCTGGAGGAAACGGATTATCTGGACCCCTTCCAGTCAGGTTTCAGGCCGGGACATGGGACAGAGACCGCATTGGTCGCGCTTATGGATGATCTCTGGTGAGAGCGGGATGGAGGGAGTGCGTCCATCCTTGCTCTCTTAGATCTCTCAGCGGCTTTCGATACCGTCGACCACGGTATACTTTTGGGACGGCTCGAGGAGTTGGGGGCGGGCAGCGTGGTTCTGCGCTGGTTCGCCTCCTTCCTCCGGGGCCGTTCCCAGTCGGTGTTGATAGGAGAGGATAGAGCTGACCCGAGACCCCTGACTTGTGGGGTGCCTCAGGGGTCGGTTCTCTCTCCTCTCCTATTCAACATCTACATCAAGCCGCTGGGCGAGATCATCCGTCACCACGGGATGAGGTATCACCAATATGCTGATGATACCCAGGTATACATCTCCATCCCGGGTGAAGTAAGTGATGCGGTCAATGCCTTATCTCAGTGCCTGGAGGCTGTGGGGGTCTGGATGGGGAACAACAGGCTTCAACTGAACCCTGGTAAGACGGAGTGGCTGTGGATTGACGGCCCCCCTGGATCTGGGAAGTTGTCATCTTTGGTTCTGGGTGGAGTTGCACTACCCCACTCGGATCCAGTGCGGAATCTGGGGGTCCTCCTGGACTCGCGACTCCTGCTCGAAGAGCAGGTGGCAGTCGTGGCCAGGAGGGCCTTTGCTCAGCTTCGAGTTGTGCACCAGTTACGCCCTTTCCTGGATCGGGAGGCCCTCCGAACAGTCACTCACGACCTTGTCATCTCCCGTATAGACTATTGTAATGCGCTCTACATGGGGCTACCCTTGAAGAGTATCCGGAAGCTTCAGCTGGTGCAGAATGCGGCGGCACGAGCAGTTATGGGGGCCAAGAGATCGGCCCATGTAACACCTCTGCTTCGCGAGCTGCATTGGGTGCCAGTTTGCTTCCGGGTCCAATTCAAGGTGTTGGTGATCACCTTTAAAGCCCTACATGGCATAGGACCAGGGTACCTGAGGGACCGTCTCGTCCCAATAACGTCAGCCCGCCCCACCCGTGCATGCAGAGAGGGCATGCTTCGGACCCCCTCAACAAGAGAATTCCATCTAGCGGGGTCCAGGAGGCGTGCCTTCTCTGCGATAGCGCCCGCCCTATGGAATATCTTGCCCCCGGAGGTGAGACTGGCCCCCTCCCTCCTGACCTTTCGGAAGGCCCTTAAGACCTGGCTCTGCCACCTGGCCTGGGACAACAGAGGCGGGAGTGCCTCTTGGGGTTGGCTAGCCCCGTAGCAACACTATGCTACGTTCCCTACGTCCCCCATCTTGTATTTTATTTATTTATATTGTATTTTTAAAATTATTGTATTGTTTTTAACTTTGATTGTTGTAACCCGCCCAGAGTCCCTTGTATGGGAGATGGGCGGGGGAATAAATTGAATAAATAAATAAATAAATAAATAAATAAATAAAGTGAAGTATTCTATAAATTGCTGAACTATACATAAGTAGTACAAAACTGCCTGAAAAATAACAATTCACAGATACAATAGGTAAAACCTCCTAGCTAAGGAACAAAAGAAATTAAGTTAGGATAGTATAAGAAGGAAAATCCAAGTAGTATATAAATACCTCCCTTACACACAAGAGGCCCAAACTAAAAAGCAAATTTATCTGACTTTATTAGGTTGCTATGAAACAAGCAATCAAAACTCCTAATAGCCTGTAACCTGACACTTGCTCTTAGCTTTAAAAGCAAAATTGCACATTTTTGGTATAAACCTTTGTGACCAATACTTTATCATATGGGCAGAGTGAAAGTCTACAATGCAGTCAGTCCCACATACACAAAGGAGCCCCAAAGTGAATCCTATACAACAGGGGTCCCCAACCCCCGGGCCACAAACCGGTCCGGTCTGTGGCCTGTTAGGAACTGGGCCGCACAGCAGGAGGTGAGCGGTGGGCGAGCGAGTGAAGCTTCATTTGTATTAACAGCCGCTTGCTTTAACGCCTGAGTTCCATCTGCTGTCAGATCAGTAGCGGCATTAGATTCTCATAGGAGCATGAACCCTACTGTAAACTGCGCATGCGAGGGATCTAGGTTGCATGCTCCTTATGAGAAGTCAGAATCCGACACTTATTTTAGTCCGCGCATGGCCCGCCCATTATTTTATTTACCACTTCCAATGGTTTCATCCTGAAACCATCCCCCCCCCCCCCGGTCCATGGAAAAATTGTCTTCCACGAAACTGGTCCCTGGTGCCAAAAAGGTTGGGGACCGCTGCTTACAAAACACATTCCATGAAATGAAGAACATCTACAGTACATCTTTCTTTGTAGTCACCTCCAATCAGTTCCTCCAGTCACTTCCTGCTCCACCATTAAAGAACTGTCCAACCTCTGATCACTGGAAAGGGAAACATGTACAGTGAATAATCTCTTTTCTAAAAGTGCCATATTGACATTAAGTGGTGTGACTTTCACAGTGTACATTTTCCCCTGAGGTTTTATCTCAGGGCTGGGTAGTGGATATAAGGAGAAAGCTTTTGTTCAGTCAAGTAGAGCAGAAGTCCTGCACTGCCAGAATGAAATGGTTGATCCTTTTAATGTTTTGCATTTGGATGGCCAGTGGATTGCAAAGGTAAGCACATTTCTTTCTTGTTCTGCCCCCCCCGCCCCAGTTCTCATTGAGCATTGGAAATTACATAGTTACAAGGCTGCATTGGGAGTATCAGTCCCTTGAAACTTTTTGAACTTCCTACAATATAAATACAGCACAGTTCCAGTATCAGCAGAAACACATCAGGAATGTTTTGTGAATAATCAGTAGTGTCTTTAAGTGGACATATTAATTGTAGTGGGGGAAGGGGTCCCAAAACAATTATGGGATTACTTTACTCTCTTCAAACTATAACAAGTCCATCCTGATGTTCATTCTGTCCCAAATTCCTGTACCGCCGACACCACTGTTCATAAATATATTAAAGGTGAAGAATAATCAAATCACACCTTGCAAGAACTGTTGCTAATAGTGCACAACAGTGAATGCCAAATGAAAGATAAATCACAGGAGATCTATTTGCTACTATGATGAATTAGATTTCTTTCAGAATTATGCAAAAGAGAGGATTTTTCCCCCCAAGTGTTGAATCTGATACGTAATTACTTTCATGTGCACCACTGGCAAAGTTTTCAAGATATGAACAACGCATAAAAACCCTAAACTCAGTGGAATTCTAGTACTGCCTCATAAAAATGCTTTTCACATTATCTTATTTCTGTTAATCAGCATTAACCATATAGTTCCTTCCCTCCTCTCCAGAGTTACCCTGAAAAGACACCGATCTTTGCGGCAAATTTTGAGGGAACATGGGCAATTGTCTCAGTTTTGGAAGAAATATAAGATAGACATGACCCAGTACACGCAAGACTGCTCGGCCTTCCAAGAAGCCAACGAACCTCTCCTTAACTATCTTGATGTAAGTTAAAGCCAGAGAAGGAATGAGACCATGCGGGGGGGGGGGGGCAGAAATGGGTTAGCTACAAAGAAGACAAATGTGACCATTTTTTCCATGACAGAATTTAATTTTATTTAACTCTCAGCCTGTACTTACAACACAGCCTATAGAAATCCTGGAATTATTTGACAGTGTGCCACATATTGCTGGTTTTTTATATATTACGAGGCCATTGAGGAATGCAGTGCTGGCATTGGACAAAGGGTTCTATTCAGTTTATGTATGTGCATTACGTATATTCATTATTTCTACATTCTACTGGTATGAGGCATTATCTGGGGAAAAGATACAGTTGCCTTAAAGAGTTGCAAACATGGGCTATGTCTCTGGAGCAGTGTTTCTCAACCTCGGCAACTTTAAGATGTGTGGACTTCAACTCCCAGAATTCCCCAGCCAGAATGATCCAACTTCTTTACATTCTAATAAATCTCTTTTTTTCTTCTAGATTTTAGATTTATGTAACATTCTTATGCCTCAAAAAGGATACATCCAGGAGCACACTGATAACAAAATAGGAGATACTTTAACTGGGCAAATACATATGAAAATGTTGCAATTTAAATGCTAGGGGTGACAAATAAAAATGCAGGTGTATAACTGGATTATGGGAACCCCAAAAAAGCACTAGAATTAAATCCCATTTAGACCCTTGAGCCGTTTATGCAAAAATAAAAAAAAATCATGCAGAATACAAATGTTGACTGGAGAAGATTCCATCTGACAAGATTCCCTTCAGGTTTAGGGAAGGTTTCCAACTTTGTGTTGCCCCGATGAGTGCTTCTCCATCACGATGTATGGAATAGAAATGCTTCTTTGTTTTCCTGTTCTGGCAGGTGGAATACTTTGGACAGATCTCCATTGGGAATCCTCCACAGAATTTCACTGTGCTCTTTGACACTGGTTCCTCCAACCTCTGGGTACCATCTGTTTACTGTGTCAGCAAGGCTTGTGGTATGGATTGGGCACGGGGGAAGGGAGGCATGTTTCTGATTTTAAATGCATCACCTTGATTTTTGCTCCATATAAAAGGGATACATATCAATAAAGCCTATAGAGAGGCCTGCTGGGTTTCTTAGATGCCAAGCATTGATCTGCACATGGCAGAGACCATAAGAAACTTACTTTAAATTATACTGTGTGAAAACTGTGAACTTTTTTTATGTTAGAGGTAGTTGCAGACCTTAGCACTGTGCAGATCAGTAAATGTTCTTCATGCCTCCAATAAATCCATATGTGTGGCAATTTGCAGTCATCTGATTTCCTTGGTAAACAATCGCAAGTAATAGTCATTGCATGGTCCATTTGCTACGTGCAACACTGTAAATCCAGTTATTGAGTAGAAGTGTAATATTGTAGCCGCTCTGTTGTAGTTGTAGTATGCTGTAGTATCCTAACATTTTGTCCAATCTGCAAATCGAAATCAAATCTCACCACCTGGGGGCGCATTTACAGTGATAAATGCTAAAATAAGATTGCATTCAGAAAAAAAGATTTGTTATGGAAAAAGAAAGTTCCTACCTGAGAAGTAATTGGGTGAATGAAGACTTGTAATAATAATTTAGCAGCACAATGCTAAGTATGTTTATTCAGAAGGAAGTTTCACTATAAAAGATAAGGCAGTGTGGATGGCAACCCAAGGTTGTTGTCTTTTGCACACTTTTTCACGAGTATCATCTATTGCATGCCAAACAACTTATTTTTCAGAAAATATGCATATGAGATAAGACCATATAGCATATGGAGTGCTTGTATAACCTAGGTTAGCATAATTACAGTCATAAGTATATTTTCATTACTGGATCACTGTGGCATCAGATGGCAACTCTCATGTGCAGAATGGCCATCTTGTAACCAATGCTACAAGTAGAACATTTATATTGCTTTATTTTAAAGAAATAAAATGCCCTCCGAACAGTCACTCATGCCCTTGTCATCTCCCATATAGATTACTGCAACGCGCTCTACATGGGGCTACCCTTGAAGAGTATCCGGAAGCTTCAGCTGGTCCAGAATGCGGCTTCACGGGTAGTTCTGGGTGCTATAAGATCAGCACATGTAACACCGCTACTCCATGAGCTGCATTGGGTACCGGTTTGCTTCCGGGTCCAATTCAAGGTGTTGGTTATCACCTTTAAAGCCCTACATGGCATGGGACCAGGGTATCTGAGGGACCGTCTTATCCCGATCACATCCACCCACCCCACCCGATCATGCAGGGAGGGCATGCTTTGGATCCCATCACTAAAAGAATTCCATCTAGCGGGGTCCAGGAGGTGTGCCTTCTCTGCGATAGCACCCGCCCTGTGGAATATCTTGCTCCCTGAGGTGAGACGGGCACCCTCGCTCCTGGCCTTCAGGAAATCTTTAAAGACCTGGTTCTGCCGCCTTGCCTGGAACAAAGGAAATAATAGTTCCTCCTGGGGGTGGTTAGCTTAGCAATATCCTCTTTTTAAGAACATACCATCTCTTGGATTTTTATTTTTATAATATATTTTAGATGTATAGGTTTTTAACTTTTTATAATGTGATTGTAAACCGCCCAGAGTCTGCCATGTTAGAGATGGGTGGTGATAAATCCAAATAATAAACAAATAAATACATAAATACATAAAAAACTTATTTTTCAATAGAGTCCATTCGCTGTATATAGCTGTGTGGATTCATAAGGCTGTAATCTTGCACATACTTGAGTAAATATGCATAGGGCTGGAGTGCAAAAGTCCATAGGCCAATTAAGGGGTGTCAGAGATACAAGCATTCAGTTTTCTTTTATATTTTCAATTACAGTTGAACATTCCAGATTTCACCCATCAGAGTCCAGCACCTACACTGAAGTGGGGACTTCTTTTTCCATTCACTATGGCACTGGTAGCTTGACAGGAATAATTGGAATGGATCAAGTGACTGTAAGTGAAAGATCCTATTGTGATTTTAAAAAGAATGTGATGCTTTATTGTTTAACCAATTATTCTCTGATATAGTAAGGCATTATCCAGCCTGTAGTATCTATGTTTATCACCGAGTTCCAAATGCACAGTTCTTTAGAGCTTCAAATGTCCTTTCAAGGAAAGTGACCATCATGTTACAAAACTGGACCATAAAATATTTTTGGTGGTATGCCATCAAGGAACCAGGTTGCAAGTTATCATTAATAGGCTTTGCTTTCATTTTCTATATGTGTCCATATAATTCATTAGTAGAACTCTGATGAAATCTATCTTCCACTTGAGTAACTGGACTTCCCTTTCCCCCTTTCCTCCTGTGGTCTTCCATGCCCCACAGATGAACACAGGGGGCATTCCCCCAGCCCCTTAAAACAGATTTTAAAGATATGCATGGAGCTGCAAGGGAGAAGTGCCCCCGTCCCACCATGGAAAGGGCTATCTGGACAATGTTCTTTGTTCCCCATGTGTTCTTCCTTTCTTCTAGAACAGCCTTTCTCAACCTTTTACTCTGGAGGTCTCAGGGAACTCCTGCATAAAAATTATTTACAGCTAGCATTGCACAGTGCACAAAGTTTAACCCCCCCCTTTTTTTTTCCAGTCATGATCTCTTGCAGAATCTCTAGCGACATCTTGCAGAACCCCAGGATTCCACAGAACACCAGATGAGAAAGGCTGTTTTAGAACAAGAAAGAATGACTGACTATCTTAAAATAGCCATGTCCACGCTGCCACCTAGCCATAGCACAAATGTGCTCTGGCAATATATTTTTCCTCCTGTCCCCACGATGTTGTCTTCATCTCATCCCCAGCCCATGAATGAGATGAATAAGGCCATGAATTGCCCTTAGCAGTACCATCATGAAAGTAGCATTTTATCTTTATTCCAGTTCCATCAAAGGCAGCACCAAAATGTGCAAAATATGTTGAGCTTTGTCACCCATTACTTTGAAGGGGAGCCAACTGACTGCAGTGACTGGGAACAGCGGCTGGATAGAGCTGGGAATGGGGGCAGAAAATTACACACCAGTGTGATTTCCTGCCAGTTTGAGGATGGGTGAACACTTCAGCTCAATAGTGGGGAAAGGACGTATACTTTCAATATATAATTCAATCTGACCTTGAACCGGAATACTGCTCCATCTATCTCAGTACAGTTTATTCAAACTAGCATTAGCTGTCCAAAACCTCCACGGTGAAACACCAATTCCAGTCTTTTTTTAGGCTTTCCTTTTTAAAAGAATTCCATGGACCATTACTATGACTGGTTTCTTGCCACAGATTAAAATTCATATCTTGGACTTTCGTTCTTCAGGTTGAAGGGCTCACTATAGTCAATCAACAGTTTGCAGAAAGTGTCTCCGAGCCTGGTAACACCTTTTCGGATGCAGAATTCGATGGGATATTTGGTCTGGCCTATCCATCCCTGGCTGTGGATGGTGTTACCCCCGTATTTGATAATATGATGGCCCAAAACCTGGTGGATTTACCAATATTCTCAGTCTACATGAACAGGTATAAGGAGTTGACTCTTCATGCCAAATAGTAACTTTTCCATCCAGACCAGTGCCTACGTTATTTAAAATCAGTAAAAACTAACACCAAAGGCAAGCACATGGTTGGCTATTTAAAAAGCAGTTGTACAGCAGAGACAGGGAAACTTTTTCCTTTCCATATAAGCTGGTCAAAGGCTCCTTATTCCAGGACTGGAATAGTTGGGACCAGAGTCCATAGTGAGCCAAGTTATGGATATACCCTTATTTTTGTTTAGTATAGGATGGGATAATTAGTTCATTTGTGCACTTTCCTTTCTCAGACCCAGCCAATATTCCATTCATCATCATGCTCAATGTATGGGCATGATCTGGAGAGGGTTCAGAGGAGTGGCATGAGAAGCCTGGGGGTTCTACTTTAGAAAATGTGGGGCATCAATTACGTTCTTCAAGTATAGAATTTTGAAAAGAACAAATACAGTAATAGAAAAAACTCACAAAGAAAAGGCTCATGTTCAATAAAATTATTTCTTCTTTCTGTCTTCAGAAACCCTGACTCTTCTGTAGGAGGGGAACTGATTTTTGGTGGCTATGATAACGCCTATTTCAGTGGAAACCTCAACTGGATTCCAGTCACTAAGCAAGGATACTGGCAGATCCAACTGGATAAGTACGTATCTTGTTTGGAAGTAGCGGGGGATTCTCTGGGATAATAGCTACTTTTCTAGCGCTGATGAACGCTAGAATTCAGGGTAGTTGTGCATTTAGGGCTCAGACTTGCCAGTCTTTCACAGAAGCACCACATCTGTTTCATGAGTCCCAGCCTTCCACTGTTACAATGAGTTGTAATCTCTTTATTATTTGGCTGGATGCGGTATGCATTTATGCTTTAGGTTAGAGGGCTATTCTTTGCTGCTTTAAAAGCCAGGAAGGTGATTTAGGTGATGATGTATATTAAAAACATAATTGTCTGTTACAGAAAATAAAACAATCATTCTACAACAGTATTTTCCAATGTGATCCCCTCCAGATGTTGTAAATAATTCCTTGTGGATGAAAGAAATTCTGTATATCACTTGACTATTTGCCCTCTCCCACCCTCTTTTATATTTGGAAAAGCAAAGTAGCAATGTTTAGAATATTGTCTAAGTTTCTTCAGCTTTGTAAAATTCCAGGTCACCCATGAAGCTTCAGTAAGGCTTCATTATGCAGTGATCCCTGCTTCATTCCAAAAAAATCACAGAATCTAAAGCACATTGTTATATGTTTCATTCCTACAGAGACCCACCTACAGTATATCTATTCAGCTCTGCTCCCTTGATACCAAAGGTCCTAGGAAAGTTTGAAATCAGAAACCATAACTATACCAAATCTGCAAAATAACTCTTCTTACTGATTGATTGACCATGCAGTTCCTGCCTGAGGAGCTGCAGAATGAAGAAGTATTTGTATTAAACTGGACCCATGAAAGTAGACAAGACTTTATTATAGATACCATTTCTGGGCTGCAAACATCCAGATGACTACTAGATGGCAACACAAAGATAGCATTTTCTGCATCTGAATTTTTGCAAACCAGATAAGGTAGTTCTGGACCACAGCTTTCCAAACTGTGTGTCGCGACACTTTAGTGTGTCACAACACACAGTCTGGTGTGTCGCCACACAACCCGGAAGCGGCAGTGCGGGTGTGCACAGCATCGGCGCGCCATTAGCGCTTCCGCGTTTTAGCGGAGGCCGCTGCCGTCATACATACCCCCGCCCCCGCGCGCCCCCCTGCACCGCCACCGTGCACGCCCCCACCGCCACCCCCCACCGTTGGTGTGTCGCCAACGGTGGCACTTTAGAAAGCACTGCTCTAGACTTTATCCACATGTTAAGAGAAAATATGGAGATTCCTGCAGGGCTAGTACAGTCACAGATAGAGGCAAACAAAACAACTTTATGATATACCAAAATTCCAAGAGTGTCTTCCTTAGCTATGCAAGGGTGCTAACCATTGTCCACATTTTAGGAGACAAAGATATTCTTTTCCCATGGTACAACCCAAAATGTTGTACAACACATAGCAGTTGATGGATCCTTTAAAATCTTCTGATCTCTATCACCTATACATGGCCCAGACCTTTGCAAAGGGGAACAAGTAAAGAAGTTGCAGACATTAAAACAAATATAAGAAAACAGTGTTAGGACAAGGTACCGCTGCAAATATCATGGAGAGGCAATTCCTTGCCTTACCATCAAAACAAAACAAAACAAAACAAAACAAAACAAAACAAAACAAAACAAAACAAAACAAAACAAAACAAAACAAAACAAAACAAAACAAAACATCTCAAGTTTATTTCATCTTCTTTCTTTTCAGTATCCAGGTTGGTGGGAAAGTTGCATTTTGTGCAGAAGGATGTCAGGCTATAGTGGACACAGGAACTTCTCTCATCACAGGCCCTTCTGAAGACATAAAGCAAATGCAGACATTAATTGGGGCACAACCTATGGATGATGAGGTAGGTTCCAATTTGGAAACCAGTAACAGCATCCTAAGACTGGTGCTGATATAGGACAAATTTAAATCTAAAATTGTCTCTTTACATTCCTAGTTTATCTTTTCTTTTGTTTCCTTTTTCTTTCTTTCTATTTCATTACATTCTAGTTATTTGAACTTTAAGGGAAATTAATGCTACGATTTGGCAAAAGGTGAAGCAGATGCTTTAAAGGGGGGCTTACGAGAGGCGGTGCATTTGGGCCAAGCCCTCCCCCCATTCCCCTTCTGATTTAGCTTCTGAAGCAGCTGCCATTTTGTCCCAAAGTCGTGTAACTTTTGAGAGTGGCTTGCCAGCCCATTAGCTGCCCTATAGATATTACTTGGAGGGGGAGACCCCCTAAGGCCATTGGTGGGTGCTGGCCAGAGAGTGAGAAATGGTACTATTGCTGCTGGGCAAAAATGTGTGGAAGGCAGTGCATGGAGCAAGGGGGGCGGTTAGCCCTGGTCCTCTTCCCACCTCAAGCAATCAGTCTTTTTTAACCACTCTGAGATTGTGTGTGAGCATATTAAACGCAAGCACCTTCAGAGCTATTTTCTTAAATAAAAAGCAGTATTTGGAGGGAGAGAGATTGAGCAAAGCAGACATAAAGGAAGAAAGTGGGTACTTAACCCATACCATACCATGATATCTATTTTTGGACTGGAACCTGGCTCAGTGCTTTAGTATAGTTGAAGACATTGATTCAGATATGCATGTAATATCTCACAAGGGAAACACAGTTCAAAAGAAAAAAGTTTGGAGTGAAAAATAGATATTGTCCATCTTTTTGTCTAGGGTTGTTTGTTTTTTTATTGAAATATTGGATTTGCACTATTGCAAACATATACCAATTGTTCTGCAGTATGCTGTGGAATGCAACAATCTCAATGTGATGCCTCTTGTCACTTTCACAATCAATGGAAATCCTTATCCTCTTACTCCAGAGGCTTACACCCTCATGGTAAGTGCTGTCACTCATTTCCTCCTTCTGCGTGGCAGAACATGTGTCATTCTTAGGGAAGCAGGGGGCACTCTCTTTAGCTTTGCACTGGGTAATGGGTCATGGGGAAAGAGCACCAATGTATCAGTAAGAGTTTCCCCATTCACATCCTCAGCTGCTGTTTTGTGGCTGAGATTCAGAAAAGACAAGCTAGGTAAAAGTCAAAGCAGACTTCCTAACGATGCATATTAAGGTTGCTTAATGAGAATTGAATGAGAATGAGCAGAGGGCGTGGTGGCTCAGCGGGTAAGATGCCAGGCTTGTTGATCGGAAGATCACAAGTTCAGATGTTCGAATCCCTAGCCCTGCGTGACGGAGTGAGCTCCCGCACTAGCTCCAGCTCTTGCCAGCCTAGCAATTCGAAAGCATGCAAATGCAAGTAGATGAATAGGTACCACTTCGGTGGGTAGGTAACAGCGTTCCGTGTGCATCATGCCGGCCACATGACCGTGGAAGCGTCTTCAGACAACGCTGGCTCTTCGGCTAACAAACGAGCACTGGCCCCTAGAGTCGGACACGACTGCACAAATGTGCAGGGGGAACCTTTACCTTTTTTAATGAGAATTAGCCAGCTGTTAACTCCTTTTAATCATCATCATAATAAACAAAACTAAAGAAAGAGGAAAGGAGAGATTTTCTTCATTCCCTTTGATAATATTTGCTGCTTATGGACAAGTGGAGAAGAAGGGAGGGAGGGAGGGAGGGAAGGGTGTGTATGTGTTTGACAAGCTCCATTGCTGCTGAAAAATGCAGTGGGGAAAGGATTATTTACCACAACGACAGCCTTGTTTGTTCATAAGAAAAAAAAACCCTAGGATCCATACTAGATCAAAAACTTTATTAGAATTAGTTTTGCGGCTAACCTAAAAGTTAAGGTGCAACAAAAAGTAGAGGGAAGCTTACTTGATCTTTCTAAGTCAATTTATGGAGTAAGAGAACATTTAAGAAGACGGAGTTCTCCAAGCCTCCACCTCCCTACAAGCCTAATGACAATGACAATAAATGACAATCACATAAAAAGGTGCAGTTTTTGAATTCTCCAGAACTTTTCATTAGGTATCACAATAAACTGAGGATAATCCAAAAGATTAGGTCAGGTGATTCAGCTGTGAGGTCTAACATTTTCATTTTAACAATTATTTTTAAACCTTCATCTATACATATACAGTAGATTAGCATTCACAAATCTGTGGCCTTTTTTCTTTTTTGCAATGCATTTTCTCTTGGGCGGGGTGTGTGATCCCTCCCAGCACAATAAAGCATGCTACTCCCTCTTGTCGGCATCTTAGTCATTATGAGAAGACATATATGCAAAGTTCATAAAGAACACACACACACACAAACACACATATAGCACTGACTTGAAGGCACTTACATATCCTTACATGTACCTTTCAGGCTTTCCTTCCTTTTTAGGGTAGGGAATTACTTTGATTTATGATGCTATTATTGTTCTACAAAATGTATTATAGTGAAGCTAATGTCATTATGTCAGGAGCGTGGTGGCTCAGCGGGTAAGACGCCAGGCTTGTTGATCGGAAGATCGCAAGTTCGGAGGTTCGAATCCCTAGTCCTGCGTGCGGAGTGAGCTCCCGCACTAGCTCCAGCTCTTGCCAACCTAGCAATTCGAAAGCATGTAAATGCAAGTAGATTAATAGGTACCACTTCGGTGGGTAGGTAACAGCGTTCCGCGCGTGTCATGCGGCCACATGACAGTGGAAGCGTCTTCGGACAACGCTGGCTCTTTGGCTAACAAACGGAGATGAGCACCGGCCCCTAGAGTCGGACACGACTGCACAAATGTGCGGGGGGAACCTTTACCTTTACCTTAATGTCATTATGGCTGTTGTGGGTCTTCCGGGCTGTGTGGCCGTGTTCTGGAAGTTGTGGTTCCTAACGTTTCGCCAGCATCTGTGGCCAGCATCTTCAGAGGGCAGGAGCACAGATAGAAGCAAAATCTCTGATTTTGCCATTGAACTCCGGCCGTGAAAGCCTTCGACAATACACTAATGTCATTAGTTATATAGTTGGCAGCATACCACAAGAATCCTTTCATTTTCATACTGACACAAGAATCCTTTGGAGACGGCAGTGCAGAGTCTGCTTCTCCCCTACTCACATTCTTTGAGGTGCAGTTTTATAGATCAGTACATGAAAGGAGAAAGAGAGATGAATGGGAAGGGTCTGTAATATTCAGATGCGAGAAGGTGGCTAAATGGAAGGCTGAAGAACACACTCTTCCTGAACATGGTGCCTTCAAAATCATTGGACTAGTGCTGACATCATTTTTATTTTAAGCTCACAGACTAGAGAGACAAGTTGTTACATGTCATGCTTTCAGGTTAGAGATTTCATGACTCCTCCATACCCTCAAGCCACCATTAGAATTTTTCTAATTTATGCTAAAGCGATTGGCTGAGTGTCCAGTCATTGCCTTCTTCCTTCTATCTCAGTCCTTAGCTGTGCGCTGGAAGATCGAGAACAATCTTCCCTAGCCTGGTCATCCTCCAGATATAGGGACTTCAATTTCTAGCATTTTAATTTCTGTGGTTAAAACTGCTCTTGCGTGAGTGTAAATGTTGGCATACAAATCTGAACATGATTGGTTCTCATAATTTAATATTATTTGCTTTCAAGCCTACACATCCTCTTTCTCATAGGTCAATAGCGATGGGATGAACCTGTGCACCAGCGGCTTCCAAGGTTTAGATATAGAAACTCCAACTGGGCCACTCTGGATTCTGGGAGAAGTTTTTATTGGCCAGTACTACTCTGTCTTTGATCGTGGGAATAACAGAGTGGGATTGGCTCCAGTTGTCTCTTAAGAGGCTTAGAGAAATGTAAGGCTCAAGGTCCTATTCTTATCTTCCTTTGAGTAGCAAAATCAGGGTTCCCTATCTGTTTCTTTGTTTTCCATGTGAAATGCAATCAAGATTATGACTTTTATCTACAAATGTAAATCCCCTGAGATCCCTGGAGAAGGGCTGTTTAGATACGTCAGTTCTCAGTATCAAGAGCTATGCTGATTTTGTCTTAATCTTGTCAAGTAAATTTTAGATTAAATAAGTCCTGAGTACTTCAAACTCAAAATACTGTGTCACAGTTCCAGACTGGAGCTGTGTTCATACAATTGGCTAAGCCATAATTTATTGAATAAAGTGCACTCGACTAGGTTGATCCACCATGTTAATTTATATGCCATAATTTACAAACCACACTGGTTGGTTTACTCAATATGCTTATCCATACTAATCAAAATACATTTTGACGGAATATCTTGTGTGAATCCAGCCTGATTGTGAGAAGGTGTTCTCTTTGCAAAAGAAAACAGGTCTGCATCTTTGATCAGCACGATTGTTTACTTTTCCAGTTTTGGCCTGGAAATGGGAGGGATTAAGACCCCCTTAAGACCCTGCTGTTCAACAGAGCAAGAAGGCATACTTGCAAATGTATGTACAATGAATGACTTAAGTAAATAGATTAATGATTAACTGAGAATCTTTTTTAATCAGCTGAAACCCTTAATAAAAATATTTTTTTGTATTCCTAAAATAATACTTTGTGCCTATAGCTCTGATATTACCTCTGTGTGATTTTCTGGAAAGGAAGAATCATGAAGGGTTGAACAATGCATCCACATTCTCATAAAGTAGATGTGGGCAGACTAATATCCCAGTGCCAAATGTTACTCTGAATCATTTTTGAAGACCTCAAAGCTTCCCAGGGCCACAACTGTGAAAACTGACAGCAACATTTCCTGCCACCTTAAGAAAGGAAACACATCAAAGCTATACATTATACCACTGAAAATCATTAAAGAAATCTGTAACTCCTCCCAATAATCCAGGGAAAAAGCAAGAAAACCCTGCTCTTGGCTATACACCCATGCCTCTTTATACCAATTCATACTGCAGCTGTCCACTGCGGCTCTTCTCCTAGAGAATGTTAAGTGCAGCCACCAGAAACCAAAAATCTCTCCCTATCCTAAAGGATAATATTTGTGTGTGTGTGTGTGTGTATTGAGCACATTGGATTTGCCTTTTAGATGACAGGTAAATAATTAACATGTTATCTATGGACCCTTTGGTACTCATTCAGATTCTCTACTGATCTTGGTAAGCTAAGCTTATTAAACAACACACTGGCTGGGAGTACTGCAGTTGTAATCCCAACATTTGTGAAAAGATTCGACTGGGGAAGACTGTCCTCATTCAAGAAAGGGGGAAGATGGAGCTACCATGGTACACAGAGCAGGGTATAAATATGGTAGCAAAGTATAGAATTTAAGAAGACCAGCTCCAGACATGATGCTCCTTGACATAAAGGACATTGGAAAATAGAATTGGGCCAGCACCTGTATAGCTGACCTATTGTTGCTATTGTTCCACCATACCAAACAGGTTACTGGGGGGGGGGGGGGGGGAAGAGAGAGAGAGAGAGAGAGAGAGAGAGGGAGGGAGGGAGGGAGGGAGGGGGAAGGGAGACTCATATCATGTAGTTTTCACACCAACCCCCAGAATTTACTTCCTGAAGCTGCCACCACTTTCTATTTATGATATGGTGATTCTTTACCAAATCTTTTTAGATAGGTAGGCAAAAGTTGATAAAGACATCACACATGACTAAATGCCATTCATGAATGGATCCAAACTTCTAAATCAGAGCTTTCCAAACTTTTCATGTTGGTGACACACTTTTTAGACATGCATCATTTCGCGACACACTCTTACAGCAGGGCACAAGGCAGGCACTAGGACCTACGCGGAATCACAGCAGGTTTGGAGGCAGCAAGGCACAAGGCAGGCACTAGGACCTGCACAGAATCCTGGCAGGGCTCAGAGGCAGCAGCAGCCACAACACACCCAGACACTGCAGCCGACACACTAATGTGTCCCGACACACAGTTTGGAAAGCTCTGTTCTAAATAATTAATTCTTTCTCTATAAAAGAGTGAGTCACTTTCAAAGGCAGGCATTCTATCTCAGCAAAAACTCAGCCAGAGGTGGTGAAAAAAGAAGAATGGTAGGTTTAAACTTTTTTTTTCTCACATTAGTCTTCATTGTAAAAATATACAGTACTGTTGGTACCTTTCCTTGAAATTAAAGAGAGAGCTCCAATTTGTTATGTGTAGCAGTTCCTTTAAGCTAGTGTTTTGCACCTAATTCTAATAATTTGACTTTGGGGCTGTAGATCTTTGGGGATATAGATCTCTAAAGCCTAAAATGGCAGTGCATTAATGTTCAATCTGATGGTAAAAGTGATGGTATGCTAATAGGATTGAGAAAGTGTATGCTTACAGCCTTGCAACGTACTTACGTAACATAACTTGGATAACGTAGGATGTGTCTATGGATCTCATGGAACCTGGACTGCTGGACTATTTGGAAACTTTGTCCCTCTTGTCTGTCCTCAATTTGATCAGCTTCCATCTAGTGGTCACTCTAACATGACTGAAAGGATCCTTCCAGGGTTGGTGACTTGGAACGGAAAACTGGAAGATACCAGTCTTTTTTCTCCCTCACTTCACCTTGCAGTACACGCTCACAAACAGGAGTGCCAGCCAAGAATCACAGCTTATTTTGCTCTACTATCTTTCCATTTTCCTTGAGTGTCTATGTACATTTGTGAGCTGAGTTGATACCTAGTTCTTTGCTGCTGGTTGTGCCTATTTTGGCTTTGTTGGTTATGAAATCACCTATTTTAATTTTACTTGGTTTTTTTTTTATGTACATAACTGTTCACATGAGAAGTCCACTCAGCAGTGCAGTACTGGAAGAGGACGGAATTCATAGATGAAGGCAGGTAACAGAACTAAAAATTTTAATGAGTTTACCTCCAATGGTACGTTGCTTCTAGAAGTGGATCACTCACATGAGCAATGAAATATTCAAGAGAGGTGGACGCAAGGCCCTTTGCTACGTCTCAGAGGATTTTTTAGTGTACATCTCCAATGTGCAGTATCAACATTTGGGAAGGTAAAATATTTTGGCTCATCAAGCTTTTATTAGGAGTTGGAGCTGCATTCCACTATACTGAGCAGTTTAATACATGCACTTAAGTATATGTATTTCATTACATATAATATAATATATGAAAAATTATCGTTGCCTTTAGTCTAAAACAATCCTTTCCCAACTTTGTGCCTCCAAAGAGTCTGGTTGGGAATTCTAGGAATTCTAACCTGCCACATATAGAGACCACCAGACTGGAGAAGAATGGCCTACAAAGTCACCCTGGATGCAAGTCTCAGGAAAAGTTCTGAGAACAATGCCACCAAGCGGGATGTCTGCCAAGTGAAAAGAAAATTTAGCACATTTCATTTGCTCCTATCCTATCCATATTTATTTATCATATTTATATCCCACCCATCTCCCTCTCAAGGAGGGACCCTGGGCGGTTTCAGGTAGATATTATAACACACGTTTTAAAATAATCTGCAAAATACTCTTTCATATTTCATTATGGAGAATATTAGGCATTTTTCAAAATGGAAGTATATACATTTCTTCAGGAGGAACACAACTGTGCCACAGAATGAAGTATTTCTCCCACTATCCTCCCCAAGTAGCCATTCATAAATCAATACAGATTTTTCAAATTAACTTACTAGATGGGATAAATGACCTGAAGGGAAAACTGAAAGAAACACAACTTCTATCTTTTTTATGGTTGTTCAATAATCAACCACAAACTCTGTTGCTGCAGTGAGTGATTCATAACAGCTGACCCTAGGCAACATCTGCAGTTCAGCAAATTACAGTGAAACATGTGATATCATAGTCTCAGAACTGATCCAAATTATTTTTAAAAGTCACACAGGACATTCTTGCAGTTTTTAAAAATAACAATTATAATTTTTTTTTGCGTGTTTAGATTTCATATTATGTTATGTCAAAGTCTGTATTTGCAAATCTAGCATATAAAAGCAAGAAGTCACTTCTTCAGCTTGTTTTGCCAAATGTTTTTCACATGGAGAAGAATGTCAACATACGCCTCTTCCATATGGTCCCTTCTGCAGGATGGATAGGTCTCTCATTCCAACAGGTTCACAGATAGGATTGGTCAATTTCTCGTTTTAACTCCCTATGTCAGTGCTTCCCAAAGTGCCACTGTTGGCGACACACCAACGGCAGTGGCGGCGGGGCGGGGGGGCACGTGGGGGCAGGGGCATGCATGGCAGCAGCAGCGGCAGCCTCCGCTAAAACGCAGAAGCGCTGATGGCACGCTGACGCCGCCACCATGCACGCCCCCGCTGCCACTTCCGGGTTGTGTGGCGACACACCAGACTGTGTTGCGACACACTAAAGTGTCGCGACACACAGTTTGGAAAGCTGTGCCCTATGTTGACACAGCTCAGCCCCTTTATACACTGCCTTGAGTTGTACAAATAATAAAAAGGTGGGATATCAATCTAACAAATAACCAAATAAATAAATGTATGTCACAGTGTTTCAAGGACAAATAGATTCTGGACAAGGCCATGAAGTCATCAGGAATCAAACTCAGCTCAACGAAGACTAACTTTGCAGTCCACTTTAAGTTCCCAGATACAACAATAAATCCAGATTAGGCTCAAATGATACATAAAAGGCCAGATAAAAGTCTAGCTAGAAATATTTCTTTTACAAATCTTGCAAACTTTACACCAATCTTATGGTTTTTGAAAGGCCGACTGCTTTATTCACTTCACTGCTGTGATTTTTTTACCACCAGATTCATATGTAAACACTATGCTTACTTTCTTAGTTCCTTTTTGCATGGACATTTCATACACAGGTTAATAAATATATTTCATTATATATTTCATTATACAGCTTTGGTCCATGTCAACGTATTAATAGTTGGTGCACAAAGCTTTTAGTTTTGATGGGAGAGAATTTTAAGTGGTCTTGAGGGGTGCAATTGACCCCATCATGGAGATGCAAGTGGCAGAACCCACATTTCACTTCTACCCAGGGACAGACACTTTTAGCACTGTTATTTCTTATTAACCTCTTTTTTCAAATGCGCAAATAAGAGATTGTGAGCTAGTAATCAGCAGTGATCTGAGGAAAAGGTAATAAACAGGGAATACTACTTTTGTATGTCTCTAGGAAAAATCAGTATAATAATTGGAAATCTGAAAATTTTGCTAGCAAAAGGCCCTAACACAAATGAATTGAAGATATTTTGGAAGTCCAATTGTGCAAGGCAAGGATAACAAACGTATTCAAAATGGATTCATCAAACATATTTAGCATCAGCTACATAAAAAAGCTATCCCTATCATACTAGATTTAGCATGCTCCCTAAGGAAAAGTGGTGAAATGTTTGCCATAAACTTGTGTGTGTGTTAATTGCTTTCCTGCTACCTAGTAGTTATCTAGATTTATGCAGCTCAGATGTGGTAGGCCTGGCACCGAGGCCCTAACTTTTAAAATTCATGAATTAAACCAAGGAATTAACACACTGGATCAGTCCCATATTTGTGTCTTTTTCCCTCTTCACTCTTCTGCCACTGTAATGGCTATGTGAGATGAGAAAATCACTGTGGAATGGAAATTTCTGTGGCCAGTAAAATTAAGCTTTTGTTTAAATTCAGGGTATGTAAGCCTTGTAAACCGTTAAAAGAAAGTGAATTTTGCAAACTTTGTAACCAAATAAGTGTGTCGTGATAGGCTGTTACCCACCTCACCAGATTAGCTGATGAAGGGTTGGGAGGAGAATGTAGGGTATATTAACCACGCCTTTGGCTTCTGTAAGGGTGTGTCTCTCTTGCGAGGGAACACCACGCTTTGCAAACCGTTTCTATTACTGAATTACATAAACTCTGTTTCTTTTTACCAAACTCTGTGTGAAACTTTCTTAAAATTTCCAGCCGACAGTTTGGGGGCTCGTCCGGGATCCATCTCGACGGGGCAGACCAATAAGTGAACCCTCTGGGTGCACCCCACTCCCTTTGTGAGTGGAGGGGATCCCTTCTGGGCTGCTAAGCGAGCTCTGGAAGCCCGTAAAATTGGCTAAACGCGGAAAGTAGGTTTAAGAAACAGATTCCTAGGTAAGGTGTTGTGAGAAAGCGCTGAAGAAGCCCCTCGAGAACCGGGCAACCCTGTGCACAGGCCTTGGTGAGTATCCAGTAGTGACTTCGGTCATTACGGTATCGGGTCCCCAAGTCGGTTGATTGGGCGGGCAGGCTAGTGTGATTGGAAGACCTCTGAGAGTGTGTTGAGACGTCCTTTTGAGGGACCTTAGTAGAAGGTCTGCAGGACGAAGTGAGTGCAGACTCCCAACCTGCGGTTCCATACCCTCGCGAGAGGATTGGCCAGGGACGGAGGGCTGAACGACGGAGAGTGGTGTGTGAAGGTCTCAGTAGGAACACCCTTTCAATCGGGTAAGCACTAGTGGGGAAACTGCCGAAGGACCCAGGAGTTGGTCCATGATGGGAAATAAAGGATCCAAAGTAAATAAAACTGTAAAAAAGGTCATAAAAGGAGACAAATTAAGAATAAACCCTGCAGGTCCATTAGGGAAAATATTAGAAAAATGGGGAAGTCCTCCATATAATAGATTAGTTATTAAGAAGAGTTTGGAGAAGGAGACTCTGGTGAAACTTCGTTGTTTCACCTGGTGGGAAGATGAAAAGGTGACCTGGCCAAGGGATGGCAGTAATGACTACTTTGAGTGCCATAACTTGTTCAGATACGTAACATCTAAAGTTCACAAAGAAGTTCCCAATGAGGAAGACTATGCCCTTTTGTGGGTTCCTGATTCGTGGAACTTTCCAGATAATATCATGGTAGCCCAAACAATAGATCCAGAGCCAGAAGAGGAGGAGGATTCTCTAAAAGACGTTCCTCCGCCATATGTGCCCCCTGGAAGGGACAGAATGCGGACACCACCAGTGGCTTCCGCCCCCGTCGACCCCGATGTTTGCTTAACACCAGAAACTAAAGTTATCATCCAGAAGAGTCATCGGGCCAGGGAGGAATTAGATAAGATAGTGAATGAACTTAAGAAAAGGTTGCCGCCTGAGGAATTGGAAACCCCCGTTGAAAACTTATACCCTCTGCGCGAAATGCCTAATGGCGTCGATGCAAATGGGGCAAATCACATTGCATTGGTAGAAGACCCTTTAAAGGCATCAGAATTGAGAGCCTTTAGGAAAGAGATGAAAAACTTCACTGAAGATCCGATAGCTGTTGCTGAACAAATTGATTTGTTGCTAGGACCAAAAATCTATACTTGGGATGAACTTCAAACCATTTTAGCTACTTTATTTAGCTCTGAGGAAAGGAAATTGGTAAGGGCAGCGGCCATAAAGCATTGGGATGACAATCACCCTAATCCCGGGGCGGGGAACAGGGGTGTAGATATAATCCCAGAGAATAGACCAAACTGGGATAATAATGATGCCGCGGCCCGACAGAGAATGAGAGAGATGAGGGATACATTGGTGGCAGGGATGAAGAAAGCAATACCTCTTGCCCATAACATAGGGAAGGCAATGAATCTGAGTCAGGAAAAGGATGAACCTCCTTCGGTCTTCTTAGATCGTATGAAACAGAACTTCCGGAAATATGGGGGAATTGATCCTGATAACCCCATCAACCAGCAAAGTTTAAAGGTTCACTTTATTACTAAAGCGTGGCCTGATATATCAAAGAAATTGCAGAAATTGAATTGGGCAGAAATGAATTTGGATGATTTATTGAGGGAAGCTCAAAAGGTCTTTGTAAACCGAGAGGATGATAAATTAAAACGAAAGCAATGTATGATGGCTGCTAGTATAAGGGAAACCAACCAGATGATGATACAAACTGTGGAAAAAGCTACTGGAAGGATTCCAGAAGTAGCCAGCCGCATGGCGGAACGCGGTAGAGGAAGAGGGATGATGAGAGGAAAAGGAGGCAGGGGATCTTCCTACCCTTCAGCTGGACGCGGACGGGGGATGGGAATTAGACGAACCTGCTTCCACTGTGGTAAAGAAGGGCATTTTATGCGAGAGTGTCCAGTAATTGACAAAGTGGAACAAATTAATCACATGTTAGAGGAGGATGAGGAACAATACTAGGAAGGTCAGGGGTTCCCTCGAGGAATGGCTCACCATGAACCCTTGATAAATTTAAAGGTGGGCCAGGAAGAAATGGTCTTCTTAGTAGACACGGGGGCTTCGCGAACCTCTGTGTGTACTTTGAATGCCGAATTTAAAAATCTCAAAAAGAAAAGGACCCCGTGTGAGCGGGGTAAAAGGGGAATCCTTTGAGGTAAGACAATTAGAACCAATTTCAATTGAACAAGGCCAAAGGAAAATACAGAATGTGGTGATGTTGTATATACCTGAGGCTGGCATTAACATACTAGGTCAAGACCTATTGAGCCGCCTCCAATTAACTATAGATTTCAAGACAGATAAGATTTTTAAATTGACAAAGGAAATGGAGAGTCAAGTAAACCCCAAGGTTTGGGCTAAGGAGGGGAATAGAGGAGGATTAAAAATTAAACCCCTGGAAGTGAAACTGAAAGAAGGGTCTGAAATAGTGTGCTTAAAACAATACCCTATTTCTGTGGAGGGAAGAGAAGGACTCCAACCGGTAATTGATCAGTTATTTAAGGATGGACTATTGGAAACTACTATGTCCCCTTATAATACCCCAGTTTTACCTGTAAAGAAGCCAGATGGTTCATATTGAATGGTACAGGACTTAAGGGGCGTAAATCAAATAGTGGAGACCAGGCACCCTGTAGTTCCAAATCCCTATACCATACTGGGGAGGATCCCTATGGAACACAGGTGGTTCAGCGTGATAGACCTGAAGGATGCCTTCTGGTCTTGCCCACTGGCTGAGGAATCCCGACCTCTGTTCGCCTTTGAGTGGGAAAACCCCTTTACGGGAAGGAAGCAACAATACCAATGGACTATCCTGCCACAAGGTTTCACTGAGTCACCAAATTTGTTTGGGCAGGCATTGGAAAGAATGAATGGAAGAATTAAAACGACTTTGACCAAATTGTATTTGGAAACTGGATTGAATTGGATTAAGACTCTGCCAATTGCTCTGTTTAGAATAAGGAGTCAACCTAGAAAGGATATAGGGCTCTCACCGTACGAGATGCTGTTCGGAATGCCTCTGAAAGGAACGGATCTCCAGGTGGGAACTTTGCCCACCAGTGATAAGGGATTGATAAAATATTTGCAAGCACTGTCCCAGTCTTTTGACTTTTTCAGATCCAGTGGCTTATTGGCTCAAACTCCCAAGCTAAGCTTCAAAGTCCATTCGTATAAAGTAGGAGATTGGGTGTGGATCAAACGGTGGAGAGACGAAAAACTCCAGCCCAGGTAGGAAGGTCCCTTCCAAATCCTGCTGATTTCCAATACAGCGGTGCGAACGGCGGAGAGGGGCTGGACCCACTACACCCGACTAAAGCCAAGCACGGAGCCAAAACAGTGGACTAGCGAGATCACGGGACCGTGTAAATTAAAAATAGATAGATAGATAGATAGATAGATAGATAGATAGATAGATAGATAGATAGATAGATAAGGGAAGGGATAAAAGGAGGTTGTGGAACATAATATGGCTAGGAGTGAGAATAATTCTGGTGATAAGAGGAGCAATGGCTGAGGGACAGAACAAAAATTGCACGCAATGCATAACTCAGGTATCAGTAGGGAAAAAGACCACCAAAACACTGGTTTATTCTACTACACAACCTAGCAAATGTAGACCTGAACTTGAACCCTGTATCTTTAATGGAACTCAATATAGTGTTTGCAAGGAAGGAGAGAAATATAAATGTTATGGGCCAGGAGCAATCCAGTTTTGGCAAGTAGATCTATATGCAGGATTACCAAAGTATCCTTATGGCCAGGGGAACCAACCATATCCCCCTGTAAAAATTTGTACTAACATAACCTATGATCTCCAAAGTCCAGTAATTAAGTTAGAATTTGATAGCTGTAAAGTTTTTGAAAACTTTGTAGGAACATTAATAAAATGGGATTGTGGAACATGGAAAGAGACCTATAAATCTAATCATAAATATTTGTGTAAAACAAAGGTTATTCATGGTGATGGAGGGGGAACTGCACCAGATTACGTTTTAAGTAAGAATGGACTAACCTGGTTGCATCCCCCTTGTGTGTCATGGTGGTGGGTGTGTGATTACACTGGAGGAGGTTATACAGGATGTCCAGGCATTACACAATTTAGAAAAGAAAAAGGTAATGTTAGTTTGGAATGGAAACCGGATACCAAAAAGACAAACCACACGTTTTATTTTGGATTTGGGATAGATGGGGTGGGACAAGACCCTAAAACTTATATAACTATAGAACAAAGACTGATCTCTCTCCACATGACTAAACGTACTGAGTGGTCTGTATATGACACTATTCAAAGCCTAGAGCAAAATGCCAAGCCCATAGTATCACAAAAGGCTAGAAATTTGTTCTTAGAGTTTGCTGGAGAAGTAGCACAAAATATTGGGATAAAGAATTGTTTTGTGTGTGGAGGAACCAATATGGGGGAACAGTGGCCTTGGGAAGCATTAGAGGCCGAACCAGAACAGTTTAATAATATGAGCAAACATGGAAATATAACCGCTAGAACAAATGTCCAAGAAATAACCTGGACTTTGACCACTAATATAATTGGAAACCACTGTTATTATCAAAATGGAACCCACCCAGTAGGCACTTTGATGTGTATGGGGCAATGGGAAAATGGGCAGTGGAATAGTTCAACCAACCTTACACAACCAGAAAAACTAAATGAAACTCTTATATCATATGTAAATTCCAGCACAAGTAACTGGACAGCACCTGAGGGAATGTACTGGATATGTGGTAATATGGCTTATGAATACCTCCCAGCTGGGTGGAGTGGGTCATGTATACTAGGATGGATTAAACCTTCTTTCTTTTTACTTCCCCTTAGAGTTAAACAGACCCTAGGAATACAGGTGTATGATAACTGGCAAAGAAGTAAGAGATCAATAGATAATGGAATCGGAGGGATTTCGACAGGACAATGGAAAAATAATGAGTGGCCCCCAGAACGAATTATTGCCTATTACGATCCTGCTACTTGGGCAGAAGATGGATCCTGGGGTTATAGGACACCAATATATTTACTCAACAGACTTATAAGGTTACAGGCAGTAATGGAAATAGCAGGGAGAAGGATAGGTACTGCCCTAAACGTAATAGCAAAGGCACAAGACAAGCTTAGAACCAGGTTAGCATTGGATTATCTGTTAGCTAGAGAAGGAGGTGTGTGCGGAAAGTTCAATTTGACCAATTGCTGCTTACAAATAGATGAAACAGGAAAGGTGGTGGCCGATCTTACTGCCGACTTGAGAAAAGTGATACAAACCCCGGTACAAACATGGACAGGATTATTAGATAAGGATGGGATTTTGGGGGGAATCTTTTCAAATTGGAAACAAGCATTGTTTATAGGTTGTATAATTATGATTGGGCTAATGATATTACCCTGCTTAATTCCCCTTATTAGAAATATGATTCAAAGTTCCATAGAGGGGATAATGTCTAATCACCAATCAATTAAAACAATGATGATAATGACAGAAATAAACTCCCAGTTAGACCAAATTGAGAAGGGAAACTCCAAGCAAAATAAAGAAAATGGAGAAAGGAAAAGGCTAATAAAACAAAATCTTAAAAGATTGGGTAAATAAATTACCAAAAGAAGAAATGGGGAAACTGTGGAATGGAAATTTCTGTGACCAGTAAAATTAAACTTTTGTTTAAATTCAGGGTATGTAAGCCTTGTAAACCGTTAAAAGAAAGTGAATTTTGCAAACTTTGTAACCAAATAAGTGTGTCGTGATAGGCTGTTACCCACCTCACTAGATTAGCTGATGAAGGGTTGGGAGGAGAATGTAGGGTATATTAACCACGCCTTTGGCTTCTGTAAGGGTGTGTCTCTCTTGCGAGGGAACACCACGCTTTGCAAACCATTTCTATTACTGAATTACATAAACTCTGTTTCTTTTTACCGAACTCTGTGTGTGAAACTTTCTTAAAATTTCCAGCCGATATTGAGAAATATTGTACCAGCTAGGTTCCTTCCAATCATTACACTTAAGAGTAATTCAGATGCCATGGCAACCCGGGATCTTTTTTCTGCCTAGAACTCTTAGGTTTTCATAAGCTAAGGTAAAGTAAAGGTTCCCCCCGCACATTTGTGCAGTCGTGTCCGACTCTAGGGGTCGGTGCTCATCTCCATTTGTTAGCCAAAGAGCCAGCGTTGTCCGAAGACGCTTCCACGGTCATGTGGCCGCATGACACGCTGTTACCTACCCACCGAAGTGGTACCTATTCATCTACTTGCATTTGCATGCTTTCGAATTGCTAGGCTGGCAAGAGCTGGAGCTAGTGCAGGAGCTCACTCCATCACGCAGGGCTAGGGATTCGAACCTCCGAACTTGCGATCTTCCGATCCACAAGCCTGGTGTCTTACCCGCTGAGCCACCATGCCCCTTCTCATAAGCTACTTTCACACAATATACAATGTGGCTTGTATGTAGCCTACCATGTTATATCACCACAACCAAAATGTTCTGTATAGCAAGATTTACAGATAGTAAGCGTGTTGGGAAAACTAAGACAACCGTGGCTCATTCACTTGTTTGTTAGATGTACATTTCATCTTTCCTTCAGGAGCTCAAGTGGCATATGTAACCCTTCCTCCTCCAGATACCTTGGTCAGCCGTCCTTCACCAGGAAGAGATGTGGCATTCCAGCTTTCCTGGAACCGGATTTCTAACAAAGGAAGCTGTCAAAGCAAAGAAAGGCCAAGGGTGAGGCTGCAGTTCTGTTATCATTCCAGCATGATAATGCATGAAGCCACCCCCTCCCTTCCCTATTAAACAGCCACCCAGAAGCTTAGAGCACCTCTGTTATCTGCTGTTCAGATCACCTCACTTCAGTTTATGATTGCAGCAGCATGCAGTGCTAAATTACAGCCAAGGGGCTACATTCACACAACACAGCTAATCTTGTTTTAATCAATAAACCACAATTAAGCAAACATGAGGCCATATAATGTGCAAATATAGCACAAGTAAGTATATTTACACAGATCATCAGCCATACACAGCATAATCCTTCATGTGTTAGGGCTGACTGCAGTCCTGTTCAGTATTACCTCAGAATAAACTGGTGCCTACATTTAATCACATCAGTTAGGCAAGTCTATCACACTAAGCTTTAAGAAAATCTCTTTAGCAAGAGCAAGAAAAAAATGTGATCTTCAGTTTTTTTTAATTAGAAATGCAAACAATCCTGCAAAAAAAAAACCTTATTATTTAAACTACCAGCAGGAAAAGAAAATCTGTGGCCTACCAGATATTTCTGAATTATAACTCTAAGGCTGTGTTTACGTATAATCAGTTTAACAATTATTTACTGAATAAACTACAATTAGCTGGGTTTTGTCACATGCTAAATTATTAACCATTGTTAACAAATCACAATGGCTGGGTTCATACAACAGAAAGACTCTATTGTGCCTTAATCCAGCCTTGTCTCCTGCAATATTGCTGTGCTGGCTGGAAATTTGGGGATGTCAGCTCAACTGAAGAGCATCAGGTTGGGGAAGGTTTATTTATTTAATTTTTATCCGACCTTTTTTATTTTTTTTTAAATAACTCAAGTTGGCGCACATACCTAATACTCCTTCCTCCTCCTATTTTCCCCACAACAACCCTGTGAGGTGGGTTGGGCTGTTGCTCTAGGCTAATAATTTCTCCAAGACTGTATTTTTATCGCTCCATCTGTTTATGAAATTAGGGGAGACAAAGCTGTAACAAATAAGTAAAACTGTATGCTAGGTAAGGATTTCCTCATCACATTGTGGCAGCTCCAAATGAAACTACAGCACAATGGAGACTTTTCAGTAAAATTCTGCCTTCAAGCAACTCTAGGGAGAGCATATGTACCTCTCTTCCTCTCCCTCCCCTCCCCAATTAAGACAGCCAAATACCTGGGACTCTGGAAACTGAGCCAAACTGGTCAACCATCAAGGTTTGTAGATGACTGGGCATCTGAACTAGGGTCTGTTCTCACTGCAGCACATGGTCTCCATGCTTGGGTTTGTATGACACCTGCAAGCAGAAAGTAGAAACTATGTTTTAACCCACCATGGTTAGGTTGTGGTTGTGTTTCCTGAGATCCCAGGAATCTGCATTAAATTAACCCTGGAAAGTTAACCACGAGTAAGCAAGTCATGTAAGCACATAGTTTTTATTTATTTATTTTATTTATTTAATTTATATAACCGCCCATCTCCCCCAATGGGGAATAGTTGCTCCTAAAGATGGAAAACCGAAAATAGCGGGTTTGGGATTGGAGGGTAAGGCTGCCTTCTGGGTGGGGTTGGCTCCCGGGATTTATTTGGAAATTAAATCTGGCACCTCCAGCAGCAAATGCTGACCAAGGGCATATAATTCGCATGGGGACTTCTTGAAGGATTTGGAACAGCACTGCCAACTCTCTTCCGGCGGCCTCCACGGTTCAAGGAAAACCCGAAATGCAGCTGGCGAAAAAAGCGCGACTGTCGACAGTGAAATTCCCAACCCGCCCAGCAGCCAAGGCCCAGAAATCGGGCTTTGCTTCGGCTCTGGTGCCATGAGAGTTGCAGCCTGGCGGGACACGTTATTCGCTGGGGGGACAATGCTACTTTCGAGCACCAGAGTTCCTAATGATCATAGTTCCCAAGCAATGAATTCCCAGCGAGGTCGGCATAAACAAGCTTGCGACCGACTTGCCAGTTTCACTTCCTCTTCGCTTTGCCCACTGCCAAAATCTGCACGCTAAAACTCTCTCAACCCTCGCTGCGCGACGTCATCTATGGGCGGTCTTTTGAGCCGTCCTCCCACTCTGTAAGCTGGGAGAAACAAGGATCTCAACAGAAGAAAGCGCGTGTTTGGAGTTGCTTCCCGGCTGTGAGATCCCGCCCCGCACTTTCGCTCGACTTTCGCTCCTTGTTGAGGTTCGCTTCTTTCCGATCGCCTTCGGGAGCGGAGGACTCAGAGGCGCAGTTCCGAACTTTCCCGGGCGGTCAGCCTTTTTGCACCAGCTGGCAGACAAACTCCAAATCCAGCAGGAGCAACGCCAGTAAGTAACTTTCTGGCTGGCTCTCCTTGAGCCAAGGGTAGCCAGTGCCGGTGGGTTAGATGTGACGGAAGACGTCGCAGCAGAGGAGGCGGCAGCCGAGCCGACGGGGGCCGAGGCACATCGGCTTTGAGCTCTAGCATCCAAACCAAGACCTGGACATCTGGCGCGACGCGAGGTGTCCCGGCGTGGCAGCGAAAGGTAGCTTTTAAAGTCTCTGAGCGCGGCTGTAGAGGGGTGCGTCAGCAGCCTTTTCCGTGGTGGTGGTCAACTACAGGATCTTGGACCCAACTGACACGCTCAGGACGTCCTCCGGAACATTTGAAGGCACGCGGGACTGGGAAGGCTGGAATGTCCAAGAAATGGAAGGGTGAGGGTGGGAAAGAGTAGATTTCTCTTCTTCAGTTTTTTCACTGGGTTTTGGCAGAAAGATAACAAGATACAAAAAAAAAAAAAAAAGTTCCTGAAGTCGCCCGCATAATAAAAACACTCATTTTGAAACCAGGCGTCTAAGGGAAAGGGAAATCTGTTACGATTCACTAAAGGGTGGCTTGAATTAGGCTGGGTTGGGCCGTTCCCTCTTTGGAGCCATGTCTAACAGGGACAGCTTTGGAGAAACACGCTAGGGGAAAAAAAGAAAGAAAAGAAATTTGAATGATCTCATCTGGTTCTCTGCTTAGAGAGTAGGCTGGGCACCTTTTCCTTTGTGTTTTGTGAGTGGCTTAGTAGGCCTAGATCTCTGCCTGGGCCCTGAATGGATATTGCTCCACTTAACAAATAGAGACAAGCAGCTGGAAAAAGTGTAAGTTGCTTATGACACAATTCTGTGTACAGCTTTATGCAAAGGAAAGTCCCATTTGAGTTCAGAGGAAAATCCTTACGTTTATTGAGCCGGCTTCCAGATAATAACCAATTCACTTGATTTCAGAGACTTCCAGTGCAAGTAGACACCTACAAGCTTGTACAGTACTATAAGCAACTTAAACTTTTCCAATCAGGATAGGGCTGCAGCTTCAGTTTGGGATGGCTGTGAAAAAATTGGAAGCAGGGTTGCTAAAAGCAAAAGTGGCCGCTAAGCAGTAGTTGCTTTGCTTTGCATGGCAGCCTGTCTCCTGATAAAACTGAACAATAAGCCTTCTGCCCTGATGCACAGGCCATAGCAGTTAAGAAAGCGAAATGAGTTGTGTAGGATACCAAACCTGTAGCTTAGAGAAATGCAAGCAGTACAGGGAGGTTGAATATGAATAGAAATGTAAGAAAAGCCCATAATATAAAGCAGGGCATGTTTCAGCTGTAACAAAAGAATTGCCCAAGGTATAACCTGAGACTGCCTGCTGCAGCAGTAATGCCAGCTTTATTGTGCAGCTGCCCCCTGAAGCCTCTGATTGCAAAAGGCTGTCAAATAGCAATGGGGGGGGGACTTGATTTGGTTTGTATTTTATTTTTCAGTTTGCGCTTCCTGAGCCAGTGCAATATAGTTTATGCATTTGCCAGCGTATCAGCATTTTTCTGAATTTGGTGATAACATTTGAAATGCACACAATTTGCACACATTAGGGGAAAATGCACAAAGAAATAAAATACAGTGGGGAGGCTTGCTTGCAGAAATGTGTACCATATGTAAAGTGGGTATAAAATGTACTGTATATATCTGAACGGCACTGTAAGCAGTTTGGGCAGTTCTTCATAGACAAGATTATTTGGATCTTGATGTCTCTTTGGGCACTACTACTATACCGCACCATCTAATAACATTCCTCCGAAATAGTTTTGTTTTTTACCTCCTGAAGAAGTGCATGTTAGATGCCTCCCCAGTTTGGCTTTTGCCTTCAAAGAGGATGACCAATGGTCACTCAAGTAATTAAAGGAGGTGGTGATGAGGTCCTTGCTTTGGAAGTCATATTCAGACCAAACTAGTTGTGACAACCAGCATCTTCTGTCCAGTATTCCATATTTAGCCAAGCTGGTAGAGAAGGTGGTAGAGCTATGAGATGGCCATTGTGTAAAGATACATCTGCCCCACTTGAAAGTCATCAAGTGCCACAGCTAGTATCCATTAATTCAGAAGGGTAGGAAAAAGAAGCCACAAGTTTAAATCACTGAGAGTATAAAAGTCATTTATATCTTTTCTGTGTCATGGGCAATCAACTGTTGTATATGGTTTCATTTGTGTCTGCAGTAAAGATTCTAATCTTGCTAAGCCAGGTCTGAGTTTTCTGCCAAGTCAACCCAAGGCATTGAGCTAAACCATGAAGTGTCAAGAGATTTGTGAGTTATTGCTGAGTCTAATCCAGGAAAGCCAGTTATCAGGAGCTCTTAGGAGCTCTTAGGTGAAATCGCTTATCTTGCTCCATGTCAGGGAGATAACTGGTGAAGAAGGAGGGGGCTCCCTCCAGGGGGATAAACGCACATGCGCAGTACTGAATCGCTTTGCCTTCCTCACAAGAGGCTGAAGAAGGCACTGCCCTAATTTCTTGGGCCTTTTCTCTGAGCATTACTAGTTCAGTTTAGTTTAGCTGGATTCTGTCTAGCAGAGTAGAACAATAAAACACTAGAGCCTGTACACCAAGTCTCAGCATGTTCCTTCACTCGAAGTCAGGACACTCCTTTCCAGAGTGGTTCAAACCTGGATTTGGCATGTAAATGGCCTTGGTCACCCTAATTGATGAGATCATCACTGAGAAAAACATAAAGGAGTAGAACCCTGTTGGCACTCCTAGATCTCATGGCAAGGTCTTGTTGCAAGGAGTTGAAGGCTCTGCTTTGTGGTGTTTCCCAGCCATTTCTCTGGGTGCTCTCAGACCACCTTGGGAAGTTTTCTGGGGCGTTCTGCAGGCCTCTCATGTTATTTAACATCTGTATTCCACTGGGAATAATAATCCACAGGTTTGGAGCTGTCATCAATATGGTGATACTCAGCTATACTTCTTTCATGTGCTTCCGTGGTTGGATGTTTTCAGAGTCTCCATGTGTCCAGGCTGTAAAGGACTGGATATGGGAAAATAGTTAGCCAAAGCCGAATTTAAACAGGGTGGAATTGTTACTGATTCCATGGAGATATCCAGACCTACTGGTGAGGTTGCATTCCCTATTAAGAAGCATATTCACAGTCTGGTATCCTCTTGGATCCAAGAATGTCACTAGACAACCACTTAACATTAGTGGCAAGGATACACATGTAACATCAATGCTGGACAACCAGAAATCTGTGACAAGTTTGAGCTGAGAAACCAGATGTGTCCTTGCATGAAAAAGACAGGCTGAGTTTGGTGATTCATAAAATGGTAACCTGAAGGCTGGATTATTGTAATACATGTTATCTGAGGTAACCCTTAAAGATGTCTGAAAATTGGAACTGGCCCAGAAAATTAGAAGCAGAGTAAAATTGAATCTAATAGATTCTCCCAATTCTGTTTTTCTTCTGGCCAGATTGCTGTGCCTTTCTTAGTTAACTATTTAATTATTCATATAGTTAAAATATGAATACATATTACCTATGTTTATTTATTGGACATTAGTATTTGAGATTAAAATTAAATTAAATTATATTAAATTAAAAAAGGTAAAGGTTCCCCCCGCACATTTGTGCAGTCGTGTCCGACTCTAGGGGCCGGTGCTCATCTCCATTTGTTAGCCGAAGAGCCAGCGTTGTCCGAAGACGCTTCCACGGTCATGTGGCCGCATGACGTGCGCGGAACGCTGTTACCTTCCCACCGAAGTGGTCCCTATTTATCTACTTGCATTTGCATGCTTTCGAATTGCTAATTAAATTATATTAAATATTAAATTAGTATTTAAGGGGCGTGGTGGCTCAGCGGGTAAGACACCAGGCTTGTCGATCGGAAGATTGCAAGTTCGGAGGTTCGAATCCCTAGCCCCCCGTGACGGAGTGAGCTTCCGCACTCGCCCCAGCTCTTGCCAACCTAGCAATTCGAAAGCATGCAAATGCAAGTAGATTAATAGGTACCACTTTGGTGGGTAGGTAACAGCGTTCCGCGCATGTCATGTGGCCACATGACCGTGGAAGCGTCTTCGGACAACGCTGGCTCTTCAGCTAACAAACAGAGATGAGCACCGGCCCCTAGAGTCGGACACGACTGCACAAATGTGCGGGGGGAACCTTTACCTTTACCTTTACCTTTACCTTTACTAGTATTTGAGATCAATTATTTGATATTAGTATTTGAGATTGATTTATTGTACTGTATTCGGCTTTGATCAATACTGCATTATTTAGTGTTATATGTTAGGTTTGTGCTAAGCTTTTATGGGGTGATTTGATTTGAAGAAAATTCAGCCAAATCACCCTATTGAAGCAGATTGATAAAGTAATGTTTTTACTTACCAAATCAGAGATTTTGCGTAACTTCTCTTCAGCCGCTTCTCTACTGCTTCAGACATCTGCCTATATGCAAGGCAGGCAAAGAAGCAACTTGTCTTGAAGCAAAACAAGCCAGGGAGAATTGAACCCACCTCGATATTTATAAGGTAGATTGTTTTCCTTCTACACTTCACTGTGCATCTTGACATGGATTATATCCATTTTACACATATATGTTAGGTGTAGTTTGTTTTGTAAGTTGCATTGGGAGGATTTATACCCTTAAATATGGGTTAAAATAGTTTTAAATAAAATTCATTTCTGTTGTGCAGGAATCAGGACACAGAAATGTCTCACTCTTTCTCTCATGCACATAGCAAAAAAAAAAGCAGAGGTCTGGATAAAATGCTGGTTAAAATGCTATGGTGTCTCTCTTGTATGTACAGATCTAGATTTACTGATAGCTGGGAATATTGCTCTCAGAGGATTTCAGCAAGGATTTCCCCATCTTTTGGACAGAGGTGGACAGGGAAGGCAGGGTCTTTCCCTCACAGAAGCTTTCTTCCTGTAATATCTGATGATATAAGTTAGAAATATAAATATCTAAATGCAGCAGATGCCATTCTTCCTGGCATGTCAGTGCATGAGAACTTTGTACAAGTTTTTGTAGGAGTTCATTGCACAAAATTCTAATGTCATTATTTTAAAAAATGTCACTTTAGAAAAGGTTCAGAGAGAAGACTACAGTTCTTACTCTGGTTGTCAAGTGTTTTAATGAACTTTTTCTAGGATTTACTTAAGTTCAAGGGTGGTAAATGTTTCTAGTCATGTCCAAGAAATATGATCATTCAGACAAATGCCAATACTTAAACTAATTGTTCTAAAACTTGTATTGTATTAATTAAATAGCCTTTGGGGAACTGAACTTAAGAATGTTGACTAAGCATTTGATAACCATAGAAGTTAGCATGCCCAGATAGCAACTTCCTTCAGTTCACAAGAGACTTCTCACAGTGGCTGCTTTCAGATGTCATGCTAAACCAGTGTTTCTCAACCTTGGCAACTTTAAGATGTGCATACTGGCTGGGGAATTCTGGGAGTTGGAGTCCACACATTCTAAAGTGGTCAGGGTTGAGTGTATGTACACACACACACACACTTAGGACATGAAAAACAAAGAAGGAACAGTGCTCCTTTTATAGTTAGAAAAGGTATAGCAACAACAGTACTTGGCTACAATGCAATCAGTGACCAAATAGTATCGATTAGAATTTATTTATTTATTTGGGTTTTTATCTTGTGTTTTCTCTAGGAGCAAAAGGCAGTGCACCAAGGAGCATCCCCTCATTTTACCCCCTCAAGAATCAGTTGATGAGGTAGGTTAGGATGACAGAGAATGACTGGCCCAGAGTCACCAGTGAACTCTGTGGTCAACCGAGGACCTGATCCTGATTCTTCCTAGTTCAATTCCAGCACTTTAACCAGAATGTGGTCATGTGGCGTAAGGCATACATTGGAATCTTGCAAAAAACCAAGTAGGTTAATAAAATATATCACTAGTCATTGCTTCAGTTGCAAACCTGACTTATACAGCCATATACAAGGAGATAATAAAACAAATAAACATATGGATATGCAGCCTGTTTAATTATATCTGCTGCATATTTAAAAGCCCTGACTCTTTAATTTTGTTTAGTTTGCACCATTTGAACCATTGGGAATATTAATCCAAGCTAAATATGCTTTCCATAGCTTGTATTGCTATTTTTCTTTCTTGACCTGGATTCTTTTTACTTGAAACTTGCATAATGAATAAATTAGATTAGTAAGTGAAACTTTCCTCAATACTGTATCTCCATTTATTTTTATTATTATTTATATGGTACCATTAGTGCTCATGGTCTAAAATTCAGGTTCAGGAGCAATGGATGGAGTTATAAACGGGGAAAGAATGTGCATTCATTTCAGTTGCTTGTGTCTAGTTGCTTGGTTGCAGGTTAAATTATAGTAGATCATGTGGGAGGTGACAGATTTCATGTGGAAAGGAAAACCTTGTGCTTGTCACACAACTTTGAAAAGCATAATAGCTTTGCTTTAAATAGAGATGGTAATCTTACATAGAGCTGGTCTGTATGAGGAATAGGAACAGGCCCTTCAACAAAGCTGATTGATGCCTTTCGGATTTAAACAAGTTAGTGCTGTGAAAACCCCAAAGACAAGTTAGTGCCGTGTCTTGTTGAAACTACTACCCACCCAATAAATGACCAGGATATCATTATCAGAGGTATAAGAAAGATGGTAGGTGAAATCTGAGCAGCAATGCCGATTGCTTACTTGCTTGACTTTTAGCTTTGCTGGGCAGTGTTGGGAATGGAAAATGTTTGCGTAATTAAATAGTAGCAAAAATGCACACTCATTATTCATGTGTCTTCTTTCAAAATCGTACATGAATGAGTCAGCTGTTCATTTGGAAGGTAAGTTTCACTGTGAGATCTGGAAGTACTGTATGCTACTTGTGGAATTCTGGTGTCATTCATTTTACATGGCGTTTGTTCTAGCATAATATAACAGAACTTTACTTAAAATCAGGGTGACAATCACTGTGTATCCTGTGCACCAGTGTTACCCATTACTGCATTCCTGTCTAGTCCCACAGAGCTCTTCTGTGGAAATCGCTGTGAATCTTGGAAGAGCTTGATCCATGCTCATTTCTGTCTGGCTCAGGAAGATGGGGCTGTAGCTCTAGTTACAGCTGGTAATGATCTGTGATCAAGCTATATTTTTTTCTATTTTTCTCTCTATATAAATTTCTCATGGTCCTTTGTACTGTAGATCTATGAGCTGTATGGTAGGTAGTTAGGTAGGTAGGTAGGTAGGAGATAGATAGATGATAGATAGATAGATAGATAGATAGATAGATAGATAGATAGATAGATAGATATCAGCATACAAATAAACAGATGATAAGAATGCTATTCTTAGCTGTCAGCACTCTTAGGGCTGATGACATATTCCATGGGATACAAGATTACTGCCAGCCAGTGTCTCCCCTATAAATTCTCATGTAAACAAGAACTGATGACACAGCAGTCACTGTACTCAGCACTTCCGCACCCCTTATAAGACACCACACAGAAGGGAAGTATGCAGAATACAGAATTTTTCATTTTTTAAAAGCCAACCAAAAGTCAGATTTTACACTGGAGATGGTGTTCAGCAGCAGCAGGCATGTTCTCCTTGTATTGGCTTTTTAGATCTTTACTGTGAAAATTTGATATTGAATAGAAGGGAGCAGGATCACTGCGGCATTTGAGCAATTCCACAATGATCCAAAGACGTATATTTTGAAAATATCTGAGAAATAGAGCAGGCCAGAGGGAAACATTTGGATGCGACTAGTGTAGCAGAGAAATTTACTCTGTGTGCCAAACCAGGACCCACCGACCCACACCCAAATTGTAGCTTGAGATTTATCAGTAATAATAAAAAATATGCTACGTATGTATCAAGGATGCCCCCAAAATTAATCCATATAGACTTGGCCAAGATGTGACCACAAACCATGGTCTGCCATGATGAGAATGAGAACAACTGCAGCCTTGAGCTCATTTTTTTTCTTTTCCCCTGCCTTTGTGAATAAGATTAGAATCTTCTACTTTTAGCTGACAGTAACTATAGTTTGATACTGTGTCTGAATACCCTGAAAAGTTTCCAAACTTTTCTTGTTGGTGACACACTTTTTAGACATGCATCATTTCGCGCCACTCTCTTACAGCAGGGCACAAGGCAGCACTAGGACCTGCACGGAATCACAGCAGGTTTGGAGGCAGCAAGGCACAAGGCAGGCACTAGGACCTGCGCGGAATCCTGGCAGGGCTCGGAGGCAGCAGCAGCAGCAGCAGCCGCGACACACCCAGACACTGCAGCCAACACACTAACGTGTCCCGACACACAGTTTGGAAAGCTCTGCCCTAAGAATTTAACCTTAAAATCCTGATTTATGAGATATTATATATAATGTGATTTATTATTATTATTATTATTATTATTATTATTATTATTCCCTAATAATGTGGCCCAGAGTGATTGGGAGATGGGTGGCATACAAATTAGAAATAATAATAATAATGCTTATCAGTCACAGTTGGAGCAGTCATGGGAATTTAGAGTTTATAACTCCATTCAGATATTTGCACATGCTATATTTTGATGCATTATATTGCAACTCTGATATGCATATCCAAAACAAGCTATACTCTCCAAACTATTTTATTAGATAAAAAACACTTAAGGATCCACAGGGACTTCTAAAGAAGGATGCTCTTTATTAGGGCTACACAATATTGAACCTTGAATGAGGGCAAACCAATAGAAAGTCAAGCTCAAGGAGACAAGAGGGTATTTTTTTTTATTACAGAAGAAGTAATATATCCATGGAGAAAGCCTTGGCTAAAAGACGATGCGTGGTGCTATCTCCCTCATGTAGCAGCATCACTGGTAGGTTTGTTTAGAGCCCTCCGAGTGACAATCACCTCCTTGTCAGCTCTATCTAGAAGGTGCCCCATGTTCTTTCTCCTTTCACTGCTGCAGAAACTACAGCATAAATGTGGGAATTATTTGCAGGAAAGGCAGGTGGGATCAAAGTTATAAAAGCATTTTATTATTTGTGTACACATTTTTCTATTAATACTCAAGTTTTTTGGTGCAATTAAAACATATCATAAAAAATGAATGCAAACAGCATAAGCCACTATAAGCAGAACAGTACAATCAGCAAAACAGATTCTCCAGTTCAAGCCAAATTTAGCTGCTGCTGCTGCTGCTATTATTATAATTTGCTGCATGCCTCTTATGGTGAGAAGGTGGATCACCAAGCTGGACATTGCTGTGGCTGAACAGGGTTGGGGAGGAGCTGTTCTGTGATGGGATCCTGCTCCAGATCAGCAGCTTAGTCTCCTGCTGTTTGTTCCTCCTCATTCAATAAGTACATCACCAGCTATAGGCCATTTTATTTATTAGCAGAAATCAAATAAGACATTCAATTTATCATCCTCACTGTGATTATAAAAAACTTTTTGCATGATATATAAATGGGGAAACCTGCTATGGCAGAGATTTGCATATGCCCTACATAATAGCTTGAGATAAGGAGCAATTACATATTGACTACACAGCAATTGATGGCTATTTAACAACAGCAGGAGCTAAGAATCAGCCACAGACACTGGCAGTGAGTACAAGGTGAATGGAATCGTAAAGGATACTACTTGAATGAGGTCAGAAAGAAAATGTTGCATAATTTTTTTAATTGACTGGTCACCCATCCTGACCCCACTTCTTGTTTGAAGCCTGGAAGTAGCAATTGTCTCATTATGCTACAAGGAGGACACTCTCCGGGATCTTTTTTTTTCCCCCCTTTGGTACATCCCAGCAGAGAAGTCCTTCTCAGGAAAGTTGCTCTCCAGGAATGAATATGAAGGAGAAATTCCCTCCTTCCCTTTTTTGCTTTTTATCCCTTCCTAGCTGGCAGGATTTAAACCCAACCCTGCCTCTGACACTGCTGGAAACGTGAGCAGGCCTGCTACATCTGTCCGCCCATTCTTTGTGACAAACAGACATTAAACCCTATACAGCATAATCTTTGGGAGCAGGTTTATTAAAGAGTCTCATCCAAAAACAAACATGCTTTTTCTGTGGTAAAACAACTGGGTAAGTGAAACAATGAGATGCTTGGGATCAATGATGATTACATACTGCTGCTATGCTGTGCATATGTTTCTGGGTGGATTTCTGTCATTTTGATGGCTTGAGATACAAAATAATAGTTTCTCTCCTCCTCCCCACTCTGCAGGTCCCATTCATGAGTTCAAGTAAAAGAGTGGATTTGAAAATCATTATCATTGGAGCTTTGGGGTAAGCGTATTTTTAAAATCTTTTCTAAGGATGCATTTCTCTCCCCCATCCCCAGCTCCCATTTTATTCTCATAATTAAGTTTGTGAGATAGGTTAAGGAGACAGAGAAAGAGAAAACAGAGACTGGCTGAAAGTCACAGAGCTGTTCGGTGACTGATTTGAACGGGGATGTCCCATTTTCACTCTGGCTCTCGACTGGCTGTCCCAGAAGTGATGCTTTGTTTATTTATTTAATTAATCTAGATGGCTGCCCATCTCACGGCAGTGACTCTGGGTGGCATACAAAGATTAAAACCAACAGTTACAAGCAATAACCCATGATACCCGATTGGAATAATATACCTCAGTCGTAAAACCATGCTAACAGCAGAGCTCACCTAACCTCTTGGCTCAAATGCCTGGCGAAACAGACAGGTCTTCAGAGCCTTACGAAAAGTAACAGATTCGGGGCCATCTGGATCTCCACAGGGCAGGCACTGCCACAGAGAAAGCATGACTCCTGGGTCCAACAAGACATTGTTTATAGAGGGGACCTGGAGCATGCCCTCTCTGCTTGATCTGGTAGAGAGTAAAGAAGATGACTTTGACAGTGATAAGCAAAATCCATTCTTAGGGCAACAAGGGATTAAACATATTTTAAGTCCACAGCAGGCAGATACTATTCAGAAGCTGCTCAGACAGACACCTGTCTAGTTCCTACTGTAAGGAGGAGGAGGAGGTACTATATAATCACACTTGCAAGATTGATGTCAGCTCCACTAGGTAAACCAGATCAAGTAATCAACTCCACAGGAAGGCTAAAACTACTTTTATTGTGATTGGCTATAATATCAGAATCTTACAAGTTTGTGTCAGAGCACGCAACGTGGGGCGGCCTGCTCCTTTTTCCAAGACTCCAGTGATCCACGTTCTATGCAGTAAATAGACACTCAAGCAGAGATTAGATAAAATAGCCTATTTACTTTATATACATACGTAGTCCAAAATACAGTCCAGTAACATCCAACACAGTTACAAATGATAACAGCAACGAGAAGGAATACAGCAACGAGAAGAAAGAACACAAGAACTTCACTTCTTTTATACAAATACTGACCTATCACGTTATAGGTCACTCTCATCATCTGCCACACCCAAAAAAACTATAGCACCTGTAGTATGAGTCATTACTGCCACATCATACCTTCAACAATGGCTGCTAATTGGATGACTTGCAGAATATTTCACTTCTCACCTAGATACATCAAGCCTCTCCAGTATAATTTATCTATCTGTAAATTCCTGGGTATATACAAACCCCAACAGTTTGATTAAACTAACAAGTTTAAAATCAGTTATTGAGAATAATGGTGTAATTTTTTTCTGACACTGGAAAGAGAGAAAAGAAGTCTAATAATAAAGGTGGGATAGAAAATAAATAAATAAATAAATAAATAAATAAATAAATAAATAAATAAATAATATCCACTAGAAATGAAAGATTCACATAGTTAATGATATAATGATAATGATGTAGAGTGGGAGAACAGGAACTTTGATGGTTTTAAATTTCAGGCATTTGTAAGCAGAATGGCAGAGCATGGAATTCCAGGCTTGAATCTGCTGCATAATGTTCAGGAGCAAATTTGTATCCATTATTTATCTGTTAGAGTCTTGGCTAATTTTTTTTTCTCCAGGTGAAGCAGAAGGTATCAATGGGATGAACTTTAAAGAAGAATAGGCAGGTGGAGTTTAAGGACTCCATAGACTATCTGCCAGATAATTCTCATTCAATATTCATTAATCATAATCATATATTTCGAGAAAGTGTGTGTGTGTGTGTGTGTGTGTGTGTGTGTGTGTGTGTGTGTGTGTATATATATATATATATATATATATATATATATATATATATAATTATTAAATGGTGCATTACTCTTAGAAAATGGAATTTCACTTCCATGAACATTTAATATACTATTTCAGTTCTTGGAATTCTGTCTAAGATAATATACTGTATATTAATTGCTGCAATAATTTTTAAAGGATTGATAATATATATATATATGAAATGCAACTGACAGTGCATCATAAAATGTCCGATAGTTTTTTACAGTAAAACCTAATAATTTTTTAGAACCACCATAAATACAGTCAAGCAAAATTATGGATGTGACACATGGCTTTTGTGATTCAATAAAGGTGCTCCTTTAAAAAAAAACTTTTATTCACTATCTGGATATATTAGTTTAGAAAAAAGTCCTATGACATATGACCATTATATTTGACCTGTTATAAAAAAGATCAAAGTACGTAGTTGAGTTCACCACAGATTTATGGCCAGTCAGTCCAGAAGAAAATGGAATTTATATTTCCTGATTTTAACAGAAATACCACACTGTAGCTATCCACCTTGTGCTACCAGTATGGCCAAATTGAGTTAGCAATTTGTTAGTGATGTGCTAGAGCATCAGCCAGATAAATAACAAAGCAGGCAGGCAGGCAGAATGTTTGTTCCTTTTTAAAATTGTAGTTACAGTAATATATTTGATTGACAAAATAATACAAGAATATTAAAGCTTTTGAATTTTGAAATGGATTATACACTTACATTGCAAACATCATAAGTATATTTATGTAATAGAAATAGAACATGCTATTTGCTTCCAAATAAACAACCCATAGGATTGCTCTGTCAATTGCATTTTATATCAATGCTTGCAACTATTTGCTATACAAAGATTCACTTAGAAGATTTGATCTGAAACTAATTTGATGGAATCACTTCTTCAAAATGAATATCTGAATCACCAAATTGATTTGGTACATTGAGTGAAACTAGATGGCTTTACATCAGTTCAATACATGTGTGCACATGCAATGTACATGGACGTTCAAATTTCACACATGCAGGCACACGTTCGATTGGTTTGGATATTAAAAGTTGAACCAAATAAAAAAAACTGCAATTTTGAAATGGATTTTGAGTTATTCCCATACCCAATGAACTCTTATGGGTATTTTTTTTACTGTTTTGTAAACTGCTGTGAGTGTGTATTGATACAGTGGTACATAAGTAGAAAAAAAATATTTATTAGTAGTACTGTATATTTTTTCTCCCTGGAGAAAATGTATTTATATGGTCACTAAGAGTCCACACAGACTTGCTGGCACATCATCATCACATTATATTATTTTTATATTATTATTAGTCCCCTATTTGGGGAGATGGACGGGGATAAATTTAAATAATAAATAAATAAAATGTAGCTCTTCCTCCTGTTTTTTTCTCCAACAACCACCCTGTTGTGGGAGAGGGCTGAGAGCGTGACTAGCCCAAAGTTACCCAGCGAACTTCTGCGGGTGAGGATGGACTAGAACCTGGGTCTCTCCATTCAGAGTCCAGCGCCTTCACCACTATACCACACCAACTCTCATTTTACCATTTGCCATATAACATTTTGAGCTTCCATATTTTTCTTCTGGAGCTGGGAAAGCTGCAAGAGAAAAAACAGGCTTTGCTGTCCCTGATCTAGTATGAGAATTATTGTATTCATAGTTTACATTTCTTTCAAAATGCTTGTATATTGATTAGAGATCTTCCACTGTCCACTCATTGTCTTGCAGATGAAGCAATTAGAATATGCCAGGGTAAATATATTAAAACAGATGTGGTGTAAGAAAATTCATTCAGCACAACAAGCAGAAATCAGGGGACAAACCAAAGAATAGAAATGGTGTTCTGGAAAATTTGGTCAAAATAAGAAAGTGCCTTGAACTGTGAAATGCTTTTGAACTGTGGTGTTGGAGGAAAATTCTGAGAGTGCCTTGGACTCTTAAGAAGATCAAACCAGTCCATACTCCAGGAAATAAAGCCAGACTGATATTAAAGGCAAAACTGAAGTACTTTGGCCACATAATGAGAAGACAGGATACCCTGGAGAAGATGCTGATGCTAGGGAAAGTGGAAGGCAAAAGGAAGAGGGGCCGACCAAGGGCAAGATGGATGGATGATATTCTGGAGGTGACAGACTCGACCTTGGGGGAGCTGGGATGGCGACAGCCGACAGGAAGCTCTGGTGTGGGCTGGTCCATGAAGTCACGAAGAGTCGGAAGTGACTGAATGAATAAACAACAACAAAAGAAAGTGCCTGCTTACAAAAATTGCCATAAAGAGAGCCTGCTACAGTAAATTCAAGAACAGGTTGCAGTCCGAATATGTGATTAAAATGGCAACTCTAGGCATTTCTCGTTGGCCAATGCCAGTCAAATACAGTATGTTATACTGAAAACTTTTACTTACCAACAGCTGGTGAAGAATTTGCACATCTAATACTTGCTGTGCAGATCCTAGATCCTAGATCATCATCAAACAAACCAACAAACCTGAATGATAGCACTATCAGTACATGGAGTGAAACTTCCAGACCATTATATTCTTAGATGCAAAGAAAGGCACATCTTCTACAAATTATACAAGAACATAGTTAGGAGATGATCTCATGTTTGTCTGCAGAACAGACTATAAAAGCAGTGGATACAGGCGCTGAGACAAGGCCCTGCTGATCAACTATATTGCATAAAGACTAGCTAAATAGTTCTAACACTTGCACAGACTTATTTTATTATAGGCAATAATTGTTAAGTCTTTGATTAGGATTCTCTAATTTCACAAGTAAAACAGAACATTAATGGTCAATCTTTTAAGAGTTTAGTCCAAACCTGCTGAAATGAAATTTGTTCATGTGCTTCTTCTTTCACCCCAGTGCAGGAAAAACCTCTCTTCTCCACCAGTATATTCACAAGACATTTTATGAAGACTATCGCACCACCCTGGGAGCTAGTATTTTGTCCAAAGTTATGGAAGTAGACCACACACCACTGAAATTGCAGGTGACAGATGTTTTAATGTCTCAGATCTCTTATCCCATGGTTAGCCAAATATTTATACCTCAGTTAAATGCACTGCAATGAAAGGACAGATAATGTGAGGTGCTTATATACTGTATGTTTATATTGCTGTTGGCAGTAAATTTCCAAGGGAGACCAGAGCTCAAGACATTGTAGGAAGAGAGTAATGTTACTTTATGGTGGCAAAAAATCAGGAGGAGTCTAATAGCTATGCATCTGATGAAGTGAACTGCAGCTTACACAATCATATGCCTTTTAATAATATTCGTTAGATGAAAAAGGAGCTATCAGACTCCTTCAGAGCTTGAATATCACTTCATAATTGCATCTCTCACTAAAATGGGGACTTGGTTAATGAACTTTTTGTTTTTCACATAGTCACCTCCCAAAGTGTTGGGTGTTCCAATGGTGTTTTGGTTTTCCTTTGAGGAGAAGAGTCACCTTCCTCCCCTGCTGCTCATTCATTCACGCTCTGTTTCCCTTCCTTGAATTTTGGGGCATGGTTGCTTATTCAGTACTTTCCCTCAATATCAAGAAAGGGAGGGAGTGGCTTTGACTGTGTTATTCAGTGTGCCTCCCAGGTAGCTCCCTGTTTCACTGTATTGTTTGCTTAAGATTAGGGAGGGAGGAGGCATATTGCAAAGCAAAGCATCCACCTCCGGTACCGTATGATTTTATATGAGTGCCTTTGAGACCCACAGAAGCCCCACTGGAATGGTAAATTGCATCCCAAGGGCTAGTTGGCATTCTGATACATAGGGGTTTTGAAAATGTTCCTCCCCATTATGTTGATGTTGAAAATGTTCCGCCCCATTATAGCAGTCACTTTGTGAACAGGTTAGTGTGTTCTGGTAGCCATGTAGTGAGTATGCTTATCACATGCTTTCAGACTTCCAAATGTGCACCCCACATCAAAAGGTTGCCTATCCTTGCTACAAGGGTTGCTGCAGCCACTGTTAGTGCAGAAAGGCTCCTTGGGAACTGTAGATAGAGAGATAAAAAATGACTGGGATTATAGGGCAGTAGAGTTTTCAATACTGCAAATACTAATGCTTGTATGTTCCTCCTCCTTTAGATTTGGGACACTGGAGGGCAGGAACGATTCCGGTCTATCGTGTCGACTTTCTACAAAGGTTCAGATGGCTGCATGCTGGCTTTCGATGTCACAGATATGGATTCTTTTGAGTCCTTGGGTAATTGGAGGGAAGATTTTCTTCAGAAGGTCAACGCTGCAGAGCAAGGCTTCCCAATGGTTGTGCTGGGGAATAAAATTGATCTGAAGGATCGACAAGTAAGAGGTGGAAGTAGAAATGGGGGTGGAAGCTGGGTATAGAGCTCTCTGTATATCTGGAAAGTCTGCCAATCAGGGTCTGAGAGAAGAATTCTTGATCCAAGAGAACTCTGTCTCTCTTAAGTTATCTAGCATTTCCTATGGGTTCTGCACTCCCTAACTTGTTACACAGATTTCACTTGACTACCTTTCTAAAATGAAAAATAAAGTGTCAGTGGAAACCTGCAGCTACTTATGGACTGGTTTGCTTATTGATTCGGAATAAGGATCCTTCAGGTTAACAGTGGCTGTTGAATGGTATATATATATAGGCTCTATAAATCCCTTCCTGTAAGCACCGGGATCCAGATACCTCCTAAAGCTAATGCACTGTATATAGTCACCCAAGTATGAAGATCCATGAGCTCATTTCCTGGTAGAGGGTTTGAATCCCATAGAATAACATCTGGCTATCAACGTCTGACAATTCCCGATAAGGATGAAACTGGTAACATGGTGCCTCCTGGTGGTCTGTGTAACTGAAAATACCAATCAGGTTAACAATGTGATTGGATTCATGAATTAGGATACCAAAATAAGAGGTATCAGCCAAATCCATTTCTGTTAGAACCCAATAGAACTGAGTTGGAGGATTCAGCTTATTGCACATGGAATGGATTGTGAGGGCAAGAGAGGAGAGGGAATTTCAATTTGTTCCCAGGACAATAATGCGAAGATAAAGAAAAGCTAACATTTCTGTAACAAAATTCTTTGCATCTTTACCACACTTCATATTATAGGCCTTTCCCATCTTCAACTATTGAATATTGGAACTAAACTGTATTTGTGCACAAGACCTGCATTCCTGTGCACTCCTCATGCCAGATACTGACACAAAATTGATAGGATCTTGTTGACTGCTGAGTCCAGACCCTGCACAATGCAAGAAATGTGGCAGTTGAGCATCTACAGCGGATGGCTATCCAGCCCTTGCTTAAGTCCTTCAATAAAAAATCTCTGCTGCATAAGTCTGAACTTACCTACCTACAACTGTTTTTAAGAAATTGTTCCTAATGTTTAAATGAAAATTGCCCTTCTACTTGATCGAGACCTGCATTCTAAGGAAGCAAAACAAAACTATGTAACAATTCTCTTGGATACTGATCGCACCATGTATTCCCTGCCCATCAGCTTATCTTCGCCAAGCAAAACAAGAATCTGTGTCCATCTCTCTGATGCTTCCAAGAATATATTTGTTTAGCCACTACATAAAGCTTTCCCAGTGCAGCTAAAGGTAGCTCTCATTCCATTATTTGGGGATGACAAATATAAACAGCACTTTCATTGCATTCATTTCAATCACTCTTGAAAGAAACAACTTCCCATGTGGATATTCTATTTAGACCAGCTAATCAAATTCCATTTATTTTTAGGTGTCCAAAGAGGTGGCTTCATCCTGGTGCAAGGAGAAGGATATTGCATATTTTGAAGTTAGTGCCAAGAATGATATTAACGTCGTGCAGGCCTTTGAGACTCTGACAAGGCAAGCACTATCAAGAGTAAGTAGCATATTGCTTATAAGAAATAGAAAATCTGTTCTCTTTTGTACAGCAAAGACGTGTCTTCAATTCAGAATAACAGGTCATCCAAAGTAGACTATAATCTTCCAAAGTATATGCCATATCAATATTTAAAGCTCTAATATGCTTTCTTCCAACTTCTGGAAATCATTAAAAACAATGGAAGAGGTTCAGAAAGGGAAGACTGATATAACTGTGGACCCTCATCTTTTGGCAAATGCCATCCAAGAGTAGAAGATGAACGTCTGTAGTGCAAGTCTGGTCTTAGGCCATTTTTATTCTTTTAAAAACTGGATTTAAATCTAAACCCTAAGTCAGGGCTTTCCAAAGTTTTTCCCGCGGCGACACGCCAACTGGAGTTGGCGTGTCGCCGCGGGAAAACCCGGAAGTGCCGTCCTTGCGGCAGCGCGCAAAAACCCGGAAGCGCTGCAGTTGGTGTGTCGCCGCGGGAAAAAACAGACTGTGTGTGGCGACACACTTTTGTGTGACACACAGCTCTGCCCTAAGTACTCCTTTAAGACTTGGTGTTTGAGAATCTCAACCATTGCTGTAATTGTGTATTTCATTACCTATGCTAAAAAAAAACCTTGTCCCATCTGTAGTCTTTATTGGCAATAATATTGTATTGACTGTTCATACTGTATGCTATTGCCCTTTTAATGACAGAACATTGAGAAGTGGTGGGAAAAAGTGATCTTTGCTTTATTTCCAGCAGGGATAGATGTGTTTGGAAGCCAGGCATTTGCAAAGCTTGTTTGGCCTGCTTTCAACAAGTTCATACTGATTTTCCTTACCCATCTTGGTATGGAGTATTGATGCTTTCAGGTATCTAACAATCAATATAGCTATCAATAGTGGCTCCAGTAAACCCAAAGAACAACGTAAAACCATTTTAAAAAACAGCAAGGAGCTATATCTTGTAGTAAGACCAGGTTAGGGACAGATCGTCATGGAAAAGATCTGATTATGGTCTCTCAGAGTCAACAAAAAGTTGATGGCACATAATCAATCAATCAATATGCTGTAGTACCTTAAAGGTATTTCTCTATGATCAACCTCTGGAGAACTGCATTTTGATTTTTAGTGGAGACCCCTTCTCTCTCCTGCCTCCACATAAATACATTGGCAACTGGCCAGTCCTAGCCTCATAGAAGAAGCCGAGCAGCCTGAAAGCCTCAGGTTTATCTTGGTTAATTCCAAATTGAGACAATAAAAAATAAAACAAAGAAACCCTGATGTCTGGGTTTCGTTGTAAAATGGGGGGGAAAATATTTTTCTCCTATTCCATGTGTGTATTCCCAAGCATAGGGGTGTGGTGGCTCAGTGGGTAAGGCGCCAGGCTTGTCGATCGGAAGGTCGCAAGTTCGGAGGTTCGAATCCCTAGTCCCGTGTGACAGAGTGAGCTCCCGCACTAGCTCCAGCTCTTGCCAACCTAGCAATTCGAAAGCATGCAAATGCAAGTAGATGAATAGGTACCACTTCGGTGGGTAGGTAACAGCGTTCCGCGTGCGTCATGCTGGCCACATGACCGTGGAAGCGTCTTCGGACAACACTGGCTCTTCGGCTAACAAACGGAGAGGCCCCTAGAGTCAGACACGACTGCACAAATGTGCGGGGGGAACCTTTACCGTACCTTATTCCCAAGCATAGATACATTCCCATGATAATGGAACATGTGGAGCAAATAGCACTCTTTTGTGATGGTTTAAATGACCTCAAAAGGAAGCGATGTATTGGCTTTGATTAGTCCTCTCAATCGAAGTTCTTCAGATATGTAACTGACTGTTACAGCTTTTAGCTTAGGAGCACACCAAATTGGAAAAAGCCATTTTATTATATGATTTTTAGTAGATCTTCTGCATTGTTGTCCCTGCAAGATCTAAGCCAAGTACTGTATGGTTTAGTCTCCTTTTTCTATAGTGCCTGATTCTAATAGAAAACAAGGTAGCTGGAATGAAAGCTCTTTAATATAAACATTGCTACACATGCTTATAGGCACATCTGAGAATGCTACAACTTACAAAAGAGAAGCCATATCTGCCAGGATTATTGTAATGAGGATAAAATTAGGGAGACCGCCACGTAACTCATGAGCTAAGGGAGGACATAAAAGCTAAGATTAATTTTAAGTTGACCTAATAGGTACCACTTCGGTGGGTAGGTAACAGCGTTCCGCATGCGTCATGCCGGCCACATGACCGTGGAAGCGTCTTCGGACAACGCTGGCTCTTCGGCTAACAAACGGAGATGAGCACCGGCCCCTAGAGTCGGAGACAACTGCACAAATGTGCGGGGAGAACCTTTATCTTTAAAGTTAGTACAGTACATTGCTTCCCCTGTCTCATATTTTTTGTACTAGCTGGCCCTATCAAAAGTTCTATCAAACATGAAAGCTTGCATTTCTTTATGGCATCTCAGTGATCTTAATGAAGATGGTTGTGGATTTTAGCGTCCTTTTTTTTCTCATGGCCCAATAAAAGCAATCTGTTTTGTCTAATGAAACATGATGGATGAGAAAACTCTGTTTGACCACCAGGTGTTGCTATTTGCTCACATTGCTGTATAATGTGAGGCTTTCCCTTCCACAGTCTGGCGCTCAGCTTCTCTGAGGAGGCACATGGAGCAGACTGCTTCAGATCTGTGGATTTTATAAAAGCAGAAATCTATAACCAAAAGGTGCAGTGAGTAGGAAGGCTTTGATGCTTTGTTTCTGGCAATAAAGTGTCTCTGAGCCATTGCCAAAAATGTGACAAAAACTGCCACCTTTTCCTTTTCCTGCAACTAATAATTTTGTACTATATTAAACAATACATATCTTTTTTCCTTGCGCTTACATTGAGCTGGACTGTTCTTGGACTCTTCGAAAGCACAGGTGATGGTACTGGAAGTTTTATTCGTTTTTAAACATGTAACTTTGATTGCATTGAGTGTTTTGCCTTCCTCCAAGCAGTACAAAGTGCCTGGCCTTCAAACTTGCTTAAGCATTTAAGAAAGAGCTTTGAATTGAGAAAGAAATCTTAATTTTGGTGGTCCTACATTTCAGAAAAATGTATGGATATTAATAAGATCCAAATGACAAATAATGAGGAGTGAATAAACCTATTTCCAATCAGAGGGCTCTTGACACTATAAACTAAAAGGCGTTGGGCAGCCAGCTTTCCTTTTTTTAAAAAAAACTCCCTGTAATAGGAAAAAGAAAAAAAGCAGCACTAGAGCCAAAATGGAGGCTGTAAATTAAAAAACATTTTTGACACTTTATAAATTCCATGAACGTAGCCAGGCAGTTGCACAATAAAACCCTCATCTGTCATTCCCCACACGTCTATTTGTCAGGGGAGTTCTCTGTCTAAACAGTTTTCAAATGCTTGGCTGGGTAAATAGCTAGTCTTATCCAGCAAAAGAGTTTTTGAGATTTAAATTTTAGATTTATATTCATATTGATTTGTATTTTTCTCTTAGTATAAAGGGATAATTGAGACCTACCTAACAGAATCTATAAAGCTCAGTCCGGAAGACCAGCCCACAACCAGATGTTGCTGATATCCCATTTGGAATTATTTGACATTTGCATACAGTCTGACACAAGTTGGCACATGGAGCTGCTGCTGCTGCTGCTTGGAAATCCTGCCCATCGGGGTAGAAGATGAACTGATATGATATTGCCCTCTGGCATCCCAGCAAAGATGGAACAGACTGCTGGTTACTCATCACACAGATATTCAGGAATCAACATCCAGTATCAGGACAACATTTAACTAGCTGAAAGAGTTGTAACTCTGACCCTTACTGTATCAGTCAGACCCTTCTGAGATGCCCCTTTGAAGTTCAGATCCATGTTCCAGAAGTCAGATCCATGACTCTTATCTCACGTTGAAGCTGTCTCCTATATTTTGTCGTGTTCTGTTGGTAAAACTACAGTAGATAAGATCCAGACCATCTTGGTCCAGCTTGGTGGTTTCTAGATATGATATGGCTTAAAATCCTGGAATTCCCAGATGGCACCGCTGAAGGATAAAGGCACCAGAGTGGGTTGGGGAAAGCTGATCTAGATAGTTCAGGCACTGCTGCTTAAATAATATACACATGTGGTACATTCCAGATACTTAGGTGTTAGATGTATATCCCTCGTTTTATTCCCACAACCACTATGTGAGGTGTGTTGACCTGAGAGGGAGCAACTTGCCTCAAATCATCCAGAGAGCTTCCATGGTAAAGACTTGACTGGGTCCAACACTGAACCGCTAGACCAACCTGTAGTGCACAGCTGGGTTTCCCCTCTCAGTTCCTGTCCTTGGAAATGCCATGTTAAATCTAAGAATATTGATTTTGCAGCAGAAATGCAAAACTTTTAATATTTGTCCACTAATGTTACACAGAATTGGAAACTAACATCACATAGATATTTATGATATCTTTTGCATGGAAACTGATGTTCCTGAGCAAAGAAAAAACTGTAAAACTATAAATGTAGACTCCATCTTCAGTGTCCTTCTCTTTAGAACAGGGACAATGCCTACTTAAAAAGCAGTTCTGCACAGAATTTTTTTAAAAATACTGAAGAAAAATAAATATTGGAAAAGGGAATATAATGGAATCAATTTGTACATGGAAATATATAGCAGACATTTGAAAAAGGGATCTCTTTTTAAAAAATTGGATGCCTAGTTCTCTATTACCATTGTTCAAGGACCTTGTTTTTCACTGAAAAGTTAAGAGTCCCTGATGTGAATTGTATTTATATGGAATAGATTGAAGCCATTTTCAGAAAAGATGTTCTCACATTGAATCGGTGTGGAAATTGGGAGCATAATCAGGCCAATTAGTGTCCTGCGCGCCTGCTGTCTGCTTCTTTGTTGGATATACTTACAAGAAGGAAGATTTCTGGTATTAGGAAAAAATACTTTCTTCTTGCAAAAGTTAATGATGCATGTGTATGGATCGAGGAACAAGGTAAATGGCACACGAGATATAGATCAGGTCAGGACTAGCTGATGTAAACATCTGTTCCTTGCTCATATATTGATTGAATGTGTCACCTTTCAAATTAAAAAAAAAAGGCTATACAGCTCAACCAGTGTAGACAGCGATTGTAATAAAATTATTAGTTAATGCAGTTAATGGAAGGATTTTTATTGATTTCCATCTTGTAAAAGGACCACATGGAGTCTGAACTGATATTTCATTGCAAGCCAGCATGAATTGGGCAGGGAAACATGATCTTGTGAATCTGTTCTGGAAATATTTTGTTGACTGTACTTCTTGAACACCTTGGAATTCAGGTTTGGCTGGCAAGGACAGCTAAATTCATGCTTGGATATTGTGCTGCCAACTCAATTAAAATTGAATTTAATAGAAAGAGATGTGAAATTACCCACTTGGAAGAAAGAAATCAAATGCACAGTTGTAGGATGAGTGCGCCTGGTAGTAGTGTATGTGAATGAATCTTAGAATTTTAATTGAGCATACAAATCGTATAAAAATTAGCAGTGTGATTGTGTGTATATATATATTAGCAGTATTGATGCAGTCTCAAAATGTGTATTTTGGGATTGCATTAATAAATCATAAGAAATAACAGTTATATTCCGCATTGAATATTACAGATTTATTAGGAAAAAACCTAACAGTAAGAACATTTATCAGGCTTGGCGGTGAGCCCCGTATCTCTGGATGTGTGCAAGCAGGGCTGGATCTATCATGGGTTTTTTATTTGGATTCCTGCACTGAGCAGGGATGGGAGCAAGACTGGGAGGTTGGACTCCGTGGCCTGAATGCCCCCTTCCACGTCTATATTGCTATGAACTCAAGATATATCCTGCCTACACTGAACCACAAAGTAGAGCCTTCCAGATCAGCTGGTTGGAACGGTGTACTTTAAAGTTCCCCATACTGAAATCATCCATAAATGTCTACAGGTTGGAGATTTGGTGGGCAGCTACAAGTGAGTTAGCCAGAATGTAGATTGCATAACACACGTGGTCAAAGGTATGAACATGAAAAAAATAGTTTTTCTTTAAAAGATTTTCTTAAATCTTTCCAAACTTTTCATGTTCGTGACACACTTTTTAGACATGCATCATTTCGCAACACACACTTACAGCAGGGCACAAGGCAGGCACTAGGACCTGCGTGGAATCCTGGCAGGGTTCAGAGGCAGCAGCAGCAGCTGCGACACACCCAGACACTGCAGCTGACACACCAACGTGTCCCGACACACAGTTTGGAAAGCTCTGCACTAACGATTATTCTATGAAATGTTGTATATTCAGTTTGATTAACCAATTAACTTTGTATTCAATATTTACTACAAAAGAAAAGCTGCTCAGGGATGAGCTCCAGAGTCAGTGTTAATTCTAAATAAGACTTAAGTTCACACAGTGTGTTTTGTTTGATTGTGTATTATCTTATGTGAATCCAGCCACTGTTACTTGTAATCTGTGGTTGTGGTAGGAATGGCAACTTTTTGAGACTATGGGCAGCACATAATTTGGATTTGGGTAGGTCGGCAGGACCACATCATGTAAGGCAGGGTTCCTCAACCTCAGCCATTTTAAGATGTGTGGACTTCAACTCCCAGAATACTCCAGCCAGCAATGCTGGCTGGAGTATTCTGGGAGTTGAAGTCCACACATCTTAAAATGGCTGAGGTTGAAGAACCCTGATGTAAGGGGTGGTCTTTTGGGGGGGAAATTACCATTTTTTTTCCTGGATGCTTGTTAGTTTTTGTTTTTTAAAACTGTTTCAGACTTAGACTTTTTGTGTGCTTTCTGCACACAAAACCGAACAGTACCGAATGCCGTTGTGAGCTTTTTGCTTCAATGTGAGTCTGGTCAGAGGAACTCGGGACTGCAGAGAAGAGATCCAGGGTTCCATTTCAGTTGCAGGATGCCCACCCAAGGTTTAGGGCTTAGTGTATTATGCAAAACAAGGCAGTTGGGGTTTATTTAATAAATCATGGCCCATCTGTGGTACAGCTATAGCTCCACAAAAGTAAACCCAGTCATGAAGGCAGCAAAGCTGATGGCTAATGGATGCAGTCACAGTAATAGTTTCAACTCTGATTTGCTTGGTTTCTCAGCTGCCTCTCTAGTCAGGGTCAGTTTAGGCAACCGTGAGTTTAAAACAGTATACATGCTGGATGGATATTTCTAGAATACATATACACCCTAACACCAACCCTTACTTATCCCCAACCACTAAATGTCTGCTTAAAGACAAACACCTTGCATCACTTCTGGAAGGTATCCAGGTCTGATCTTTGGTAGCTCTGGCGGGGTGGAGAACCCTTTTCGTCTCAAGGACCACATGGCCAAAGTGAGTCAGAGAAGCCACCCCTCTTCCCCTCCTTTCCCCAACCAGTGGGCTACCAGGATATGGCCCAAAATCTGGAATTCCAGCATGCTGGTCTTTAATAAAGTTCAATGTCAGGGCTGTGGGAAAAGGAAATAAGGAGTACACTTGAATGGCTTTATCAGCATTTGGCACTGGGGATGCAACTAAGAAGGCCCAAGTTGGATTAGAACTGTCAAGTGGGGTTATAGAGATTTTACCAGCACCTAGCCCTCCTAGGTGCATTATTTGTACTGCAGTATAATAGCAGTCATAAGGTCAATAATAGCTCACATCTTCATGGCTTGTCCACCATCAAAGAAAAGGCAGGCATATGGTGCTTGGCTGTTAATAATGCAATTGTCCTTCACAGATTGGCACTTGGCCTCCTATTTCCTTTTGAGAAGCAATGGTAGGCTTCCATTAAATATTTTTATCCTGCTGGAACTACTAGTAACTGTTCCAGTGTAACCCTATTTTTCTTAACTGCAGAGAGTAAGAACGGTTGGAAGCTTTGTGGATCCTACCATTCTTTATTTCATCAGGAAAAATGGAAACATCAGGGAGATGCAAGACCTCTGGCCCCTAAATAAACTTCGTTTAAGGTAGCAAGAAGATTAGCACGTGTGACTCCAGGTAACCCACACTGGGCTCCATAGAAAAAGGCTGTACTGTACTACTGACTTGACTTCTATCTCCTGACCTCACAGCCTTTGGAGATGAGTTGTCTTTGCAGGCAAAGACGAGGCTCCAAATCTAAAATCGTACCTATTGACCTAGAAGCCTGAGCAATTTGGCCCATTGAGTAATAGCATTAGCCTTTCCACAACATGGCACTCCCCAAATTGTCACACACACACACACACACACACACACACACACACCATTTCTGCAGCTCCCAAATTCTAAGCCAGTATGTGCCTGATCAGGTGTATTATAAATTCTGCAAGCTGTCATTACAATACTATTTTATATTTGTATGTATATGTTATGCAATATAGCTTGTTTTTATTGTACTTTAATCTTTTTAGCTTTATTGTAAACCGCCCAGAGTCCCTCTTTTGGGGGAGATGGGCGGTGACAAAATTTGATTAATAATAATAATAAATAATAATAATACATCTTGTGCTTGCTAGATACATGAATACTCCCCAACCAATTTTTTACTTTTGGCTTGGCAGTGCTATATTCTCCTGCGATAGACTCAGTAACCTGTCAGATACTTGGCTGCAGACCTAACATTTATCTTGCCATGAAAACATGGTTTAGCAGTATTGAATATTGAGGAGGAAGAAGGCCAGCCCTGCCATTCAGGAGTGTGGAAAACCTATTTTAGGTGGCACAATTACGTGACATGCAAGAACTGTTGTCTGAATTTATGCAACCAGACTTTGCAAAGTGTTGGCCCTGGGAGGCCTGGAGAGGTATCATTTGGACTCGGCACGAAACAGCCAAATGTCAGGAGGAATTGTCACGGGCGTGCACCATTGGACTGTTCTTGAGTGGTTAATGGGATTAAATTGCATATTGAGGCCACTAATTAGGCATCACCAAAAAAACCACCACACACACAAACAGAATAAAGCATTGATTTGCATAACTTTTGAATATGTCAGTTTAGAAATAACTACTATATTTTAAAGAGACGATACAGCCCATCTCTCCACGGTGGAGAAGAATCCATGTGCCTTGCTGTAACAGGTGTGCACTGATGTTGGACAACTTCAGATTGGTGGCAACTCTCATTTTAACGTCCTTGAGACTTCGGGCAATTCTGCTGTTTCCAGCTGCTGCTTAAGCCAACTTCTGAAATTCCAGTCTGTATCGCAATGGGCTGGTAACAGCACTGGGCTGGTGCTCAGCCCAGACTATGGTCACCGCTGGATCACGTCAGCTGTTCCTTGCTGCTTGTCCTTCCCACCTGTGCAGGGAAGGCAAACCTCACTGGATAGCTCCTGTGTGGACTGGTCTACCAGTGCTTTTTAGGGATCGTTCCCTCCTTACTAAGGGGCGTGGTGGCTCAGCGGGTAAGACGCCAGGCTTGTCGATCGGAAGATCGCAAGTTCGGAGGTTCGAATCCCTAGCCCCGCGTGACAGAGTGAGCTCCCGCACTCGCCCCAGCTCTTGCCAACCTAGCAATTCGAAAGCATGCAAATGAAAGTAGATGAATAGGTACCACTTTGGTGGGTAGGTAACAGCGTTCCGCGTGCATCATCCCGGCCACATGACCATGCATCATCCCGGCCACATGACCAGTCTTTGGACAATGCTGGCTCTTCGGCTAACAAACGGAGATGAGCACCGGCCCCTAGAGTCGGACACGACTGCACAAATGTGCAAGGGGGGAACCTTTACTTACTTTACCTTTTCCCTCCTTACTAGTCCCAGATGTTTGCACACATGGATGCTTTCCCACATTCCTTCCTTTAACGTAACATTTTACCTCCTGTTGCTTGTGTTTGTGGATGGGCCCTTTCAGCTGGAGGTGGGAGATGTGGGAGAGGTGTGTAGTGGGATGGTGAGAGAGGGGAGATGTCAGGGAAGGGCATTGCAGTGGTGACAGGCATGAGAAGGTATGGTGGGAGACCGCCAGGGCGGGCCACTCTCGGGGAAGGCAGCCTCAGTGTTTAAGACTGTTACTGTGTTCTGGCCCCCTGTGCGGCCTGGGTAGAAACCAAAAAGGTGCCCATTGGGGGGGTTGAATGGAGCATGAGCTTCTAAGGTTAGGATAGTTCAAGACTTAATGGGCCATCAGTGGATCAACTGCAATGTTGTAAAAAAAAAAAGTAGAGAAGATAGGGACCCAGCAACCTAGGACGGAATGGCTGCACAGGGCAGGGACCAGTCACTGGAGGGGAGGGGCATGTCCAATGCTGTAGCCAATTGGAGCTGGGGCTGCTACTATACACCATTGGAACTAAGCACTGGAAACCATCCTCTCTGAATGGCTTAAGATGGTTCTGGTTGGAAAACAACCGATTTAAATCTAAGCCGGAAAACATGGGTGTGGAGTGCATTGGCAATCATCTGGGTGTGGAAGGATAGAGACGTCACCTGCTCCTGCACTTAGAAAGCACTGGATTTCCCATGCTGGCAATGGGCCAAGCAGATCTGCCCTAAGATAGACAGAAAGATGTTCTCTGTAAACCAGGCTCCTGTAAAGGTTCTAGTGTTTTATTGTTCTACTCTGCTAGACAGAATCCAGCTAAACTAAAATGAATTAGTGATGCTCAGATAAAAGGCCCAAGAAACCAGGGTGGGTCCTTCTTTAGCCTCTTGGGAGGAAAGCAAAGCGATTCAGTACTGTGCATGCGTTTATCCCCCTGGAGGGAGCTCCCTCCTTCTTCACCAGTTATCTCCCTGACAGCTCCATGCCCACCCTAAAATAGCTGCGTAGAATCACATGGAACAATGAGGTAATGAGTTGTTTGGCCTTTCATTTTTTAAAAACAACGGTGGATTTGCTTTGATCCCATGTCCCATTTCAGCATGCTGCTCTGGAACCTGCAAAGTAAGAATAATAAAATTCTTACTTTGAGTGTAAGTGATTAATAACAAGTTCCAATATATCTAGCCTTAAAGGATAAGTGGTTTAGATGGAAGGATCTCATCCACACAGGCACTTCATTATGCTTTTCTCCCATCCCAGAGCTGTGAAAACCTATGTCAGCATAAATCACACTGCCTGCACAGCATCTTAATGAGCATCTGGAATGGGGCTATGCTGGATGGCTCCTCCACGTGAAACTGTAATTACAATTATTGGCAATTTTCCTTGGCTGAAATTCAAATGCTACCAACTTCAGGAAGAGCTGCCATGAACTACCATACAAAATGCCCGATGGTACAGTGCTTGTAAGGTCTGGGCAGGCAATCAGTTTTGTTCATTTTTTCCAAAAAAAATTGTCTAATGCAGAGCTTTCCAAACTTTTCAAGTTGGTGACACACTTTTTGGACATGCATCATTTCGCGACACACTCTTACAGCAGGCTATCATTTTGCGACACACTCTTACAGCAGGGCACAAGGCAGGCACTAGGACCTGCGCAGAATCACAGCAGGTTTGGAGGCAGCAAGGCACAAGGCAGGCACTAGGACCTGTGTGGAATCCTGGCAGGGCAGGTTAGGAGGCAGCAGCAGCCGCGACACACCCAGACACTGCAGCCGACACTTTAATGTGTCCCGACACACAGTTTGGAAAGCTCTGGTCTAATGGCTATTAGCTGGCCATAAAGTGCTTATCTTACTTAACACCAGTCACCTGGATTTGTGCAACCCAGATGTAACTGCTATGTACTGTAAGTATTGGATCCAGAGTTCAAGAAAGGAGCTTTGGTATATGAGAGACATGTTCAATTGTGAAGTGCTCTCAGATATATCCACCTAACTTATCCAAAGCGATGACTGACTTATTAATTGGTCAGCCAAGCAACCTAGTGATTACTCAGTGGCAACAATGACTTAGATGTTTTTGTTTCTCTTGGCTGGGCTAATGGTTGTCCAGATTTGTGCTGCTGAGCTGCAGTTCTGGTTAAGAGTTGTAGAAGAGCTGGAGTTTGAGAAATCACCTTACTGATTCTTGCATCAAATCACAGCACATCTACATTTCTATCATCCAAAAGGGTAGAGAAGAAAAAATGTGGCTGCATGTTGAAGCCGTATCCGTATCAGGTTACATTCTGTGATACAGGTAATGTTCTTTAAAGGAACATTCTGTGGGGAGAGTTAATGAGGAGCAGGCTTTCCTGAGAACAGCAGCTCTTCAGAAAGGAATTTTCCACTATATAAGGAGCCAAATCCTTTCAAGCTTTGCACAGGGTTCTCAGTTTGTACTCTCTCCTTGGATTGGTCAACTAACCTGTTTAAAAAAGAAAGGGGGAGAGAAGTGGCAATGGAAGCCAGGGCTCTGGTCTTCTTCGCAGCCCAAAGGGCATGACAGAACAGGCCCTGACCCCAGGGATAGGACAGAAGAGAGTAGGCTCACAGCAGGCCAGTTGTAGCTGAGCAAACTGCTATCCCTGACCACATCTCCTCAAGCTTCTTCATCCACACCTCATGGATTGTCCAGACAGGAAGTCTTTTTCGTTTTCCCAGTGCAAGCATTACTTTCATGACATACCACCTTGGTCCAGCTTTATTCTTCTGAGGCAGAGGCTCCATTGTGAAGAAGATATGTCCTCAGCAGATGGTAAGCAGGCACCTTTGCACTGCCCTAAGCAGGCTCTGTGGTTGAGCTCACAGCATAGATATTAAATGGTGTGACCATTTTCTCTACAACCTTCTGAATTCATTCTGTATTAAATGAAGTTTAGAAACCATCTTTAAAGGCAGCTCATGAAAAGTGTTTTAAAATAGGTCAGTCCATTCTAAACTTACAGGTATAATTAAGGCTAAACAGCCAATTAGTGCGAAGTCATCCTACACACTTGCTAGTAGTAGAGCTATACATTGGCATAATCAACTGACTTTAGAGGATGCCATAACTTAATGCCAGCCCTGATAGTTTGGAGTTTTGTTCCCAACTTAGGAGAAGTAATTGCGAAGGAATAGACTAGGCTGTATCATTGATTCTTTAGAGCTTGCAGAATCGGAAATCAATCACAGCCTGCTCTTTTGAGCTTCTGCCAGTGGCAAATGACTTCTGTTGTCCTTATATATAACCTTTTTTAGTTCTTTCATAAAACTTGGTCCCTGTTCTTGGTGGAAGTCAACGTTCCTGAATGCCTATTATAACTATACCTTGACCAATCATTGTTCATGAGCAACATAACTTAGGGCTACTGTATCTGAACTGCACAAATCCAGATTACTATACAGGGGCGTGGTGGCTCAGCGGTTAAGATGCCAGGCTTGTCGATCGGAAGGTTGCAAGTTTGGCGGTTCGAATCCCTAGCCCCGCATGATGGAGTGAGCTCCCGCACTCGCCCCAGCTCTTGCCAACCTAGCAATTCGAAAGCATGCAAATGCAAGTAGATTAATAGGTACCACTTCGGTGGGTAGGTAACAGCGTTCCGCGCGCATCATGCCGGCCACATGACCGTGGAAGCATCTTCGGACAACGCTGGCTCTTCGGGTAACAAACGGAAATGAGCACCGGCCCCTAGAGTCAGACACGACTGCACAAATGTGTGGGGGGAACCTTTACCTTTTTTACTAGACAGCAGCAAATAGAGTTGTATTAATCTGTTTGCTGCCATCTAATAGTTGGATAAATTCTTGCAGCCCGGATTTAGTAGCCTTATATAACTACTCTCCCAACACTACATTTTTCACCACAAAGGTGCTGGGGAATGTCCAGAACTGTCACAAGGCCAAGAACCAGTATTAATATGAGATACACTTTCTAGATGCAGATGTATAATTATAGTTTGAGTAAGCACATTTAAGGATAACTCACCTATATGGCACCCTACTTAAGTCTCTTTGGCCAGCATCAGCTTCATCAATGTCTTTCTGCATATTGGCACCAATCAGAATTTTCATTATCTTGCATAGCAGGATAGACTTGTTCCATGTGACCTGGAAAGAATACTCCTGGAACTATATCATGCCTTCCAAACAGCTCTATTATTTGCTTTCTATTCTGAATACTAGTTGCCCATTTCTTTGCCCAGAAGTTGTGTCTAAATCAGAAGTAGTCAATCTGAGACATCAGGTCTGCATACAGCCTCCAAGTCCCTGGAACACCACTGCTGAAAAGTGTAGTACCGTTTTGCACAAAAATTCAGAAATTACACACACACAGATACACACACAGTTACATAAATCCTCAAATCCTTATCAAAGTTGCCCCCAAATTCTGATCAGATGTAAAAGAATATTGGGCCCATCACTGGCCCTATCTACTATGGCCCTTGACAGCCCCAAAAATATTAAATGAGACCCCGGTTACAAAAATAGTGTCTACCATTATCTTTTCTTTTTTCTTTTTGTAATTATGTTTTATTAGATTTTAAATATACAAAGCTAAAAGTTAAGAATGAAACGGAAATAGAAATACAAATTAAAAAGAAAAAGAAAAGAAAAGTGCAGTAAAGAAAAAAAAAGAAAGAAAAAGACAAACATAGAAATTGGATAACCTCCGATCCATCTATGGTCATAAGAATAAAATAGTTTGTTTTTACATGCTGGCTATTCATATAACATTCATATATTTTTCTTGTCTATTATATACTATTTATATATAATCTAATCATCAAAACCCCATATTAGCTTTACTCCTCCTGCTTTTCGCAAATAGTCCATCAAAAGTTTCCACTCTTTAAAAAATAAAATTTGAATTTTCTTTTAGTAAACAAATCAATTTGTCATTTTCTGCCATTTCTAATAGTTTCAACATCCATTCCTGTATTGTTGGTACACTTTAATTTTTCCAATACTGTGCACATAAAAGTAAAAAAAAAAAGTTTTTCTATTTGTACACCCCAAATTCCAAATAAAAAAAGAAAAAAATCTGGTTTAAATCTTTTAAGTTATACCCAACCCTGCTATTTTTAATCTCTCACTATAATATTTCTTCAGATTTTGCTCTCTTATAACTTTCCTCACAAGATATATCAGTATATCTCTTGGCACTTTCTTATCTCTAACGTAGCGTCAGTTAACTCTGAAGATTTTATCTATCTCAGAGTCCATGTCTTCTTCTTCTATCTCTAAATATTGAGCTAAAGCACCAACTATATATTTTCTCATGTTCTCATCTAATTTTTCTGGAACTCCTCTCAATCTCAAAATGAATTCCTTTTCTCTCATTTCTACTAATGCAATAGCATCTAAATTATATTCCATATCTTTAATAATGAAATCTGATTTAATCTCCAATTTCTTAACCTGTCCTTGTGTCTCTTTAAATTCCCCTAATAGAGTATTTGTAACTTCTTTGACATTCTGTATTTCATTTCTAAATTCTTTTTTTAAATCTTCCTTCATCACTTCCATTTTTTTCTCTACTTGTTGGCCTAGAAGATTGTCCATTTTTTTGTCCATTTTTATATCTAAAGAGGCAATTAAGTCATCCATCTTTTTCTCCAAAGTAGCAGTTAAATCATCCATCTTTTTCTCCAAGGCAATAGTTGAATCATCCATTTTTTTGTTCAGTGCTGTAATCGCATCCAATATTTTTTCCATGTCTGATGTTGGTACTTCTGAAGGTGCAGCCATGGACTCCTTTTCCTTATCTCTATCCCTCTTCACTCTTGCAACCACAGTAACCAGGTTGTATATAATATTCCTATAAAGAGAAAAGAAAAATAACAGAAGACAAAAGAAAACAACTATAAATAGTAAAAAAAGAAAAGGGAAGGAGGAGGGATAAAAGTTATTAAAAATTCAAAAGAAAAAATGAGATGATGAGATGGAATTAGAATGAAGGTTATTACAGGATGATATTATGTATGAATATGTTGTATGATTATTATAAGAATTGGTATAATATGTATTAGGTTATATGTTATGTTAGGTTTTGTATTCTTGCTATATTATGTATTATGTTATGTAATATGTTAGGTTATGTATTAATGGAATATATAGTCATAATATGAACAGAATATATTGTATTTTATTAGAAGTAGATAAGGCCTTTATCTGTTACACTAATTGGATTTTATTGAAGATATAAATATAGATGTAAAAATGGAAAGAGCAAATGGAAAACATTTAATTGATGCAACAATGAACATTTGATTACTATTCCAAGGAGTAGAAACCAGAGATGGATTGTTGGAAGATATCAAGAAAGGCGAAACCTATATGAAGAACAGAAGATTGGATTATAGAAATCATAGGGTATATGACAAAGAAAAGTTCCTGTGTATTGTATGAAGGACTAACATTTAAAGTTAATTGTTGTACTTAAAGTTCAAGGATAAATTGGAGGATATCTATTTTCTATATTTTCTTTGTTTGTTATTTTTTGACTTCACTTTTTCTTTTCTTTTTTCTTACTTTGTATTTCTATTTCTTTCTTTGTATTAACTTTTAATATGTATTTTAAAATTTAATAAAACTTATGAAAAAAAAATTCAAAAGAAAAAGGGAAGAGAAAAAAAAGATTCCATATACAATAAAAAATTAAGAAATAAAAATAATACTGCCTTTTCTTAATAGATGTTGCATTAAAAAAAAGGGCAGAATGTACTTTGGTAAAATCAACAGTTCTCACATGGAAAAAATAGAAGATAAGAGTACAACGGGTATGTCCTTTAACTGTAGTCAAAATATCCTTGAAAATGTAATAACAATCCAGTTCTCAGGCAAGCTTATAATCACAAGTCCCAAAGAGCAGAGAGGAAAAAAAAAAAAGGGGGGGGGGAGAAAGAGCTTCAGCTCTAAATGTCTTTACTCTCCAAGATAAAATGTAACAAAAAGGTCTATTAAAATCCCATATAATAAGGAAATTCCAAAAAACTGTTCAAAGCAAAGGAACTCCAAAAATACCCTTTATAATCCAAAAAATATCCAAACACATTACAGGAAAAAAAAGAGAAAAAATGCCATCTCAAGATGAGAAACAGAAGAAAAATAAAATAAAAGGCAGACCATTAATCCATTTGAATTCAAAATCCAGAGAGGAAAGTAGATTAGTCCCACATAGGTAGATAAGCCATTCGTCAATAGTCAATGTCACTCAGTATCACTTAGCTCCGAGTAAAGTCATTATTCTTTAAACTCCCACCATTTTCTCAAGTCTTCTTAGCAAGAAAGTTACACAAGCACCAGCAGTATCAATCATGTCCATAGAAGGATCTTAGCAGATAATAAGTAAAATTAAAATAAACACAAATATAAATCAGTGACTAAAAGTGCTGAATTTAGGTGCTACTTATCTGAAAAGATTTCGCGGTTTCCTGCAGAGCAATAGCGATGTTTCTTCCAGTCGCTCTCGCCGCTTCAATTTCCTTTTTCCCATGGTGGAAAAGCGGGAATTGGGAAAGAGCGGCGATTCCAGCGACCCTTGTGGTTTATCTTCTGATCCCCTTTTCTTCAAAGGGGAGATTTCAGCGTTTTTGTCTCTTTAAAAACCGCTGCAGGCAGGCAAACTGCGGAGCCGAGACAGGAGCGCTCGGCTCAGCGCACTGACATCTTCAGCACCTGGAAGCGATCTGTCTACCATTATCTTAAATGCTCCAAGTAGGATCAGCCTAGAGTGCAAGGAGTCCAAACTAATTAAGAAAGTTCTTTATAAAATGCATATGCCTCCAACTTGTGTCTTTGCAGCAGCTCTGATTTCAGTCCCTCCATCAATCCACATTTCCCCAAATATAGGAAAATTGGAGGGAATTTGTATATTGCACTTCAGCTATTTAATTATAACTATGTGAAGGAGCTAAGAAAAGCTATGGGACATGCCCCACTCTCTTGATTACGCCCCAACCACTGGAAATGCTTTTGAATCAGCACGTGTTTGGTTTAAGTTTGAAGGTGTAGTTCATTCAAAGTTGACTCATCCCAAGTAGACATTACAACACAAGGACAGGAAAATCCTTAGTTGGCCAGGTTTCCCATTCCCATTCTTATTCTGTATACGCCTATTTCCTATTCAGTTTCCAGTAGGACAGTGCTTGCATAAACAACTAGATGCTCATTTGAAAGGGTTATCTTTAGGCCTTTCTTATCAGATGTTCTTCACTAGAACATTAAGGGCCCTTCCTAATAGTACTGTAATATAACACAATGCATTTATTTCATAATAAACAAAAAACGGAACTAAGCAACTCTATTCCATTCAAATTCAAATTCCATTCAAATACAGCCCGGTGCACTGTAATATATATATATGGATGTATAATTAAATATGTAATGATGTTGTAAGCTGCCTAGAGTCCTCCATTAGGGAGGGGATAGGCGGGGTATAAATAAGATTAAAAAAAAAATTGTATGTTTGCAAAATGAATGGCAAGGATAAAGAATTGGTACAAAATAGATATAGGAGTGGGAGAGTAATTAAAGCAGGGCTTTCCAAAGTTTTCCCGCGGCGACACACCAACCGCCATTGGTGTGTCGCCACGGGAAAACCCGGAAGTGCTGCCGTTGTGGCAGCGCGCAAAAACCCGGAAGCGCTGCTGCCGCTTTCAAGTTTTTGCGCGCCGCCGTTGGTGTGCCGCCGCGGGAAAACCCGGAAGTGCTGATGATCATCAGCGCTTCCGGGTTGTGTGGCGACACACCAGACTGTGTGTGGCGACACACATTTGTGTCGCGACACACAGTTTGGAAAGCTCTGAATTAAAGTGTTAAATGGTTCAAGTCTACTCTTAGCTTTGGAAGCTCACTGGATGTCTTTGGGCCAGTCACTTTTTCTCAGTCCAATCTACTCCACAGTATCATTGTCATGAGAAAAAAAATGGAGGTAAGAGAGGCGCATGAATTACTTTTTGCTCCTGGAGGAAAGATAGATGATAAATCTAATGAATAAATAAAATATTTTTAAAAAATTATCCCATTCCTATACATTTCCCCCCCACTGATGACAGAGAATCTTATCTTCTACCATCAGTGGTTATTTTCTCAGAATCCTCTAGACCTTCCGGAACTAGTCTCTTTGAAGACTAATATAACCCTAACCCTATCCTAATATAATATAAAATGCAATATAATAGCATAAATTCCAAAGAGGACTGCAGGATGAATATGTAAATCAATTGTTAGGTTTCAGGCATTCAAATGTCAAATGACAATAGTAAAAGCATATAAATTACACATAAATATACATTCTTTGTTATAAGAACATCAATATTAAGTAATGTCATACATACAGTACATACAGACATACAGTATCACACTATTCTCTTTCAGATTAAGTAGTATAATGCCAAGTTTAGAAACTGAGGAAGAAATAGTAAGCACTTTTAATTTTCTTTTCCTCTTTTTTTCACAACTGTCTTTGGTCTCTTTGTTCCATTATACATTTCACAAGATCTTTCTTTCATCCTCATTTTTGTGGCAATCATCATCTTATATGCATGTGTTTCTCATCGACAGCTTCTTTCACTTCATTCTACCAAGCATCTTTTTTCAAATTTCCCATTAGCATAACTCCATGGACTTCTGTGTCACTCAGTAACTGAATTATAATTAATATTTTCCAGGCAGTTTTCTCATCCTCTTTCCTCACATTCACATTTATTCATTGTATTAGGAGATTAATCTATCTTCTAATACTTTTTCACTCTTGTTTCTTTTATTTCTCTTACTTCCATTTTATAGAATGGAAGGCATAAATTTACAGGATTAGTACTTTCTCTCTCTGCAGTCTTGCTACTTTTACTTCAACCTTTTCTCTTCTTTCTTTCCATGCCAAGATCTACTCTTGACACTACCAAAATATCATCTGCCCCACATGCAGATCATCATCATCCTTGTATCTTTCATTAATTATCTCATTCTTTCATCATAAATAAGTAAATAATTCATGCTTTTAGATTTGTATTCATTTGTTTTCCATGTATAAATATGAACAAGCTTATGCTTAAACCATGTATTTGAAGCATAACTTTTTCTAAGCAGATATTCCCTAGTCACCATTCTCATTAATTATTGCATTTGCAAATGGCTGTCACTCTTTCTCCACCTTCTCATATATTCATCAACTCTACTCCACATGTCAGATCACTTGCATTTGGATCTATTGATCCTTCCCCTTTCTCTTAGTTTCACAAATATACATTTACTTTTCTTTCTTTCATTTCATTTGTTATTCATGTTTGTTACCATTTAATCTTCTTACATTCTAAATCATATACTATATTAAGTTAATTTATAATAACAATAATATTGATCTGATTAAGTTAATTAACTAATATCAATTAATTATTTTAATTTTAATAACCAATTAATTAAATGTCAATTAAATAAACCAATTTTAATTTTGTGGAGTCCTTGGTGCTCTCTGAGCCTTGTTGTTTTCTTGCAGATGTTTCATTGCCAGGCTAGGCAACATCTTCAGTGCGAAAAGGGAGTGGAACTTGCTCTCTGTTTATATACCCAGGCTTGTCCTGCCTGTGTTGGTGGGGGTGTTGTACTCTCCTTGGTAGTACCTTGATTGGGTTGTTGTGTGCTGCTTGGTTGATTGACTGAGTTAATAGTTCCTTGATTAGGGTCTATTGTGTTGTTTGATTGCTCCTCTGCTGCTAATCTTGCTGTTAATCTTTGCCTATCTTGTTGATTGCTGGCCAAGAGGTGTTCTGGTCTTCTGGCTTTTCTATTGTCTCTTATGAATGGTATGTAAATGTTGTTTACCTCTATGTGTCTGTTGATGGCTGCTTTGTCTGAGTGCCAGGCTTCCAGGAATTCTCTAGCATTTTTGGATTTGGCTTGGTTTAAGATGCTCACAGTTTCCCAGTTGAAAGTATGGTTAAGTCTGTCCATGTGTTGTGAGATTAAGGAGTTTTCATCATGTCTTCTGACTGCTAGTTGGTGTTCATGGATGCGTTCTGCTAGTCTTCTGCCAGTCTGTCCTACATAGTGGCTGTTACAGTCCTTACACTGTATGTTGTAGATAACTCCTGTTTTTTCTTCTTGGGCTACTGGGTCTTTTGGTTTACTTATGATGTTCTGAAGGGTTTTGGTTGGTTTGTGTGCTACAGTGATGCCGTGTGGTTGTAACAGTCTATTAGTAGTTTCTGAGATGTTTCTGATGTATGGCAGTGTAATCCTTTTCATAGCTTCTGTTGGTTTTGCTGTGGTGGGTTGAGTGGTCAGGCACTTTTTGATAAAGTTGCGTGGATATCCATTTTGCTGGAAGATGCTATATAAGTGGTCTGTTTCCTTTTTCTGGTGTTCTGGGTTGCTGCAGTGTGTTTGTGCTCGTCTGAATAGTGTTCTTACACAGCTCCTCTTGTGTGAGGTAGGGTTATTGCTTTGGTAGTGGAGCACTTGGTTAGTGTGGGTAGATTTCCGGTAGACTTGTGTTTCTAGAATGCCATCATTTCCTCTACTGATGAGGATGTCCAAGAAGGGTAGTGTGTTGTTGTTTTCTTCTTCCCTTGTGAATTTTATTCCTTTGAAGATGTTGTTGATGGCTTCATGTGTTTCCTCCAGTTGATCCTTTTTTATTATGACGAAGGTGTCATCTATTTACCGGATCCATACTTTGGGTTGTATGTGTGGGAGTGCTATCCTTTCAATTTTAATTTCTTACTTTTAAATATTACATTAACTAAATGTTAATCAACTTAATAATTTAGTTAATAGTAACTTAATAATCACATTGATATTATTAATAATATTAATTTTTCAAATGTTGAATTGTAGGGAAAATTGATTTTTTAATATATGTCCCTTGCATGCTTACCATAATTTTAACATTTCCTACATGAAAGGTTGTGGTATATGTAAAAATACTATAAGCATTTTCAGTAACAGTTACTAAAAGTGTTATCAATGACAGTAGTAAGGAAATTGTATACTCTGGACTTATGGACTATTCTAGCTATTAAAAGTATCCCAGCACATCTGAAGGTGGCCAGGCTGGAGAAGACTGCTTTAGATGTTATTGTGCAATACTTCACGTTTCATTGTGTAGTAAGTTAACCCTCTTGTGTTCAGGATTCTGGACTCAACAGAAATATCAGGGTATGAAGAGTGCATGTGGGTGTAACTGCTTTTCATCCTTATTCCTCTCCCTGTTTACTCACTTGGGAAAGATAGGAAAGCAGGTAGCAGAAGATAGAAAGAGTAGAAGAGGACTCAGCGGCTGCAAAAAAGGGAAGCCTTGACTATTCATAATGACTTAAGTGCAAGTACACACTTCCCTTGTATGTTCTATGGATTTGAAACTGTTAGTTTAACACTGTAATATAAGTCTTAAACGGAACATTTTATGTATTGTCGAAGGCTTTCACGGCCGGAGTTCGATGGCTGTTGTGGGTCTTCCAGGCTGTGTGGCCGTGTTCTGGAAGTTGTGGTTCCTAACGTTTCGCCAGCATCTGTGGCCGGCATCTTCAGAGGGCAGGAGCACAGACAGTGTGCCCAGAGATTTCGCTTCTGTCTGTGCTCCTCCCCTTCATGGATCACTGCCTTGTCGTGGCGAAGGGGCTTGCGTAACTCAATGAAGTCAGGTCAAGAAGAACAGGTCATGATGGAGAGTTCTGACAAAACGTGGTCCACTGGAGGAGGAAATGGCAAACCACTCCAGTATCCTTGCCAAGAAAACCCATGGACAGTATCAAAAGGCTAAAAGATATGACGCCGGAAGATGAGCCCCTCAGGTCGGAAGGTGTCCAAAATGCTACTGGGGAAGAGCGGAGGGCAATTCCGAGTAGCTCCAGAAAGTGTGAAACGGCTGGGCCAAAGCCGAAAGGACGCTCAGTTGTGGATGTGTCTGGAAGTGGAAGGAAAGTCCGATGCTGTAAAGAACAATATTGCATAGGAACCTGGAATGTAAGAACTATGAATCAAGGTAAGCTGGATGTGGTCAAACATGAGATGACAAGATTGAACATCGACATATTGGGAATCAGCGAACTAAAATGGACAGGAATGGGCGAACTTAATTCAGGAGACCATTATATATACTACTGTGGGCAAGAATCCCTTAGAAGAAATGGAGTAGCTCTCATAGTCAATAAAAGAGTGGGAAAGGCAGTACTGGGGTACAACCTCAAAAACGACAGAATGCTTTCAGTTTGAATCCAAGGCAAACCATTCAACATCACAGTGATCCAAGTCTATGCCCCAACCACTGATGCCAAAGAAGCTGAAGTTGACCGGTTCTATGAAGACCTACAACACCTTCTAGAACTAACACCAAAAAAAGATGTCCTTTTCATCATAGGGGACTGGAATGCTAAGGTAGGAAGTCAAAAAATAACCGGAATAACAGGCAAGTTCGGCCTCGGAGTACAAAATGAAGCAGGGCAAAGGCTAATAGAGTTTTGTCAAGAGAACACGCTGGTCATAGCAAACACTCTTTTCCAACAACACAAGAGACGACTCTACACATGGACATCACCAGATGGTCAATACCGAAATCAGATTGATTATATACTTTGCAGCCAAAGATGGAGAAGCTCTATACAATCAGCAAAAACAAGACCTGGAGCTGACTGTGGCTCAGATCATGAGCTTCTTATTGCAAAATTTAGGCTTAAATTGAAGAATGTAGAGAAAACCACTAGACCAATCAGGTATGACCTAAATCATATCCCTTATGAATATACAGTGGAAGTGAGGAATAGATTTAAAGGATTAGATCTGGTAGACAGAGTGCCTGAAGAACTATGGATGGAGGTTCGTAACATTGTACAGGAGGCAGCAACTAAAACCATCCCAAAGAAAAAGAAATGCAAGAAAGCAAAGTGGCTGACTGATGAGGCTTTACAAATAGCTGAGGAAAGAAGGGAAGCAAAAGGCAAGGGAGAAAGGGAAAGATATAAACAACTGAATGCAGAATTCCAGAGAATAGCAAGGAGAGATAAGAAGGCCTTCTTAAATGAACAATGCAAAGAAATCGAGGAAAACAATAGAATGGGGAAGACTAGAGATCTCTTCAAGAAAATCGGAGATATCAAGGGAACGTTTTGTGCAAAGATGGGCATGAAAAAGGACAAAAAAGGCAGGGACCTAACAGAAGCAGAAGAGATTAAGAAGAGGTGGCAAGAATACACAGAAGAACTATACAAGAAAGATCTTAATATCCCTGATAAATACGATGGTGTGGTCACTGACCTTGAGCCGGACATCCTAGAGAGTGAAGTCAAGTGGGCCTTAGGAAGCATTACTAACAACAAAGCTAGCGGAGAAGACAGTATCCCAGCTGAGCTATTTAAAATCCTAAAAGATGATGCTGTTAAAGTGCTGCACTCAATATGCCAACAAATTTGGAAAACTCAACAGTGGCCACAGGATTGGAAAAGGTCAGTTTACGTTCCAATTCCAAAGAAAGGCAATGCCAAAGAATGTTCAAACTACCGTACAATTGCGCTCATTTCACATGCCAGCAAGGTTATGCTCAAAATCCTACAAGCTAGGCTTCAGCAGCATGTGAACCGAGAACTACCAGAAGTGCAAGCTGGGTTTCGAAGAGGCAGAGGAACTAGAGATCAGATTGCCAACATTCGCTGGATCATGGAAAAAGCAAGAGAGTTCCAGAAAAACATCTACTTCTGCTTCATTGACTATGCTAAAGCCTTTGATTGTGTGGATCACAACAAACTGTGGCAAATTCTTAAAGAGATGGGAGTACCAGACCACCTTACCTGTCTCCTGAGAAACCTGTATGTGGGTCAAGAAGCAACAGTTAGAACCGGACATGGAACAACCGACTGGTTCAAAATTGGGAAAGGAGTACGACAAGGCTGTATATTATCACCCTGCTTATTTAACTTATATGCAGAGTACATCATGAGAAATGCCGGGCTGGATGAATCACAAGCCGGAGTTAAGATTGCCGGGAAAAATATCAACAACCTCAGATATGCAGACGATACCACCCTAATGGCAGAAAGTGAAGAGGAACTAAAGAGCCTCTTGATGAGGGTGAAAGAGGAGAGTGCAAAAGCTGGCTTGAAACTCAACATTAAAAAAACCTCAGATCATGGCATCTGGTCCCATCATTTCCTGGCAAATAGAAGGGGAAGAAATGGAAGCAGTGACAGATTTTATTTTCTTGGGCTCCAAGATCACCGCAGACGGTGACTGCAGCCATGAAATTAAAAGACGCTTGCTCCTTGGAAGGAAAGCTATGGCAAACCTAGACAGCATATTAAAAAGCAGAGACATCACCTTGCCGACAAAGGTCCGTATAGTTAAAGCTATGGTTTTTCCAGTAGCAATGTATGGCTGTGAGAGTTGGACCATAAGGAAGGCTGAGCGCCGAAGAATTGATGCTTTCGAGCTGTGGTGCTGGAGAAGACTCTTGAGAATCCCTTGGACTGCAAGGAGGTCAAACCAGTCAATCCTAAAGGAAATCAACCCTGACTGCTCATTGGAAGGACAGATGCTGAAGCTGAAGCTCAAATACTTTGGCCACCTAATGAGAAGAGAGGACTCACTGGAAAAGACCCTGATGCTGGGAAAGACTGAGGGCAAAAGGAGAAGGGGACGGCAGAGGATGAGATGGTTAGATAGCATCACCGATGTAATGAACATGAATTTGAGTAAACTCCGAGAGACAGTGGAGGACAGGAAGGCCTGGCGTGCTATGGTCCATGAGGTCACGAAGAGTCGGACACGACTGAACGACTGAACAACAACAACTGTGCTCCTGCCCTCTGAAGATGCCGGCCACAGATGCTGGCGAAACGTTAGGAACCACAACTTCCAGAACACGGCCACACAGCCCGGAAGACCCACAACAGCCATGGAACATTTTATTTTTGCATAGATCAAAGAGAGAAAAATGAATTATAGAGTTTGAGATTCAAGGAAAGAATGCAGTATTCATCTCAAAAGAATGTAATGGTCATTCCAAAAGGCAAGCAGCCACCCCTGGAAATGTTCCAGTAATGTATAAATTGCTTATAAAAGATTAATACAGTATGTACTGCCCAGATGCTTCGCTAATTTATTAAGCCCTTTACACATTTTTTATATAGAGCTCTGCAGGTTAATACTTTTGTCAAATGCTTCGCTCTAATACTGATACAATTTTCACATCAACAGAGGCAGCTTCATTCTCTCTCTGATGTCAGGACATGCTTTATCTTGGATTATAAAATCCACATTAGGCCAATAAATTTGTTAAATCAGTTTCAAAGACTCCCCCCCCCCAAAAAAAAAAGTACACATTTCTGCAATCTCTCCTGTCCTGATTTTTTTCAGGAAAAGCAAAAAAGATTTCGAATTATGCTATAGGTAAGGAGTAGATTTTATTAAAGTCACGAATGGTCCCAGTTTTAAAACCAGGAATGTTTGCAGATGGCGCTCAAAAAGGACAAGATGGTAACCACGATGGTGCATTGCAGATGCAATGCCCATAAAAAATGGGTGGACCTTCAATCACACCATGACGACCTCCATCCTGCCTTTTTTTTTACTCTACCCTATGGACACCCCTGCTTAAAATGAACTATGGAGAAAATTGCTGATATTCCAAGTAAATTCAACCCTGAAGCCAAGGATTTTAGGATGATACAAAACAGCATAAGAATGCTTATGAAGTATTTAAATATTTGAAATCCTATCCAAATAATATGTGAATTGAACTTCATGGTAACAAAGAAATCCCATTTTGATTTTAAGCTCCTTAGCCTCTATTACCAACCTTCAGATTTAGGGTAAGGTGGGGGAAGGATACACAGAAGGGGGATAAGGGTGTACAAGTAACAAAATATCTGTTGCCATGTCACAAACTGTGCCCCTTCCATACTTGTGTGTGCTGTTGTGATGCAAGTACAAAAGGACAGAGCTTGTTTATGCAATACACATTTTGGGCTCGTCCTGGTTAGCCACAGATACCTATGCTTCCACAGAACCAGAATTTCCACTTCCCAGTCCCATAACTGTACTGTGACAGTTATGCTGACTCATAACACAGAAAACCCCATAAGCTAATCAGTGGTCATCCTCTTTCCTCCAGCTGATCAATAGGAAAGTGCAAAGAATATGGTCCAATCATTGTCTCACCCCCACCCCCAGCTACCATAGGTCATGTAGTAACAAATTTCCTTTCATTCCTATTTTACTCAGAAAAGAAGTTGCTAGACTTGCTTCCCCCTGCCCTTCATTATTTTCTATGCATGCATTTGCGTGCATTTATCTCTTAGTTTTTGATGCTTTCGAACTGTGGTGTTGGAGAAGACTCTTGAGAGTCCCTTGGACTGCAAGGAGGTCAAACCAGTCAATCCTAAAGGAAATCAACCCTGACTGCTCATTGGAAGGACCGATGCTGAAGCTGAAGCTCAAATACTTTGGCCACCTAATGCGAAGAGAGGACTCACTGGAAAAGACCCTGATGCTGGGAAAGACTGAAGGCAAAAGGAGAAGGGGACGGCAGAGGATGAGATGGTTAGATAGCATCACCGATGTAACAAACATGAATTTGAGTAAACTCCGGGAGACAGTGGAGGACAGGAAGGCCTGGCGTGCTATGGTCCATGAGGTCACGAAGAGTCGGACACGACTAAACGACTGAACAACAACAAAATCTCTTAGTTTGCCAAAATATCCATGAAGTTGCTATGATGGGAAACTGCATGGTAACATTGATTGTAAAAAATGAACACTGAAATCCTCCAAAGGCTTTGCAGCTTATTCACCACCTCTCCTCTGTTTTATTTAAAAGCCCCTCTGAGTGATGAAAGTGAAATTAGAGCATCTCAGCAATTTTGCAGGCAGGTGTTTTTCCCCATAGCTATGACCATGGTTACATGTTGCTACAGTGGCTGGATTTGGGGAGGAAAGGAAATTAACAATGCATACAGGAAGAGACAAGTTCTAGGCAGAAATATGTTTAACTTTTATGAAGAGGGGGAGAGTGATTGAGAGAGTAACAGCTGACCTGGGTCTTAGTTCCAGAAGGTAAGGCATGGCAAGAGTTCCTGCCAATGGGAAAGTTACAAGATCTGTGATGATTCAAAGAAAATGCAAACATTGATGTAGTTTCAAATATAACAGATCAGAGTGAGAAATAACTCAAATACCATAAGCAAATGATATAATGAGATTCATCAAATCCAGAGCTGATCCTGAAGTGATGCAATTATTGATGTGGAAGTGCTCTTAGAGATGACAAACAGATCCTCACTCTCACTCAAAGACCTTGCAGACAGGATGAAAGTGTATGTACAATAATAAATTAAAGTTAACTCTCCACGTAGGTAAGGAGCACAATAAAGAGTGTTTGATTTCACTCTCTTATAGGTAAAGAGTTCTGAAGCGGATATCCCACTTCTGTGCATTGGGACCAGGTGCTTATATTCATCAGCATCTATTATCAGGATCCTCCCTTGTTTACTTGTCTCTTCAGGGTTATCCAACCTCAGGAACCAAAGAAAGCTGGTTAATTGTGTATGATTTATGAGTATTAGTATCCTGGGGACATGCAAAATAGTTCATTTCTAAGATGAAATAGAAAGTATGGCATGCATAATCCTCCTCCCATTGAAATATCCCCATGCTGCCAATAAATATTTATATTGCCACTTAAAGCCTATATCAACTGGATACACAATGACTTTTCTAATTACTTTTCTAGTCAAGCATCCAGCTGGGATGATCATTCTTCTGCATTGTTCCTAAGTAGAGTGGTCACAGCATCAAAGGATTAATGGGTTTCATCTCAAGTGCTTTGAATTGCATGGAGTTTGGTATTTATAATTCTGTCTTCTCATTTTGTTTGTTTTAAAGCCATCTACAGATCTCTCTAGGTCAACATTTTGTAATCATTTTATCAACATTTTGTAATCATTTATAACCATTGTACCAGATAAGTTCCTGGTTTCCTGAAATCACTTTTCTCATCAATCTCATGTTGAGCTGGATCAAGAGAACCACTGGTAAGAAGTACTCCATTTTATCCAAACCTGATCAGGAGAAGAAAGAATAGTTCATAATCACTATTAAAAGTTATTTATATCCTTGAAGGTAAAACTTGTAGATTGCAAAACTCTCTGAGAGGTGCGGGGCTTTTCTCTGCTATACAAAATGACACGTTGCACAAAACAGCAGGCTATGATTTCTATATAGTTGTGGAATGGCAAAGAGCTAGGCTACACTAACACCACACCATTTCTGCAAATCAGCATGTAATAAGGATTATAAGGATGTGGCAATTTCCCTGGCCAAGTTTGGGATTTGCTGAAATCAGCAATCAGTTCTGACCTCAAGTGCCCCATTGACCTTGGCATAAATATTCTCTGTGGGATGCAGTAAAGCCCCAATGGAATTTTGCTTTGGTCTCCCGAGGCCAAGGGCAAGTAGCCTTTTTTCATTTTAAGGCAGCAATATTTGGTCATATGGTATATAACCATATTTCGGTAGCCTATGTAGGTACATATTTTCTTAGTTTTCTTCTTTTCTATTTTAACAGAAGATACATGAACTATAGAGTTCTTCCAAAATCTTCTAATACCCGAGTTCTCTCTCTCCCCTCCCAATTTGTTGTGAGGCAAAAACACACCTAATAACACCGATGTGTACAGTTTAGTATAGTTTCAGTAAGTTAAAAAACCAAAGTGCAACAGTTAAATTAAAGTAAACCAAACCAGGTAAACCAAAGCAAAACTAGGAACTCACCCCATCCCCCCCCCACCCCGAAAAGCAAATCAGAGAAATGAAAGAAGTCCCAGCCCCAGGGAGATGCAAGATGGGACATCATTCACTAGACATTGTTACTCTGCCCCCTCCAACTTTTGCCACCCTTGGAACCTTCAGCACAACTCCCAGCCATCAACAGTTTGCCCACCCATGTAGAGTATTAAGAACAGGCAAAATAGCTCCTACTAATCATGGTCAAGGTATTATAGAATATTCATCAACATTTTAAATTCTGAGGATTAAATATTTGTACCAGAAGACCAATGGATAATCAGTGCTTGATTTCTTGGAAGGACTTCCCACTTCTATGTATTTATCTTACACTTCATGTTTCCTGTATTTCTCACTGCCTTCTGACAGTGTTAGAGATAGATGGAGACTGGTATCTCCCTACCAGTACCGCGCCAAAAAAATGTACATAAGTGAATACCTCCATACAGTATGAAAGATTTGAAAGTTCTGTTTGAGGCAAAATAGAAAAGCACATGTGGGAATCTAGAGGCCCTTAAACGGTTTCCCCTGCATTCCACAATACCCAAAGCCAACACAGATTACTTTTGTGGTATCAAATCCTTCTACAATGAACAGGCCTTATCTTATCATGAGCACATTTTAATCTGCAGCCTGCACAGAAGCTAGCTAATCATGGTGTATAAAAATGACATCATAAACCATCTCTTTGTGCCGTATAATTATGCATTGCCTGAAATATTCTAGAAATAACATAGGTCAGCTTACTTCCACAAACTTTACATTTTCGAGTCACACTGAAGTTAATTACACCAGCATTTGGCACTCTTACTAGTTTCAACTAAAATTATTTTCAAGTATAGGTTCTTAGGAAGATTCTGTGTTCAAATAGCTTACCCCAGTGTATTCCAAACTTTCACTGAGCAGGGCACAGGATATTTCTCATTAAATTAAATTAAATTAAATTAAATTAAATTAAATTAAATTAAATTAAATTAAATTAAATTAAATTAAATTAAATTAAATTAAATTAAATTAAATTAAAATTGGAGACCCCTTCAGTCTAAACCTGGAAGGATGAAAATATATATGCCATTGTTTAAAACCAGTAACTGACCCTGAAATAACTCTCAACCAATGGGGCAGGCACCCTCTTTGCAACCTCAAGATTATAACCTGAATAGTATTAACTCCTAATATTAGTGCCTAATACAGGGCTTTCCAAAGTTTTCCCGCGGCGACACACCAACTGCTGTTGGTGTGTCGCTGCGGGAAAACCTGGAAGCGCCGCCGTTGCGGCAGCACGCAAAAACCCGGAAGTGCAGCTGCCGCTTTTGGTTTTTGCGCGCCGCTGTGGCTGCGGCGCTTTCGGATTTTCGCGCGCTGCCGTTGGTGTGTCGCCGCAGGAAAACCCGGCCATCATCGCTTCCGAGTTTTGACGCGACACATCTGGGCCCCGCAGGCGACACACTTTTGTGTTGCGACACACAGTTTGGAAAGCTCTGGCCTAATATCCTTCTATTCCCTTTGACTAATCAGTCAGGGCTCTAAGACAGGACTGTGTTTTCTGAGTAAAGGTGATGTTTCTGAATTTTCCATATATTTATCAGTGGAATATATGCTGTTGCATTCTTTCCTTTTAAGGACAAAGTCTCTGCCCTTAAGAGAGGGATTTTATGTGATTTTAAGTGCAATAAAGTGGTAAATAAATGCAATACTGTACAGTGGCTTATTTTGCTAGTGACTTCAGTTAGGGAATGACTACATTATACAGGAATTAGTAGCCCCTCTCAATTAAAAAAATGACCATCGTGGATCAATATGAATGCCTACTACTGCATAACCAATTAATTTTCTATGGCAGTGTTTCTCAACCTTGGCAACTTTAAGAGGTGTGGACTTCAACTGGGGAATTCTGGGAGTTGAAGTCCACACCTCTTAAAGTTGCCAAGGTTGAGAAACACTGCTCTTTGGTAATTAAATTGTTTCAAGCAGACTGTATAGAACAGAGGAACTGCTACCCATCCAGCACAGTTCTGCACCACTAAGTCATTTCTGTGTCACAGACCTGTTCCACTATTTCTGCTGTCACCAAGTAGGTACTGTAATACCACCTCCATTACAGGGTGTTTTTCTAATTCAAGTACAATGTCCCATTTGTTTCATGCTGTTAGGGCTACCAGATTTGTGCAACAAAAATCCTGTAGATCATAGCTTTCCAAAGTGTGTGTCGCGACACACTACTGTGTCGCCTGCAGTGTCCTGGTGTGTCGCGCAAAAACCCGGAAGCGCTGATGGGGGAACCGAAAGAAGCGGCACCCCCGCCAATCAGCGCCGCCACCACCACAGCTGCTGGCGTGGTGGCGGCGGCGCTAATCGGCAGGGGTGCCGTATGTGTGTATGTATGTGTATGTATGTATGTATATGTGTGTGTGTGTGTGTGTGTGTGTGTGTGTATGTGTATATGTGTGTGTGTGTATATATATATATATATATATATATATATATATATACACATATATATACACACATACACATACACATACTGTATATCTCCTTATACAGTACAGTATGTGATCTGTGATTTGCCTTCAGAGTCTAGAGAATTACATAATCAATAAACTAATTCATCTTATCACTACAAAGCATATAAAAAACAAATGCTTTGTACTCCAGAGATAATTTTATGTACCTATGTGTTTCATTACGCGTATGCACTCTAGGTATGTGTGGGTTTCTAAAACAAAGGATTTAATGAATTGGCTGGAAGTCCACTTACATATACAATGACCTCTGTAGGCAAAAATCTTACTCTAAAGCTTAATGTTCTTTCAAAACTTCAGTGAAAAGGAATGTTAAGAATCCATAGAGCTGGAACATTTGGAAAAGGAAGCGTAATTCCTCTCATTTCTGTGCAAAAGGAAAAGCTTTGGATATAATTGAACTGTACATAGCTGCTCTGTGAGACTAAATATACTGCTCTAAATTTACTGTGAATTATTAGCTTCTGGCTTTTATTAATTACAGGATATTATATCATGTGATAACTTAGCTGATACCATACAGCCTTTCTATTGTTTGCCAGTCTATCTACAGCAGGGCTTTCCAAACTTTTCACTTTGGCAACACACCAACGGTGGTGGGTGAAAACCTGGAAGCGCCGCCGCCACGCTTTCAGGTTTTCGCGCACCGCGGCAGCGGCGGTGCGGCGGCGGCGGTGTCTTGGTGTGTCGCGCGAAAACCCAGAAGCGCTGATGGCCCACCGCTGCCGCACACAGCAACAGCAGCACGCCATCAGCGCTTCCGGGTTTTCGCGCGACACAACTGGGCCCCGCAGGCGACATAGTACTGTGTCGCAACACATAGTTTGGAAAGCTATGATCTACAGTATCTGCAGATATATGATGTGAGTGAAAACTTTACTCTCCTATTATGAAATAACATAGTATAATTTCTATCTAGTTCAGTGATATTCCACCAGTAAATCTATAACCCAAGGATTTATGGGTTACATAAATGTATAAATACACTTATAAATAATTTTTAAAAAGTGTATTTATTTATAATAAGTAAGCGTATGCCACTTTTTGCTTCTAGATAAAGAGTGGGCTATAAACACAAAGAAATAAAATACATTGCTGCAGTTTTGTTGTTCCTTCAAAGCTTCTAACATTTGCCTTATCCTATATATCCAACATTTGCCTTATCCTATATATGTAAGAAGGGGCGTGGTGGCTCAGTGGGTAAGACGCCAGGCTTGTCGATCGGAAGATCACAAGTTTGGAGGTTCAAATCCCTAGCCCCACGTGACGGAGTGAGCTCCTGCACTCGCCCCAGCTCTTGCCAACCTAGCAATTCGAAAGCATGCAAATGCAAGTAGATAAATAGGTACCACTTTGGTGGGTAGGTAACAGCGTTCTGCGTGCGTCATGCCGGCCACATGACCGTGGAAACGTCTTCGGACAACGCTGGCTCTTCGGCTAACAAACGGAGATGAGCACCGACCCCTAGAGTCGGACACGACTGCACAAATGTGCGGGAGGAACCTTTACCTTTATATAGGTAAGGGGTCATATATTATGGTGATTCTTATTAGAATTTGAACAAGCCTGATAATAAGTTACCTGGAAGTATTTAATTTGAATAGTGCCCTGGATTTTTTAAAGTCCTTAATAAATTATTATTATTATTATTATTATTATTATTATTATTGATTAAAGTGGTAATAAATACAAACAGTACACTATTTTTATAGGTTCTTGTATCTTCCATAATTGCTTAAAATATCTCTTAATAATGAAGGAGTTTTGTATCAAGGACTAGAACTACCTGAGCATGCCTGCAGCAAATAAGTGGGAAGGAGAAAGATCTGGGGTAGTTCCTTCTATGGCCAAACTTAAATCTTTATCATGTTCCTCCAACTTTAGTCATCTTAGCTAAATAATCAGCCATGTCACCCCATGCCATTCCCATTTATTAGGAACTTAAATTCTATTTGGTTTAAGTAGGACTTACTTCCAAACAGGAATGCCAATTCACCGTTCATTTTAAATAGCTTGGCCAGTTTTTGTACCGTGAAATAGAGAAATCTCAAGGAAATGTTTACTGCTATACACATTGGTAAGGTTTGCAGATCAAGTGGCTGTTAAACCTGCACGTAGAATTGATGGCTGAAAAGTTGGAAAACTATACTTTGAAATAAATAAACATCAGTCTGCTGCTGCCAGGACAATGGCCTGGTTCACCTAATATGCAAAGCTATAAAGTAGCTTTTTTGGTGTCTGCTTAGCATGTTGGGTAAACTCAGCCAATTATGGTTTGTAAACCAATTGTGGTTATTCAACAAATCTTGGTTAAATAAAAAAAAATGGTGTAATATAATACATGCACCCCATCACTCAAAGAGCAGGACTGAATCATGGTTGTACCCATCCAATCTCCCAGTGTTCCTCTCATCAGTGATCTTGTAGCACACAATGAGTGATGACTCCGTGTTGGTGAGAACTTGAGCAAAATTCTTCCACTGCATTCCCTTCAATTGTCAGAGGAGCTTCATGGCTCAGCAACTGTTGGGGTGGACTGCTCAGTCTAGCCATTATAAGCATCTGAGCAATTGGCCAAAGATACCTGATGCTGATACCAGCCCTGGGCAGTATCAACTCCTCTCTTGCTATATCACAAAATGTATTTTAGGTATACATGCCTGGAGTTTGTGTTAGGACATAGCAACCCTCATTATAGCCTTAATGAGATTTCCCAAAGTTTATAAAGCAAGGCAATATCATAAACAAAAAACAGTGTCCAGATATATTCTATGTGAGTAGAAATGCAGGAGAGCTTTCGGGTCTTTTTCCTGTGAGGGCCAAAAATTCTGGTTGCTTCTTTCAGTTCTTCTCCCAAGCCCTTCTCTCTCCCCCACCCCTTCCTCCTTTTCTCTCTAATTTCGGTTCCTCATTCCTGCATGGATAAAGTTCTGCCTCCCTATGTTAGCTCAGACAACCATTCAAGTGAACACAAGGGGATTTAGTTGGTCTAAAAATATAACATAAGGCAACTTGGGAGCTAAAATTTCAGTACGGATTATTTCGCCTAAAAGAAGCAAAGGACCTGTTTCTCTCCTGAGTAACATTTTTGGCTGAGTCGTTCAAAAATGTTTTGCTCCAGACAGTGAAACTCATTAGACTCAATAGAGTCATTTACTCTAGGAGTATTGCTGATCTCTCCAATTAATTTAGAAACAATTACATACAGAAACATTATTACAGTGAGAATATTTTAAAGAATTTACATGCAGAACTTTTTCTAAGTGCTTAAAGCACATAACCAGAAACCTCAACCATAAGGGTGCAAATCGCAGTGAGAAATTAATGCATTTTAATTGTAGTTACTGCAAATCTATAGAGATTAATCTGGGACTAAGACCTATTGACCTTTCTTTAGTAAAAGGATTGGACTGCAAAGGTTTTGCTGAAACTTTAATGTCATTTGTCAAACTTTTTTCCCTCGAACACTTGAATATTTCAAATCACAAAAGCTGCCATCAGGATTCTAAGCTGAGTTCATTGAGTTTGTTGTAATAGGTTCATCAGTCCTATTATCCAGTGAAAAGCCGTAAATTCACTAATATTAAGTGTCTAGAAATAAACCCTCTACTTTGATAATGTTATCATGGTGTGTGATAAACAATTATATCTTATGTACATGTACAGTGTAGGGTACACCAAGGTCTAGAACAGGATAAATCTATTTCCTCTTTCTCAGCTTCCTTGAACAAGTTGTCAGCAGAGCCATAACTAAATACCTCTGGATACAGTGCTCAGCTTAAATAATGTCTTCAAAGCTTCTTTTTCCCATCTGGAGAAGCAAGCAAAGCAGTGCTAAACCCCCATCTTGAGGAGGATTGACCCAACTCAGGTCTTCTTTTGGGAGCAAGAGTCAGAAGTAAGGACTAAATGGCTGGATTCATACAATATGGTAAGCCGAGTTGTGGTTTGCTTGTTTGTGTCTTAGCACATTGTATGAACCCAGCCAATTATGGTTTATTCAATAAACCATGGTTAATCAAATGAACCCAACCAATTAAGCTCTCTCACCCTCAATGTCTCTCAGCTGGTTCTGTCCAGGGCATTATGCAGAGTTAAGCATCTATTGCAGGGACTACTGATTGACAGGGACAAGCTTCCTGCATTTTCATAGTTGCACAGAACAGAGAATTTCAGTACAGTACACCTTGTCAATAAGCTGTACCTGCTGAAACATCCTTGCTGACAATTATTCAAGATGCAGGAGCTTTGTGCCATTTTGGTTTCAAATGTCTGTTATTGCTCGCTAGAAATGATAATAATGCTTCAGCTTCAAAGTATATGCTTAAGCATACGTAAGCCACTAATTTCCTCTTAACACCCTTGCAATCACTATCTTTCCAGATGGTACCCCATGGCTGAACAAAATATTCCTCCTTGCATTTGAGAAAATACATGGGGAAGATTAGCAATACCAGATCTGGGCTGCAAAAATCTGTATAAGCACTAGCTGGCAATAAAAGTATGCAAAAAAACTTGAATTCTTTGCCATCAACTGGGTTTTTGCAACCCAGGCCTGTTAGCTCTAGGAAAGACATATCCTGAATGAAGTTCCCATGGATCATTCCCACAATTTCCTTTGAAAACCTCAAGGATCTAGAGTTATCCTCTCCATTATGATGGGGTTAACACTTAACCAGCTGCCAGATTAATCCATTTTCTGGATTTTCAAAGAACATGGAACCAATGTTCAAATGAGCTGGGTTCACACACCAAGGTAAGCTTCAGAAAAACACTAAGGTAGGTAACCAAACTTAGTCATATTCTGCAAATGCAGCTACTAGGTCTTTAACTGATCTGGTAAAGCTTGTCATGCATGAACAATCTACAAGTTCACAAACAGTGCTATGTTGATATGACACACTAACTGTAACATTTGGTTAATAAGCAGATGCAGACCATCATTAACCCCTTGCATGCTGCTCTTTAATTGAGTTGTGTAGTTTACTGTATAGGTGTGGACCCAAATCAGCTGCCAACTTGGATGTCCAGATACCAGATTATGGTGCAGCAACGGCTTCCATCTGCATGTCTTGGTAAATTGCACAGTTCAGTGAACAAGCTGTCATTGGCTGGGTGATGGTGTGATGATGCTCATATGCTTGTTATCCAAAGCTTTACATTTAGCGTGTCATGTGTACACAGCCACAAAGGAAAGACATTAGAAATAGTCTCTACCTTGTAATATATAAATTCATCTAGATCTCTTACACATATACTTAAAGGAGAAACCAAATAAAGCAAAATATTTAGGCCACAATCCTAAGCAAAATTCCAGGATATACTGTATGCCTCACTGACTCATTGAGGTTTACTTCTATGTAAATGTGCACAGATAGATCAGGGGGTAGTATTCATAATATGATATTTCTAGGCTCCCTTTTGTTTTACTAATATGTTCAAAAACCAGTTCTGTTCTTTTTAATTGTAGCTATCTAACCTGACTTACATATCTTGGGAAGTATACCACTCAGAATATACAATTTTATACAATATTTATACAACGTTATTTACAATTGGAGTGGTGTATAACCCAGTTAAATAAACACAGCAACACATACATACATACATACTTTAATAAGAATTAGATTCTTGTCAGGAGCTGTTTATAGATTAAAACATTTATATGAAACTGCATAGTAATGTGGGGAGTCCAAAAGTGATAGAAGAATAATCCACCTTTTATGGAGGCCATCTGTATTCCAGAGTTTTACAGTTTGAAACCATCTCCACTGAACACGGCTGGCCAAATATAATACAAAATGCCAAAGAAGATAAATAATTTGTATGTACTCATTTATATTTTCCTCATATCAGATTCCATTTAAAATAAATATATGATGTTTAACAGCTAGTAAATGCAGCAGTTAAACCAGTCTTGGAACAAAGCAGTAGCATACAAAGAAGACTTGAAAACCATTTTTAGTCCAATCATTACATTTGAGATTTCCTGCTTTCTTATTGACTGATGATGGTATACTTGGTAATGTTGCTCATGCAACCTATTGAACATCAGACTGCAATCCAGTAGTAGTTTCCAGTCCACCAGGTAACAACCAAGAGAAGAGGGAAGAGGTAACAACAAATGTTCTGAGTATTTGCTATTTGAACCTAAGGAAGAATAATCTTCTCACCATTAATAAATGTCTAAATAATGTTCATTCCTGTTCTATAATCCTGCATTGTAACACTTAACCTTAAACCCACTGAATCCCATGATATTAATCTTTATTCAAAATTAAACTATTAGAAAGCAAGTGTGGTAAAGTTTATTGCTCATGACATACAGTTCAGAATCTCATAGTCATCACACAGAAACCTCTAGGAAGCCCATAAAGTAGAGCTCAGAGATGATAATCTATATACTACTAAAACTCTTGTGTCTGTTTGATTGTTTGTAACCTTCAATTGGGTGAAACGGTGCATCATAAGGCAACAATTTTTGAACCAAGGTACCTCAAACGGGGTAACTTACAGAATGCATCCAAAATCTGGGACCCATTAATCCCATGGAATTTAAATTTGGTAAAGTTGTGTCCACTTCAACACTGCCAGTCAGCTGCAGTCACATGATTGTCATTTCCAATGCTCCCTGCCAGCTTCCCACAAGAAAAGTCAATGGGGAAGCCAGCAGGGAAGGTTGCACCTCCTTCCCCGGCCTTCCTGCACTCCCACACACACACGTCCCCATACCCTTCTTCTCGGGCCTCCCTGCGCTCACACACATGCACACACCCAGCAGCACCCTCCTTTCTGGGCCTCTCTGCACTCGCATGCACCCTGTGCCCTCTTTCCCCACATGCATGGCAGCACCCCCCTCCGCCAACTCTCACGCAGCCTCCCCCACCCCCCTGTGGCACCCCTGCACTCCTTACCTGGGACTTCCTCCACTTCCCCCCCCCCCATGGCACCCCCTCAGCAGAGGTATCTGCACATCACACCAAGCCAAACTCAAGGGCAGAATACAAATATGATTTACAACACAAATGAGTTTGTGCATCAGAGAGAAAGGGATTGGCACTTAAGGGCATATACCATATATTTATAAATATTAAAACTGGAAAATGAATGTTTTAGCCTTCATGTTTTTCAATTGCTCTACTGTAAACAACAACTGTTTTTTCAGTCAGAGGAGCTGAAAAAGGCAGAAATCAAAGCATTTTTCTTTAAAAAGGGGTGTGTGGATTAAGCCATACCAGGAATTCTGTAAAAAATTAGCATGGATTATAAAAATGTTTAAATAAGCAAAATAAATATTCAGCAGTGGATTTCATTGAAATTGATGGAATTTATGGAAAAGTGGTTACAGGTTTATTAGATCATACAGAAAGCGTTTGTAGGAACAGTTTGTATGAATTCTAGCAGTTTATTTCTGCTATTCAGGATTTAAACTTTAAGAGTAATGAACATAGTTATCAAATATGTTACTAATACTGTGCCCAAATTCCTACATTCCAATCTGCAAATTTAATATATTTTTTCTTCATTGAACTGGTTATATGCTTCTAATATTTTATAAATCATTCAACAACTCTCCCTTTTGGAGGAATAAAGCAGGATTTTTCTTTTTAAAAAGTTTCAATTCAACAATAGAATTTAATTAGAAACATTAGACAAATTACTACCATTACGTTTCTGGGTTTTTTTAATGTACACATTTAATTTTAAAGCAAATTTAAAAAAAAGTAACATTTTAAAGACAATTTGACATACATACGTCTATCTCAGGCTCTTCCTCTCACTTCAGTATTATATTTAAAGTTTGGCCTGATCAAATATTCTGGATTGTGAGGCCTTGATGAATTCGGATCATATACCCATTTGACTTTGTACCTCTGTATGTACAGTAGAAGAGAAAATCAGATGTGTAGAAAAGACAGGTCAAAAGCTGGATGTGAAATATTTTGGATGTAATCCAAGAAAGCAGGAGAGGGGATAGTTATAATCAAAGCTGCAATACTATATCAAGTTTAAAATTGAATTGTCATTTAGTTTACAAAGGTCAAATCCATTTTTCCATTAAAAAAAAATCCAAAGTACAAAAAATGCTAATAATTTAAGCATACTCTTTATAATGATAAACGAGTAATTAAAAGCATTAAGGCCCCTAATTTTCATGATAACTCTGTTTAGGTAAGGGAATATCTCTGAAATGATGACCCAACGGGCTGCCACAGTCAGCCATAGTTACATGATGTCATTTACAACGCTCCCTGCCAGCTTCCCACAAGGAAAGTCAATGGGGAAGCCAGCAGGAAGTCAGAAGTCGCTCCCGCTCCCACTGCTTTTTTGCCCTTGGTCATTCTGTTTCTCTGTTTAGGTAAGGAAATATCTCTGAAACGTTGACCCGACGGGTCACAGGTTGTCTAGTCTTCCACCATTTCTCTCCAGCAACTGTAGCTCAGAAGCATTTTGTTGTTGTTCAGTCGTTTAGTCGTGTCCGACTCTTCGTGACCTCATGGACCATAGCATGCCAGGCCTTCCTGTCCTCCACTGTCACCCGGAGTTTACTCAAATTCACGTTCTATTTGGCAGCTGTATATAGCCATGAGTTATAGATATGTATAGCAGATTTCTTAGTAAGCAGTCATCACTCCATCATCATACATTCACTATTCATTATGTATGTTTTGAGGAAAGGGAAGAGTCTCATATATTTGTGGGTCAAATTATTATGGCTTTCAGATCACCTTCCTCCATCTCATCTTTACAGTGATGTTGTGAAGATACCATTAAGAGTTCTAATCTATGTAGTAGAAGGATGTGGAGCCTAGGATCTTGCAATGCAACCACCTTAAACCTGGTACCCTTGAGATGTATAATGGAGTGCAACTTCCAGAATCTGAACCAGACTTTGACTATGCTGGCAGGGAAGTCTGGACACTGGAGTCCCACACATCTCAAAGACACGAGGGCAGGAAAGACAAAATTAGAGGTATGAAATTCCCTGCATTTTTTCTTTTTCTGGGATTTCTGTAGTTTCATATCAAGCTGCCCTTTAACATCAAGTGATACAGATAATTAATGATATTTACAGGAGAACAAATGTGCACCTATTTCCTCTTATCTCTCTGAAAACAATTAATCAGACTTCTGCTTTCACTGATAGACCAAACAAGTATGATTTCTGGACACTGTGATAAGTTTGTTATATTAATGATACTTATGGATGAAAAATTACTGACACTCTTTGAGCTCCTCATTTGAAAAAAAATACCCATATATCAAAACTATTTTCTCAGGGCCAGATGTAAACTCCTGGGAACTTGTCAGTGACATCTACTTCCTTTTCTCTTCCTTCTTTACCTCTCTATTTCTGCTTCCAATCTTTCTCCTTCCCCTGCTCTTTCACAGTAGCTGGGTATCAAAACAACAAAGCAGAGTATTGTTCTACATCTCTGCCAATATTTATAGGACATGCAATGCTGCCTGGATTGTAGCCTATCTATCAATATTAGCATTTGAGTGCACAGCATCATTGGGAAAAGTCATTATTCAGTCTGTGTTGACTGCTAATCCCCATAGTCTGTGGTGTTCGTTTCTATGCATCTACCAGCCAATCTGCACCAAAATCCAGCTCTGGGCATGAAATCTCCCTTGTGTCACTATCTGAAGAACTGCCACTGTGTGCAAAAATAAATGAACAGATCACTGCATTCTACTTTTCCATTTTTCTCAGGAAAATGCTAATATAATAGTTTTGCAGTGTCATTGTCCTTCAGTATAAGGCAGAGGTGAACAATGGGCAGCCCTGCAGATGCTTTTTACTGCAATTTCCATCATCTCCTAATATTAGCTCTGTTGTTTGTGGCTGACAGGAGCTGGACTCTGTTGACAATATGTTTCTCTAAAATGATTTTTTTAAAAGGGGCCATGCCAGGCATACCAATGCGGATGATATACTTTTATTTTGGAACTCTACTGTAATGAGCCCATTTAAAGCTGTGGCCTTATGTGATTTGCATGCCTGCATGTCTATGCACTCAAGTCTGTGCCAGTGTGGATATGGGAGAACTGAAATTGAGTACCTCGCTCAATTTCTTTCTCCTAACTCAATTCAGGGAGTTCAGAATCAATTGCCACTTTTGAGGAGGTCTTTCCTTTGCTTTCATTCTACCTCTTTTATCTCATTCTTTTTAAAATAAAACCTGGAAGCAAGAAAGGAAGTGCTTTGCCCTGGACATCCCATCTTCAAAGCCCAACTTGTGGGAGTTCAGGAGATGGCACAATGAGTCCCATTGTCCTTGACTGATGCAGATTGGCCATCAAGAAGACAGATAGACCGGCAGGAGACATTGTCCAGTCCATCAGGAAACCATAGAACAGGTCAACAAAAGCAATTCCTCAATTTGCAACCCTCCCAAAAGTCCCAACACTGGAAGCAGAGTGATGCTGGGGGGAGCCCACTGGACTCTGAATGTGATGTATTGTCTAAGAGTGGCCAGCTATGTCAAAGGGATCAAACAGCCGGATTCTAAAGGGGTCGGGGGAGAGACATGTATAGACATGGGGGGGGGGGGGGCAAGCTGTCCTTCTTCTAGTGCCTTCTTATCTCCCTTTCCTATCCCCTGGGCTTTGCCTGGGTAGACCTGTTAGCAACTGCCTTGCTAGCAAGCCAATCAGACTCCAAGCTCTGCCCTCTGTCCCCTTGACTGAGGTGAGTTATAAATGACTCGCCAGGCTTTTGAAGCCCAGAGCTTCTCAGTTGCAACTCCTTGGAGCAGCTCTCTGCCTCCTGTCACTTTGTGCAGCTCACTCACCTGCCAGGATCAGCCCCTTGTTGCTCTCCTCCTGAGCGAAGGTAAGCCCTGTTCTCAACACAATTGGGTTCTTTGTTCAGGTTGGGCATAGGGAGGGGAGGAGAGGGAGATTTGCTTGCCAAACCATTGGGTGTGAATTTCAATATTATAAGACCTAAGGTGCCTCTTTTTTAAAAAATTATTTTCTTCTTGTGCAAAGCAAATTTACCAAGGAATTAGTTGGTAATGATTTATGAAGGAAAATATGGCAGTGAATTCATTATTATAAATAGTATCAAAGCCCTAGCGCTCCATGTTCAGACAAATTTACACTGAGTTTACTGGAAAATTGCTGGATAACGGAGTAAATAGTCCAGAATTATGATAAATACCCTCCAGTCAGTGGGGATTTAAAACTTCAGCCAGTGGGTCTCTTTAATTAGAATTTAGTACCCAGCAAAGAAAAGAGCAGATCCAAAGAGCTTACAGCCTAAATACTGAAGGAAGGAGATTGTCACAAAATTATGCAGGAAAAAGGAAGTAATGGCATACCGGCAGAGATATATGATCAAAAAGAAGGGTGATGATCAGGTCAGACAGTCTTCCTGCTACGGCTCCCATCCCGAGCAGCCAGCATGCCCAGTATACTGGGTGATGATGAACGAGAGTTATAATTCAACATACCTCATAAGCACCAACAAGAGGAAGATAAAGGATAGTATGATTCAGTTTTCCTTATGGGGAAAAAAGAAAAGAAAAACTAAACAAATATGTAGCTCAAGGAGGAGACTAGACTAGGAAAGTCATGAAAAACAGTGTTGTTGTGGTAGTAAGTGCCAGATTTCGTTTTAGATTTAGATATGCTTATGCTGTTATCTTATTTGCTTCCATCCAAGAGTTAAGAATTTGACATTTGAAAGAAAGAGATCAGTTTCTGGACTCGCAAAAGAGGTCGCAAGAGAGGAATCAGGTATGGGTATGCCTCCTTTCCCTGGGTGTCCAGGCCTGTCTTGGCGCTCACATTGTTTCAGAGCAAGGAGAGGATGCATATCACTAATGCTTTTTCAGATGAGACCTAGAAACACAGAAAACGAAACCAAATCCCATTTTTTGTGTTCTCCTGAACCTTCCTTTGAACATCCAGAGCAACTGCAAGAACGAAGAGAGATGGAAGACAGAAAGGTGTGAATGCTTCTCTGTCTATGGAAGCATTTGCAAATGGCATCTGTGCTCCAGTCTGGGACTGGAGAAAGGAGAGGATTTAGCCCTCCACACATTATCTCTGTCTCTCTCACACACATACACAAACAAACTTATTTGCCTGTGTAGGAAAAACACCTCAGAAAAATATAACCTTTGCACAAACTGTGAGATGTACACAACAAACACTACCCAACATATATATTCATTTTAATTTGATTCATGCTGGGTTAATATCCTCTGATGGGTTTGGGGGATTGTTAGTAAAACAGTTGTCCAGATCCCAATTTTTCAACTTAAGAGTCCCAGTTTTGGGGATCTGATAAGCAGAGATCAGATTTGTGCTAATGAAAGCATCATCACTGGACCACTAATCATGTAAAGAGAATGGTTTAAATAAATATAATCTGAAACCATACTAAAGCAGCCATATTTCACAATTTAAAACACTAATAATACATATTATAGGAGAGTGTCTTTCTTTTTCTATTCGGAAAACACTGTGTTGTTCTACTAAACTAATTGAAAGATTTTATTAAACTAACTTAAAGTTTACAGAAAGTGGAAAAAGAAGGGTCATATTTAATAACTGCTTAAGATGCTCTCTCTCTCTCTCACACACACACACACACACACGAGTACAAAAGTAAACTGCATTAATCTCAGAATTCACTTTTATGTTTTGTATGCAACATATATTAGATCATGTGCTACATTTCATATTTTTAAACAGAAACATTAAAATACTTGTGGTTTACAATTGCTAAAAAAACATACACATTTTAAACCTTTTAATTAATTAATTAAAGAAAGAAAGCACGGGCACAAGCTGATGCTATTAGAATTTATACCTAGCAGGGGACATTGGAATATATTGCCCACATGCTTAATAAGCTTTTGATGGGATGGAGAGATGCTATTATGAAAATGGAGCGGGAAACTGAAAGTGTGATGCTGGGGATTCTGGGCTTTATAGTCCCAACACATCTAGAAACCAGGAATTGAGAGGCTGCATTAGGGATCAGTTTCCAAAGGACAAATCTCTTGGAGGGACAACGAAGGTGACTTGAAAGTATTTGTCCTTTTCAGTGCCTGGTTCTCTAACAGAACCAGGGGAGGTAGGGAGGACATGCTTTAGAGAGCTCTCTGCAGGCACCTGGCTGAAAGTGTCCTCAGGTGCTAATGGAATCCTATAGTCTGCCAACTTTCCAATGTTATAATACTTTACACTGGCTATTCATTTTTCAAAGGGCAATAGCAGTATGAATAGCAAATAAACATTTAGTAAGGGGTGATAAGGGGCGCGATGGCTCAGCGGGTAAGGTGCCAGGCTTGTCGATTGGAAGGTCGCAAGTTCGGAGGTTTGAGACCCTAGCCCCCCCCCCCCCCGTGACGGAGTGAGCTCCCGCACTAGCCCCAGCTCTTGCCAACCTAGCAATTTGAAAGCATGCAAATGCAAGTAGATGAATAGGTACCACTTTGGTGGGTAGGTAACAGCGTTCCATGCGCGTCATGCGGCCACATGACCACGGAAGCATCTTCAGACAGCACTGGCTCTTCTGCTAAGAAAGGGAGATGAGCACCATCCCCTAGAGTCAGACACGACTGTGCAGGGGAAACCTTTACCTTTACCTACTAAGGGGTAATAACAAGTTCAGGGAAGACTGTCTGTTTTGCCTCCTTCATTTCAGCTTGTAGTCCTAAATACTCCCCAAGAAAAAAACAAATGGGAATCTTTTGATTGTAAATAATACTTGTGCTGTAAAAATAGCACTAACTTTGTCTGTCTGTCTGAAAGAGGTGGGGAGAGAAGTATGTATCATTATCTCTCAGGCCAGGACTAGCTCCCATATTAAAATAACAGCCTGTGGCCTCTGGGTAAAGTTGATGAAGAAATCAATATTAGTGGATCTTGCTGGGATTCTGAGATCCTAGCAGCTGCTCTGGCTCCAGCATTTAACCAACTTATGGCTTCTACAAGGCAAGACCCACTTGGCACATCATAAAACCACCAGTCATTAGGTTTGGTAGGTATAAATGCACCCTCTCCCAATTCTATTAGTTCCCAATCTTTGGTTGTAGGAAAGCAGGATGCAGGTCATATCTGACACAAGAGTGCAAAGAATGCAGCCATAAGGAAATTTACAACAAGCCATTACTATCTTCTCTGGGTAGTTCCAGGGACAAATAGTCTGCGTCCTTCATTCAAAGGCATACAACAAAAGCATTCTGATAGCTAGCCGTGCTGCTGAGAGAGAGGAGCCACTGGATGCAAGTATGTGTGTTTGTACTAATCAGGTCTTACGGCTTAGCATGAACCACAGAGGAGCAGAGGTGCCTGCAGGACCCAATGCTTTCGTCTAAATGAAAAAAGCAGCATTGCACCATCATGATGTAAGCTCCACACCTTTTGTATATACATGAGATGCACATACAAAGGGTACAGAGCTTGCATCACAAAGTGCAACGTTGCTTTCATTATTTGCTCCCCTGTGGAGGCCTCTGAAAGTAGGAAAGTGATTGGTGGATTCTTCGGTTTGCTTCTATATCTTCCTCTCACACACCCTTCTCTGTACTTATCTGTCTCTCTTTCTTTTTGTCCCCACCTATCCCTGCCTCTTCCTTTGCCCCCAGGACATGGATTGTTCATATCCTGTATTTTGCTTTGGTCCCAGTGCATGGGATCTTAAAAAGAAAGCTTCAGGGCCACAAGGATGATATAATCTAAATCAGTGTTTTTCAAACTCGGCAACTTTAAGATGTGTGGACTTCAACTCCCAGAATGCTGGCTGGGGAATTCTGGGAGTTGAAGTCCACACATCTTAAAGTTGCCGAGTTTGAAAAACACTGATCTAGATGGAACCCTAAATGTCAATGGGACTTGAATTTTATCTGGATCAAGACCATGTTGCAGTTAGTGCTGACCCAGGTCTCAATTTAGCATAAACTGTTTATTTAAACCTGAAGCAAAAAGAAGAAAAGACACAACAATCGAAAAGGAAAAAGAAGAAGAGATGGAGCCACAAAAGGTGCACAAAAATAAGAAATTGAGCCCATGTTTTCAAAGATATTCTTCCTCAGGGAGGCAGAGATGCACAGCCAATTTCATTCAGTGGAACAAATGCCCTAACCATTCATCCACTTCCTCCCAGATATTTGGGGCTACATTAAACTCAGCCATCATGCTGAATAATAAGTGGCCATGACAGTTGTAGTCCAACAGCTGGAAGGCACCCAGTCTTAAAAAGAAAAAGTAGATACATTCCTGGGGCAATCTTCTATTATTACACTCCTGCGTATAGTCCAAAAAACAAAAACAAAAACCCAGAATAAATTGTGACATTGTACATTTTTAAAAAATGTTCTTTTTAAAATACTTGTTCATGAAATGGCCAAGATGCAGTATTCTGCATCCAAATGCCCCTTGGGATGAATATAGTTGTAACAGGTATTTTGGCATCATGGAAACCCCATCTCTCCTGTGCTGTGCTTTATTTTATATTTCAAATTTAGTCACCGTCCATCTCACTCAAAGAGCGACTCTGGGCGGTTTACAATAAAAGTACCTTTGTTTGAAAGGTTTTCCCAGTAGTAATGTATGGCTGTGAGAGTTGGACCATAAGGAAGGCTGAGCGCCGAAGAATTGATGCTTTCGAACTGTGGTGCTGGAGAAGACTCTTGAGAGTCCCTTGGACTGCAAGGAGGTCAAATCAGTCAATCCTAAAGGAAATCAACCCTGACTGCTCATTGGAAGGGCAGATGCTGAAGCTGAAGCTCAAATACTTTGGCCACCTAATGCGAAGAGAGGACTCCCTGGAAAAGACCCTGATGCTGGGAAAGACTGAAGGCAAAAGGAGAAGGGGACGGCAGAGGATGAGATGGTTAGATAGCATCACTGATGAAATGAACATGAATTTGAGTAAACTCCGAGAGACAGTGGAGGACAGGAAGGCCTGGCGTGCTATGGTCCATGAGGTCACAAAGAGTCGGACACGACTAAACGACTGAACAACAAACAACAAACCAAACAGTGCATGAGGATTGTTTTCTTCAGATAAAGATGCTCAGCCAGCAGGTCATGCTAGCCAAAGCAGATACTGTAGCTCTGGACTACCTGGACCGAAGAACTAATTCAGTCTTCTGGTCTCCCATGGAACAAATGCAATTGTCTTCTTCCCAACACCTGGTCTTCAGAGGAATATTGTACATCCTTGTTTTCATACTTATTGTTATTAGTCTTACATTTGTAACTAAGGGGCTTCAGTCTATGTCTTTTATCAGCATCCACTGGGGAAGTAAAAAAGGGCAAGATGGTGGCTGTGGCAATATCAAAGCCCCGCCCCTTTCTTGGGTGTGTGATGTCAATGCATGTAGGAAAGTTATATTTTATACTTGTATTTATACGTTATGTAATATATCTTGTTTTATTGTATTTTAATCTTTTTAGCTTTATTGTAAACCGCCCAGAGTCCCTTTTTTGGGGGAGATGGGCAGTGACGAAGATAAATAAATAATAATAAAATAAAGGCTTTGATTGGACTGTGCAATTGCCATCTTGCATTTTTTAATTTCCCCTGGGAACACCAGCAGAGTCTTTGAAGTACCTCTGAAGCAACTCATCTGATTACGTACCATCTTTATTGTGTATCTGATATCCATGCATACACATTCTGCTATACCCTTTAGGGGTAAGTAACATTATGCAAAGCACAGAAAAAAATGTAAGCAGTAGTAAACATATGGAAGTAGAGGCAGGAGATAAAAGAAAGAAAAAACTCTAACTAGTTCTAGTTTACACCCACATCATTCACTGTACCTCTCCATATCTTTCTCTTCTTGCAAACCATCCTTGCTTCCACATCAACTATATATCAATTTATGTGTTGCTTTTTGTTTTTTATTGTTATGAGAGATGAAGAAAATGTTTGATACACTTTTTCCACACCATGCCTAATTTTATGCAGCTCTATCACATCTGTCCTTATCTTCCCCCCTTTAACGAAACCACAACCCCCTGTGCATCTTTTCCACGTGGGGGAGTGGCTTCAGCCTTTATTTCCACTTTATCCGGCTCTATAGCATCCTGTTTGAGATGCAGATACCAGAACTGCCCACTGAATGTACTGAATGTTTGGTCACATCACAGGTTTGTGTGAAGAAATTATGATACCAACCGTTTTAGCTTCCAGTGACCCCAATACAAAGTCAGCCTCTCTCAGATAGCTGCACCCTGAACTGATTTTTTTCTTGAGATCTGTTTCCTGGTCAGGCACTCCCAGCTCAAATCCCATCAGTGGATATATATGAAATTAAAGCTTTTTGTAGTGATATTTATTTATTTATTTATTTAATCTTATTTATTTATCTTATTTATACCCCGCCTATCCCCTCCCTAATGGAGGACTCTAGGCGGCTTACAATCTCATACATATTTAATTATACATTCATATATATACATTGCAGTGCACCGCGCGCAATTAGGGAGGGGGTAAGGGAACCGACTCTTCTTTTTCAGGCATCGGAACTACAAGCCCCAGAATGCATTACTGCACATTGACTTTAGTTTAGCTTAGCCATGGTCATTACAGTGAAGAGAGAGAACTTTTATCTTGTCCTCGTCTGTCACATTTGACAAACTAAAACAACATACTAAGCTTGGTGGGGTTTGACTTTGGATTTTTGTTTGGGGCTTAATGTATTGTGTGAAGTCAGGTCTTGCAGTTAGCTTATGGTTCAATGCATTCAGTGAATCCAGAAAATTGGGTGAATTGCATAAACCATGGTTAATCATAGGCAGGGTCATGGGAACACAGCCAATATAGAAGTGCAAGGTCAGCCTTCCCATTAGGCTGGAGGAGGCAGTGGTCTGAGCCAGCAAATTTGGGGTGTCACAACAAGGCAGCAAATTTTTAGTTTTTAAATTGTCTGTTATTGTATTTTTGCTGCCAGGGAGCAAGTCGAAGTTTCCCGCCTCTGCGGCCAAAATAATCTGACTGGCCTAAAATTTCATTCATTTTGACTAGAGGCTCTGGCCAAACATGTCCTGGCTTTATGCATTATGCCTGTGTCTGTTTGCTAGTCTTGGACTCAAGGCGGAGAAAAGAAATGTGCACATCTATTTTAACGCAATTGCTCCAGGTTTGTGTGTGTGCGCATGTGTGTTAGTAGTTGCCAGGTGTTTGGAATCCTCATTCTGGTTGCCAAGCCCATCGTTAGTTTGATTTGAAACTCATGTGAAGTGGTACATCAAACATTGGCACAGGCTCAGCAAGTGTGAAAGTGCTGAACCTCTGAATGACTCATGGCTATTTTATTTTTTTATACTTTAAAGGACCATCTGCCTGTGAAAATCATCTATAAATGCTCCAAATATTTAATGTAAGCAAAGAAAAACATTGACATTTGGCTTAACCAGTGGAGGCTCAAGAGGGCTGGTGAGAACCAAAGAGCTTTACGCTGACATCCTGCTTTGGGAAAATGAATTTAAGAGCAATTTAAAGCAGTGAATGAAAAGGAAAATGAAAAAAGATGTCAACATACATCTTAGTTTCTTTTCTTTCAACATCTATTATGCCTGCTGCTGAGTGTGTGTATGTGTGCATATGTATAAATAATGATTGTTTGCTGCTCTTTTAAATCATTATTTTAGATTCTTTTAATGCTGTCCTCTTGGTCCCACCCATGGCCCAGTTCCCTGCTCCTCATTCCTCCACTCAGTACTACTCAAAAAGAAGGGGAGAAAGAGTCTGAAAGAGAAGGTGGCCAGCTCAAAATCACCCATTGAACTTCATGGCTGATTTGAATCAAAGCTAAGGTGTCCCATCTCCCCCCCCCCCCCCCGACCAATAATGTAGCTAGTATGCTGATGTCACTCAGCATTCTTTGCGGCAGTAAAAGGATGATCATATGAAACAAAGTGCTAAATGAGGGATCTGACTCTGGACTAGTTCTTTAGGAAAAACAAACTCTGCATTTTGTACACAATGGACAGATGATTCAGATAATGGAATCAATGGTAATTTCACAAATGTCAGTATAAAGCATGCATGCCACTGCATTTGCATTCTCACTTTCAATGATGACACCACAAAGCAGAGGCAAAGAAAACTGCACACATGGCCTTTTAATTTGCTGGCTTTCCTCTTGTGCCTTTAACAAGGAAGAGAAATCCAGCCATTTAGCTGGTGAATTTTGTGATATGAAGATCTGATGAAAGGCAATATTTTTTTTTTATTATTTATTTATTTATTTATTTATTTATTCATTCATTCATTCATTCATTTTCTATCCCGCCTTTATTATTTTTATAAATAACTCAAGGCGGCAAACATACCTCCTTCCTCCTCCTATTTTCCCCACAACAACAACCCTGTGAAGTGAGTTGGGCTGAGATAAAGTGACTGGCCCATGGTCACCCAGCCGGCTTTCATGCCTAAGGCGGGATTAGAACTCACAGTCTCCTGGTTTCTAGCCCGTTGCCTTAACCACTAGACCATACATAATATGCTGCATTTAAATGATCAGCAAAAGAGCATCCAAAATTTGACAGCCTTGCAATTGATTCAGGTTACCATTTAAAGTGGAAAAAAGTGGGTTCAAAACGTTAAACAAGCAGTTTTGGTCAAAAGAGAAATGAGGTTTACTGGCTCTTAATGTACAGCACCTAGCACAACAGTGTTGGTCAAGGCCTCTAGATGGCACTATGAAGAAATAGCTTGAGTCATTTCCTGCTTTGGGTAGAATTCACAGTATTCTTGCATATAAAATCACTTTAAGGTGGTTGTATTGCTCTAATAGTACAGTAATGCTAGAAGTTCTCATCAGGTGAATACCTGTTTTTTATTGGGCTCCATTTAAATGGAGCTTAGATTTTAATGCATCTAATAAAATATCCCCACATACCACCACAAGAGGTTCTGGACTGTAAGAACAAGAGCTTCTACAATATACATTTCCCTCGCTACACCTAAATCTGTATTTATCTCTTCCAGTTTTAAAGTAGGTTTTCCCTCTTCTCCCAGCAAAAATCTTGCTGTATGAATGGTCTACAATTAATGATGTTTGTGATTATATGCTCAGGGATCTGCCCAGCCCCCCCCCCCCCCGGCCATTTCAGATTGTGAGCGCACCCCTTCCCCTCCAGTTGCTGGGCTCTGCCCTCCAGGGCATTTTGGCTCAGACTTCAGGACAGGCTGAACATCCAGCTCCCACAGAGGCATCCCCTATGCATGGTGTGTTGCTGGTTCTGCCCCAAATTTGTCCAGTACAGATTTTCTGCAACTTCTTCTGACAAGGGTTTTTATATAGCCATACTTTCTACTGATTTTATTAATGGGGGGGGGGGGGAGTTACCATTTTCTCTGGTCCTACATCATTTTGTCTACTTTTGGGTTATACAAGGGATGGCTACTTGCTGCCAACACTTTGTTGCTTGGACTATTTGTGAATGTGGGTCTACAGCAATACTAGAAGAGCACTAAACTCATGTCCAAAAAAATCCCAAGTGACAGTTTGGTGAGGCAGAGGAAAGGCACAGGTTGAAATGGGAGGCTCCATCCCACTTTACCCCACACCCCTCCTCCACTCCACTGAAAAGTAGCTAAAACCTCCACCCCAGGCCCTGCCCACAGACACCCAAGCCCACCCCGCTACATGTTACGGATAGCAATTGGTGGTGGTTTTTCCTGCCTGCAGGTGATATTGAGTAGAAGGGGAAATGCAGCCAGGAAATTGACCAAACGCTGCCCTTAAATTGCATTAAAAATTGCATTAAAACAGTAAGGGCAACATCAGTTGCCAGCCTCATCACTAAGCAAAACAGCAGAGTGCAATTTACGTCAGTATATTTTTGTGCTGACTCAAGGACTGAAAGAAAAAAAGTTAATGTGGCCATTAACAGCCCAGAGAGAAGCCACTTGTTCAGTGCAATACAGTATATTATTTTGTTTTATTCATGTATGGTGAATTGCCCATGTACTGTCCTCAAAGGTATATCCAGATCTCCAAAACCCCCACTTTTCTCCCTTGCATATGTGACGGTAGAGGGAAGCCTGGGAAATAGGTATTTATCTTAATCCTGTATTACAGACCATTGCTAACCGCTTGATGCAGTATTGCAATGTGAGAGTGGTGGCCTGGTTATTACCCTATTGTGATCTTCAGATTTTAGAGAGGAAATAAGGCTAATTCTACAATCAGGCAGAAATAAAATTAAAACAATGCTTCCATATGCCAGTTACATTAACTTTGTATTCCTCATAACTATCTAGTTATGCCAGTCTTGGTCAAGAGGTCATCAAAAACCGGAAATACGAGCCCTGGTGAATCTGTCTAAAATAAATTCAATTTTACATCTTATCTCCATAATGACATATTAGATATCTATTTGAAGCTCAGAAGCCTGGCAGTGCCTGCAGCAATAGTTTGAGAGATACATATTAAAAGCTTGGCAAAAAAAAAATATCCACAAATAATCATGTATCTGAACATACATGACAGTTACTTGGGTTGATGTCTCTATCTCTGTGTTTGTGGGTTTGAAGCCCAAAGACTGCATGAAGTGTGGAGGAATAGTTAAAACAGAGCTTTCCAAACTTTTCAAGTTGGTGACACAATTTTTAGACATGCACCATTTCGCGATACACTCTTACAGCAGGGCATCATTTCGCGACACACTCTTACAGTAGGGCACAAGGCAGGCAATAGGACCTGCGCGGAATCACAGCAGGTTTGGAGGCAGGAAGGCACAAGGCAGGCACTAGGACCTGCGCGGAATCCTGGCAGGGCTCGGAGGCAGCAGCAGCCGCGACACACCCAGACACTGCAGCCGACACACTAACGTGTCCCGACACACAGTTTGGAAAGCTCTGAGTTAAAATAATCCACACTAGATTCAAACCTAGACACTCAGATAAAAGCAGGAAGAAACAGAATATGATTTATTCCAGGAAAAAATATCCATACTGGCTCTCTTACTTACGTGCCCCAATTCTGGGATTACATCATTCTTCATACTACATGCGGCGTGTGCTGCATGCTAGGTTGTTGAGCTGCCATTGACCAGCCTGGCTAGGAATTCTGGGTGCCCTAGTCTGAAAACAGGGCACTTCACTGGAGAAAGCTGCCTTATTCAACAATGTTGTGTTGCTGAAGCTTCTTAAAAGGACTAGCTTGCCCAAGTTATGACTAATTCACACCAAGCAGGAACCTCAGTGTGTCCTTTAATTTTCTCAAAGGGCTCAACAATTACACTAGCAATGGCAAGATAGGGACAGAGAAAAACTTGAGAAAAGACAAACCAGTCCTATACATGTGTATTAAAAGTGAGTCCCTCCAAAATCGGGCCATTTACTCCATTTAGGATTGTAGCTGGTGCCCTGAGGCACAGGATCTAGAATGCAAATTATTTTTCTGCCTCCAAAGATTTTCCTTTCAAACTGTTCATGATTCATTTTATGTCACACTTATGATTACTGGTTTCTGCCACAGGAGCTCTGCATTCTTAGCATTAGGGTTATTAAAACTATTCCATTCGTCCTATTGCCTTGAATTTCAGCCTTAAGGTTACCAGTTTTCACATTCTTCTGAATCAATATTAGCTAATTTATTCTCACAATGTTTTATGTGTGTGTTTGAAGACTGCAGAATAAATGTAGTAATATAATGACCATATATAACAAAATCCTGTATAATAGCAATGCAACTCTGCATTCTTGAATTCAGGTGTTACTTTTCTTAGTACAAGATTCTACACTTACTAAATAAAAGTCATAACCTGGCTCGAAACTATATCAACTAATTTTTTATTGCTGATTTCAATCCAAACCACAGCCTTTAGCTGCTTAAGTAGTAGGAGCGTTTATATGGATAAGATCAAGGATAAAAAGACCACTGAAAACTGAAAAGAAAACTGAAAGTGAAGATCATTGTCATGTGCTTAGTTTAGTCCTTCTAGAGCAGTGTTTCTCAACCTTGGCAACTTTAAGATGTATGGACTTCAATTCCCAGAATTCCCCAGCCAGCAACTCTGGGAGTTGAAGTCCACTCATCTTAAAGTTGCCAAGGTTGAGAAACACTGTTCCAGAGCAATATATGGTCCCATGAAAGGTACCTGACTTCCCATGACATGAATCCTGCTGTACTATTACAATATACAGACCACTGTAATAATACAGTGTACTACAATGTGATGTAATATAGTTCTTCATTACTATAGTGTGCCCTACATGGTGCATTCAAATCTGTTTAATCCTCAGCTTCCCCCCATCCTATTTACTTATGAAGGGCTTCATTCTTGGCCAAACACAAAGCGTATTTCCCCTTCTTCTAAGTAATAAAAGGAAGCAGAAGCTCCCATTTCATTTTCATTAAGGTAATATGTGTTTTAGCAACCTCCAGTTTAAGATGAAGGTTTTCCATGTTCAATCAAACTTCCTTCAAGATAGTTGCCAGGTACACTTGCAGTTTTGTCTTCCACCTTCTCATGAATAACAGGGATGGGCAAGGATCTCTGAGATAATATTTTTAAGTACTGTATATGGCAGATCATTCCTCTTTTATTTCCTGGGAGTCAAATGGCTCAGTTTTCATACCTAAAGCTAAATCTGTATTATCCCAGATATACTATATTTTAGGAAACCAGTTGCATATAGCAACTAGTGACTTGAGAATCTGCATCCTAAACTGCATGAAGTTTATTCATCTAGTCGGGTCACTGGAGCCAGGATCCATCCGTGAGCATCCTCTGCATGTCACAGAAAACTGGTTTTGGGGGCTAGCTCCAGATTTGAGGAAGGGATGGGTAAGGTATATTTTGATAGCTATGCATAAAAACAAGATAGCTATGTGCCTTAGGAAGGACATCTAAATTCAAGAGTAGACCGTGGAAGCGTCTTCGGACAACGCTGGCTCTTTGGCTAACAAACGGAGATGAGCACCGGCCCCCAGAGTCGGACACGACTGCACAAATGTGCGGGGGGAACCTTTACCTTTTATATATCGTATATACACGGTTCATACTTATTGGATAAGAATGTTCCATTTGTTCTTGTTCTAAGCAGCAACATGGAAAACAATGTAAAAATATCCTGTTCTTATGAAAATGTGTCGTCCTCTAGGGGTGGAATTTTGATGATTATAGCAGTGCAGAGCAGGGAAGAGTAGGAAGCAAAGCACGTCTATACACATGACTCTTCTGAGGAATATAGGTCAACTACCCAAATAATTAGCCCAATCAAATGCAAATAATTATCCAGGAAATCAAAACAACAATCAGATGCAAATGTGTGATGGAAACTTTAATAATCCATGTGGCTGGGGCACCAAATTTACATAGACCAATTCCTATACACAACTGGCCTGAAAACTGGGCTGAACATGTTCTGAACATTCTAGATACTAAATTCCATGAAAGAATCATACTTACTAACTACTTACATACATACTTACAACTATGGCAATAACCACCAATATTCTGCTTGAGATTATATTTTTGTAGTGTTCTTCACATAGCTATCAATACAGCCCTTTATGATTCTTATAGAGACCTAATAACACAAAGAAAGGACATGTACATTACAACAGTAGACAACCTGAAGCATTCCAGATGTTTTGAACCAATCACACTATCTGCGTCATTAGCCATGTACGGTTGGTTTCCCCACAAAATGTATCTTTCCAAATGAGAGAGGAAGACTGCCATTCATTGGCCATAGCATCTAGTTTTCATTTAATATGACCAGATTCAGTAGAAACAAAATGCAATAGAGAACTTCACATTCCTTTGAAACTGTGTTCTTATTTTGTAATACTTTAATACTTAAATCTTTATTTGCTGCAAACACACACTCCTTGGATTCTTCAGGAACCTAATCATCCATTTAAACATAGGTTGTTGCTACTGAAATGAACGCAATTTATTCCCAAGTAAATGTGCACGGTTGTAGCAATAAATTCCTAGGGCACTTTTGGACAAAAACCTGCTAGTACCACCAACCAAAAAGTATTTCTCCCAGAAAAATAATGATAGAAGAGGTGGGGAAAATGGGAAGATTACAGAAAACAATTTATTTGGAGATCCCGTATAATTTTTGAGCAAGATAGGTCCCTCATAGCTTAAAGCATATTCCAGAAGTTCCATCACTCCAAAGATGTTTCAGTTTCTCACTTCCCAGAGCTGTCACTAAAATACACCCCTAAACAATTTGATCCTTAGGTCAAGCTTATGAGTTTGGCTGAACCTTGTCTTTATGAGCACAGTATAACTCTTTAAAAAATGTCTGTACTTATTTCATCTTTCCCAACAGAGCACTCTGTTATGTTATAGAACAGAGCTTTCCAAAGTGTGTGTCATGACACAAAAGTGTGTCGCCTGCGGGCCCCAGATGTGTCGCATCAAAACCCGGAAGCGCTGATGGCACGCCATCAGCACTTCCGGGTTTTCCCGCGGCGTCACACCAACGGCGGCGTGCGAAAATCCGAAAGCGCCGCAGCCACGGCAGCACACAAAAACCGAAAGCGGCAGCAGCGCTTCTGGGTTTTTGCACGCTGCCGCAACGGCGGCACTTCTGGGTTTTCCCGCGGCGACACACCAACGGCGGCGTGCGAAAATCCGAAAGCGCCGCAGCCACGGCAGCACACAAAAACCAAAAGCGGCAGCAGCGCTTCTGGGTTTTTGCGCGCTGCCGCAACGGCGGCACTTCTGGGTTTTCCCGCGGCGACACACCAACGGCGGTTGGTGTGTCGCCGCGGGAAAACTTTGGAAAGCCCTGTTATAGAAGTTCAACTGTAGAACATTTAAAGACTTTTCTTCCAAGAAAAATGATAGCAGATGCTCTTGACAACAAAGAACAAAGCAGAAATAATGGAGGAAAGGCAAGCAGCAGGATGATAACAAAGTCCCATGATTAAAACTCCACCTAAAACAAACAGGCCAATTATGTCAACAGCACTAAGAGTCATGTTTTCAAGTTGGTCTTATCAATGGCCTTTCCCTAGATTAAACACAAGTTGAAACTTTACAGATTTCAGAATGAATTAGGAACCGGGCAATAGAAGACACTGAAGAGAAAGACTTGTAACAGAAGACAAGGCAGGCTCCAGAGGAAACTGAGGACACATTTTTATTCATTCAAGGTGGCCATCAGAATCTATTCTGATTCTAAAACCTCTGTAAAATTTTGCCACCAACCTGTTATTCAGCACTCCACTGTTCTACAAACTGCTGCACAGGAAAGGGCTGGAAGGGAATTAATATTTTGGCACTTGTGTGAACATAGCATTGTGAGAAACACTGAGGAAAATTGGATTCAGCGATTGACAGGTTTGTCTTCATCTTGTGATCAGACTACCATTGGTAGTCTGAAGAAGTGGTGAGAGGAATGTTATCCTTCCTCCCAGCTTGTTCTTCCACCTTTCTCCAGAATTTGAAGCAGAATTTGGCTAGTTAAGTGCTGGTTTCCATAGTATACAGTACATAGTCTATACAGAGTTCCTCTAGAGAAATTCTGAACAGTTGGCTGAGGACAGGGGTGGGGTGGGGGAGAGGGAGAGGGAGAGGGAGAGGGAGAGGGAGAGGGAGATGAAAAGAGGTCTGAATGCATTGCTGTGACTGAACCTTGACAATGCAGTCAGTTAAAGAACAGGAAAGAAACATCCACCTCAAAGGAGATTCGAGGTCCAGGCATTGAAGCAGGCCTGGCAAATGGCAAACTCAGAGAAATCTTAATTCATAATTCAAAATCAGCAGCTTGAATTGTCTTTCAAACACAGGATCATTATGGGCTAGTGCAGACATTTGATTTAGCAGCGTGCTCCTCTTTGCCCTTCTAGAGTCCACTATATGCCTCTATAAATGCAGCTTCTTCCAGATATCTTCACGGATCAAGGTGGTTGCATTATGTTCTGAACAGATGGACCTGATCCGTGAGCACCTCTTTGCTATCATCTCATGAGAAATCGCTCAGTGTAAATTCCAAAATGAGGGACAAAGGGCTAAATTCCTTTGGTGACAGCAATGATTAGTTGGCCATTTCAGAAACTTCTAGCAGAAACTTGCCTTTCCCCTGGCAATCTTTGCTGCCCCTTTCTTGCCCTCTCCTTCCCTTAGGCAGTCTCAGGGTGGGATGCAGGGGGCCATTTGTTATGAACTCCTAATAGATATTGGAAACTTCAATATACTTGGCAGCTAGTAAAAACTAATAGTTTTGAGAGGGGTCACAAGGTGAATTCTTTCGTTTGAGTACTCCCAAAGTTTTGCATACAAAGACAAACACGTGTTCTCAGCTGAAGAGAGTCATGCAGCAGCCTCTAAGCATGCTTCTTCGGAGAAGTAGGTTCCCCTGTGTCCCATGGAGTCGACTTTTCATTGAGGGTCTAAATATGTTGAGGGTTTCAGATTTACAAAACCGAAAGCAGCCCCAGTTCCCTATTCCAAAAATGGGTCAATCCAAGGCAATCTACTGTATTCCCTCACTTCCAGCAATCCTCCTCGTTGAAACTATTTATCACCAGTTAGTCACTGGACAGAGTCAAATCCAAACAAAACAGGCATCCCCGAAAGGAATTTCATCAAGATCTGATTTTGAAAATTACACATCAGATTGGCTTTAGTTAATATTCTCAATTTTTTCCCCACATTTTTCAGAGGCTTGACATTTTATGGACAATTCCATTTCAGTGTTTTTTTATTTTGTTATGTATTGTTTTCTTTTTAATGTTTTTGGTTTTGTTATTGCTTTTGCTAAACTATAAAAGAAGAAGGATTTTTTTTAAGGTAACATATTCAATTTTATTGTTGAAACTATAAGTAATTTGAATTCTGAACTGGCATTTACAGTACTTATACAGGTAGTCCTCACTTAGAAACACAATTGGGACCAGCAACTCCATTGCTAAGCGATGCAGTCAAGTGAGATATCATGTGACTGCAACAGACTTACGACCTCACTTCTGCTGTGGTCGTTAAGCAAATCAGCCACGGTCATTAAGTGAGGCATCACATGACTGCAACTTGCGATTTTACTGCTGGCTTCTCCATTGACTCTGCTTGTTGGAAGCCGGCTGTGAAGGTCACAAATGGCGATCACATGACCATGGGATGCTGCAATGGTCATAAACACCCACCAGTTGTGAAGCACCCATATCTCGATCACGTGACTGTGGGGATGCTGCAATGGTCATAAATGTGAGGACTGGTCATAAAGTTACTTTTGCAGTGCCGTCATAACTTCAAATGGTCGCTAAACAGGGCAGTTGTTAAGTGAGGTCTACCTGTATTGAATTATCAGAACCAAGGAATTTCACCTTGATGTCTAAGTAATAAAGAAAGTATCATCTTTAGACTAAGAGTATATCCAACTTTCTGCTTGCTCCATTGCCATTAAAGGCCACCCACCACTTCTTGAGTGCAAGAATGTATGATGTCATCCTTTACCTACTTCTAGCCCATTGCAAATTTGAAGCATGTTTTTTGCTTCAAAACTGCTGACTTCCACCTAAGCAGTGTTAGGCTCTTTCAGGTGGATGGCCTGCATACTTCCTTCTCATCTAGTGACAGCCCCAGCTGATTGGCTACAGCAACTGGCACACCCCTCCCATCCAGCTGCTGGGAAGGGCAAAAAAAAGTCTTGCGGTAGCCATAATATGGACTGAGCTGACTTCATTGCAACCCAATGTAATCTAGACTGCAATTACAAATTAACAGCAGATGCAATGGAATAAAACAATATAGGTGACCTTGGGCCAGTCACTCTCTCTCAGCCCAACTCACCTCACAGGGTTGCTGTTGTGGGGAAAATAGGAGGAGGAAGAAGTATTAGGTATATTCACCGCCTCGAGTTATTTATAAAAAAAATAAATAAAGGCGGGATAAAAATAAAACTAACCAAATAAATGTTTACAGTAGATCACCAATGCAATCCAAGTGTGTTTGGTTTTACAACAAAATCATACTGGTCAGCTTAAGCTGCAATGCAGAATTGTCCTATGAATTTAACTATCTGAACTGTACAACATCTACAGTTACTTCATAATTATTTTCCTGATTGTTTTCCCACTTACTGGACACCTAAATACCTAAGTGCAATACTACAATAATCACCTGTACCCTTGTTCTATTTTTGTGCATTTTTCCTTTCCAATTCCAGCTTATCATTTTGCAAAACTGCTCTTTCCCCTTCCTTTGATTGTTTTGTTTCCATTAAGGCCTATACCTCAAGGAGTTTATTTATTATGTGCCTCTAGTAACACCTTGATACTGCACACAGGACTGGTTGAGCAGGACTGGTTGGCATTATTATCATTTAAATAGGTCAAATTGTTGCATTTCTGTCTTGTCCTTTATTCCAAAGCATATTCACTGAATGGAAGCTCACACACTAAAGTCCTTAGAACGGCTGCTCTGAACATAACCAGGATCCTCAAGGCACTGTTGTAGAAACTTTTGGGGTTTCTAGCTTATGTGTGAAACAAGAGCTGCAGCGCAGACTAATCCCATTTTCTTCATGGTAAAACCATGGTAGTGGAAAGCTGAGGGACTGGCCCAAGGCTAAATAACAATAGAGCAGCAGTGTCGTCATTGCAATACTCAGCACTTGTCCGTGTGTGTGTGTGTGTCTTGAAACTACTCTTCCTCCCACATCATTCAAATTCCAGGAGGCCTTCCTTAAGGCAGTGATGTCTCAAGAGAGGCCCAATCCCTGGCTTCTGCAGGACAAGGGGTGGGACTTGGAGAAGAAAAATCTGAAACCCCAGCTAATGGGGAATAAGGGTAAGAGAAGACAGCTGCCCATCTCACTGACAGTCCTTCTCTTGGTGATGCTCACTTCCTTCTCCAGTTGGCTTCCATTTCCCTTTGGGGTGAAAGATTTCACGAAGCAAAGATGAATGAAACTCGGCCGCGCTACATCATCAACCGTCCAGCTTATTCTAGCAACTACTTTGATGAAGAGTTTGATAGGAAAAGTAGAAGTTATCCCCTTGGAGAGAAAATAAAGAACCTTTTCAGGTAGGTGGAATATTATAGATTGTAAAGCAAACATGCTCTCCAGATTTTGGTATAGCCTGGCCCTTGATGGTAGATGCAGTAGTTCTCTAGAAACTTTTCAACAGATACTGTCAAATTTAATGTCCAATTTTGGTTTGTGCAGTCCAAAAGCAAAGAGACTAACTTTCATCCCAGGAATGTTTTCCAGTAATTTTAATCCCAGATATTTTTTCCAGTAAATTTATTCAGAATTTGCAGTCAAAGTAATAATGCAGACTTGGCATCAGCAGCATCAATTATCCAAATCGTAGAGGCATTGGAAAGATGTGGGGAATATTCCCCGTTTTCTTCTTTTTTGATGTTAAGAGTTTGTTCTTAACTGTTCAGTAAAGGACAAATATGTTTCCCTTGCCAAGGCCAAGTGAGATTAGAATAGGCAAACTATGCAAAGAGGAGAAGACTAAATTACTTTTCCAACTTTCATCAATAGAAGAACGTCATAAAGGATGCAGATAAGGGAACTGGCTGTAATAATTCAGTGCCAACATCACCTTCCATTTGGCTTTATTTGTTATTGAGTAAATATAATGCTTTTTATTAAGAAAGAAAAGAACTATAATATTGGTTAGTAGACCCTGAGAAATTTTTCATATATATGTATGTATGTGTCTGTGTATACACAGACATGCACAGGCACACCCAACACATTACAGAAATACTTTTAAAAAGTAAGCAATAGTGAAGAACAAAAAGGCATATGTGCAAACTATGGAGTCCTTATTTAAAACAAATTAAAACTTTTTTTTAAAAAAAAACTTGTCCTTTATTATTTCAAAGCAAGTTTTAAATTAAAATTTTCCAATAATGCATTGTATTTCAGGGCAAGAAGAGTTTTACATATTGCTCTGTTCCAAAAAATGCGGGTCAAAATACATAAGAGAATTTTCAAGCTGCATTACAATTTCTTACAGTCATATTATTTCTAATTCACCTGAAGAAATGAGGTGTGGTACATATAACAAAATAAATGACCTACTGTCTTTGCCCTGAGGCTTACAATCTAAAAGACTGTGAGGAAGGGAGGAGTCACAGGGAAAAACAGAGGTCAGAGCAAGAGGTGAGTTTTGATCAGTCCGTCACCAAAATCAGCCATGCAGACTTTTGCTTTGTGACATCTATCCCATCCTCCATCTTCACTTCCCCAGCCTTTCATATAGGTAAAAGGTAAAAAAATTCCTTTCAATCAACCCTGATTCCTGGCAACAGAAACTTGGTTTGATGCCTATTTTACACCAAGCATAGACATATAAATATTTCTTTATTTATTTAATTTTTATCCCGCCTTTATTATTTTTATAAATAACTCAAGGCGGCGAACATACCTAATACTCCTTCCTCCTCCTATTTCCCCCACAACAGCAATCCTGGGAGGTGAGTTGGGCTGAGAGAGAGTGACTGGCCCAAGGTCAACCAGCCGGCTTTCATGCCTAAGGTGGGACTAGAACTCACAGTCTCCTGGTTTGTAGCCCAGCACCTTAACCACTAGATCAAACTTGCTTGTCCTTCATACTTGTTAAGAACATCTTATATTGCAGGCGTCATATGCATGCCTAGATGCACAATTCCATAGTTATTCTGAGTTTTCAACTTTGTTATAAAGAGAAGGAAGAACGTACCTGATATAATGCAGAACAAAAGTGCAAAATATCCATAATATCATTATTCAAGTGCAAGAAATATGAAAGTAACAACTGGACTCTGTAGCTAGAACATTTTTTATTATGATGATTTGAATAGTATGCTTCCACTGTTGTGACTTGTATGCATGTCATTTGATGTATGCATTTGCTAGATGTCAGTTAAGTGAAGGCATAACTGAATAAGCTTTACTTAAGTAAACTGGATGCATTACTTTAAACTATACAGCAATTCCCATGTTGACTTTAGATTTGGGTGGCACCCAATGTGACTGAATGGTCTCTTAAGTGGACAGCGATGGAATTATGCCAAATAAATAATTGCTTTCTGAGTGATCTCATAGATACAGATAACAGTTCCACATGATCATAGATACTTTAGATTCTTAGTCCAAAAGGACCTATTTCAGTAGCAAATGTACACTGCATCTCTTACACTGGATATATTAATGCTTAACCAAAAGAAGCAGTAGCTTAATTATTGCCACTTATTACAAATGTTATTGAAAACTAAAAGCCTGACAGTTTTCACGTTAAACTAGGAAACCTAGTACAAGTTGAAGGACTTCTTTATCTGTGATTTCCTCCTTATGATTTCAGCATTAACTGTCTTTTGTTCAGCTCTGTTTGCCTTCTGCTCATATTTATTCTTCGCTGGAGTGATTTTGTGCATAATGGTTTCCATGTAAGTTTAGTATTTGTTTAGTACAGTGATCCCATTTACTGCCCTTAGTTCTCTAACTATAGGATCACATTGGTGTAAATAGGCTTATCTTGTGTGTATCTGATCTGTGACTTGTAATACTCTGATCAGTTTTGCTGATGTGCCATGTTGGGCTGCTGAGTTAATAAGAAGCCTATCCTACATACAGTAGGTGGGATTAAAGAGAGGAAGGAGAAAATAATCATCTTGAACTCTTTACTGATTCAACGTTTAGTTTAGTAGGTTTGTTAAGGCAGCGGGGTTGAGGTTACCATTTTATATTGGTGGAGTTTAGTCCTGGGGAAAAGTAGACTTCCTTCACCACTGCTCCACCTCTGCTCCCTTATTCTAATTTACACCATAACCGTTATAGTAAGGTAGCACTTACACTAAGTTAAGAGTTACAACAGCTAACATTAATGTTGCTGCAGTATCACTGTTTCTTTGCACCCTAGATTTAAATGCTATAAAGGATTTTGTAATGATCCTATCTATGCATGATCAGTGTAATACAGCAGTAAGACTTCACTGTTAAGCTATAATTGTATGCATGCTAACCCTAACTATTCATTGGAGCATGTGCTTTGCTAGGTTCAGTCTGAGCATTTCCAGTTCAAAGGTGAGATTAAATGAGGTCTCTAGGAAGCTCTCTAGGCAGGCCTTGGGAGACCTGCTACTTATAACTGTTCTGACCAAGTCCAAAGCATTTCTGGGAAGGAGGCTGTACTGAAGTAGCTGAGTTTCCTTTGAAGTGAGCATTGAAAGAACTAGGCTGTTAAATGCTGTTATATCCAATTGATTTCTTCTGTTCCTTTGCTGAAGTAGGCCACTTAGGACTGTTTTGTTCTCTCAGCTAATCTGTTGAACAGGTTGTGCTATGTTTCCTTGAATTAATAATGTAGGGGCTGATTAGAATAATTGTGTTTAATCTCCCAGTAACATTCTAGATATACAGTTGCAATCAAAATTATTCAACCCCCATCGCATATCAGGTTTATTGTCAAAATTTACAGACTTTCAGCTGTTTGCAATGAACAAATCAAACAAAAACAATTGAAATAGCTCAACACAATGAATGCTTCAAGTGGTGTCCCCAAATCCAACTGAAAATGCAACTTATAATGACTTATCCAGTCTCAAAATTATTCAACCCCCTGAATAGAATCTGACACAACAGCACACATACAGTACAATAGGCAAAACAGGCGTTGTCTCAAGCACACCTGATGCAACTAATCAAGAGCTTCATTAGTTGCACCAGGTGTGCTTGAGCTGGAACACATGAAATGCCTGAACTGGCTAGGGGTTTGTTGAGCGTCACATTTGACTGCATGTTAGAAATATGGCTAAGTCAAAAGAATGGTCCAAAAAGGTAAGAGAAGAGATCATCGCCCTTCACAAACAAGGAACAGGATACAAAAAGATAGTGAAGGCACTGAATGTACCTAGAGACACCATTGGAAGCATAGTTTGCAAGTTCAAAGTTAAAGGAACAGTGGTTACACTACCTGGACAGGGCAGAAAAAGGAAGCTGTCAATGGCTGCAACCAGATTTCTGAGAAGGCAGGTTGAGAGAAACCCTCGAGTGACTGCAAAAGACCTGCAGCAAGACTTGGTGGCAACAGGCACCGAGGTTTCAGTGAGCACAGTAAGGTGCGTACTAAACACAGAAGGTGTCCGTGCCAGAACTCCAAGACTTACACCACTACTGACCCAAAAGCACAAGGAAAGTCAGCTCCAATATGCTCAAAATCATATAAATAAGCCACAGAAGTTTTGGGATTCTGTTCTGTGGAGCGATGAAACAAAACTGGAACTTTTCAGCCGGATGGATGTCTGGAGGAAGAAGAATGAAGCACACGCTGAAAAGAACACTCTGCCTACAGTTAAGCATGGTGGTGGCTCGGTGATGCTCTGGGGCTGCTTTGCATCCTCTGGCACTGAAACCTGCAGCATGTGGAAGGCAAGATGGATTCATTGAAGTATCAGGAAATCCTAGGAGAAAACATGATGCCGTCTGTAAGGAAGCTGAAGCTTGGGTGTCATTGGACCTTCCAACAGGACAATGATCCCAAGCATACCTCGAATTCCACTAAGGCTTGGATGCAGAAGAAGTCCTGGAAGATTTTACAGTGGCCATCACAGACTTGAACCCCATAGAAAATCTCTGATGGCATTTGAAGAAGGCAGTTGCAGCACACAAACCCAAAAATATTACTGAACTGGAGGCCATTGCTCATGAGGAACGAGCTAAGATTCCTCAGGAATGCTGCCAGAAGCTGGTGTCTGGCTATGCATCTTGTTTGCAGCAGGTCATAACAGCAAAAGGGTGCTCTACTAAGTACTGAAGATGCTTGCCATGAAGGGGTTGAATAATTTTGAGACTGGAGACGTCATTATAAGTTGCATTTTCAGTTGAATTTGGGGTAGGCTGACCATATTTCCTTCAGACAAAAACGGGACATTTGGGATGGCAAAACGGGACAGGGTCTTATGCCACCATGCTGGCCTCCAAACCCCGCCCCCCAGTCCACGCAATTGGCTCCCACCTGCAAACCCCGCCCCCGCCGCACACGATTGGCTCCCGCCTGCAAACACCCCCCCCCATAAGTGTGATTGGCTCGGATTTTAATTTTTTTTCCCTATTTTTAAAGGTTTTTTTTTCTTCTAGCAGTAAATGGTGCGGCAGAGCTGGTGTGTTTGGGGGAGGCCGGAGTACACACACTGTGCACACAGCACCGTCATCGGCCGGGGAACAAGGGGCGGGGATGGAGGGGATGGAGGCCCACCACTGCCCCATCCCCCTTGGGCTTGGCTGAGGGAGGGAGGAGAGTTGCTGCTGCTGCCACCGCCGCAGAGCAGGAGAAGCAGGAGGAGCCGGCTGCGCTCAGCTGCTTCAGCCACACCACTCCGCCCCTTGCTGCCCGCTGAAGCTCTCCAGGGTGGCCGGCTCCTGCTTCTCCTGCTCGGCGGCCCGACAACTCTCCTCCCTCGGCCAAGCCCGATCAGATGCACATACACACATTTTTCTTCTTATATCTCTTTTTTCCCCCCGCCCCCCCTATGTTTGTATTTTTATTTTCATAGTTTATTAATCTCTACTTAATATTATATTCTTTTTGAATATATATAGAAGAAAGAAGAAAAATGTAAATCAAGTATTTACACAATTTTTTGTTAAGAAAACGAGGTATTTTAATGAAATGTACATATGTATTGTATAGTAAAGATGTATAAGTCAAAAATTGAATTTGAAATAAATACTTAATAAATCAGTAATATAACATAAGAGAAGAAAAAGAAAATAGTGATAAGGTTAGAAATAGATATATATAAATAAAGTAGTTAGGGTTAGAGGAAGAAGAAGGGAAAAGGGAAACAGGGAAAATAATTTAGAATAAAGATATGTTATATGAAATATATTAGATAATGAATATTATAAATCAAATGTAAATATGTATACATAAATGTAGTTATTGTTATGTGTTATATGTTTTGTTTATGTTGAATGTAAATAAAATTAAAATTTTATATTAAAAAAAAAGATGCACACACACACACACACTCACACACTCACAGGACAGACTGCCCTTGGCAGGAGCTGGCCATGCTGGGAGGCTTCAGCCACACCACTCCGCCCCTCGCCACCCACTGAAGCCCCCCAGCATGGCCAGCTCCTGCCAGGGCAGTCTGTCCTGTGAGTGTGTGTGTGTGTGTGCATCTGATCGGGCTTGGCCGAGGGAGGAGAGTTGTCGGGCCGCCGAGCAGGAGAAGCAGGAGCCGGCCGTGCTGGGGGGCTTCAGCGGGTGGCAAGGGGTGGAGTGGTGTGGCTGAAGCCCCCCAGCGTAGCCGGCTCCTGTTTCTGCTCGGCAGCGGCAGCGGCAACAACTCTCCTCGGCCAAGCCTGATCAGATGCACACACACACACTCACAGGACAGACTGCCCTCGGCAGGAGCCGGCCACACTGAGGGGCTTCAGCCACACCACTCCGCCCCTCGCCACCCGCTGAAGCCCCCCAGCATGGCCAGCTCCTGCCAGGGCAGTCTGTCCTGTGAGTGTGTGTGTGTGTGTGTGCATCTGATCGGGCTTGGCCGAGGGAGGAGAGTTGTTGGGCCGCTGAGCAGGAGAAGCAGGAGCGGCCACCCTGGGGAGCTTCAGCGGGCAGCAAGGGGCGGAGTGGTGTGGCTGAAGCAGCCAAGCGCAGCCGGCTTCTGCTCAGCAGCCCGACAACTCTCCTCCCTCGGCCAAGCCCGATCAGATGTGCACACATACACACACACGCACCCCACACCCTCTTTCTCCAGCCTCCCCATGACCAAATGCACCCGCACCTGTTGCAGGGAGGCTGGAGAAAGAGGGTGTGGGGTGCGTGTGTGTGTGTGCGTGCGCAGATTACGCTGAGCAAGTAATCCATGCGCACACAAACGCACACACACGCACGCACCCCACACCCTCTTTCTCCAGCCTCCCTGCAACAGGTGCGGGTGCATTTGGTCATGGGGAGGCTGGAGAAAGAGGGTGGTGTGTGTGTGTGTGTGTGCGCGCGCGCGATTACACTGAGCAAATAATCTGCGCGTGCGCGCACACACACACACCCTCTTTCCACAACCTTCCCGTGCCTGCTTTCCCTGGCCTCACCACTGCTGGGCAAACAATCTCAGGATCAGGTAAGGAGGCAGGAACCTGGACTGTGGTGCTGCTTCTGCTGCTGGGCTCGCACGTGGCAACTGGGCTTCCAGTTGCCGCGCTGATAGGGCCTCTTCCGGGCTGCCTCCAATGGCAGGTCCGGCTCCAGTCCTCCTTCCTGTCTTCCTTCCTACCGGGTTTAAAAAAGGGACAAAATTGAGATTTTGATCAAAACGATGGGACGGTTGAAAAATGCTAAAATAACGGGACTGTCCCGTTCAAAACGGGACGTATGGTCACCCTAATTTGGGGAAACCACTTGAAGCATTCATTATGTTGAGCTATTTCAATTGCTTTTGTTTGATTTGTTCATTGCAAACAGCTGAAAGTCTGTAAATTTTGACAATAAACCTGATTTGCAATGGGGGTTGAATAATATCAGTTGCAACTGTAACTGTTTCGCTAAATTTTTATTTGGTTTGTAATTTTGGTGTGCAAAAGCTTGAAAATAATTCTGGACAGACATCATAAGACTTAGCCAAGATATTATATTCTCCAGAATTTGATGAAGTCTGGATTCAGGGTATTCAACCATTACTGCATTACATACAATGTGATGATAATCATGAATAATAGGAGGGATACAATTTTTCCATTGTGTCTTCTACTATTTATGTCAGTGCTATGTGGTTGGTGAAAACAAACCTGAAACAGCAGCTCTTTGATCTATCTGCACATTCAGATAATGAACAATCATCTGCCTTCCCATGTTACAGAACAATCCTCATAGTAAAGATTTCTTATTAATTCCATGTCTTTTCTCTCTAGATGTTCACCATCCAGACTCAAACTCATCCTTTACAGTCTATTTCCCATACTTGTGTGGCTTCCAAAATACAAAATCAAAGATTACATTGTACCTGATGTCCTTGGTGGTGTTAGTGCTGGAACTATTCAAGTACCTCAAGGTGAGAGAAACTTGCCTTTCCCATATTATTCAAACATTATTGGGTAACTTAACAGTTGGACACATTTGGAAAAAAGCCTATATGCTTCTTGCTCCTACATCCCATGTAAATCTCAGGTGTAATCATTCAGATATTTATTCCTGCTTAGGTTCAGATTGTCAATGCAGTCAATGAAGTACAGTAGTAGCAAAATTTGCAGTTTTCTCTTTTGAAAAACGTCTGTTCAAGCTTTAAAAAATTCCTTGGGTATAGTTTTCCCATCTTCACAGCAATGTGTGGGAAGTATGAACATATATGAACAGCACAAAATGTTCTGGTTCTCACAAAAAAGATGGGCTCAAAGACTCTGCCTGGCCATAATAGAGATTGTTTGCTTTTGCAAACCCAAACGTTGTTTGTAAAATATTGTTTATAGATCAGTATAGTGTATTAAGCAAGAAAATTGTGGATTATTCAGTAAACTATGGTTAAACAAACCATGATTTAATGCAATATATTGATGTATCCAAATAGAGCCATTATTTTATTTATTTATTTATTTGTTTATTTATTTATTTATTTTCTATCCCGCCTTTATTATTTTTATAAATAACTCAAGGCGGCGAACATACCAAATACTTCTTCCTCCTCCTATTTTCCCCACAACAACAACCCTGTGAGGTGAGTTGGGCTGAGAGTGACTGGCCCAAGGTCACCCAGCTGGTTTTCATGCCTAAGGCGGGACCAGAACTCACAGATTCCTGGTTTCTAGCCCGTTGCCTTAACCACTAGACCATATATTACCTTAAAAAAAGACAGAAGAAATCGTGTGAATAGATAGTTTAGGGGGTTAACATTAGCATGGGCATTGTTGTTGTTGTTCAGTCGTTTAGTCGTGTTCGACTCTTCGTGACCTCATGGACCATAGCACGCCAGGCCTTCCTGTCCTCCACTGTCTCTTGGAGTTTACTCAAATTCATGTTCATTACATCGGTGATGCTATCTAACCATCTCATCCTCTGCCGTCCCCTTCTCCTTTTGCCTTCAGTTTTTCCCAGCATCAGGGTCTTTTCCAGTGAGTCTTCTCTTCGCATTAGGTGGCCAAAGTATTTGAGCTTCAGCTTCAGCATCTGTCCTTCCAATGAGCAGTCAGGGTTGATTTCCTTTAGGATTGACTGGTTTGACCTCCTTACAGCCCAAGGGACTCTCAAGAGTCTTCTCCAGCACCACAGTTCAAAAGCATCAATTCTTCAGCGCTCAGCCTTCCTTATGGTCCAACTCTCACAGCCATACATTACTACTGGAAAAACCATAGCTTTAACTATACGGACCTTTGTATGGGCATACTACCTTATATATAGGAGTATAAAGCTTTTCCATTTCAAGGGTTTTTCAACCCTGTACACAGATCCATATAGGCATCATGGATGGGTCTATATAGATTGCTATGTAACCCCAAATGTATTAACTTCTAATTTTTTGTAAGGAAATCAAATTTCACCCTTATCCTGCTTCTTGAGCAAGAAAGTTTGTAGAGATCACCCCCAACACTTGTCACTGTTCTGTTACCTTGCCTTACCAATAATTAGGGTTGGGCAACATACAGCCTTACAATCACATGCAGTCTATAAACCAAATTTACGCACCTCCCATCTTAATTTCAAAAGTCCTTTGCACTTCTCCCAGCAACCTGGTTGGAAAGAGGAATACAAAAGGAGAGATAAAGGAGAAAGAGGAAAATAGTAGAAGCGGGGGGGGGGGAGCAAAGAGTACCCCTACCAAGATTTGAGCTTCATCCACCTTTGGTTTAGCATACACCAATTTAAGACTCTTGACAAATTATCCCGAAGGATTGACTAATGGTGCCACATAGGATATGATGTTATGAGCTGATCTGTAGCACCTTCTGTAAAACATATATCGCTAGATGAGCCCTGGAAAGCAGATCTTGTCATGCTGAGAATGTCATATTTTTGCATTATGTGATCTTGAGTGTAATTGTAGGAAGGAAGATCTGATGTGTTCTTCATGTTTGTTTTCAGGCATGGCTTTTGCCCTGCTGGCCAACCTACCTCCAGTCAATGGGCTCTACTCTTCCTTCTTTCCTCTGATTACCTATTTTTTGCTAGGAGGTGTTCATCAGATGGTCCCAGGTAAGATTGCATTTTCCACTTTAATATTGACCTGAATGAACATATTAGATATATGTAATCTTATTACCTGAAATTATATTTTGTTGGGTGTTTTTTTTTCAGCTTGCTGTCTCAAATGCATTCATGAAACAACTGTAAATTATTGGTTTCTTGATCAAATTATGATCCTAAGCCAAAGCTGACTCAAAGATCTTTCTTTAGAATCAACCACCAATTAGCTGGCTTTTACTAATTTATATGCAGTCCAGATATATTGCACTTCAGAGGACATTGGGATGTTAATTACATGATTTAAATCTAATGCACATTGATGGCATCAAGGTGAAGATTGATCTATACAAACTTGTAATTGCCAGTTATCTACAGACTAGCTGTAACATGGGAAGATACTCAGCTTGAAAATGTAAGCCAAGTTTTATGTGTGTTTCCAACAGGTACTTTTGCAGTCATCAGTATTATTGTAGGTAACGTCTGCCATGAGCTGGCTCCAGATTCTGAATTCCAATACTTTAACCACACAGCCAATGAAATTATGGTTAACAACACGGCCATGGAAGCAGCCAGACTGGAGATCTCTGCCACTTTGGCTTGTCTGACAGCCTTAATACAAGTAAGGGTTCCCTGTATACAGAACTATATGAAATGTTGATATGACCTACAATTCCAATGATTGAGTGTTTGATAGGGTTTGCAACAGGAGTGGAAAGCATATGGATCTCAAGCTTATGCTAAATTGCAATTCCCAGTAGCCCTCAAAAACATGACTAATAGTGAGTGATGCAAGGAGTTGTAATTTATCAATTGCTGGAAGGGTATATGTTCCTCATTACTGGTTTTATTGTCATTATCTGTACTCTTCCACTGCATACTTTGATGTACTCTATGCAATGTGCTGCTACTTTCTAAGTTCCTAAGTTCCTCTTGTGTGAATTAAGGAAATATTGAAGACTGAATTCTTCCCTGTCTTGACTGAAATATAATTTTAATACTCCTTGCATAGTCTCTCTCTCTCTCTCACACATAGATATAGATATAGATATAGATATAGATATAGATATAGATATAGATATAGATATAGATATAGATATAGATATAGATATAGATATAGATATAGATATAGATATATAGTAGATGCACATTGGATTTGCTTTTCCCTTGATCAGAGGGAAAAGATGGATAAATATGTGTGTTCACTAGATAACAGCACTCATCTAAGGGTGAGGCCCAGAGTCTGTTACAATAATGTGAAATTATGCATATGTTTCATGCAAATGTCAAAACTGCCGCTTTCCTTTCTGTTTTATTTGCTCTTACAGCCAGAACAGCACTATATGCAATAGGACATACACAGAAATTCATCTATTCTGTTCAGCAGGGATGGGCAACTATGATCTAAGCTCACATTCATCCTGAATTTTGCAGCCTGCACAGCATCCATTACTGAAAGTCAATTGCAAAGCCACTGATTTTTGGCCGCTTAATTTTCTGCCCTTTTTTCCCCTATGAAGAATTTAAAAGAGACGTTTAGCTTCCACAAGGCTTGTTACCAACTTTAAACTTTAAACCCCCCAACACACACACCAAAAAAGGAGGAGGAGGAGGAGGAGGCGGCGGCGGAGGACAGGTCAAAGGGTTTTACCATTAGAGCAGTATTTCTCAACCTCGGCAACTTTAAGATGTGTGGGCTTCCACTCCCAGGCTTCCCCAGCCAGCGAATTCTGGGAGTTGAAGTCTATACATTTTAAAGTTGCTGAGGTTGAGAAATGCTGCTTTAGAGGAACCACCACAATGATGGTCACTGAACAAAAATGTTGCCCACTCCTGCTGTGCTGCTTATGTACATCACTTTTCCTGATCCTTATGACCTCCAGATAGGGCCATCCTGGGTGAGGATGGACAGTTAAACATGAACATCTGGCTCTAAACTCTCATATAGGAGCTCTCAGCTGGGAACTTTGTCCTGGTTTACAAATGTATTCATAGAACCTTGAAAAGAAGCTTCTAGACTGATGTTTCTAGCTCTATAAATTGAAATAAAGTCATTCTGTCTTTTTTTTTCCTTCATGGATTTTCTATAGAAAGAAGATGAAAGACAGATATGCAGTTAGAAAACAGTGGAGGGCTATATATGAAATATTATGGTGTCTGGAGTTGGAAAGGCCTGTTCTGGAATGTATGAAGTGGCTTTTATATTTTTAGACATGAACCACAAACTAATGGGGATGTTCTTTCCATGTCCTATAGCAGCTAAATATTGGTGTGGCCCAGGAATCCCTGTCTTCCACATCCCTCATTACTCAATCTGTCCAGCAGCAGGGAGTGGTGATGCATATTAGCTTTGTGCCATACACCTATACGGGAAGAAATTCCTCCTAGAAGAGCTATAGCGTATCTTTCCACATATCAGTGACTGTGCCAAATTTTATTATGAACTGCAGCCTCTTTCTCTCAGAAATTCCACTTATTATTCCATCTGACATGCCTGACCATCTGTCCATAGATATGCCTGGGATTTGTGCAGTTTGGCTTCGTTGCCATCTACCTTTCAGAATCCTTCATTAGGGGTTTCATGACAGCAGCTGGTCTACAGATCCTCATCTCGGTTCTCAAGTATATCTTTGGTCTGAAGATTGAAGCCTACACGGGACCCTTTGCCATTGTCTATGTAAGTGAGGCTGATACTATGATTACTGCTCTATCTTGCAAGATTGGGGGCACAATCACTGGGGATCAAGAGCAGCACATGGATGGTTGGCATTGGTCAGGAGCTACGTATGTTTGAGGCAAGAAAGAAAGTACAGTCAAAGCAGGAAAGAGACTTATCAAGGAAGTAAAAAAGGCATTTACATTCCATTTACTTTTGAGTCTCCACAACTATCTTCTCTTACTTTCACCAGTTTTAAAATAATTAATTACCAAAATTGGGGCTTTCACCTATTTCCATATAGAAACATTCAAAATGTTTCCAGAGGGCAGCCCCCGCCCTCTGGAACATTCTCCCCCCTGACGTAAGATTAGCCCCCTCTCCCCTGGACTTTAGAAAAAACGTAAGACCTGGTTGTGTCATCATGCTTGGGGTGGGGTGGGGTTGGCTGGTTCCTTAGATTTCCCTTGTCCAGCCCGACCAGCTCTTGGGATAAGATCTACCATTCTTTGGATCTGATTGTAACTATGTATTTTATGATTATTGATATTATTTATGGTTTTTATTGATTTTAAATTATTTTATTGTGAACCGCCTAGGGTCCCTCCTTTGGAGGGAGGTGGGCGGGATATAAGTATGATAAATAAATAAATAAATTAAATGTGGAATTATTGTAGTGAATTATTCCCCAAAGATAAATGTCCACTGGATGGACCCAGGAAGAGCCGACTTACCAGTGGCCTCTGCAGGAGCAGCAAGCTGGGGGGGGCGCAGCGGTTTCAGAGTGATACAAGCTGTGTTACGATGCAAGCTCCTCCCTTTTTCTACATGCACCACGATGTTGCACTCATACACCAAAGGGCAGAGCTTGCTGGGTGATATTCTGACAGTGCTGTCACCACTCTGACGAAAGTAGGAAGAGCTTGTGGACACTGCTGCAACTCACTGTACGAAGAGAGGAGTTAACAAAAATATAATACGAAATCATTCATAATGGTGATGAGACATTTTCTTCTTGCTGTACTTCAAAACACAAGAAATTAAACTAAATGAGAATCAAATATTTATGAAAGAAAACATTATTGCTTTAGGTCAGTAGGATGGTTAAAGGGGCTGTACTATAATTGAATTGATACGTATTCATGTCCAAGGTTGCAACAGTTGTTTAAATTTCTCATTTTGATTGAAAGCTGTTGAAGAAGTTGGACACAATGGACTATAATAATTAATAATTAATACTAATGTACATTTATTGTCCATTTCCCCAGAAAATATAAATAGGTGCAACACAAGGAATTAATTGATTGCTTGCTGTTAGCTGCCATATTTATTATAGCAAAATACTGGAAAAGGAAAGTCCATCTTTCTTTAGGCCAATGATAACTAACAATGGGTGAAAAAGCATTGGCTGAAAAATTAGCACAGCAACTAAGAAAACTTTAAAGGTTATATTATTGACATCTGGTGTCTATTATTTAGAACACAATAACAAGAGGGTACCTCTGTCCATTTAAAAAAGTTGATAGAAATATTGAATATTGTATTTATATTAACTCCCAATTTTTTATTTTATTTTTTGCTGATGAGCAAAAAATGTTTGCTGGACTTTTTTTTTTTTGTCTGTTCTTAGATTTTATTGTTGTTGTTGTTGTTATTGTTATTATTTCTAATATTTTGTTGGTCACATTATTTTTAAGTGTTGTTTTTTTCTTAAATAAAAGGGTGAATAAAGTCTGAGGCTAAGAAAAAAAAATAGGATTGTGCTGTCTGCCAAATCTTACACCAAAAGTTGGATTTTATTTTATGAACTTTTCCCCAATCACTGCAGCAGAACAAACAAACAAACAAAATCTTTACCTGGAACACTTTCTCTTTCTGAGCAACTCTTGAATCTTAAGACCCCAAATGCCAAGGCTTTTGCAATATTAAGGAATGAGCTTACAAGTAACAGACAGTTACAATTAATTCTACTGTATTTTAATTATAAAGGATTAGGAGAAAGCCTCCATAGAGTTTTGGAGTTCACAGTTACCTGTTGTGAGCCTCTTGAATTTTCTTCTAAAGTCTCAGCAGGATGTTCAAATTAGATTAAATACATCCTGTCTGGTCAGGCCCTGTTTATTTGACCCTATAATTAATCCAGAGTTGGCTACTGTCAGAACTGCACTTTTTTTGTGTTTCTTTGAGTGTTGTTACTACTGTAAAATGCAAATTTCTAGGTTAAATAATGGCCCCCAATCTTTACATTTAGACTAATAAACACCATGGCATATTTTCCAGTCTAGCTGGCATGTTGAAAAGGCCTCATGTTCTCTTTTTCTGGTTTAATCCCTCAGACTTTTATTGATATTTGCAAAAACCTGTCGAAAACCAATGTGGCTTCCCTGGTGTTTGCTTTGATCAGCTCGGTGCTCCTCATCATTGTGAAAGAGCTAAATATGAAATATATGAAGAAGATTCGAGTCCCAATTCCCATGGAGATCATTATAGTAAGTAGCAGTTGCAGATGTTTTCTTTCACCTGCTATTTTCCTTGGGATTGGTACTTTTCAGAAGCAGAGATAAATTGAGAAAAGAACTGTTAATGATTGAGGTAGCGTACCATTTTCATTGTTCATTTTAGGAAATGTTGATATGGTTATAAGTGAAAGTGCAATGCATATGGCACTCTAAGAAGACAACTTTACTTAGCAATGATATTTTGTACAGTAATTGTACAAAAGAATAATTTGCCAGTTTGGTCTAGTGGTTAAAGCAGTGAGCTAGAAACTAGGAGTCTGAGTTCTAGTCCCGCCTTAGGCATGAAAGCCGGCTGGGTGACCTTGGGCCAGTCACTCTCTCTCAGCCCAACTCACTTCACAGGGCTGTTGTTGTGGGGAAAATAGGAGGAGGAAGGAGTATTTGGTATGTTCCCTGCCTTGAGTTATTTATAAAAATAATAAAGGCGGGATAGAAAATTAAATAAATAAATAAATTGCAGAACTGTTGTACATAAAAAAAATCATTGGGGCAATGAAATAATTACAGAGAAACCAATGGATTCTTGATCTCTTATATTTTATGGTGGCTCCTATATATTGAAAGCAGCCGTCCTCAAGATATTGCTACCTAGATATGTTGAACTTCAACTCCCATATTTCCCAGCCTGCATGATCTTTGTTATAATTGCAATCTCAAAACTCTCATCAGATATGGGGTGATTATGGTCATCCAAGATAAAGCATTGGCATGCTCAGGTTGACCTTGATTGACTTACATTTCAATGAATCTGGGTTCAACATCCTTGAACTATTCAGTAGGAAATGTACATGGAGATAATGCAGCTTTATTCTAAAAGCATTGAAATGTGATTAAAAAAAAGTGTAGTAAGATGCCTACTTGTCTGGTACGTGCTGACATCCAGGGAGTATTGGTGTAACTAGAGCTGTGGGAAATGCACAGAATTTGGCAGACATTGTCTATGGTTTCAGTTTGCAATCCATCCAGAATCTGCTATTGCATTCCTGTGAAATGAGCATTGCTTGCTAATATGGGAACCTCTTACTCCCAAGTTTACTCTGTTCTGTATGAAAGGCAGTGGAAGATACAGAATAACAGGAAAAGAAGAGTTTACTGTAGTCTCAGAAACTATAATGAGCAAAACAGTTTCTGAGAAAATGGGTTTTTTATGTTGGAACTATTCTTATGGTAGTAAACTTAGAACAAGAGTCCAGTAAGAGCTTTTTCTCACAGATACAGATCAAGTTTGAAACCTGGGGATCTAAACAGCCAACTATATTAGCCCATTCAAACACCATACATATTCAAATCTTAGATCTTCCTCAGATTCTAGCACTATGTTCTGATGTTGGAGTAATGAATGGCAAATTTTGCATATTGGGAATTTGCCTTCATAGACTATCTTGAAATTGGTGATTTTATAAGTTGGAGTATTACGATCTAATTACTTTGTTAAGTATTGAATACTCACTCCTATTATACAGTATTAAATATTAGGGAGGTATTATGTGCAACTCCATTTGATTTTTATGATCAGGCTACATTTGCATTTTCTGGGGGCAATTAAACTTATTAATGAAAAATAAGAAAAAAATGGCTCATAAAATTCAGGGCCTTTATTGTCCATACACTACTGCTCAGAGTATGGGAAATAAACCAGTTGAAGTACAGATCGGCAAAAAGGTAAAATGAAGACCTGGTATAATGTATCCTAAGATTGACACAGAGCAGTTATAGAACACCATCTGTTCAAAAGGAACAGAAAAAATAGAAAAGGAGGTGTTGAACTTTAAAAGTATGCACTCCTGTCCAGAAATCAAGGTGAACGAACTTGGATAAAGAGGACTTAGGTTAAAATAAGTGAAGAAAAAATTAAAAGCTGTACTGTTGTTGGTGTCTACTATCACCCACACAACCAAAGAGAAGATGGGGATGATGGAAAGTGGCATGAAGGGGGACTTTATGTGCTTGGGAATAAATTCTGCCAAGCATGTTTGTTCCAGAAATTTCTGACTTATCTTGCTAATTAATTTCTCCTTTATAAGGTGAAGGAAGGCACCAGAGGATCAGCTATCCTTGAGGGGATATTAATCAATGGGGGACTGAGAAATTATATGCAACAAGAATGTTGGGAAGTGGTTATATAATGCTAGAGTGTTGTTGTTTTATCCCATCTTTTTTATATATAACTCAAGGTGGTAAGCATACCTAATACTCCTTCCTCCTCCTATTTTCCCCACAACAACAACCCTGTGAAGTGGGTTGGGCTGAGGGAGAATGACTGGCCCAAAGTCACCCAGCCAGCTTTCAGGTCTAGGGGAGGCCTAGAGCGCATGGTCTCCTGGTTTCTAGCCAGGACCTTAATCCCTAGAACTGGCTCTTTTTTAAAAACACATATCTTGGACTCAAGAAAGTGGATTTTAATAAGCTCATTCATTCATTCATTCATTCATTCATTCTAGTTTATTACGGTCACTGACCAGTACAAGATACAATTCTACAAAGGTATACTCGTTGAACCTTACAATATGCACCATCTGATTTAAAATAGTTTTAAAATTGTAAGTTAAATTACATGTTCCAATTGAATATTAAAATACATTCAGATCACAATGTGGGTGAGCCCCTTAATCAAATTTAAATACTCTCTTATTAATTATCATGACTAATAAATAAGCTCAGATGATAAGTAGGATTCCATGGCAGCAGAAGCCAATGGGAAAAGCAGCTCAAGATGGATGGTAGTTCCTAAAGGAACATAATTACAAACAATTCCATGAGGAAAAATGGGGGATAGGCAAAGATGCCAGTATGGCTACATACAAAACTCAGTGAAGATCAGTGGGAGAGAGGAAGAAGGACATATGCAGACAATGGAAAGAAAGCCAGGACACCAAGAAAGATTATACAGTATGCAGATAGTTTGGAACTGCAGAGATGGTATCTGGAAAACTAAAGTTCAGAATGAGCTGAGGTTGGTAACCATGCTAAGAACTGCAGAAAGTGTTTTTTCAGCTATGATCAAAATCAAAGGAAGAGAGAGAAAGGCCAGCACACCAAATGCTAAATGTAGATACCAAAAAGTTGACAGGTAACAAAAAAGAGGCAGAGCTGCTTATTTGCTATTTTGTATTCCTCCAAGAAATGGTGAAGAGCAGGACGAAGGGGAAAGGCTAAAGCCTGAGCCAGATGGAAACTTGGTCTGGGAATTCCTCTTTCCTTTGAAGGGGTTTAAATCTCCAGGGTCAGATTAATCACATCCAAGGGCCCTGAAGAAACTAGCTGATGTCTACCCAAACTTTATGTATTTGAGAAATCTGGAGAATGGTGACATATCAGATGGCTAGAGGAGAGCAAATGTCGATCCTATCATCAAAAAGGGGGTAGGGGGTGGGAGGAAGAACTGGGGAACTATAGAGCAGTCAGTCTGATATTGATACCTGAAAAGATTCTAGAGCAGATAGGATTCCTCTCTAAGCACCTTGAGAACAATGCAGTAATTACCAGAAACCAACCTGGGTATGTCAGGAACAAGTCTTACCAGACTATCCTTATCAGATCTTTTGACTAAATAACTTCTTTAATAAATTGAGGGTATGCTTTAGATGTAATATAACCTGTTTTCAAGAAAGCATTTGACCAATTTACAAATTAATAAAGAGACCCCTGACTTACTATTAGGTAGTTAAATAAATATGGTCTGGATGCATGACAAGTATGTAGATAGTTCAAAAATCATAGTTGGCATGTTCATGAATCATTGCTCATTAAACTTGAGAGGAGTATTGGTTTGGAGCTACAGGTTTTCAGCTTTGGCCTTTTATTTCTCAATATTTTTAATGACCTAGAGGAAGAAATGAAAGGAACATTCCTCAGATTTACAGGTAACACAAAATAGGGTAGGATGGCTAATATCCTGAAAGACAGAAATGGGATGGGAACAGGAATAGCTCTTCCTGGGGATGGCTGGTCCCATAGAGCCCTTTTAAATTCAAGCTTATCGCCTCCTGGATTTTATATTTAATTTACTTGTATTTACATGATTGTTATATGTATTATTTTTATCTATTTTAATTATTGTCTTTTTGTAAACCGCCCGGAGTCCCCTTCTGGGGAGATGGGGCAGTGATAGAAGTCGAAGGAATAAATAAATAAATAAATAAATAAAATAGAATTCAAAATGATGTTGATAGGTTAGATAAATGGATTGAAATCATAGAATAAAATTTAGCAGGGATAAAGGAAATGTTCTTCACTCAGGTAGCAAATATATTGGATGGGAGACATTACTAGTACTAGTAATAGTACTTGTGAAAAGTTCTTGGAATAGTAATATGTAGGAGTCCACAGTGTGATGTGGCTGCAAAAAAGACAAATGCAGTTTTAAGCTGCATCAACAAAGCTATAGTTTTCAAATTAGTTTCCCTTTATTCCTGTACTTAAGTGAATTGACTGAAATGTTAACAACTTAATGGTGTAACAAGGCATTAATATATATGCAGAAGTAATTTTTATTTAGTACATGAAAGAGTTATGTACATGAGAGATTTATACTTGTTTTAAAAAATAAAAATAATGAGCAAAGATTCATAAGATGACAGTCTTGACAAAGTAATAAATACTCTTTCCAATAAAGGAGAGGAAGTAAACTTAACTTTTCCTCTTTCATATAAAGTCATCAACTTTTATCAACCTTGAAAGAGATCTCACCATCAATCTCACCACAACATTTCATGAAATTTGACCAACAGCTTGTAATGGAAATTGAATCTGTCTCTTTCACACGTACATGCTATTACACACATTATATTCTGAAAGAATGTAGTACCAATCCTGACTAATACCACAAATGAAAAAGACCTCACTAAGCTAAAGTCTCTTTTGTGCTTTGACTTCAGGTTATTGTGGCTACAGCCATTTCTGGAAGCTTTAATATGTCTGAGAAATATGAAATGCCAGTTGTTGGACCTATTAATATGGGGTAAGTAAATATAATTCCCTTACAGAATAGGGATATTCTAATGATGCTACCTCATTAGTACCATTGTATTTGTTACATTACTAAGTCTGTTGTTTCTTGAGTTAGAATCAAATTATGTAACATGACAACTTAAAATGAAGATGAATTAAAAATAGTAGAGGTAGAGGATGGTTCTAGTTAAGAAAACAGTGTCAGGAATCAACAAGAAAAATGGAAGGACTTAACTTCTGAACCCTCCTCCTCTCCAGCTCCCAATAATGTAACCAGGAGTGTTGAAGGGAAGGAAATGATGAGTCTTTTTGAAAACAAGTTAAAGTATTGCTTAGAATTTCCATTGGTTGCATTTATCATGCCATTTATAAATAGAATACTGTAGAAAGTAGTAATGTATGGCTGTGAGAGTTGGACCATAAGGAAGGCCGAGCGCCGAAGAATTGATGCTTTCGAACTGTGGTGCTGGAGAAGACTCTTGAGCGTCCCTTGGACTGCAAGGAGGTCAAATCAGTCAATCCTAAAGGAAATCAACCCTGACTGCTCATTGGAAGGACAGATGCTGAAGCTGAAGCTCAAATACTTTGGCCACCTAATGCGAAGAGAGGACTCCCTGGAAAAGACCCTGATGCTGGGAAAGACTGAAGGCAAAAGGAGAAGCGGACGGCAGAGGATGAGATGGTTAGATAGCATCACCGATGTAACGAACATGAATTTGAGCAAACTCCGGGAGACAGTGGAGGATAGGAAGGCCTGGCGTGCTATGGTCCATGGGGTCACAAAGAGTTGGACACGACTAAACAACTGAACAACAACAACAAAAGAAAGTAGGGCAGATGAAAAGTGGCTAGTATCTGCAAGGCTTGGATGATATGAGTCAATCCACTAATAAATTACAATCATAGCATAATTACAATGTGCATAATAATTATTGCTATGTAAAGCAGGTGACAACTTACTATACTGCTGTAATTATAAATTCATACTGTCCGCATTCCTGTGCTGAAGGAAATACTGGTAATCCAATAAACCAATCTTCCCAGTTCATTGCTTTTCAGGTAATTCCAAGAAAATTGTGATAAACATTAAGACTTTAGATGTTCTTTGGCTAATTCATACATTGCTTTATTCTACATTGGTAATGTATGGAAATAGTTGATTTCATAATAGCTGGAGCATGTAAACATTTACCATGTCCATACACCACCTCTGTCAGAACCATTAACACTGTTATGGAACTTCTACTCACAGGACCAAAACACTATATATATCAGTACACTGAGGAAGTCAGAAGGGTTGAGTGGGTATCTGTCGGGGGAAGCAGAGAGGAGGGCGGAGCACTGGATAAGAAGCGAGCACGCAGCTCAGAGAGCCTAGCCTATTTCCCCAAACGTCAGAAGAAAGCTCCGCCCTAGGTTGAGCTGATATACTTGGGAATCTTCAGGCACTGTTAGTTTAGCAGGTTTTCTGCTTGTAGGTATGCAATAAACACTAGAGACTAGATTCCAGGCCTCGGCGTGTTATTTCTGCATCTACACACGACAGTATCTGTGTGTACATGTAGCTCAATAGCTTCAGCTATTTTACTAAGGCTAACAAACAGGGATGCAGATCCCTAGTTATTGCTATTAGCAAAATATTAAACTTACAGGGTCTCTCTAGCTATCAGGGAGCTCAGAAAAACACCAAATCAAAAAATGATATAATTATAATAATTATTATTATTTAATAATTTATTAAATTTATATCTCACCCAACTCCCAGCGATTCCGGGCAGCTTACAAATTGTTAAACACATTTAAAACAAGAAAACAAAAAAACAGAAAAGGAGCAAAGATGGCAGAGATAACAAACTTGGATGGGAACAAAGTAAAAGAGAACATCGGGGCTTCAGCCACGCTCGCCAAAGGCCTGGGCAAAGAGCCGGGTCTTCAGGGCCCTTTGAAACACCAGTAGGGTGGGGGGGCATTTGAATTTCGGGGGGAACCTTATTTCAGAGGATATGGCTGTTCGTGCTAGATATTGCTACCTAGAAAACTGATTTCATTCACTAACACGGCTTGGTACTTATGATCACATTATAGGTGGTGACATATCATATTTCAAAATGGTATTAAGGTTCTCCCAATAGAATAACAGTTGAGAAGGAACACAGAATTCATTACAACCCACATGTAAATATGAGTTGAACTGTAATCTGGATGTTTGACATGATCCCAACTTCCCCATAATTTTGTGCCAAACTATATAGTGATCCCACAGCAGAAACATTTTTATAAAGATTATGAACTGAATATAGTATTTAAAGAATTTGCTATGGAGTTTGACATTACAGTTAAATAAGATGGCTTCAACATCTCTGCAGTCTCAATTGTCCTTAAATATATTGCATTTGAGAGCCATACCTTTGCTCATAAATGACTGCAGTCTTCCTCAATCTGGTGCACTCCAGATGTTGGAACTACAAGTCTCAGAATGCAAGTCTCAGAATACTGAGCCTGTCTGAACAAGGTTGGATTTTGTAATTTTGGTATGGAATCTTGTTTCCATACCAAGGACAATATGCCCTAGTCTGGTTTGTTAGTTTCATATTAAAGTGTGGGCTTTTATGTCAGCTTTTCTTCTTTTGATTCTAGGTTTCCATCTGCCACGCTTCCTCTAGTGGGCAAATGGAAAGATATGATTGGCCCAGCTTTTTCACTTGCCATTGTGGGCTATGTGATCAACCTAGCCATGGGCAGAACCCTTGGTAACAAGCACGGCTATGATGTGGACCCAAATCAGGTAATCATGATAACTGGGAAACGTATAGAGGAATGATTGCACTGCTCACTTGCCCATAATCTCTGTGCTGCCATTTCCAAGGCTGGAAATTTAAATGTGTTGTCTTCCTCAAAGAAACAGGACTAGATCTATGGAAGGACAGGTAGGTGGGACTTATTGGACAGTGCCGCCCTCCCCTAGCGGGATTATGTAATCTTCTATAAACAGTATTGAAAAGGCTATGTCAGTAAATAAAAAGTCCTTTGTATAATTTGAACACCGCAGAGTACAGTGTTAATAAATGATTTGAAGTTATTAATTAAAAAAAGGTCACTGTAAGTCAGTGTTTTCCAAGGCAATCTCTTATTGGCAGTAGGTTAGCCAGCCAACTGGGCAATTCTCTCAATGCTGTATTCCCTCAAAAAGGGAATGGCATGTATTACTCTGAGAAAGCAGATTGCTACACAGAAAACACACACCTCATAGAGACAGCATTGGGTGGAGCAATTTAACTGTCTCTGCTTCTTGGCATGGTTGATTGGGAATTTACTTGTAGAAGAACAGGATGTAAGTTACAATCACCCCAAACAGCTGAAGAAATAACAACAACAGGAGGGGGAGGGGAGGGGAGGGGGACAGGGAGGAGGAAGCTAGGAATAAATATCATTTCTGCACTTCCCTGTACCATAGTTTTAGGTGACTCCTCTACACAGAAGCCGTGCTGCCAGGGAGCCAGTAAGGACCTGATACTTGCTACCCTTACCTCAGTTGCTTCATAGCTGCTGACTTGCCTCAGAGCAGAATCTGGAGCAAAGCATTCAAGGGATTTAATTTGTAAATGTTTTTAGTTCAATTAAACTTCTCAGAAGAGCAACTCAGAATGCTGCCATCTGAGAACGCCATCTAGGTGTCACGTGCACTAGCTTACACAACCCCAGCTTTTACAATAATCACTACAGCCAACTGTGCCATTTCTGCACAACATCCTCTCTCTGACCCTGGTGGCCGAAAGGATGATTCACTTTGGGTGGCAGATTTAAATTAGCAGAAGTTAATTGCTAGGATTGCCTTGGCCTGAAAGTTTCCAAACAAGTCACATGTGACTTCCTGGTGTGACTAAGAGAATCCTGGGATAATTCTGGAACGAGTGGAAGCAATCCTCATGGAGTGTTGGGGGTGGATGACTCTCCTGTAATGGGATAGCAGGCTCTGCAGACCTAATGGTGGTAGTCTTTGCATACATCATACCACCCTTGCAAATGAAGAAACAGATTGTGATAATGACTGACCTATTTCTACTTCCAGTAAGTGTTGCCAAAAGAAGCTTACTGTAAGGACAAGGTCTTGATGTTTGCTGCAACCTTAACTGACTAATCCATTGTTTCCATAGGAAATGTTGGCCCTGGGCTGCAGTAACTTTTTTGGATCCTTTTTTAAAATCCATGTGATCTGCTGTGCACTTTCAGTAACCTTAGCTGTGGATGGAGCTGGTGGAAAATCTCAGGTTGTTTATTTATCATTTGCTTGCCATTTCTTCTTCATAATGGGAAGATACATTTGTTAAAAGAATTCTAGACATTTTTACACTCTGTATGATGATTCCGGGAATATAGAGTTAAAGTTCTCAGCATCTTCCCTATACCCATATTTCTAGAGTCATGTTTAAATTAATACAGAACCATTAATATTTGTAAGATATAGCTGGGAATCTCTGGCCTTCCACATTGCTATTGACCATGGTGGTTGGGGCTGCTGAGTGTTGTATTCGAGCAACATCTAGAGGCCATAGTTTCCCTGCATCGTTTGTACTGCCACTCTTAAAGAAGTGGCCAGAAGGATTATGGACCTCCAGATAATTAGATTCTGCTAGTAATATTTGGCAGGGCTATGCAATTTTTCAGATTCAATTCCAGAAAGGTGCTATGCAAACCCAGGAAAAGATGTGGCTGCTTGAAGGAGTTGCAGGCAGATGCTACCTTTGCAACCCCATGCCCTCCAAAGCACCTTTTTTGGAATCAAATCCAAAGCACTGCATAGCCCTAATAATTAGCTTTTAAAACATTATCTTGTCATCACTGCTTTAACTAATCTAATAGGTAGGTCAGTATTACTGTTCCTATACTGTAGAAAGGAGATGAAGTGGTACGGCTAAGACCACCTTCCTGATTTGGAGTCCCATCTCTTCATTATTCTGCTAGATTACACTATACCAGCTTGCCAGCTAGCACTTGCTATTTCTTTAGCACTCTCTGTTTTAAATTCAACAAGGTTCAGCAACAAATATTACAATGGTGCATTTTTCATCAGCAATAGTTCCAGTAGCTTCATTTAAGTTCCTTATCTTATAAGTAACATGTCTTTCTTTTGGGGGAATAATGTAATTAAAAATAATTGTGCTGCAAAAGAAGCTTCTTTTTTCAGCCTATTTCCCAGAGTTCTTTAGAATTTATTTTGTATTTTGAACTTATTTTGTTATTGTTGTTGTTGCTGCATGGTGATGGAGAGTGTCAGTATCCCTTTCTAATACACATTTCTCCCACCCACAGAAGCCCCAGTGGTTGTCCATCCTTTCTGATCTGAAAAAGGTCCTGGAAGGAGTTCTATCTTGATGCCTTCTCTTAGGGTTTAATTGAGGCATGGCATGTTAGGGAAGCTGCGATCCATTGGGAAGTGGATTGTACAGTGAAAGGCAAGACACACAGATACATAACTTAGCCACATCCTAACTAAAGTTAAGAACCCCACTTCCCATTCATGTGAATGTCACTGAAATATTTTTCTTACTACTTTTCCATTCAATTAAATGGGATTTTTTTTAATGCAGAAGAAATGTTCAGTGGAGCAGTAGTAGCTGCTATTACAATGATTTCAAGGACAAGTTAGAACATGCATTGTTGTAAATTAGGACAGGAAACTATCTTTGTTTCTTAACACTTCCTTTCAACAGCTATTTTAATCTTCATTCCTAAACTGGAATGTACTATGACATTGTTTCCAAACAGTTCTTTGTAATAAGCTACTTTTCTATTCTCAGGTGGCAAGTTTTTGTGTAGCATTGGTGGTAATGATAACCATGTTGTCTTTGGGAAGCTTTCTTAGCCCCCTTCCAAAGGTAAATATTCAGATCACAAGATCTGTTTCTAGAATGTGTTTATCAGAATTATTGCCTCATTGTTTAACATTTTCATCACAGATTTAAACTGGGTTAACAGGCGAACTGCATTTTTGTGAACACATTGTTTGACTGCCAGGTTACAAATTTTAGAGGGAAAGTCAGGAAAGTTGAACTGATACACAAACAACTTAAACAAATAGCTCTATTCCAAGTTGAACAGGAGATGCAACAAGACACCCTGACCAATGTTCCAGAAACTTAGGGAGTGGGATGGAATAAAACACGCTCAAGTTGAACTACTACGTGATGCAGTGATCATTTGTCCATAAATCATCTGACTCCTCAGAAGCTCCAACTTTGGCTCTGGGTGGGATTACACCCCCCAAGACCAGATCCATGATCTGGGGGTTCTCTTAGACTCATGGCTCCTGCTCAAGTAGAAGGTAGAAGACGCTGACAGGAGAACCTTCACCTGGCTTTAGCTGAGGCACCAGAAATGGCTGTTCTTGGAGTTACATGCTCTGGCTAGTGTCACTCGTGCCCTTAGTGCCTCATGGTTGGACAACTGCAGGGTGATCTACTTGGGGCTGCCTTTGAAGTCAATTCAAAGAATGGTAAAAAATGTGGTGGCCCATGTGCTGACAGTTAAAAGTTGATTCAGTAGAATCACACCTCTCCTTCAGTCACTGCACTGGTTACCAATAGGCTTCCCAATGCAATTCAAGGTGCTAGTTATAAAGGCCTTCATGGCTTGCATCCTGGTTACCTTTGGGATTGTCTGCTTCAAACAGAATCTGCCCATCCTACACAAGTTGCCTTTTAGATTTGAGATAGAATAAGAGTTTCCTTGAAGTAGGAATAAGCAAGTTGATGTTCTGGAGCCTCTCCGTTTTAAATAGGAAACCTAACAAATCTGCAAGGAAAGCCCTAATCTAGGCTTAGGAGAAATACTACAAAACTCCCCCTCCCAACCACACATGTAATATTTGCACCAGAATTCCACCCACCTTTGTACTCTGAAAAAAATGTTACAACCAACCATCAGAAATATGGTAAAAGTTTCTGCAATAGTAGAAAATTATGGAAATTGAACTCAAGAATGAAGAAGCCTAGCATGGTTTTGGAAGCTGAAATACATCTATCAACTAGCAAAAAGTTGAACCATCCTTCACTAACTCTTTACCCCTCTCCCCCCAATGTCTTGGGCCACAGTTTTTTCATCATCCCAAACCAGTAAGACTAGTGTTGTGGTGGAAATGTCAGAAACTTTTGTAAATGGGTTTGCATGTAAGCATAGGAAAGCAACTGAGTTAATTACTTCAAGAAAGGATTTGCTTTAGGTTATAGGGAGAAACAGGGAATAACAAACTAACATGAACTAGAGAAAAAGCAAAATATGATTTTTTTTAATCTAGATGCCTCTCCTACTAAGATAGCAATTTTATACACACTTTCTTGGGATTAATTCTTGTATTTATTGAGACTTAATTTCAAGAATATTTGTGTATGATTCTGCAGGTAGTTTTCTTTACCCTATGATCTGTGTCCAGCAGTATTGTTCGACATGGACTTATTTTTTCAAGTGCTATGATAGAAGGAGAATCACTGGGCTGAAAACATTAGATAACAGAAGTGGTGGTCATCCAGATTGTTGCAGTCCATACCTGATAGTCCTAACGAATATTTTATAGTAATGATCAGTTTGACATTATACAGCAAATACACTTCTTTCAGGTTGCTTCTATAAACCACTCCTAGCTACCTGCAAATAAACAGGCAATGCACTGGGGTACATATATATTTGTGTGGGTTTTGTCATCCATTTTATCATATAATCTCCATCATAGGCTGTTCTAGGAGCTTTGATAGCTGTAAATCTGAAGAATTCTCTCATGCAACTGACTGATCCATATTACCTCTGGAAAAAAAGCAAGTTGGACTGTGTGAGTATCAGAATATTTAGAGAAAGGAGAATATACCTTTTAGCATGAGTTAAGTCACTACTTTATTAAACGTTAGCAAACACCTAGAGAAATACAGTTTCTTTATAATGAAGGGTGTTTATTTTTTGCATTTCCATACACAGGAATGTCCTCTTGGAATCTATCATAAAAATTTCAGAGGCTTTGTTAAAACAATCTAGTCCACTTGTTACAGAGAAATATTTCAATCATACCTTTCATTTGAAAAAACATCATATTTCACAAAACACATGTATAAGTTGCATTACACATTTAGCCTGATACCAGATTTTCTTTACCATTAAAGGGTGTGGGGGTTTTTTGCTGATTTTATAACTAGTTATGAATGGATGTTAATAAATGTACCTGAGTTGAGATTACAAAAAATAAAGTTGAACTGAGCACTCCTGTGGTATATGTAATGCCCAGACTTGAATTACTATTGCATATGTTGAATTTAGCTTAAAAAGGATTAAATAACATGGGAAGACCTTTCACTGAGAACATGGATAACAGATGCTAGTCAGAGTAGACAATATGGGGCTAAAGACAAATAATCTGAACTTCGATAAGGTAACTGATATACTAGAACAGCAGTTCTCAAACATTTTGGCCTCAGGGCCCCTTTACATTCTTAAAAATGATTGAGGATCCCGAAGAGCTTTGGTTTATATGGGTTATACCTATCAATATTTACTGTATTAGAAATTCAAACTGAGAAATTTTAAAATATTTATTTATTTGACATCATAAACCCCCCTGAAAGGGTCTCAGGGACTCCCAGGGGTCCCTAGCACATACTTTGAGAACCACTGTACTAGAACAGAGGTGACCTTCCATTGACGGAAGGAAAGGCCTTTAAAAGAAAAAGATAAGAGTACCAGGCACTGATTGAAATAAAATACATTGACAAGAGTATAAAATGTTCCAATTTTTTTATCACGGAAAAAGCAAATCTCTGAATGTTTGTTGTTGGATATTTTGTTTGAACAAAATTTATAACAGTAGATTACATCTGCATACATTTTGCCTATTTGCTAAAAGTTTATTCAGAAATTGCCTCATCAGTGAAAGAAGAGATCCTGCCATTTGACTTCATAAATTTATGCTCAATCATTTAGCGTTGCAGAGAATGGTTCACATCAGCTTTCTAATACAGAGGCACTGACTCTGCGACTCTCAGAATTCCACTCCAGTTAAATTCTTTTTTATTTAAAGCAAAGGTAGCAACCAAGCTAGGTGAAGGTTCCTGTAACCTCCCGAGCCCATTTTTGCAGCCCTCAAAGCACCACCAAATATTTTCTTTGATCAGCACATCTTTCTGTGGTTTTAGCAAACAAAAGTGTAAAATAAATGTGATTAATGTCTGCAAGGCCTGTTTTATACCTTAACCACCCAACTCTCCCCAAAAGTAACAAAAACCTTTCCTCTGCCTGAATAATACCCCCATAATCTTTGGTGGCCAGAACAAATTTAAAAATAGAAGCAGCAGCTCCAAAAGTTACTTATCTCTGATTTAAAGCACTGATACCTCACTTTTCTGCTGGAAAGGTTCCTAGAGCAGCTTACAAGTCAATAAAAACTAAACAGCTTAATCTGCCATCGTTGTTACTTAAAAGAGTTGGGGAGAAAAGGTGGTAAAGAAGGAAAAAGGAAAATTCAGGCACAAATTCCTTCTGTTACATAGTTCTAATAGCCATGGAAATGGAAACACTGCAATGGTCATGATTGGTTAGCATAATGGAAAATTGGGAAAGGTTACATCAATGCTGCTTGGGCATTCTTCAGGAAAGGGAAAATACTTTATTCTACAATGATATACACGCATATACACAGAGATGCTAGTGCTTGTTGCTGCATAGCAAATATGTGAAAAAATAGTAGTTGCATGTGGTCTTAGAATTTGCCTTGGTGTTTCCAGATACTTTGCAGACATTTTCCTGCACTTGGGCTCTCCTCACACAGGGCAAGGTTAGAATCTTGATCTTTACAAAAACCAGAATGACGACTTCAGCATTTCTAGGAGTCTTCAGATGCATAGTAGTGATGCCTGTAGAGTACCTGATCTTGAGTTGTCTAGATGCAATAATATAACTTCAGGCTCTAGTCTCCATAAACCATAGCTACACAGGCATATTTCAAATATATGTTCTGCCTTATCCTCTCCTGCAAGCTTGTACCCAGTGCAAGGAAGTAACCTGCTGTGTTTTTGTCTTTCCACAGATGGTTTGGGTGGTGAGCTTCCTATCGGCTTTCTTTCTAAGCTTGCCTTTTGGACTGGCTGTGGGAGTGGGTTTTTCCATCCTAGTGGTAGTTTTCCACACCCAATTGTGAGTACTAATGCATTAAGTGGAGGCGTTTTCCATAATTCAGGTCAAAAAGTCAAAGGAAGTTTGAATGAAATTGTGTGGAACATGAAAGAACTAGTCCCTGTTAATAAACTGCTAATCTATCCTTCCCGTGAACATATTCCAAGGATGGAATAGGAAAGTACTTCTGCCATGTATACACAAGGGAAATTCCTTTTATTACTCAAGGGCTCAGTGTAAAAAGTAAGAGTGATATTGACCTAAGCTAACTTTTCCTTGTCATGACTTCAAGCTAAGAGAAAGCCAGTCTTGGGTCCTGTATTAGCCTCTCTCTTAGAGCACCAGGTAAAACCTGATTGGTCTTTGGAGCATCTGCATCTCTTTATGCAGTATTATCACTGTGGTTGTGAATAAACATGTAGGAAGCATTCAAAGTGTTTTATGTGCTGGACAGATTGTGGAAAGATAGAATAATCCCTAACCCAGAGCTTTCCAAACTCTGTGTCGGGACACGTTAGTGTGTCGGCTGCAGTGTCTGGGTGTGTCGTGGCTGCTGCTGCCTCCGAGCCCTGCCAGGATTCCGCGCAGGTCCTAGTGCCTGCCTTGTGCCTGGCTGCCTCCAAACCTGCCGTGATTCCGCGCAGGTCCTAGTGCCTGCCTTGTGCCCTGCTGTAAGAGAGTGTCACGAAATGATGCCCTGCTGTAAGAGTGTGTCGCGAAATGATGCATGTCTAAAAAGTGTGTCACCAACATGAAAAGTTTGGAAAGCTCTGCAATAGAGAGAAACTTTCCCACAGTAGGAATTCACAACAAGGGAGCTTCTGGCAGTGTACAGGTGATACTGGCAGTGCTCATCCTGGCTCTTCCCTGCCTGCATTAGGGTGGATATGGAACCAGATAGGATGGCCAGATGCAGGACAGGACAGGTGGCATAAATCCCACCATGAGATGCTGCTGCTCATGGCACAATACTGGAGAAAGGATTAAATTGATGACATTTATTCTCCTGTGTAGCATTTTTTTAAAAATCAGTCCTACTTTGCATCTTAGCAGCCTACGACTCCAGCATATTGAAGACTGGAAAGATTCAAGCCCTGAAAAGAGTGGGAAAGCCAAATACATATTCAACCCTACAGTGGACCATTAGAGGACTGCTGGCTGGGGAATTCTGGGAATTGAAGTCCACACATCTTAAAGTTGCCAAGTTTGAAACAACACGATTTAGGAGAATAATTCTTTATCATTAGTCTGCCCTCACCTGGTGATATTTGGTATTTATTACAAGGATATATCCTTGTGATTACCACCACACGCAGGAGCATTGTAATAAATATCCAGTTCCATGAAATTTCACTCCATTTTATCTCCAAAAAAGCTATTTCAATTTTAATTCTCAATTTCGATGTATTTGAGTATTCTGAAATATATCTATAAAAGTTTATCATGAGGTCACAAAGGAGAAAACAAGCTGGACTTTTTTTTTATGTATGCTTCAACTAACTTGTCTGGTTCACACACATTTTCTACTTCTTCCAGAGGAATCCACAGGGTGTTGGGGGGAAAAGTCAAGATGGTGGCGACAATGGTGTGACTGAAGCTCTGCCTGCTTTTTATGTGCATCGCGGGTGCATATAAAAAATGGATGGAGCTTCAATCACATTGCTGCGGCCACAATCTTCACTTTTTTTATCACACCCTGCGGACACCGCTGACTTTTTCTTTTCTTTGACAATCCAGTTCAGCTATTCCCAATCTAGCAGTCTTTGGATGTGCTGGTTGATAATATCCCAAATTCTAGGCCAGTCGGTTCATTATCAGTAGGGAGATGGACAATGCTGCAGATACAAGCACGGTTACATACTGTAAAACTGCTGTGCCCAATTCATTTAGAGAGCTTGCCAAGTGGCACATAAATGGAATGGATGCATTTTGAAGAATGTCTTCTGTTGGCCAAATTCCCTATGATTGTTCCTGAAGGCACCCCTCACCATTCTGACAGAGCTACCTGAAGCTCTCCAGCTGCTCCACAAAATCTGGAAATTTTGTTCTTTTCTCCCATGCATCTCTGCATCAGACGAAAGTTCTTGCCTGTGTCTCTTTCTAGTCCTTTGCATTGTGACTGGATATATTGGCTCTCCACCCTGTCTGTCTTGTTCCATCCCATTCCTCCACTCCTGCACAGAGTGTAGACAATGTCATTGTCTTCTACTTTGAAGGACCCTGAGTTTTCCCATCACTTCTTCCATCTTCCTGATACCTGACGATAATCTCTGAGGGAGAGAAAGGAAGAATAGTTGAGCAATGCCTTTTGATTGGTAGTACACTGTTTCTAGATGCACCCTTAATCTCTTTTAGTAAGGAGCAATGTTATTACCCTGTTCTCTTCTCCCAGCAACAAAATTAATCACTTGTGCTGGGGGAAAAAATGAGTTCAAAACAGTTCCACTTAATTCGTGTAGATTTTGTCTAGCATTTTATGGAATATACTGTAGTAATGCTGTTATGAGAGCTAATTCCTTGGACAACATTTATGTACTTGCTTGCTTACGTATTTTTATGCCACCCATTCCTGAAGGCTCTTTCACTCAGCCTTTTTATGTTTACTCCTTTGCTCTATGGATGATAACATCCCGTCCAAACTCCTACAACCAGACCAATGACAGTTTGAGTGGAGTCATAATTAGCAAGTTAAAAACATCCTCCTCCTCTTTTTCATGCGCATCATATTTCTTATAAACTGCACCTGTAAGCTACCTATAATTTAACATTAATGTTCCATTATTTTCTTTCCCAGTCGCAATGGTTCTGCCCTTGGCCCTGTAGCATCTACTGATATATACAAGAACCCCAAACTCTACAGCAAGGTAACTGAGCAACGAAAAAGCCTCACTCCATACTGATGTGATTTGACTTTGTTGGGCGATTATGGTTTCTACATAATGCTAAACTATAAAGTGTTTTGTTTATTTGGATATGATGTGCAAACCTACCCCAATGAAGCCATAGTTTATAAGCTGAAAGGCAAAATACCCAAACAATATTGTGGCTTCATGATCTGTGAATCAGCATTATTGCTACTGGCTCTTATTGTTCAATAGGATTGTAAATGTATTGATAAGGTCACTCTTTTCTCTTGAGATTCTTTCCGTTCCTCATATGAATAGCCTGGGATTATTAAAATGTCAAGGCGCTCTCTGTATAACCACTTTTTTTGGGGGGGACCCATAACTCTGATATTTATTACCTGATATCAGATGTGCTCAAAGCTAGCGGAGAAGACAGTATCCCAGTTGAGCTATTTAAAATCCTAAAAGATGATGCTGTTAAAGTGCTGCACTCAATATGCCAACAAATTTGGAAAACTCAACAGTGGCCACAGGATTGGAAAAGGTCAGTTTACGTTCCAATTCCAAAGAAAGGCAATGCCAAAGAATGTTCAAACTACCGTACAATTGCGCTCATTTCACATGCCAGCAAGGTTATGCTCAAAATCCTACAAGCTAGGCTTCAGCAGCATGTGAACCGAGAACTACCAGAAGTGCAAGCTGGGTTTCGAAGAGGCAGAGGAACTAGAGATCAGATTGCCAACATTCGCTGGATCATGGAAAAAGCAAGAGAGTTCCAGAAAAACATCTACTTCTGCTTCATTGACTACGGTAAAGCCTTTGATTGTGTGGATCACAACAAACTGTGGCAAATTCTTAAAGAGATGGGAGTACCAGACCACCTTACCTGTCTCCTGAGAAACCTGTATGTGGGTCAAGAAGCAACAGTTAGAACCGGACATGGAACAACCGACTGGTTCAAAATTGGGAAAGGAGTACGACAAGGCTGTATATTATCACCCTGCTTATTTAACTTATATGCAGAGTACATCATGAGAAATGCCGGGCTGGATGAATCACAAGCCGGTGTTAAGATTGCCGGGAAAAATATCAACAACCTCAGATATGCAGACGATACCACCCTAATGGCAGAAAGTGAAGAGGAACTAAAGAGCCTCTTGATGAGGGTGAAAGAGGAGAGTGCAAAAGCTGGCTTGAAACTCAACATTAAAAAAACCCAGATCATGGCATCTGGTCCCATCACTTCCTGGCAAATAGAAGGGGAAGAAATGGAAGCAGTGACAGATTTTATTTTCTTGGGCTCCAAGATCACCGCAGACGGTGACTGCAGCCATGAAATTAAAAGACGCTTGCTCCTTGGAAGGAAAGCTATGGCAAACCTAGACAGCATATTAAAAAGCAGAGACATCACCTTGCCGACAAAGGTCCGTATAGTTAAAGCTATGGTTTTTCCAGTAGCAATGTATGGCTGTGAGAGTTGGACCATAAGAAAGGCTGAGCGCCGAAGAATTGATGCTTTCGAGCTGTGGTGCTGGAGAAGACTCTTGAGAGTCCCTTGGACTGCAAGGAGGTCAAACCAGTCAATCCTAAAGGAAATCAACCCTGACTGCTCATTGGAAGGACAGATGCTGAAGCTGAAGCTCAAATACTTTGGCCACCTAATGAGAAGAGAGGACTCACTGGAAAAGACCCTGATGCTGGGAAAGACTGAGGGCAAAAGGAGAAGGGGACGGCAGAGGATGAGATGGTTAGATAGCATCACCGATGTAATGAACATGAATTTGAGTAAACTCCGAGAGACAGTGGAGGACAGGAAGGCCTGGAGTGCTATGGTCCATGAGGTCACGAAGAGTCGGACACGACTGAACGACTGAACAACAACAACAAATCAGATGTGCTTACGCCATAGCTTCATGATTCCACATTACTATCATTTGGGGGCAAATGGTTTAATTGCAATGGGATGATTTAATACCAAGTGTGTGACCCCCAACCTCCTTTTTCTTTCTGCCCCCGCCCCCAAAGCACTGTTGTCCACCACCACCAAAACTTGATAGCACCTTTTGTGCCATTATGAGATGGGAAACAGGAGGTTTTGGGAATGGTTTTAAAAGGTGGAATGGAAATGGTTTCCCTCTGGGCTGCCTTCAGCTCCCATCCCTACACTTAACTCCCCCCCAAAAAAAAAAGTTTTAAAAACAAGCAGAAAAGAATTGGAGGTGCTACGGTGACATTATAGCGTCAGTGGACAGCGTCCAGGAGCTGCCAGAGGGCCAGGAGGCTAAGTTGTGGCTGTTTCTTGCACCTCCCACCATCACCTTCCATCATAAACAAGCCATTTCTTCCCGATAGTCCCATATACATAGTACATAATGCTGAGACACGTTCTGAGCTACAGGGGATGTTATGGAAGCCAAAAACAGAGAGAAGGTACTGTAAGCAGTCACTTCAAATAGAGGTGTTCATTTGAAGCCTGGATATGGGCTTATTGTATGGCACTGAATGGGATTTTACTTTATTAAACTTTGGCAAAGGGTAGAAAGCAAGCAGAACTAGAAAAGCCTTCTGACTCTTATTCGCTCCTTATTTTCATTTCTCCAGCCTGAACCAGAAAGGGGAAGATAGTAACCATATTTAAAATTGAAATTAAATCAAATAATGTAATACAATTGATATGATTATTTTTCATGCAATTGAACAACTTCCCTTTTTTTTGTCATGTTAAAAATTATAGTGCAGCAACTACTTCTGGAGAAACCTAAGACTCATTCTGTGCCCCCAATTTACCAGACTTTGAAAAGGAACCTCAAGTACATGACTTCCTAGTACTCCTGAAATTGCAACACTGATCTACCGATGTTATACAGCTGTACTATATACAGCATTATATAGCCCTTATTTTGCTCTACTAATTAACCTGTGATTGCAAAGCAGTAGCTATTGTTGTTGTTGTTATTTTTAAAAAAAGACAAAGTAGGATAGCACTTCATATAACTTCTCCTTAACTTTTTCTTCCTTCTCCTTTTGCTGGTCCCAGAACATATTCTCTTACTGAACTTTGTCATTCTTGCTTTGTAGGTCCAAGAAATAGAAGGAATTAAAATTGTCACCTACTGCTCCCCACTGTATTTTGCTAATTCAGAAATATTCAGGGAGAAAGTTATAGCTAAGGTAAGAAATCTTGATCCAAATGAAACATACAGTATCCTCAGCTTTAATGTTTAACATTAAAACAAATTGGAAACAAAAGGCTGGATCATTTCTGCATGCACATACAAACACATATCTTTGAATCTTTTTTCACTTCGTAGGATAAGAGGGCTACTTGTAGAATTATCTTCCTGGGAGACAAGACTGACACTTCTTCTGATGTCTTTTTCATAACAAACAAATATAGTTTTAGTTTCCCTATGCCTTTTTACTCCTACAATGTGCCTGTTTATACACTGCTTCAAGTTTTGGTTTTAATATTTCAATATTGCTTTATTTTGTGTTTTTTTCTTTGCTTTTATTCATAGTCCACCCTAAAAATATTTTTACTGAAGGATGGCATTAAAATTCTTAAATATAATGTCCGCTTGCTAGAGTTTATTGCAAAGGAGAAGCATCCAGTGGACAAACATTCATGCTGTAAAATCCTGTCTTAATTTTCCCGTGCTTCCAGGGAGCCCTTCAGTGTGGTTTGTTATTCTAATACTGCATTCGATTGGTTTAGTATATGATATTTTTTATAATCTCAGAATATATGGTTTTAAAAACCATCTGGGGAAATGTTAAGAGAATTTCTGCTATTGGATGCTACCAAAAAAACTAGTTAATTAAGTGGAGGCCCTCTGCTTAATTTTCTATATCTTAAAGCAGGCGTGTCCAACCCACAGCCCATGGGCCGCACGTGGCCTTGAACAGCTAGTAATGCGGCCCCCAAAAATCGTAAACTTTAAACATTATTTTGCTATTTTTTTCGTGATTCAAGCGTGCAGTACTCGAACGCGGACTGGGTAGGTAGAAACAATAGAACACTGGGGAGGGGAGGGGGCAGTGCAGTGCTAACGCCACCTTGAGAACTCACTGACAATTGCAACCACTTTCATCAAACCAGACATTGATGCATTAGTTTCACAAAAACAAGGTCAAATATCCCACTAGTTTTAGGTTGCCCTCGTTTTTTCAATTTTATAATAAAAAATATTTAAAAATAAATGAAGTTATACATTAACTATATTATATAACCGCCCAGAGTCCCTCCGGTGGGAGGAGATGGGCGGTGACAAATCAAATAAATAAATAAATAAATAAATAAATAAATAAATAAATAAATAAATAAATAAATAAATTTTATGTGTGGCCCAAGACAATTCCTCTTCACTCAGTGTGACCCAGGGAAGCCAAAAGGTTGGACACCCATGTCTTAGAGTAAAAAATAATGACTATTTATTTATATGCCAGGTTCACATTCAAACATCCTAAAATCTCAGGTAGGAAGATAACTCAACTTACTACATTTTTCCCTAAACAGACTGGTGTAGATCCCATCAAAGTCTACTTGGCCAGAAAAAAGTATGTGAAAAATCAAGAAAAGGTGGCGGCAGTAGCACAGAAAACGAGCAAATTAAAATCTATCTTCAGAAAAGACAAGGTAACTAACCAATTATCCAGGTTATAAGGGAGGCTTCCTACAGCTGGGCAAAAATGGCATTTTTAAAAAATGCAGTATTTTACAGAAAGCAAAAGAAAGAATTTACACAAATATTTATCACACATAGAATATTCTGATCAAAGACCTGTGAAAGCATTTACTTCATTATATAAGCAATTGCTTTAAGACCTCCATCTGAAAAGCATGAATAATGTAATGTATCTTGAGTTGTGACTGTGACTTTTGTCTTCTGTGCTCTTATATCCAAAGGTGAACTATGTGAGTAAGAGGATATGCATGTAAATTGCAATATTAATTCAAGGGAAGTACTTACCTTACTTGGGGGGGGGGGTGGCTCAGCGGGTAAGACGCCAGGCTTGTCGATCGGAAGATCGCAAGTTCGGAGGTTCGAATCCCTAGCCCAGCGTGACGGAGTGAGCTCCCGCACTCGCCCCAGCTCTTGCCAACCTAGCAATTCGAAAGCATGCAAATGCAAGTAGATTAATAGATACCACTTCGGTGGGTAGGTAACAGCGTTCCGCGTGCGTCATGCCGGCCACATGACCATGGAAGCATCTTCGGACAACGCTGGCTCTTTGGCTAACAAATGGAGATGAGCACCGGCCCCTAGAGTCGGACATGACTGCACAAATGTGCAGGGGGAAACTTTACCTTTTTACTTACCTTACTTGCAGCAAATACAGAGAATCTTTAATTGAAAAAATAACCAAACAATGCATCAACAATACATTGAAAACATAACAAAAGACAGAAAGCAAACAGAAAGCAAAAACCATGCAGATGCAAATATCTTAAGACACACACACAAATCTGTAGGTAAATGTAAAAGTACATTTCTGTCTGTCTATCTATCCATGGGGAAAATGGGGAAAATGAACAAAAAAGTCACATTAGAATTAATGGTTGTGAATTTTTTCCAGTTTTCTCAAAGTTTCAGTTAAAATGAGCATTGCTACCAGATATAGTAAAATGTACTAATTTTACAACTCATTTAACACAATTTAGAAAGATTTTGAGTACTCTAATGCAAGGTGTCAGTCCATCTATTAATTACTCTTATATTCAGTTCTTGGTGATTTGCTATAATACTGTATATTGGAACAGAATTTTATACGATAGAATTCTGAATTAGCTCACCATTCAAACCCCCAATTTACTTCATTTAAATTTCTGGAACAGAATTTTATACGATAGAATTCTGAATTAGCTCACCATTCAAACCCCCAATTAACTTCCCTTACTTTTTAAAGACTTGCATTTGATATAATAAGTTCTAATATTATATAATACAATATTATACCTAATATGTTCTAGATGGGTAAGATCTTGTGACAATACGAAATTGTCACTTGTCTTATTTGAAAACAGGTTGAAACTTGTAGATCAATTCTTCTGTAAGATAGATTCAGCAATCTAATTTATCAAGTCCTCTATTTTTTCCAATTCTTAAATTGATTATATTTATCCACATGTCTGAAACATGGGTAATTAAGGAATAGAAAAAGAGGGAAAGGGTTAGGAAAATTTGAGAGTTTTGTAGCATCTTAGAGGCAAAGTAATTCTGGCATATGTTTTCATGGTTTAGAACCAAATCATCAGAACTGTGGAATGTGGTCCAAGTTCACGCACACACACTCCCTCTGTCACCTTGTCTCTTTCACACACACACACACTTACATATACACATACACAGAGTATATTTGAAAACCTGTTATCAAAAGACCATGAAACACAAAAGACAGAATCTGTGCAATTATCAATTCAAAGTTCAGATTATGGACATGATTCACAGTGACCATCTTTAACAGTAGTTAAAGTAGTAAATGTCAAATAGAGTCATCTTCCTAGCTTTGCTATCACCTATAATAGAAGAGAACCCTGAGTTTCATTTGTGAAACTTAGTGAAATTTCAGGATTACACTGAAATGTATATGTCTGTCTTTAAATATGTATATTTTACAGTGTAACCATATTCTAATTTAGCTAGAAGTCCTACAGCATTATATGGGGTTATTCAGTGGAAAAATACATAATAGGATTGCAGATTTAATGAACAAAATTAAAGTAAAATTTGATGCATAATCGTAGTTATTCAACAATTTGAAGGACAAGAATAAGAAGTATAGAGTTAATTGCTGCAAGTGAATCAGGAATGATTAGACTTAGTCAAACTGATTACACCACAAAGCATAGACTGTATGAAAAACTTGCAATGAATGAACATTTAATTTAGCTCCAATAAAACTGTAGGATGGATCAGAAATTTGATACAGTTGTGTTAGCTTGCAAAACTATACTGTAGATTAACATTAAAATGTGTTGCTGAGTGAAAATCCCTCTACTGGGTTTATTATTACCAAAATAATAGAATTCAATGCTTTCACTGACAATTCTGTGAAAACTATTGGGCTCTACTTGCATGTAATTATATTTTAGAATCTGAGCTGTTTATCAAAGTTAGAGAAAGAGAAATACAAGCAGCCAAACATTCACAATCATAGTTCTTGTCTCTGTACCATATTCAGTTCAACTTCTTTCTACTTGGCCCTTTCTGTTTCAGAAAGTCACAATTCATGAAAAGCTTTGGAGAAAACTTTCAAGGGAAGAGGGAAGTCATTTTCTGCTGTCTTTTTTTCCACCATGTTATAGATCCAAGCCAATATTTAACTATATGAACCTTTTTTGTTTGATAAAGTCCTGTATCAAAAAAAAGTATTTCATGGACTCGTTTCATTTTTAATTGCTTTATGACATTTTCCATATTTGGATAACTGCATCAGATTCCAACAATGATAGAAAATGGTATATTTGTGCACCTAGGTCAGATTTGTAAAACAACTATTTTTCTTTGCCACAGACTGTCTCTCTGCAAGAACTCCAGAAGGATTTTGAAAGCACTTCTCCAACAGATACCAATAACAACCAGACAGCTGCCAATGGCAACAGCATCTCCTACATTGTCTTCAACCCATCTGCCAACCCTATATGTCCAAATATCTCATGTGAACAGGGAAGCACAGCTGATCATCGGAACAGCACCTGCAGCATTATTCCAGCCTCCAGTATTGATCCTATGATCATAGCACCCCCATTTGTTAACTTCCACACAATTATTCTTGATATGAGTGGAGTTTGCTTTGTGGATCTGATGGGTACAAAAGCTTTGGGAAAGGTGTGTTGTTCTCTTGGAGCCTGCCTTGTTCACTGAAGCTGCTGTCTTTAAAATGTCCCATTTAAACAGGGTTAATAAGGAGTAAAGTTTGGCACACGTAGCATTGCATTGCTGGCTGCAGCTTGGAAAGGCTGACAATTAAATAGTCAGATTGAGATGTTGAATCTGTAGAACACATGTGAGAAGCCAAGAGGTGATTTATGAAACCAGAGGAACAGTCAATAGTTCAAAATGTATCAGAAGGAGACTGCTATGATAGCCAGAGGACAAACGAGACTAGCATGCAAACAAAATATCATTGGTACAAAGAGTCAGTAGTAAAAAAGAAAGGTTGGGACAGACCTTACAATCACATGCAACTGGAGGCAGTTTTGCACATAGTTTAGCAACAGCACAGTTAGATGCAAGACTGATGGAGCACATAAATAAAGAATCCACGCTAATCATGCACAGTATATTAAGCAGCTCACATATTTCTTTAGAGACCAGTTGACAAATACAATAAGCCAGAGCTGAAGAGCCTAAGGCCTTCCAGGTGTTGCTGAAATACAGTTCCAAAAAAACCCAAGTAGATGGTCAACAGTGAGGAAAGCTGAGAAACATAATTCAACTACATCTGGAGTGGCACAGGTTCCCCAGCCCTGAATTAAGGTATAAGACCACTTTAGAGGTAAATGAATCAGGGTACACCCACTGGATTAGAAGCTGGTGACAAACCACTGGCAAGCTTAGCTGCTCAGAGTTGGTTCTGACTGGAGCAGCCTATAACCTGATATCTGAATGCAGGATTCTGGTTTCATGGAGGAAGCCAGTGGGCAAAGGCATTAACAAATAAGATCAGATCAAATCAAATCTTTCTTATGGTCATAGACCAGCATAAGCATTAAGAAATCATGTGTTCTTGTTTCTCTGGAGTCGATAAAACCAGAATCTCATGTTCAGGTATCACACTAAGCTTCTCAGTGATTTGGTGAATAAATTTGCTAGCTGTACTCCCTCGTAGAGGAGCGTGGTGGCTCAGCGGGTAAGACGCCAGGCTTGTCGATCGGAAGATGGCAAGTTCGGAGGTTTGAATCCCTAGCCCTGCATGCGGAGTGAGCTCCTGCACTAGCTCCAGCTCTTGCCAACCTAGCAATTCGAAAGCATGCAAATGCAAATAGATGAATAGGTACCACTTTGGTGGGAAGGTAACAGTGTTCCGCATGCATCATGCCAGCCACATGACCGCGGAAGCGTCTTTGGACAACGCTGGCTCTTCGGCTAACAAACGGAGATGAGCACAGCCCCTAGAGTCAGACACGACTGCACAAATGTCCGGGGGGAACCTTTACCTTTACTCCCTCGTGGATATAGCAACAGTAGATGTGGGAAAATATTTTTGTTGCTAAGCCAATTTTATGGCTTAGCATGATCTGTGAACACAGTTTTCAGAAGAGATATGAGTTTTTATATTGTTTAAACATTCTGACTTAGTATGTAGCAAGCCACAAAATAAGGAGATGCAGATTGTGGCTTCAATTTTATATACCAAATGCAATGTTATATTCATTTTCAAAGATACACTGTTTCAATAAAAGTGAGCCTTATCATTTCCATTATTGTTCTAATAATTTGAGTTTAGACCATTCATTGCATCACTAGCAACTGGGCACTTTAGAAAATTTAGGGCTGTGTAGTCTTGGCTTTTTGGAAAATAATGATCTTAATATATTATGTCTAATATCTGCATCAGAAATGAATGTTTGTAAATGTGAAATCAGTCCATCACCACTCTCATTTTTGTCTCCTTGTGTAGCTATGTACCAACTATCAAAGGATTGGGATTAAGGTCTTTCTTGCAAATATATCTGGTAAGAATTTTATTCTTAATTATTTATTTATTTAAAACTTGACACTTTTCGGGCTGAAAAATGTCCAGTATGGCTTACAGATCAATAAAGAGTCCATGCCTTCAGAGATTTAATATAGGAAGAAAAATAAAACAATGGAAAGAGGTGGGGGGAAGTAGGAAAATATGGATACTTAATATTTTAAGAACCTTAATGACATAGCTGATGGAACAAGCTGTTTGGTTACTGTTGGTAAAGAGACAATCCCATATACCTAACTTCATTTGACTTCCATTTTTTAAATCTTTGACAAGAGGCAGAACCACTGCTATAGATTGACACATGTATATAGTGTAGTGTATATAGTGTATACACTATAGTGTAGCCCAGGGATTGGAAAATCACAGTTCCAGCAATAGTTTCATTTTGCTATCTCCCGTTTTTTAGAATTTAAAAAAATGAAGTACAAAACTGATAAAATTACATTGCCTCAAAGGCCTTTTTTTAAGAGAAAAAAAAAACTTTGAATAGACCTTTAGTGGTATAGGGCAAGGACAAAGTTTACAGTAATACTTGCTCCTGTAAAGAGCAGAAATGAAATCAAATTACTTGAGATAGCCTTCCAGTAACGTGCATGCACAAACATATGAGTTGTGTGGGTTAGTTTTAAAATGCAAAATAGCTTAAAAGCTTAAACTCAACCATAGGTAAAAGATCAGGCCAATTGGCAGTTTGCATAGCATGAGGCCACCAAAAAACATTTGGAGAGGGACAGTTTTAAATTCTCCAAAATGCCCAACTGGCCATCTGTCATGGCAGAGCTGAAATTAATCTTCTTTCAAAGAAGGAAGTTATATAGCCAGTCATTTGTGGTACAGGTTTTCCCTGTTCACTGAAAAATCTTCTGCTATGTAAAATCAGCTTTATCTGAGTATATTGCTCAACAAGCCCATTATCCAGCTAGGGGCAGTGCAGTTCTTTCAGTCTTCCTGTTCAATCTATCGAACTTTGAGCTTCAGAATGAAGCAGCAGTTGCATTCAAACTTCATTTTCTTAAAAGATTTGGGAAATCCTTCTCCAACAGCAGTTCTAGTGAAAAAATATAATCTGCTGTCAAGTAATTTTAACTTTGTCTCTTTCATTAGCTCAAGTGTATGATGATATTCGCACTGGAGGAGTCTTTGAAGAAGGAGGTCTTGAGCCTTGTCACCTCTTTGTGACCATCCATGATGCTGTTTTGTTTGCAACAATGAACAGCAGCAGAGCTACTTGTCATTCTGTCCTAGAACAGGTATAAATGATTCACTACCTTTTAACTTGTATTACAGGTAGTTCTCACTTAACAAACACAATTGGGCCGGCATTTTGGTTGCTAAGCAAAGCAGTCATTAAGCGAATCACTGCAGGTGTTAAGCAAACCACATGGTTAAGCGAATCACGCGGTTCCACATTGATTTTGCTTGCCAGAAGCCGGCCAGGAAAGTAGAAAATGACGATCATATGACCACAGGACGTTGTGATGGTCATAAATGTGAACCGGTTCCCAAGCGCCCAAATTGTGATCATGTGACTGCAGGAATGCTGCAACGGTCATAAGTGTGAGGACGGGTCGTAAGTCATTTTTTTCAGCACCATCGTAAGTCCGAACCATCACTAAACAAATGGTTGTTAAGTGAGGACTACCTGTACTACCATTTATTCTTAGCTATGTACGCACATACATACTTCCATATTTTTCCACAGTACTGCCATGTGAGTTTAGATTTTGTATCTTAAGACAGAATTATAGGACTAGAATAATATTTTAGGAAACTCAGCCTACATATATATGAAAGAAACTCAGCCTACATGATATATATGAATATTTGTGGCTAAACACAGATGTATACATTCACTTTTTAAAACTTCTAATGATTTCCACTCTTTGTTTATCCTTTAACAAATTGTTGTTCGGTGTTAGAGAAATCTGATTATTTTTCTAAATCATCCTGTTATATTAAACTTTGAAAAACATAGAACTTGTATTCTAGGACTTGTCTTTAGTGAGATGTCTAATAATTGGGTTTGAGTACATTAGTAGAAGATGATGTGTCAACTATGAAGTTCATCTATATCTTTCCAGCTCTATTCCTTAAGCAAATGTGTTTAAAGTATCTCCTGACAACTGTTCTTATACAACCCAGAAAGTTTTAATGGTATTTGAAGTGCAAAGATATTGCCAGAGCTGATTAAAATATCACAGCACCTTAAAATAATATTTATATTCTATCTATCTATCTATCTATCTATCTATCTATCTATCTATCTATCATCTATCTATCTATCTATCTATCTGATTTATATGACCGCCCATCTCCCCCAACGGGGAACTCTGGGCGGTTCACAATAAAATAGATTAAAATAAAATACAAAATATAAAAACATCAATAATATAATAAATAGTTATAAAATCCAGATGGAGATGGCATTGATAACAGAAGGACATGATAGAATTAGGAGATTAACCACCCCCATGAGGAACTATCGTTTCCTCCTTCCCATGCCAGGCGGCAGAACCAGGTCTTCAGTTCTTTCCTAAAGGTCGGGAGGGAGGGGATCTGTCTCAACTCTGGGGGCAAGGTGTTCCATAATGTAGGTGCCACCACAGAGAAGGCCCGTCTCCTAGACCCCATCAGATGACACTCCCTGATTGATGGGGTTCGTAGCAGGCCCTCTCTGAATGATCGGGTGGAGTGGGTCGATAATATGGGGATAAGACGGTCCGTCAGGTATTCTGGCCCCATGCCATGTAGGGCTTTAAAGGTGATAACCAACACCTTGAATTGTACCCGGAAGCAAACCGGCACCCAATGCAGCTCGCGGAGCAATGGTGTTATATGTGCAGATCTTGGTGCACCCAAAATTGCTCGCGCGGCCGCATTCTGCACCAGCTGTAGCTTCCGGATAGTCTTCAAGGGTAGCCCCATGTAGAGCACATTGCAATAATGTACATGGGAGATGACGAGAGTATGAGTGACTGTTTGGAGGGCGTCACGATCCAGGAATGGGCGCAACTGGTGCACCAGCCGAAGCTGTGCAAAAGCCCTCCTAGCTACGACTGCCACCTGCTCTTTGAGCAGGAGTCGTGAGTCTAGAAGGACCCCCAAGTTGCGCACCGGTTCTGAATGGGGTAGTGCTACCCCATCGAGAACCAAAGATGATAATTTCCCAGAAGATGCTAAGCCATCAATCCACAGCCACTTGGTCTTGCCAGGGTTCAACTGAAGCCTGTTGTTCCCCATCCAGGGCCTCACAGCCCCCAGGCACTGGGAGAGGGTGGTCACTGCATCACTTACTTCACCTGGGATGGAGATATACAATTGAGTATCATCAGCATACTGATGATACCTCATCCCATGGTGTCGGATGACCTCGCCCAGCGGTTTCATGTAGATTTTGAATAGGAGAGGAGAGAGAACCGAGCCCTGCAGCACCCCACAAAGGAGCGGTCGTGGGCTGGATCTCTCCTCCCCTATCAACACCGACTGGGAACGGCCCCGGAGGAAGGAGGTGAACCAGCGTAAAACTACGCCGCCCACCCCCAACTCCCTAAGCCACCCCAAAAGGATACCATGGTCGATGGTATCGAAAGCCGCTGAGAGATCCAAGAAAGCCAGGATGGATGCACTACCCCCATCCCGCTCCCGCCAGAGATCATCCGTAAGCGCGACCAATGCAGTCTCCGTCCCATATCCCGGCCTGAAACCTGACTGGAAAGGGTCTAGATAATCCGTTTCATCCAGGGTCCTCTGAAGTTGCAATGCCACACTTTCTCAACCACCTTTCCCAAAAAGGGAAGGTGGGAGACTGGACAAAAATTGTCCAAAATGGTTGGGTCCAGGGATGGCTTCTTGAGGAGGGGGTACACCAATGCCTCCTTGAAGGCAGTTGGAAACACCCCCTCCGACAAGGATGTATTAATCATTGCCTGGACCCATCCACATGTCACCTCCCTGGCCGACTTTACCAGCCAGGAACGGCAGGGATCTAAATAGCATGTGGTGGAATTAACAATTCGGAGGATCCTGTCCACTTCCTTAGGTCCAACAGGATCAAATCGTTCCCAGATAATAGGGCAAGACCACTCTCCCGGCATCTCCCCAGACTGCATTTCACGCATGGAGTCCAACTTAGACCGAATCCGAGCGATTTTATCCTGCAGATGCTCGTAAAATTCTTCCGCACGGCCCTGCAGGTGGGTGGTCAACTCCACCCTACCCAAGAGAGATCGCGTAATCTTGAACAGGGCCGTCGGACGGCATTCTGCGGATGCAATAAGAGTGGAGAAATATTCACGTTTCGCCGCTCTTACCGCCACAAGGTAGGCCTTAATAGCAGCTCTAGATTGTGTTCGGTCCGATTCCGCCTTTGTCTTTCTCCAGCGGCGCTCTAGACGTCTCTTCACCCTCTTCAAGACCCTCAGCTCCTCCATATACCATGGGGAGTGACGGGTCAAATGGGGCTGGAGAGGTCGCATCGGCGCGGTCCTGTCCAAGGCTCCGGCCGCCTCCCTATTCCAGGTTGCGGCCAGTGCCTCCGCTGGACCGTGCAGCAGATCATCGGGTATTACCCCCAGCTCCCTCTGAAACCTCATTGGGTCCATAAGTCGCCGGGGGCGGACCAATCGAATAGGTCCTGCCTCCCTGCGGAGTGGGGCGGCATAAGAGAATCCTAGGGATATCAGGGCGTGATCTGACCATGACAACGGGGATAGATCTAACTTTCCCCTCAGGTCACTTTGCCATTGCTCTGACAAGAAAACCAAATCCGGAGTGAGTCCACTGTCTTGAGTCGGGTCCCGAATAATCTGGGACAGATCCATGGCTGCCATGGTAGCCATGAACTCCCAAGCCGCTTCCGAGGCCCGCCCCAGGGACGGCAAGTTAAAATCCCCCAGGACCATCAGCCTGGGGAATTCCACCACCAACCCCGAGACGGCCTCGAGCAGCTCAGGCAGGGAGGTTGCTACACAGCAGGGAGGCTGGTACATTAGCAACCCTATGCTATTGCTGAGATATGAAAGCTGGTTCACACCAAGTACTGTATATTTATTGCAACTCCAAACTATGATACCCATACAATAATTATTTTGTAATTTGCTAAACATATGTCTTACATGGCTGAAACATTAGCAGTGGCTGCTGAAAAACTCTGTAAAACATTTATATTATTGCTGAAACTCAGGTTAATCATCATACATAAATGTACTGTATATTGATTCATCAACTTACTGAAGTTTTATGTTAATACTTGAATCCTCTAGAATCCTGTGCTGATATTTGACTTTAAAAAAAGACCATGAAGCTTTATTATCATACTTTAATCTTGTAAACAATAACCAGTCATTTGTTTCCACTCAGAGGTCAAATCAGATCGAAGTCTCTGTCTCGGATGAATCTCTGGAAGATAGCAGTGCTGAATTCCAAAATTTGGAAGAGGTGAGTTAAAAGAACAAAATAGTACTGAATGAAAAGCCTGTCACTCTTCTGTAAGATGTGCTGTCTATGGTCCCTCATGCTCCAGTCACCTCATGTTTGAACTGCTGCAATTTGCTGCACCTGGCCTGTTCCTGAAGACCACTCAGAAGCTTCAGCTGGTACAGAATGCAGCCACCTGCCTGTTGCAGGAGCTGCATTGGTTATAAATTTGCTTCCAAGTGCAATTCAAGGTGTTGATGATTACCTATCTGCCTTGCATGGCTTGAGAAAGGGATAACTCCAAGACCTCTGTTCTGACTCATAACTGCCCACCCCAGTGGTGCTCACCCTAAGGGAAATAGATGGAGTGGGACTCTAAACAGAAGGGTCCCCTGCTGTGGCTTCCTCCATCTGGACCAGCTTGCCTCCCCAAGTCAGGATGGCTCCCTCCCTATTAATATTTAGGACAGCAATTAAAACACTGGTCTTCCCACAAGCCTTCCAGGAATAAATGTTATCATGCTGTGGTTGAATTCACTGGTGGATATATTGAAATGTTTATTATTGTATTTCTGTGTTCAGGATTATATTGCTTTATAATGGATTACTTTTGTATTGTACTGTAGTGTAAACTGCCCCGAGTTTGTAAATTGAGGCAGCATACAACTCTTGAGTAAATAGATAGATGCATACATAATAAAATCTAATAAGGAATAAGGAATTCATAATGGTTGAATTCAGACAGAATTAATCAACATCAGTTTCTCTAAAATCAATAGGACAAATTAGTCGTGATTAAATTAAATCCCATATTTTCATTACAACTAAAGTGTACCTGATACAGGCTGTATTCCAAACACATTTCTCATGCAGTTTTGTGACACATTATTAGTAATGCTGGCATCAGTTTATATTGCAAATCTCCCTTTTTTTCTAGGAAATGTTTGGAAGCATATTTCATTCGGAAACACAAACAGCGCTGTGAGCAACTCAGGAACATTCCTGTGATGGCAAATTATTTGTCCATGATGTTTCTTTATGAAGGTTCCTGTGCTTGAATGGCAAGGAAAATGGCCTTTTTGGGAAGGGACCATGGGTGCTTCTACAGCACTGAGGACAGAATGTCTCTCGGACCTGGTATTCTCTTCTATAATTCCTCTCGGATTATGAACCTCAGAGCAACTGACTTTTGAAACAGTTGGCATGGAAGGAAAGAACTCAGGGAATATATTTCATCCATCTAGAAGAAACAGAAGAGTAGCTTGAATATCTTCTAGTTCATATTTCTCTCTTCATACAGCCTTTATTTATGGAGCCATAAGTATGCATGTAGCAGACATGCATATCGAAGAATTCCCCAGCATCAGAGTTGTTCTTCTGAGGGAAAACAAAAGAAAATATGGAGAATGTTTGATTGCCAGATATAATGCTCATGAAATGCAGCAGTTTCAGTTCACAAGCGGGTGATTGTTTCCAACATCTGCATTTATTGCATACTCTTCACAGAAAAGTTAAACACAGCCACAATGATGCCTAGTTTTCCTCTAATTTTGTTCATTGCAACCTACTGCTATATCCCTTATTATTGGGGCCTAAATGCACCAGCTCATTTTTCAAAACAAGGGCTGTATTTATTGTAGTACTGAGCATCATCCAACATGCATTATTGCCTAGAAGCAGTACTGCCTTTTTCATTATAAACCACACCCTCTCTCTGCTCTTTTTTCTCTTTTTAAGAATGTGTTTATGTTTAGAGGATGAAAATAATAGTTTTTCATAGGACGTATGAACATAGAGCATTTCCACAGTTCTTTGAATTTTTAAAAAATGAAGCTTATTTGACATAGGTTTAATTAAGCAAAACCAAAGAGAATATTTTAATTTATTCTAATGACATTTTGACTATACTTGTGTTTAGAAATCTCAAGGTAATTCTACACTATTCTTGGTATTGTAGCCTTCTGTTCTTAATAACTAAGCAAAAAAATTCAGCTTAGGTTCATTTTGAAAAATAAAATTTCTGTAAGAAACAATTTTTCTTCAACCTGATTACCAGTCCTATGTATTCTGTTCAGAAAAAGATACAGAAAAAGTGTAAAGCTGTCCATCACATTTGAAGGAGGCATTTCCCAAAGTGCAAAACATATTTTGAGTGCTTTGCACCGGGGGCATGCGGGGAGGCTTCAAAAAAGTCAGGATGGTGGCCACAATGACACAATCAAAGTCCAGCCTTTTTTTACATACATTACATGAATGAAGCACATTGAAAAGAGGCAGGGTTTCAACTGCATAGTCATAGCTGCCATCTTGACTTTTGTGACCCCCCGCAAATGCCCCTGCTTTGCACAGCCTTAATAAGTCATACACTCCTAAGTACAATATTAAAATCATTTAGGTTATAACCTACTTAGTGCTCAGGCTTTGCCTTGTGTGCAGTTTTGACTAAAGGACTCTTAAATGAGTCACAGGACTAAGTTCAAGAGCAGCAGTTTATTATCTGATTCCTCTCAAGCGGTTTAAAACTATTCAAACATTCCCAAGCGTTTTCTATAATTTGTCACAATGAAGAGAATCTACCTCTCAGGCAGACTTGCCTAACTAGTTAATCTAGGCAAAGATGGTTTTTAAATTGTATTTTGTAAATGCAAAGTAATTTTATATAAAAATGTGAATGATGCAAATGACTATTGATGTTGGATAGTTTTTTGTTGTGACTCTTTCTTCCACCCCCAAGCGTTGACTCTGTAAAGCGTGGGAAATAAAGGGCATATGCCTGATATGGCCAGCATAAGCCAAAGGATATTTCTTAAAAAGCTGCTTAATGTACCAGTCAAAGTTTAAGTTCTGTGAAAAAGTTGATCTCCAAAAATGTTACTGGGAAAAAGCATCCAGTGTTTTCTGAAGTCAATGAAAAGTAAAATCTAGAAAATTAGAGGCAACAAAAATAAAGATTGACTTTCCAAAATGTTACATGCATTGAATAGTGAAAAATTAACTAGACTTTGAAAGTGTGTCTAATGTAGCTGAAGGCGTATTTTTAAAATATCTGATCTCAAAGTTGATGCTGAGTGTATATAAACAGTAAACTCTCCTTCAGTCCAAGCTGGATTCCTGGTGATTTCATGGACAGTACCTGCGTCTCTATTTGGCAAAAGTACGGCAGTGGTTTCCCAGTTTGGCTGCAGCACTGGCCTTTTCTTGTGCTTGTGGTATTCCACCAAGTACTAACCAGGTCGGTCACTATAGCTCGAGTCCAGACAAGGTAGACTAGCAGCTCCTCCGTGCTGCAACTGCTAGAACTACATGAAAGAATAATTGGCAGGGTGTTTGCATGTCCGTTGTAGGCGCTGCTCTCTTCAGCCCAATTCTTTGAGAGAAAGGCGGGGCATTCTCAGGCCATTAGAAACAGTTATTATCCCCTTAGTCATGCATGGGCCATTCCTAAATGCCATCAATGGGGTGAATTGAGACTCCTCCCCCCCCGCGAACTCCGAGGCACTTCTGTGCAAACGCTCCCAGACAAGGCCTACCAAACCAAGTTTCCCACAGCGGTGATAAATAAACAGCTCCGTCAATGATTGGCTAGAAGCCGCGCCTGCCTGTCAAAGTTCCCAAAGCGGCTGGCCCAGGACGCAGTAAAATGGCGACCTTCCGTGCCCGGCTGCGAGGGGTCTTGTGCGGGGTTGGCTTGGGACTGTGCGGGGTAGCGCTGGTTCTGCTGGTCGCGATCCTCCTCCGAGCCTATAGGACACGACCTTCCGGCCCGGTAATAAGGCTGTGGGAAGAACAGCAGCAGGAGCGGCAGCGGCGCGTGGAAGCTGCCTTTAGTCCCCGCGAGCTGCAGGAGCTTAAGGAGGTGCTCCAAGGTAAAAAGAAAAAAAGGCAAAGATGGAATCAGGCATAAAAGCAGTCATTTCTTCAAAGTAAATATTTCTGTCTCGGTTTTTAATAGAGAGTCAGTGCTGGTGGCTTGAGAGAGGAAAATTATAGTCTTGTCTGCAGTTGGCGACTTGACCCTTTTGCTACTGTCAGACTAAATTAGTGTTTTCCTCTGTTCCTGGCTTAAATGGTTTGCTGCAGTATGTGGACCTCCTGTCCTGGAGCAGTTGCTTGTGACAGAATGTCTGCGGCTGCTGCTGCTGCTGCTGCCGCTATTGCAACTCCTGCTTTACCAATACCTTTTCATAATCAGTTTGCATAAAGTGACTCAATTATTCTGCCCGGAATAACTGGCGACACACTTTTGTGTCGCGACACACAGTTTGGAAAGCTCTGCATTAGAGGCTTGGAGGCGTTGAATAAGGTCACTCTTGGTGTTCTTGTCTCCAGGTTGCCCTTGTATACAGTTCTGTCTACATACTACCTACAGTATGGGAATTCAGTTTGTAGACACAAATACAGTATATCAGAAAAGACACTGATTATTATTATTATTATTATTATTATTATTATTACTATTACTTATTTATTAGATAGATAGATAGATAGATAGATAGATAGATAGATAGATAGATAGATAGATAGATAGATTTATATTCACTGCTCCATCTCCCCCTAGAGGGACTCTGGGCAGTTTACAAAAATCAAACATTTAAAATCAAACAATTAAAATAACATATAATATAATACAGTCATAATTAAAATAAATATAAAATCCAAGAGGCGATGGGCTTGTATTTAAAAGGGCTCTATGGCACCAGCCATCCCCAAGAGGAACTGTTCCCCCTATATCCTGCCTTTATTATTTTTATTATTTTTATAAATAACTCAAGGCGGTGAACATACCTAATACTCCTCCCTCCTCCTCTTTTCCCCACAACAACAACCCTCTGAGGTGAGTTGGGCTGAGAGAGAGTGACTGGCCCAAGGTCACCCAGCCGGCTTTCAGGCCTAAGGCGGGACTAGAACCCTCAGTCTCCTGGTTTCTAGCCCGTTGCCTTAACCACTAGACCAAATCTATTCTAAAATGCAGGCTTTGCACTCGGCAGGACTTGGGGAAGCTCTGCTGGAGGGATTCACTTCCCCTCTTCCTTCCTGCCTCATGTTAGGTGGGGTGGGAAAGCTGCTTCCCCAAGCAGCAGCGGGTGCTGTCCTGTCCCTAAGTAATGCTTAGTCTGGTCCCTTTTGTAAGGGAGTTGAGCTGTCCTTTGATCTTTTGCCCGAAAAGGTGATACTGTAGTCACTTATGCCGTTAACACCTTGCAGATGCTAATGTAATGCTCTCTATTTAGGTTGCTGACATTGTGATGAAACAGGTGCCATGACATCACAATGTACCTCCCTCCACATCAGGATGCAACTACATGAGAGCATGTTTGCACAGTGCCTTTACCGCATGCGTGCCATCATTTTGCCATGGCTAGGGCTAGCTGCAGTCCACTATAACTGCCACATACTTGGAAACAACTGTTGATACAAAATGCAGTGTCCTATTTGCTAACTGGCCAGATCCAGTTTAGCAGAGTGACACCTATTTTGCAGGAACTGCATTAATTTCCAGCAAGTTTCCAGATACAATTCAAAATGCTGGTCACTACCTATGAAGCCTTCTGTGGCTTGGATCCCCAATTTCCGTGGGACCATCATTTGCTCCACATTGAATCTTCCTGCTTGATTTCCATCTTCCCATGAGATTTCCATGACTGCCCCAACCCTATGGAATAATTTTCCCCCAAATCTAGGAAGGCCCCTAGATTTCAGAAGCTGGTGAAAACCCTTCTTTTCTCTCAGGCCTTTGGAGAGAAGGGCAGTAAGAGGGTGGCTGTTACTTGCGGAGCAGTCTCTGACAACTACTGTATGCTTTATACTGGTGTGTTTTGCTATGCTCTGTGGATTTTTAAAGTATTTTAAAATCATTTTGCACTTGGGGTTTTTTAATGCATTTTTTATTTATTATTTTATTGCAAGCCATTCAGAGTCCATGATTGGGGTAAATACTGTCAAATACATGAATGGCAACAAACTGGATTCTCATCCCTCATGAAGTGCAGGCAGAATCTCTCTGTAGGATTTGTGCACAGAAAACTTTGTGCATTTCTGGAATGTGCCCCCATCTAAATGTACAAAGCTGTACATGGCAGTTGTTCACTGTGATCACAAAAGTCCTGCAAATGTCCTCTTGTAATTGACACTAGGGTTAGTCAACCCATTGATAATGATAATTCCTTATATAATTGGATCTTTAAAGCGTTTTAATGGGTGCAGTAGTTCATCTGTTTGTGTTATTCTTCTGAAATATTGCCTGAGCATTTTAAAAAACTCTTTATGTTTTACATAAGGTGCTGTCAGAATACAAACAGTTTCCTTCTCACCAGATGATCAGAATATTACAGCCCTGGCAGAATTTGAGCTATATATTCATAAAGGTATTTAAATTTAAATTCTTGCTTTTATTAGTGACAATGCTACTTGTCACTAATAATTATTGTATTGCTTTTTTTTTCTTGATAGAACTGAAGTACCAAACAGAAAAAAATATGGTTCATTATTTAATAAAATGCAATTGATAAAAATGGGGTTAGTTATAGTTATAGTTGGTTATAGTTGGTTATAGTTGGTTAATCAGCTGAAGAAAATATGGATTTTTCAAAAATGAATATGTATGTATGTATTTTTACAATAATTTAATATTGTTTCTTAGTTGGACTTAATATTCTGGGATAAATTGCACAGAAGATCCACAGAAAGGGAAAATATGTATTTCGCATGGAGAATACTCCCAGTTTAATATCAATGTTAGTGGGAAAAATGAGATCCCTTCCTATCAGTGGCTAGGTACAGACATTGTACTAAGTCATGACCAGCTTTAACTATGCTTTGTTGAACACACAATGCTAAGCCACAAGCTATGGATTCTAACTCAATACTTGATCTGTACATCACATAAAGAATAAAATTTTAAGCCAAACAAATCATGCAACACCTAAGTGTGATGCATGAACAAGACAGTGTAGGCAGCACTGAAATGATGGATTGTATGACTCTAGAAAAGGCAATTTCCTGTGTCCTTAAAAGTTATAGGATACCATTTTAAAAAAAATTACTTTCAGATCTACCTGAAGAAGTTTTGAGATGGAAATGTCAATACAGATATGTACCTGTAGCTTTAAACCAGAGCTTTCCAAACTTTTCATGTTGGTGACACACTATTTAGACATGCATCATTTCACGACACACTCTTACAGCAGGGCATCATTTCGTGACACAGCCTTACAGCAGGGCACAAGGCAGGCAGTAGGACCTGCGCGGAATCACAGCAGGTTTGGAGGCACAAGGCAGGCACTAGGACCTACGTGGAATCCTGGCAGGGCAGGTTGGGGGCAGCAAGGCACAAGTCAGGCATTAGGACCTGTGCAGAATCCTGGCACGGCAGGTTTGGAGGCAGCAAGGCACAAGGCAGGCACTAGGACCTGCACAGAATCCTGGCAGGGCAGGTTGGGGGCAGCAAGGCACAAGGCAGGCACTAGGACCTGCACAGAATCCTAGCAGGGCAGGTTGGGGGCAGCAAGGCACAAGGCAGGCACTAGGACCTGCGCGGAATCCTGGCAGGGCTCAGAGGCAGCAGCAACCGTGACACACCCAGACACTGCAGCCGACACACTAACATGTCCCGACACACAGTTTGGAAAGCTCTGCTTTAAACATTCTTAGAAAAGAAAAAAAAGCCATCTATCACTTAGAAATTAAGTCCCATTTAGTTCAATACAGCTTGTCCCTTGCAAGCTAAAACTCATGGGGTGAACCAGAAAGTGCAAGGTTCTAAAATCAATTCAACTAAAAGAATTAATAAGGTGGCTTTAAATAAGCCACTTTCTTTCAGGCATGGAGAAACAACATGGCATCAAATCTGCTTAGGAAATAAATTTGGTTCCCTGTTGTTTAATCAGTGATATTGTTAGGTCAGAGCTTTCCAAACTTTTCATGTTGGTGACACACGTTTTAGACATGCATCATTTCGCGACACACTCTTACAGCAGGGCATCATTTCGCGACACACTCTTACAGCAGGGCAAAAGGCAGGCACTAGGACCTGCGCAGAATCACAGGAGGTTTGGAGGCAGCCAGGCACAAGGCAGGCAGTAGGACCTGCGCGGAATCACAGCAGGTTTGGAGACAGCAGGGCACAAGTCAGGCACTAGGACCTGCGTGGAATCCTGGCAGGGCTCGGAGGCAGCAGCAGCTGTGACACACCCAGACACTGCAGCCGACACACTAATGTGTCACGACACACAGTTTGGAAAGCTCTGTGTTAGGTGCTTTCCTTTGCACCAGATTCCCATTTCCTCCTGTTGTGATGGCAAAGTGTTGTGCAAACTTCCAACTGCAACACAAGGATGATACTTTAGGTTTACTTTAGATTATTGCAATTAATGAGATAAAGTATGAGTAGACCTTTGAGCACCCAATGGTTGCTATATATATTCAGAGTAAGATAATAAATACTGATGCAGGAATGATGTAACTAGAAGAATTATTGAATTGCAAATTTTGTGACCAGTCCTATTCTGGTGACATAGGGAATATTGCTGAGTTTGTTAAGAAAAGACTGGGGTATACTTGTTTTTTCCAGTGGATAAAAGAAGGGAAAGGAAGAGTAATTTCAGAGTGTTCATTCTTATTTATATTATTTGCTTTAAAATCTGTTCATTCCCAGACAGAAAGACAAAGAGTAAATTATTCCTTTCTTCCATACTTCAGTTAACCATTTTCTCAAATAGATCAGCCATTATTCTTTTACACGTGCCATTCATTAAAATCTTGGCTTCTTTATCCAACACATACAGTAATCTCAAAATTAAATCCAGTCCTGGCTAACTTTGTTCAATTCTCTTTCCTGAAGCTTTTCCTGCAGTGTTTTCTACCTCATTCATTCAACATGAAATTATTGGAGATTACAGCCACCTATTCACTGTCCAGGGATCTAACCCTCAATTACAGCCCTACATGCTGATTGCGCATATAGATGTAGTCCCAGCTTCCCCTGATGGATGGGATGTCAGTGATCCTTTTTCTGCTGAGGAACATGATGGATTTATATATGGAAGAGGAACACTAGATAATAAAAACTCAGCTATGGTATATAAATTTATCTCCTTTTGGTGGGATGCAGAAATACTATGCGTTGCAGGTGTCTATGAAATTGTATGTACCATATTAATGATAAGTCATGGCTTTCATTTCACAATGTGGGAAGATGCAGTTAGTTTTCCTTCTGTATGCTGCAATTTTTAAAAGCATCTTATTATAATTATAAATGCATCTTTATAATTGCATTTGGCTGAGATTCAAACAGACTTCCTAGATACACGTTCTGCTTCAGCATCAGTTGTGATTGCTCCTCCTGGAAAACTGAAACTGAGGAGGTGGAAATTACAGTGGCTTTTCCTGCTTTCACCGAACAAATGACTCTATGTTTTTCCAGAATAAATTAAATTGATGTTTGTAATGGGAATACAGGTCACACTTGTATCTTGAGAGGAAAAAGTGGTTGGCGACCACAAGATAAAATGGAAAAGTAGTGAAAGGGGGTCAAAGGATGTGCCCCCGCCTCTTTTTTTTGTTTGGGGTTCTGTGGCAAAATTAAGCCAATTGGAGGTTAAAGGCACTGAATTCTTTCATTTCTCCATGAAAATTAGTGGCAAATTGTGCCTCCAGTTGAATAGTGTGATCTTAGTGGGCTTGGAGGAGTGCAAAAGTGGAGCTGGAGGGACATGTGGGCTGCAAGTTTCCTACCTCTGCCCTAATCAGTCTTGCTCAGTTGTCTGTACAACATTCTGGCTGACCACAGTGACTGAAACAGCCTTTCTGACAGTTATGGGAATCAATAGGCCCATGGTTGACGTGGATATAATGAAATGCTGAGCCCCTCATGATCAGGAACGACAACACTACCCTAACTCAGAAAGGAAAGCTGGAGGGATGGGTGGGGCAGTACAGCAGTAGAATCCTTATTTTGTCCCGATAGCCTTCAGGTAGGCTTGTTCAAAACTGGAAGCAAGCAAGATGGGCTGTCTGAGTAATAGCATATTAATCATATAGACCAGGGCTTTCCAAACTGTGTGTTGCAACACATTACTGTGTCGCCTGGGGGCCCCAAGTGTGTCGTGCGACAACCCGGAAGCACTGATGGTGCGCCGCCACCGCACGCGGTAACGCATGCAGCGGCGGCGGCAGGCCATCAGCGCTTCCAGGTTCCAGGATGCCGCCGCTACTGCTGCCATGCAAAAACCCGAAAGCGTGGCGGCGGCAACCCGGAAGCGCCGCTGCCAGAGCTTCCGGGGTTTTGCACACTGCGGCAGCAACCCAGAAGCGCCACTGGCGCTTCCAGGTTGTCGCGCGCCGGCTGTTAGTGTGTCACCAACAGCAAAAGTTTGGAAAGCCCTGATATAGACCATTATAGCAACATATCTAACATGTCTGCTAGTGTACATAAAACTCCTACTGACGACAGATGAGATATCTCTTCTGAGAAGCATAAAATAGTGCTTTAGTCCCGGGATTAAGAATGCAGTTTGCAACCAAATTGACATGTCTTTAATGTGACAGAAAGGAGAAATAATTGAATACATGATGAAACTAAGTACATTTAATTTAAACCAAATATAGTTTTTGTCTTGGCTCAGTTCACTTTTGGAGTATTGTTCCTGGCATGCTGCCAAAGGCAATTATAGCTGTTGGCCCCAAACAGATTGTGCAGCCCTGCTGATTCTAACAAAGCCCTGTTTATTGCATGATTGAGTCAGTTGTCCTGAGGGATTATCAGAAATGGTGGGCAGCGCACATACAGCATTTTAAAAATGTAAAAAAGAAGAAGAAATCCACACGCAGTCTTTGGGATATTAATTTATCCTCTTCAATGAAAAGGGAGACAGACTGCGTATAGAGAGATGTGTGATACAGAAGGTAACCTAGGACATGCTCTCACTTGTGCCAAAATGGCACAAACATGGGAACCTCTTTTTTCTGCTGCATTCCCGTGATGATGCTACCTTCATCTCATCCCCAGTCCATGAGTGAGACATGCTTAACCGGTCTTTAAGCAGCATTTTCTTCCTTATTCCGATGCCACCCCAGGGCAGCCTCAAGGAGTGTAAAATCTGTTAGGCTTCACCACCTATTACCTTGGAGGGAAGCCAGGGGACTCCAGTAACGGGGGACAGAGGCAATAGAGGTTGGATAGGGATCAGCAATAGGGACAGCAAATGTCTTGCCAGAATATATTTTATTTTTATTTATTTATGTTTGTTTGTTTGTTTATTTACATTTATTGGCCGCCCAACTTCAGGGGACTCGCTGGATTATGCCCACTCAAGGAGGGGTGGATAGTACTATATAACTCTGTAATGGTAAAAAGCCTTTAGTGCAGTGTTTCTCAACCTTGGCAACTTCAAGCTGTGTAGAGTTCAACTCCCAGAATTCCCCAACACAGCTTGAAATTGCCAAGCCTGAGAAACACTGCTTTAGTGGATATAGTTGAGGTCTCTATATGAGTTCTGCTTCCTGGTAGCCTAATTCTTGCTAATCACCACATGCAGTACAATTGACTGTGTAACCAAATGTAAAATAGTTAATATTTTCTTTCTGATCCTCAGGGCATTCTACACGCTCTAGAATTTTTACTGAGACGAAATTACAGGCCACAAAGGTCTTTCTATATAGGCCTTGGGCATGATGAAGAGGTATTATTTGTTTATTTTTAACCTTGCAGCTTCTCCCATGTTTTCATTAGTTACTTTGGAGTTACAAGCTATCCCCAAAAGCTGAATGGTAGATTCCAAGTAAATTGGCTTTTTAAAAATTCTGTTGACCTAAGTATCTTTAATGTATGCTGTCCTAATAGCAGGGAGGGTGATTGCCCATTGATCAGGTTTTGACAGTATATGAATATTTTGTTTTGCTGAATGGGGAATATATAGACTTTGAATGTTTTTAAATATTGCATTTGGTACCCTAACTTAAATCTCCCATTTAAAAAATGCTTTTAATGATAAAGCAGCCATTATCTCGTTAGGATTTAGATATGTAAAGAGGTATACTGAAATTATGGGCTTGTTATCAGAGACTTGAAATCTTTTTACTTGTACTACTGAAGAAGTTATTGTGAATATAAGTATTTTAGATTTATGGTTATTATAATTATAGCATTCACAGTTATAGTAACTATTCATATTTATATTTACATTTGAATTGAGGATTTGGGCAATGTACAGCAGCTACTTAAATAAGATTATGTACAATCTATTTAGTGGTTTGGGGCATAATTAGTAAATCACTTACAGCAGAGCTTTCCAAACTTCTCATGTTGGTGACACTTTGTCAGAGTGCGCACCGTAGGGCAGCCTGCTACTTTTTCCAAGACACCAGGGATCCACATTCTATGCAGTAAATAGACGCTCAAACAGAGATTAGATAAAATAGCCTATTTACTTTATATACATATGTAGTCCAAATACATCCAACAGCAGTAACAAATGATACAGCAATACAGCGATGAGAAGTTTCAATCAGCAACGAGAAGAAAGAACACCAGACTCCTCTGCTTATATACATAAACTGACCAATCACATTATAGGACACACTCATCATCTGCCACACCCAACTAAACTGTTAGCACCTGTAGTATGAGTCATACACTGCCACATCATCCCTACAACAATGGCTGCTAATTGGGTGACTTGCAGAATAATTCCCCTCTCACCTAGATATCCAGCCTCTCCAGTATAATTTATCTATCTGTAAATTCCTGGGTATATACAAACCCCAACACACTTTTTAGACATGCATCATTTCGCGACACACACTTGCAGCAGGGCATCATTTTGCGACACACTCTTACAGCAGGGCACAAGGCAGGCACTAGGACCTGCGCGGAATCCTGGCAGGGCAGGTTTGGAGGCAGCAAGGCACAAGGCAGGCACTAGGACCTGCGTGGAATCCTGGCAGGGCAGGTTTGGAGGCAGCAAGGCACAAGGCAGGCACTAGGACCTGCATGGAATCCTGGCAGGGCTCGGAGGCAGCAGCAGACAGGACACACTAACATGTTGCGACACACAGTTTGGAAAGCTCTGACTTAAAGCCTTGAATAGAAGTTTGCTGAATAATAATTGCCTTCTTTTGAAGCACCAGCCAGTGGCTTGACTTGGGAAGATGATATTCGAATTCCCTTTCAGGTGTATGGTAAAAAAGGAGCAATGAAGATTGTAGCTGAGCTGGAATCTAGAGGGGTACAACTTTCTTTTGTGCTTGATGAAGGAAGCTTCATTTTTGATGGAGTTTTCCCTAAAATACAGAAACCAGTAGCTATGTAAGTAAAGAAATGCAAATATTTGCTACAATAAATGCAATTCCTTCCCTTTTTAAACAACTAAGAGTTGGAAGCCATGCCTTACAATTTACAAATAATTGAAACTGCAATCTACCAGTTGTACTTTGTCTGTATTTTGTCCACCTTTGCTCTGGAATGATGAAAGTATGTATGTTGTACCTCGTATTTCTTCATCTTGTGAATAACTGATTAATCTCAGGTATGTGAATGCTTGATTTGAATCTCCAAGTTTTGGCTTCTGCTGCTCTTCTTACAAGAGTATAGTAGCTAGGGCAACATGGTATTCTGTAATATCAGGTAGGTGGGGTTTTGCCCTGGACTGCCAGAGGGCATTGATAGAAATTCCTGCTGCCCTGCACAGCAGGCTGGTAATCTGACTACAGAGTAAATTGGATGATGCATATGTGTTGGTTCAAGCAAAGCAAAAGCGGTCTACATAGAATCAGCCAGAAAGCAGCAAAAGTGATACCTAACTTCTTGTTTATTCAGTTTGAAGATAATGAACAGTCCTGCTATATTGCATCTGGAATTTCATTAATGTTTTTCCCCCTTCTTATCAGAATAGCTATCACAGAAAAGGGTGCACTTAATATAAATCTCAGTGTAACATCTCCACCTGGCCATTCTTCTGCACCCCCTAAGAGGACCAGCATTGGTATTCTTTCTGAAGCATTACACAAGTAAGTGTCTGTCTTGGGAACATATTATCACTGCAATTCTATGCATGTCTAATGGAAAAAGCTAATTTGGGTTTAGTGCAACAGTTTCCAGTAAAACATGTAAAGCGCAGTAGTCTAAGGTGCTACGTTCAATATCTGCACTAATTACAGGTTCAGAATAAAAAGTCATGAATGGTTGTAGTAGAATTTCATAACCTGGTAGTTTTTAGATAGGATGGTATACAACTCCTATGATGATGGATGTTGTAATCCAACACATCTGCAAGGGAGAAGTCATGCTTGTAGAGTTCTGAAATAAGTGGCATCAATCCATTCTGTTCTATTGCATTTTTTTCTAGAACCAATCATGATAATTTGCAAGGCTGGTAATATATCTAAGTCATTGGTGCCCAATGACTCTGTGTCATCGAGAGGTTACTAGCAAAGAAATCTTAATTTTGTTTGTCTCCTTACATTTACTTGTACAGGACTTCTCATTTTCCTTCCTATCATTCCCCTGCCCCCTCCCCCAATCATTTCAACATAGGGAATAGGAGAAAAGCATGAACAAGATTAAGAGGCAAATCCTTTCTCTCAAAAATCTTTTAGCCTTCATTGGCAACTTGGACTCTTAGACTCACGACTCCTGCTTGAAGAGCAGGTGGCAGTTGTGGCCAGGAGGGCCTTTGCACAGCTTCGTGTTGTGCACCAGTTACACCCTTTCCTGGAGCGAGAGGCCCTTCGAACAGTCACTCATGCCCTGGTAATCTCCCAGATAGACTATTGTAATGCACTCTACATGGGGCTACCCTTGAAGAGTGTCTGGAAGCTTCAGCTGGTTCAGAATACAGCCACGCGGGCAATTTTAGGTGCCTCAAGATCGGCACATATAACACCTTTGCTCCGTGAGCTGCATTTGGTCCCAATTTGCTTCTGGATTCAATTCAAGGTGTTGGTGATCACCTTTAAAGCCCTACATGGCATGGGACCAGGTTACCTGAAGGACCGTCTCATCCCCGTTCATTCAACCCGTCCCACCCAGTCCTGTAGACAGGGCACGCTACGAACCCCGTCTGTAAGAGAGTTCCATCTGACGGGGTCTAGGAGGCGTGCCTTCTCTGCGGTAGCCCCCGCCCTTTGAAATATTCCTCCTCCTGAAATAAGATCGGCCCCCTCTCTCCTGGACTTTAGAAAAAACTTAAAGACCTGGTTATGTCTCCATGCTTGGGGAGGGGAGGGGAATAGCCAGTCTTGGGGTTGGCTGGCCCCTTAGATCTGCCGTGTCCAGTCTTATCGACCGATGGGATGAGATCTACCAGTCCTGGATCGAACTGTATAATATATATATATATATATATATATTATATATAAACAAATTATATATTATATACAAATTATTATATATAAACAAATATATATATTTGTTTATTATTGGTATTTATAGTTTTTATTGATTTTAAATTTTTGCTGTGAACCGCCCAGGGCCCCTCCTTGTGGGGGAGATGGGCGGGATACAAATGTGATAAATAAATAAATAAACTTAAGGCTGTTGCCTATTATACTCTGCTGCAACTGAGCGAGTAATCAAGCTTAAGAAAAATTAACTAAACTAATTGCATATTCTTTCTCTACTCCACTTTCCTCTCTCTTTCAATGTTGTTTCTTCAATAAATTCCATTGTTATTGAATAACCAAAAGTCAAAAGCTATGCATGATGTGCTACAAATAATTAACACAGTACATGACTTGTAGATTCTCATTTATCTTTTTTATTCCCCTGCTCTGGTATATAACTCCCTTTCTTTCTTCCTTTCTTGATATAACTATTTAACTGCAGGAATTTGAATGACTTTTTACCTCCTGGATTAAGGCTGTTGCCACTTCTATGATAAGGGAACTTCACTGAATTCTAGGCGTAAGCTGTTTAGTACAGGGCTTTTATATTTTGTAAAATGATGAAGGGGTAGCAATCTAACTTACATTGGGAATAGAGAGTGAGATTTAATCCATACCTCCTGCTTCCCCAGCACCAGGATGAGTCCCACTCTTTTGTGGAGGGCTGGATTCAGATTATAAAGCATAGCTTTCCAAACTGTGTGTCGCGACACACAACCTGGAAGTGGACGTGCACCGCAGGGGCGCGTGCGGCGGTGGTGTGTATGGCGGCGGCGGCAGCGGCACGCCATCAGCGCTTCCGCGTTTTAGTGGAAAACAAGGCCGCTAGCGCTGCCTCCGTGCACGCCGTCGCACACACCCCGCGCCGTCGCCGTGCAAGCCCCCGCCACCGTGCGCACCCCTGCGCCTCCACCGCTGCCGCCACTGGTGTGTCACCAATGGCGGCAGTTTGGAAAGCACTGTTATAAAGGATCTCTTTGCAGCATAATATGATTGAAAGAAGATATTTTCAGAAAGATGAATTATAAAATATCTTCCACATTCTAAGAGATACTATTTTTTCTTAAAACCTGTTTTGAAAACAAATAGTTTGATTTACTGTTTAGGCAGGAAACTAACATATTTAACAAATTTACATCTTGGTGCAATATACTGTATTATCCTAGTCACAAAATAACTCAGTGGAATGTACTTTATTTTGCTTTTTGCATTTGATTCCTATAGGTTGGAAATGCAGCCCATGCCGAGTTTGTTTGGTCATGGACCTGAAATCATGATGTTTGAACAATTGGTACCAGTGGTGAGTATTTAACAGTACATGCCTTCTTCATTTATCTTTCATGAAGCACACTGATAATTTTAAGGCATTTTTTCCCTTGGGAGAATTCCCATGAGTTGCTGTACTGAGCACTAGACAAACTTACTTGATTTTCAGTGACAATGACTCTGGGTGGCATAATCATGCAATACATACAATACAATTTAGAAAAAACCCAATCACCAGAAGAAAGACAGCTATTAAAAGACAATCAAAGATGCAGGACTTGCCACCCACTTTAACCCAAGGCCTGGGGAAACAGCCAGGTTTTCATAGCTCTTTTGAACACAGTCAGGGCGGCAGCCAGATGTATCTTGGAGAGGGATGGTCTTCCAGAGGGCAGGTGCTGCTGCCCCAGAGAAGGCATGCTTCCTAGGTCTCATCAGGTGACACTGATTAGTGGATGAGACGTGGAGCATGCCAATGCTACCTGTTTGTACAGGATGGGCAGAAACTATGGAGGACAGATGGCTTCTCGGCTAGCCAGGCCCTATGCCATGAAGGGCTTTATAGGTAATAACCAGGATCTTGACTTGCACCTAGTAGCCTAATTCATTACACATTATTCCCTTTATTCTATAGGCTGATTTTCTATTTTTGTTTTTATTTCATGTAAAAGAAATTTGTATCTTGGCTTTCTTCTCAAATAAGGCAGGTACTCAAATCAGATTACAATGTATAGAACACCATAAAAAATAATCCTCTAAGCCCACTGCCTCCTACAGCAAAGATGGACTGGAATGTGCCTTGTATATGTAGCAACTATATTTACTCTTTTGAATGGCAGATAAATATATCAGAAGAAAGTCTTATCTGAGGCTACATTTGCTGATGTGTATATTCTCCTCCCATCCCCAATCCCTTGCTATTCAGTTCAGCTTCCCCCTCAATATCATCATGGCAAATCTATGGCTCTTCGCACCTCTTGTTGGCAGGTAAGAAAGAAGATGCTTCACCACTTTCCTTCCTTGAAACCTGCATGCATAAATTAATTAGGAGATGGTGGTAGTATTCAGTTCCTCTCTGTAGCATTACTGCCTTTCTCCTCCCTTCTTAAAACTGTTCTTCTATTTTGAGAAGTTGCCAGACAACAAAGAATCTCAATTAAGACTTACTTGCTTCAGCTGCATTGATCTTTTTATCAAATACTGAAAAGGCAATTATGTGAGTGTTAATAGGATGCTATCACATCTGCTCATGGGAGGAGTATCTGGCTAAATGTTATTCAGTGACTTCACAAAGTGCAAGCGAAAATATCTATGCCCTGAGCAGTTAGAAATCTAAAATTTGTTAGATAAAAGAGAGCAGAGGAAGTAGAAGGAAGCTGAGCCCTGGTAAATAAATGAAAAATATACAGGAAGCTACAAGCAAGCTTCTTAACTGGATTATATAGAAATCAAGTGACTCTTCTTCCTTCTCCTTTTTGTATCAACTTCTATTTTTGAAAATAAAAAATGAATTCCGAATGAGACAAACTCCGTTCTAAAAAAAGGTTAAAAGATAAGAAGGAAAAAATGCAGACATTTCTCTATACTTTTATTCTTCGGGCTGCAAGCTGCTTAACCCAAACAAACAGTTTATCAGAAAGTAAATAGTCAATTGGTTTGTCGGGTGAAAAATTACCAGCAAAATCTCTTAAGTCCCAACTTCTCTGATACAAAAGAAAGGTAAAAAAAAAATACAAGCATTTCATTATGTTGCAAAAATAAAATCTTATCAAACTTCCACCAAAATTAATTATAGCAAAGAAAACACAAAATTAGCCAACATTTTAAACAAAGTCCAAAGGTAAATTTTAGATAGTAAAAACGTTCTAATCTAAGGGAAAAATTAATATAAAGTGATCTAAAAGCTGGCTGCCGCTCTTGTGTCTCCCAAGAGACTTACGTTCCTTGCAGAGCTAGGATCCTCCTTCGGCCATTCCACTGCATTCACCCCCGTTCTCTCCATGGTGGAAACTACAAAGAAAAACAGGAGTGGGCAATTCCAATGGCCCTGTGAGCAATCTTCTGGTCCCCCCCTCTTCAGGGGGAAGCTTCAGTGGTCTTACAAACTCTGTAGACCCCTGCAAAGAAGGTAAAGTCAGCCAGGTCTCAGAGCTCTGAGAAGTTCTGACTTGTCAAGCTGCCAGCCAGGCTTGGAGTCTGTGGAGGACAGGAAGGCCTGGCATGCTATGGTCCATGAGGTCACGAAGAGTTGGACACGACTAAATGACTGAACAACAACAACTTCTATTAATATAAAATACTGCTGCTATTTTGCAGAATACAGAAAGTTATATTGGTTTAATGTTGATACCAAAGAACCTTTTGCCTTTTAAATCTTAATGCAGGTTTCTTGAGCAAAATCCTGCCACTAATACTTTGGTTCGGACCACCACTGCAATCACCATGTTTCACGCAGGAATAAAGGTACAGCTGGAGGTCACTAGGCTGGGAAAAGCTGCAATAAAGCTGAATGGGACAATCAGTGGCCCCTGACCCCTCTTTTTTTGTAATTTACAGAGACCGACATTTGATAGCAAACTAAACCCAGACATGATTTCCTACCATTTTTGTCAGAAAACAAAACAAAACAAAACAGGCATATATGCCAATGGAGATGCTTAACATACTTAAAGGGAACAAAAACAAAACCAGCAAAAATCCTCCATTTCCACCCACTTTTCTAACGTTGCATTATTGTCCTTGCGTATTTTTTCCTAATAATTTTTATGAGAATGTGTGAATATGGAAGGGAGAGGTTGTGTGTTTCCTTGAGTCCTAAAATATGTCCGTGCATGATGTAAAATCCAAGGAAAGCTGTTGCGTACTTTATACTGTATAGCCCTGGTTTATCACTGAGTGTATGTGCCATATCTGTTCTCTGAGTGTTTTTGTGTTTGCACCTCTATGTGTGTGTACAGCGTGTGTGTGTATACACACACCCATATATACATGCTATACAATGCTTTGGATTTAAAGGGAAAAAGAGGAGCTTTGAAGCAGGTGGGGGTGCTTTCGTAGCATCTTCTTTGGCATCTCTAAACCGAACACATCTTTTCCCAGGATCACCCTACAGATGCATAATCCCAGGGGGAAAAAATGAAGCTGCTGTACCTCCACACCTCTACAGTACATGCTCCAAAACACCTTTTGTCCTTCAGAACTGAAGCACTGCACAGTCCTAATATGCACACACGTATACATAACATGCAAATGTTTACAAGCAGCTCTTGTCATATTCACATTTGATGGATTTATATATACAATAAACAAACTTTAATGTATGCCTGAGAAATGTAAGCTTGTTGAACAGTGGAAGTGGTTTGTTAGCCTGGGGTGTGTGTGTGTATTATATAGAAAATAGAATACCAGAGATGATGTGTTTTATTACTTAGTAATGTGGCTAGTGTGGTAGTTAAACAGCGACACCAGCTGGTAGAACTGGGATTTGGTTACAGATCCACATCTCTAAATGCTGCTCTGTCCCAGTCAAGTGTGAAGTGGGGATGTGTGTATCTGTGACTTAAATTACAAAAGAGCTTAATCCATAATACAGTTGCTTTACTAGATAGTTCACATGATAAACATGATAAAAAATAAACATGATAAAAACATGATAAAAGAGTCCAGGAGAGAAAAAATTAGGGTGGGATGAACTGTTGGGGAGGGAAGTATAGTTCAGCAATCACCACCTTGGATATATTTCAAATTGAATCTCCCATCCACCTTTTTATCCATGTTTAGGGTTAACCCATTAAGAACATGGGTCTGCTGTTGTCACATATAGTAGACATATGTGCCCAATGTAAATTTGTACTGATGTAGGACATGAATTGGCAGCATTTCTCAGAAGATGGACCCACATGTTTCTCTGAAGATGGACCCACATTTCCCTGTGCAAGGGAGAAAGAAGCAAGTCATAAATGTACTTTGTTCTGAATTAGTCTGTGGTTGGGCATGCATGAGTTAAGCACAGCTGGGTCTACCTACCATTCTGCAGAAGCAAGCTACTCACTGCCACCTGGCATAGCATGCAGCTGCATCTTTTTCAAGTGCATGTGTGTTTGCCGAGTTCTCCTTTTGCCGTAGAAGAAAAGGCAGAGCTTTGCTCAGCATTAACACAGTGGCATAGGAGAGAGACAGGAATAATGGCATTTAGAAAAGAGTAAAAGCAACCAAGTCCTTCCGTAAGACACATTTGCAAGTCTCCTTTAAACTTAATGAGATGCCGTGGCTTCAGGTGGAACTGGTTGAGTTGCTACCACAGATCTGAAATTCACTGGTGCTTGAAGGTAATTCTACCCTTGTTTAGATCTCCTTTTTTTCCTCTCTCCTCCTTTCTAGTCAAATGTTATTCCACCGAGAGCCGATGCCACAGTGAATTTCCGCATCCACTCATCACACACCGTTGAAGAGGTAGTATGATGAAGTGCACTGGGGTCTTATGTGCCTTTGCTGTTTTAATCTTAGACTTTGTCACAATTCAGGCCTACGCTTGTAGAGTTTGACATCTAGTTCTACTTGAGGACACATTAAACAGGTTACCTGATTTAAATATACTGCTCCACTCTCCCTCTCTAAGCAGCTCTGACCTGCTCTGATATAACCTGGGGTTGATCCTGTTATTAAGACTTGTTTCTTGTAGTCCAGATGCTAGCTGGCTACCAAGCCACAGCTACTGGCATTCTCCTGGTTGCTGCTGCTGCAGGGGGAGATAATGCATAATTGGCAGTGAGCTACAGATCATATGCTCTAGCTCTTCTCCATGTAGGATTCCAGTAGCTGCAGGAATTCCCACACCACCTACATCTTCCCTAGCTTGCAGTCCTAATTTGTGGGTCCTGAATGATACTGTTATTGGGAAACCTGCTCCCTGCTTGAGCAAAGTAGAATTCTGTATCCAGAAGCATCACCAGGCCTGAGTGCTTCCAGAGGCCCTTTACCAGCCTTTCTCATTCCCTGAGAGCAGCTTTTATTCAGAGCAGTTTTTACACAATATACTATGATATCAGGGAGGGTAAGCACTCTTTATTAGCTCCATAGTACAACACATGCTTTGAAGGCAAAAGGCCCTAAATCCAGTCCCTGAAATCTCTGGCTTTGATTTTCTGAAAGCTTGGAAAGACTCAGAGAAAGCAATATAGAACCAGATGAAACAAAGGTCTCAGCTGGAGTCAAGTTGCACCCCTGCTTGGCTGGCTGGCTGCATCAGCCAGTGGACCACCAACATGTCTACCTGTTATATATGGTAAACTGTGTATCTGAAAATTCTCTCTCCAATAAGAAAGGTACAAGGATTATAAAGGTAAGAAGATAGTTAAATGCCTGATGTCTATGAAGGTTCTCAGTCATCCAGGTGGAATTATCCACCTGGATCATTCAAGCTACATTAAATGCCTGATGTTGTATGTCCCTTTTTCCTATGCCTTTGTGGTAGGGGAAGGCTACTAAGGAACATTTTCTCCTATTTGTGAACAAAAAATACAATTTGAAATAATGCTTAGGCCAGATACTAAGATGACAAAGAACAGTTTCTTTACCATTCTTCCTCACTGTTGTGTTCTGTTATATATTTCTGTATTTAATACAATGAGTGATTTAAATGTTGGAAATGTATCTGAATTAAAGAGGCCATTAAAATATATGTTTTGAGACAAGGACCCAAAATTGATTTGCCCAGCAAGAACTTTCAGTTTCTTTGTATAACAGGAAATAGATTTCAACAATGAGATCCCTGAAAGATTCCTGTCCTGCCTACATATTTTTATTGGGAGAGCCGAAATTGGTTTGAAGAGCTGAGAGAGAGAGTCTGGAACGTGTGCTAATACCATGATGGAAACCATATTGGCTGTTTTAGCTTATTTGTTCCTTTGGGTGTATTCTTAGGTCCTGGAAATATTAGACAAAACAATTGATGATAAGAGAGTGAAGATAGAAGTGATGAATGCCTTTGATCCACCCCCCATTAGTCCCTGGGACGACCAAACCTTCGGCGTACAGGTTTTCCGCCAGACCATCCTGGATGTTTTTCCAGATGTTGCCAGTGTAGCTCCAGGTAGTGGCAAAAGCATGATGATTATTGTTTTTCTCTTCTGTTTCCACCCAATCCCAACATTGTTTCCATTTTTTTCTATGTTCTCTTTTGTTCCTCTGTTCCATTCCAATACATGTGGATGCACATTTATACATACACACTTCAAATACTATTAATGACTGGAAACAATTGCATTTCTTCTTTTGTTTCTTTGATGTCTGGGAGTTGCTTTTATTATTATTATTACTATTACTATCAGCAACTAGTGAACAGTACACTCTCAGTTCATACATGATTTTTTTCAGGATTATGTTGACCTGTGCATTCCTTTCCTTCACTGAGACGGTCTCTGCTATTCAGTTGTGTCTTGTAGTTCTAGATTGTTCCAGTACAAAACTATGAGTCTTTCAGCCATTATTTACTGCATTAAAAGCCTTCATATTTAAACAGATCCTTTTTGAGACCTGAAACATTTAATTATTTTCCATATCCTTTGAAAATTCAGGAGAGAATTTTCAAAGCTCGTGATGAAATTCTAGCACAGGGCTTTCCAAAGTGCCGCCGCTGGCGATACGCCAGCGGTGGTGCGGTGGCATGGCGGTGGTGTGGGGGGGCACGCGCTCAGCGGCGACACAAGAGGCCATGTGGCGGTCCGCTGCCACCGTCCACGCACGCGCCGCCGCTTCCGGGTGGTGTGGCAACACACCACACTGTGTGTGGCGACACACTTTTGTGTCGCGACACACAGTTTGGAAAGCTCTGTTCTAGCACATAGGTCTCAGTGCAAATCAAAGGAAGTTAGGAATAGTAGTCTGTGATCTTGATGCAGCATATTTTATTTCAAAACTGCTAACTTTTTTATACTAATTATTTTTTTCTACAGGCATTTGTGTTGGAAACACTGATAGCAGGCACTACAGCAGTCTCACAAAGGCTATTTATCGATTTAACCCAGTGACCTTTAAAGCTGAAGATTTTTCAAGGTACAGTACAATGACCATTCTTCTTAGTGAAACACTGATAAGAAACATGAATGTTTTCTTATAAAAGCAAATGAGACATAGCCATTGAAACCTGACAATGAACATGGTAATTCATAGCCCTGAATTATGTGCATAGCATTTCCTATTAGTCAAAAGATATTAGGGGAAGAGTTAGAGCTGGTATCTGTCCTCATAAAAAGCAAAATGAAAGTGCAGCATCTTTTCTAGAACTAAATGGTAACTTTTACTCATGATTTATTGCAGAGCTTTCCAAACTTTTCATGTTGGTGACACACTTTTTAGACATGCATCATTTCGTGACACACACTTACAGCAGGGCACAAGGCAGGCACTAGGACCTGCGCAGTATCCTGGCAGGGCTGAGAGGCAGCAGCAGTCGCGACACACCCAGACACTGCAGCCGACACAGTAACATGTCCCGACACACAGTTTGGAAAGCTCTGATTTATTGTTTGGATTGCAAGTAAACTGCAAATTCGCTTCCCATTTAAGAAACTTAATTTTTTCACAAATATGTGCATAAAATTATTTTTATTATAAAATAGACATTCTCACAATAATGACTGTTATTGGATCAGTAAGATCCAAACATATTCATACTTAGGCAGGATTTTTGCATTGGGCTAGGCTATTTAACCACAATTTCTTAAATAACTATTGGAGTACACCCAAAGCTATTAACCAGGAATAGGCAACGTGTACAACTGGGAGTTACATTTAAAAATGGCTTCCTGTAGACAGTTTGGCTAATGATGTACTGATCTTAGAATAGATAAGTCCAGGAGCAAAAGGGAGAAAATTGGCAAGGCTTAAGGAACTCATTCACCCCTCAAATTCTTCCCAATCCTGAAATGTTGGCCCTGCCCCATTCCATGGGGGCTTTGGAGACCACACATGGGAAACTCAGGGGCCATACATGGGCCACAGGTTGTGCACTGTTACCATGAACTATGGGTTGTACAGCATGTTAAAGCAAAGTCAAGCAGACTCCATTAAGGATGTGTGATGTGTGAACTAGTCCCTAAATTAATTTAGTTTTGTCTCTGACTATGACTAAATCTGGATCTAAATTTTGGAGTACTGTTGCACTATACATATATTTGTAGTATAAAAGTTGTGTTTGATGCATATGACTAGCTTGGAATTAAATAGCTGCTTTTTTCCTCCCTTTTAATCAGATTCCATGGGTTGAATGAAAGGATCTCTGTGAAAGGTTATGCAAAGCAAGTGGAATTTCTCTTCCAACTAATTCAAAATTGTGATTTGAACCAACCCACAGAGCCACATGCAAACCTTCATGAGCTATAGAACAAGAAAGTACAAAGGTTTGTGGGAGTTGTTAGAAATTTGAATTATTCATAGCAGCAGTGTTCCATTTTGTCCTCAGTGCCAAAACTGCATTACTGTATTACAGAGATTTAAAGTAATAACACAACTTAGTTGCACTGCAAGTTGCTGTGAAACAAACTACTAAACTTAACAATTGACCAAATTACTCTGAACTGTACAAAGAAATTAAGTTTCATACTAAGCTGTACCTCATAAGCATTAGAATCCTGAAATTATGGCATGAATTATGTCATTTATGCAATAACATCACGGTGGCTTCTAAAGGAATTAGGTCATTTGTGTGATGACATCTTGACACATCTGATATAATTCACCTCCCTTCTCCGCCTCCAGCCAACATCCATGGATGATTTTATTGGACAACAGTATAATATTTACATACTGAAGAACCTTTCTGTTATCTTAACTGTATGGAAGGGCAGTTTTGCATTAAAAATGGCTTTTCCAAAATATCAAGTAACAGCCCTTTTGTATCTGCAGATCTGAGGATCCAAGAATAACTCGAGTGTCTGGTGCCAAACGTTCAGTATATCACAGAATTATCACTTGAAATATAAGCTATTTCGTTGTTCTCTTGAATTTCTAAACTTCACCTGTGCCAGTTGTTTTTCTTATGCTTATCAGTTTTCCTTTTTAGTTTTCTTTTAGCTTCTGTTTTGAGACCATATTGTTTTAACTGTTTAGCTCAGATGAGACAAATATGAATACCTCCAAGGTTGGCAGAGCTATTTCTACTATACAAGAAAAAGCCAAATCACAGGTGATTTATCTCAGGAACAAAAAGTGATTTATTTCAGGGATATATGAAACTAATGGCAGACTTTGGTATTGTTACATTTTTAGACAGAGCTAATTTACTGGATTTGGTTTTCTTTATTCACTGAATTAATCTATATTGGGGATGGAGAATCTTTTTAATGTCAAAGCCTGTATTTCTTTGAGAGAAATCTTGTATAGACCATGTATTAGGGGTGGGACCAGCTTTCATAGCTGGCAAGAGAAGAGCCCAAAGTGTCTATGTCAGTGTTTCTCAACCTTGGCAACTTGAAGATGTGTGGACTTCAACTCCCAGAATTCCCCAGCCAGCGAAACACTGGTCTATGTGCTGAGATGATGGCTGAGTCCAGGTGTCCTTCCAGGACTCTTCTTTCATTCTCTGCCACCCTTTCCCACTGAAAATATATTTAGTGGCTCCTTTTTGCTAAGCCTAATTGCTAGTGGGACAGGTGGGGGGCAGGAGGTAGTTTTTGGTAAAATAGCAACCAAGAGTAGCCAGGCAACATCTCTATGCCCTTTGAAGTAGCAGTTAGATTTGGAGGGAAAAGTTCCATTTATACAATATAGATTTTTTTTGTGGAAGGCATGAAGAGGGTTAGATTTTTTTATCCCACCTTTATTATTCTTATAAATAACTGGTGAACATACCTAATACTCCTTCCTCCTCCTATTTTCCCAACAACAACCCTGTGAGTTGGGCTGAGGGAGGGGGACTGGCCCAAAGTCACCCAGCCGGCTTTCAGGCCTAAGACAGTTATAGGTTTCACTTAGTCACTCTAATGGTTGATGGCTCTCACTATAATGAGGGCAGGTCATATTTACCTATCTGTTTCTCTATTCTCACTTGATTTTTTTAAAGCAGATTGTTTTTTGTCTTGTTACATTTTTTAATTCTTCAGTGGAGGTATGCTCAGTAGACAAATAATTATATCCTTGCGAGTTTCAGAGAGTTTGAATCTTTGGTGCTGCTCTTGTGTGACTGCTACAACCTATTTGACTATAATTAATTGCAAGATGTTGTAATTCTGGGGTACTTAACTTTTTTTCAGACTGAGGGCTGCACTTGACTTTTGAGTTCAAGCCAGGGGCTAGATTCCAGAAAATGAAATTAGGCAATTCTTGGGTTTCTTTTTGTGTTTTATTCAAGTTACTTTTCTACACTGAAACTGGTTGCTAAAAATGTTGAATCTGTAACTCACTTCAATTGAATGCTACTTTTTAGAAAGTAAAAGGGATTATGTGTATATTAAATAATATACTAAGCCAAGAAAGCTGAAATTTTATTTCATGCTTTGTTCCTTGGAGACATTCATATGCAATTTTAAAGGCATAGTTATATACTCTTCCCTAATATTTATAATAGAAAATATGATTTTACTTGTTGAGATGGCAGCTATAGAAATCAAATAAATAAGTAAATGGTTCAGCAAAATCTGTAGCACATGACAATAGGGGGAGCATAGGATGATGATACTGTGATTCTTACAGACTGCGTACTGCTTATTGATACATTTGCACTATGACTTTATCTGGATGTGCTAACTGCTGAGACTTGAAATACCAGATTTTTCTTCCTGGCAATAAAAAGTGTAATTATCTGTGTAGTGCTGTTTCAATATATCATATGAATCACTGTGGAGAAGTTTTCTATTCCGGTGATTTCTCCACGCTATTTCTTTAAAATAATAATTATACAGAAATAAACCTTCACTAGTTTCTAGCCCTCTGTATCCTAAAGTTCTTCTTTTTCACAAAAAGTCTATGATGATTCATGTGTTGGATGCTCTACTCCACCCCCAGACTTTGATGGCTCACTCTTACAGGGTTTGTCATCTCTAAATGTCATTAGTTACTGTATTGAAGAGTTTACTTTGTTTAGCACTTTTTTGAACATTTATGGGATAGTAAGGCACAGTAATGCTCACATTTATTTTTTCAAAGGTTTTTTTTTCTCCAAATGGTCAGAAAAAGGCAAAATATCCTTGTTCGTTTCAACAAAAAGTAATGGAGTCATTTGTCTGAAAGCAGCCTCTGGCTTTGTTGACTCCCATTTAACCAATATTTGTTTGGCAGATCTTCCTGATCAGGCTATGTCCTTGGATAATGAGCCGTGTGTTTTGAAATAAAAACAGAATTTAGACACCCATTATAAAGAACATTTGTAAGGAAATGGTTTCAATGATTGGAAGATAGAGCACACATTCATTTATGCCCAACATTCCTGGAAACATGGAAATGTCCTCTATTACTTTCCAAAAGAGCTGGTGATTACAAAAAATTTCCTAGAAGAAAAGGGCAGTGCAATATTCTTTTTGTTTTGAATGGGTCAGCCCAGAGACAAGGGTGTGATTTTACTGCATGCCTCCAGTATTATATCAGTGGATTCAAGATCTTCATGCTTTGATTAGGCTATGGCCCCAAATACTCAAAAACTAAAAAGAAAGCTGGAATAGAAACAAGGCTGACTTTATTCCAACTGCTTCAGTCCCATTGTTTATCCATTAGAAAAATACAGCCTCCATTACAAGAATATTACATCTAAGTTTTCCCTCTGTGTAGAAAGGAGTGGTATTTGGCTTCAGATTCAATGCCTCTAAATTAATGAAATCCAAACACACAGGCTCAAATCATACATTCTGACAATCACAATAGGCTGGGTTTGTACTATACCAGTATTTCTCAACCTTGGCAACTTAAAGATGTGTGGATTTCAACTCCCAGAATTCCCCAGCCAGCATACTGCCTGGGAGTTGAAGTCCACACATCTTAAAGTTGTCACAGTTGAGAAACACTACTAAACACTACAGAGAAATTTAAAAAACTACATTATGTCACACCTTGATAGATACCTGAAAGCTTCTATAACAATTGAGTAAATGCCATTTTAAGAGAGATGCTGTGGCCTTTCTTTTTCCCAAGCTTTTCTAGGTGAAAATGTCATAATTTTTATAATGTATAATCAAGAATTGCAATAAAGTAAAAGTAAAAGTGAATCCTGCATCAACAGTACTGACAGATTCTCTTCTACTGTTTGATTACATCCATTTATACAATTTAGAAAACTTTTAATTTAATGGATAAAAGTGCAAATGCACTTTTGTGGCCTTATGCCATAGGCCTACTTCACTACTGTGCATTTCATCCCTCAAGTATGGATTAGCTATTTGTGAGCTGAAGTAACATCTCAGTTAAAGGCAATGAGCTGGAACATCTTTGGTTTAAGCCTCACTTTCCCCATCAACCTTCACAGAGAGCCAAGGAAGCTACATCATCTTACGGGTGGGCCCCACTGTGTTCCCTTGCTCTCTAGTGATTACACAAAGACTTATGTGAAGAGGAACGGAGGAGGAGGAAACAAAGAAAAGACCAAAGGGTTAGTGACCAAAGCAGTGGCCGTATGGTCCACGTTCGGCTTTCACCTTGCAAAAGGCCAGCCCTTCTGTATCCAAAGACAAAACTGACGGGTTGGCCACTGCTGGCATCCAGCAGAGTTGAAACAAAATATGTTACATACCTTTTACTAATCCCACGAGAATAGTTACTTTAGTAGACCAAGTTCCCACTTGTTATAATCTCAGGCAGTAAAATGGATGTGTGAGAGACGGAGATGGTTTATAATTGTACTAAGACATGATTTCTTTGGCTATTACTGAATAAGCACTATTAGCTGAGTTTTTACAATATGCTAAACTACCATGGTTTACAAACCACAATGGCTGGGTTTGCACAACATATTAAACAAACTTAATAACCTGTATTATAGTTTGGCACAATACATGAATGCTTCCAATGTAAAACATCTCCCTTCTTTCATCTTTACCATTTAAGAAAGCTCTGTATTTTTTAGCTTTGCATTAGTCATGTAAAAGGGCTATTATCTGAGCTCAGAAATTAGCCAGCAATACCAACTCTGAGAACCTATTGATTTACTCCCTACGTTTATTGTGCTTTATGTAGTATATTAGTAACAAGAACGTTGTCTAATCTGTTGGCCAGATGCCAGGCACACATCAACTCTGTTGAGGAAGTGTATGACTAAAGTATACAAAAAATACTGCATCACATCTAAGACAAGGTCAAATTCCACACCTGCATTTTCTAAAGCAAGCTGTCATGCCAACTTCTATTTTAAGGTCTGGATTTATTCTGATCCTGTGACTACAGAGTGTGCATTGCATGTCTGTCAGGCCATGCCAGGGAGCAGGATTTTTAACACAAGGTAATTGCTGCTATTCGAATGTAAGGGTGTAAAGCTAATCTCTCCACCCTTGACCTCAACGCTACCTACCCAAAATTCCTCTGATTTGCTCCTCCCCATTCAGGTCCCTTCTATAGCCTGATTGCTATTGTTCAGATTTTAGAGGCAGGATATCTCTGAATACCAAGTCCTCATGACAAACAATGGGAGTATTGGATGTTGCACTTACATTCTCCATATAAATTTCCCAGAGGCGTTGGTCAGGCTACTATTAAATGGGTGGAAGCGTTACAGAGGGAGATCCAAAGTTGAAATAAGAGGTATGAACTGAGCGTGAAAGTTCTTAAGCAGAGGAACAGCCTGCCTCCTAAAGTCATGGGTGCTCCATCACTGAAGGTTTTCAAAAGATGATTTGGATAGCCATTTGTCCGGGATGGTATGAGGATACCTGCACTGGGCAGGGGTTGGACTAGAAGACCTCTAAGATCCCTTGCAACCCTAGGATTCTATGAAGGGCCATAGCTCTGTGATAAGTACATGTTTTGTGTGCAGAAGGTTCACTCCCCAATTCCACCAGCACTGCTAAGAAAGCCCCCAGCCTGAGACCTTGGACAGCCTGTGCCAATTGAGTGTCCATGGGCAATATTAAGCTCGATCAGAGTTTCTCAATCTCAGCACTTTAAGATGCTGGCTGGGGAATTCTGGGAGTTGAAGTCCACGTATCTTAAAGTTGCTGAGATTGAGAAACACTGAGCTAGATGGAACTTAATCTGATTCAGTGACTGTGTTCACGCAGCACGCTAAGAAATTTGTTTTTTCAGTTCCTGTCAATACACCATGTTAACCAAACCAAGATTTATGAGGTTTCCCCGCCAGATCTGGATGGCCTCCACTCTGCTGTTGTTTAGAAGAGCCGTGAAAACGTGGCTCTTCACCCAGGCCTTTGGCGAGGGGGATTGAGACCCCTTGCTTCATTTCATCCAGTCTGTCATTCTTGTCCTCTTTTAACTTTTTCTTTTCTTTTCTTGGTTTCATTTTAATGTCTTTGTTTTGATTGCTGTGAGCCACCCAGAGTCGGTGGGAGTTGGGTGGCATACAAGTTTAATAAATCATCGTCATCAAGTGAAATATATGAACCCAGTCTACATAAGGCTGTTTCCTTTGTTCCTATGACGAGGAGGAGACAAATCACAGAATCACAGAGTGGGAGGCGTCCATTCAGGCCACGGAGTTCAAACCCTACCAACCCATCGCCCCACACTTAGTGTAAGGATTCCAGTTACAGCATTCCCAGCAGATGGCTGCCCAGCCTTTGCTTCAACGCATCCAGTAAAAAAAGGAGACACACCAAATTCTTGGATAATTTGTTCGATTTGTTTTACCATTGGGAAGTTTTGTGTAATATTCAATTAGTCATCTGCCCTCCTGTAACCTAAGCCCATTATTCTGTATCATTTATTCTGGGATGGCAGAGAATAGTTCATGTTTTTTTTTCCCATTGCGGTAGTTGTTTGGATACGTGGAGAATGCTATCCTCACTCTTTTCTCAATGCTACATATACCCCCACATTATTCAGACAAGGCCATTTACACCTAACCCTAAATCCTGAAGCAAATATCAGCTAAAGGGCAAGGGAAGAAAGGGTTAAACATTTCTTTAAATGTACTATTGATAATTAGCGAGACCAACTGGGATGCCAGTCAAAGAAACAAAGAATTGCATACATTATTGTTTGCTCATTTTATTTTGGCTTAGCTTCCCAATGCTGCTTATCAGGAAGCAAACCAAGGCATGACATTTAAACTCACCAATTGCTGTCTAGTCAACAACCACACAAGAAACCATTGCTGAATTCAACAGTGTCGGACAATTTTCCTCCCATCTCCAACCTTCCCCTTTAGGTCAGGCTGTTGAGAAAGTGGTTGGTTTGCAGCCTCAGAGGGCCCTGGAAAAAATACATTATCTGGACCCTTTTCAGTCAGATTTTAGACTGGGATATAGTATTGAGATGACATTGATCACATTTGTTTATTATCTCTGGTGGGATTGAGATGGGGTGTACATCTATCCTGTTCCTCCTCAATTACTCAGTGGACTTCAATATCATCAATCATGGTATCCTTCTGGACTTACTTCAGGGATTAGAAATGGGGAGCACAGTGTTGCAGTGGTTCTCTTTCTTCCTCTGTGGCCAGTACCATCAATGTTGGTAGTAGGGAAAGAGATTTAGCCCTAGATCCCAACTTTGTGGATCCTTCAGAACTTTATACTCTTTTCTCTCCTATTTAACATCTACATGAACCTACTGGATGAGGTAATCTGTTGGCATGGGGTTAAATATCATGAGTATGCTGACAATACTCAGTTATACATTTCTACCCCACGCTGACCAAATGATGTCAAGGTCCTTTCCCAGTGTCTGGAGGCTGTGGGGTCTGAATGCCAAAGAACAGGCTTCAGCTTAACCCTAGCAAGACTGACTGGCTATGGATTTTAGAACTCCCTGACTGACTGGCTATGGATTTTAGAACTCCCTGGATCTGAGGATTTTCCATCTTTAGTTAAGGATGAGGTAGCATTTTCCCAGAAGAACTGGTGCACAATTTTGGGGGTCCTCTTGGATTCTCAGCTCCTGCTTAAAGAGCTGGTGGCAGCTGTGGATAGGAGGGCCTTTGCACAAATCCCTCTTGTGCACCAATTGCTTCTGTTCCTGGATCAGGAGGGTTTGCTCATACCCTGCTCACCTCTCAGACTATTGCAATGAAACATGGGGCTGCCTTGAAGACTACCTGGAAGCTGCAACTGGTCCAGAATACAGTGGTGCAGGTAATTACGGGCGCAGCACAGTACACCTATGTAACACTACCGCTTTATGAGCTGTACTGGCTCCCAGTAGATTTCCGGGTGCAATTCAGGATGCTGGTAACTACCTAAAAAGCCCTTCGTGGCATAGTGCTATGTTACTTGCAAGACTGCCTATCTCCAATTGTTTGTGGCCATCCCACAAGATCTGACAGAGCAAACATGCTCCAGGTCCCTTTTATAAAGCAGTGTCATCTGACAGGACCCAGAAAGTGTGCCTTCTCAGTTGGTGATCTACCCTTTGGAATAGCATAACAAGCCCCCACCAAGATTTGGATGGCCCTGACCCTGTTGGCCTTATGTAAGGCCTTGAAGGCCTAGCTTTTCTCCTGGGCATTGGGCTGGATGAGCCTGTCTGTAACAGTTGGAATGTAAATGATTGTGGGTTGGTCTCAGTTTCTGCTGTGTGTGTGCGTGTTATGCGTGTGTACAATTTTCTGAGGGTTTTTTTTTTGCTGGTTTTGTTTCTGTTTTAATGCTATGTTAGCTGTCCAGAGTCGTAATCTGAGAGGTGGGCACCATATAAAATAAATTGACTAAATAAATAAACTTGACTGCAAGTTGGGTTGATTCTGGATCTCAAAATTCAAACATCTTTGTAAGCTCCCCTCCATTCTCTGTCTTCTTTTTACTTCTGTCTGAGTTGCAGGATCTGATTCTGGATCTTTACTTAGAGCCTCAAATCATACATTCTCGTGCATGCACATGTACAGCTTTTCAAAACAAAGATGAACATGTGCAATTATCTTTCTTTCTTTGAATTATGCTTACTGAGTAAGAAAATACAGTGTTTACATCATTTCATTCTGGCTCTGGGGGAGTAGCCAAGCCACCAGGAATGATGGTGTGCTGAATCTTTCACTGTTTTTGTAGATTTCAGCTGTTAAATTAAGCTTTTTTCCTCCCCTAAAGACAGCAAAGACTGGCACATGTCCCTTAGAGGAACACTGTGTAAAGTAAAAGGAATCCAAATATATTTTGAAGAGTCAAAAGTGGATAAACCTCACTCCCACCCTAGTGGGGAGGAGAATAAAGATGAAAAGGAGATCCAAACATGGCTTCTAAATTTTCTATTGGCAAGGAGGATTCTGATTCAATCAGGTATTTAATTAAACATTTTAGAGAGGACTTGTAATGGGAGAAGTCTATAGCTCTGATAGCAACAGACCTTGCAGGTATGCCTCAACAATTTACTAAACTATTCCAAAAAATGTCATTTTGGTTCTGACATCACACTTCCTTAATCTATTTTTGCTACTTATCCTCGGTAAATATTAAGCCAAGCTTTTGCTTACAGACTAGGCATGTGCTTCTCTCAGATCTGCTGCCATTTCTTAGCCCTGTGGCCTCCGTTGCTCTTCCATAGCTCGGCTACCACAACTAGGCTCCTTTACAAGGCCACCCACACATCCCTCCCATGCCATTTAGGAGCAGTCAGAGATGTTAAAAGTGATAAATGAGGGCTGAACAATTGCCATTCTTCTCACTGCAGACAGAGCGCTAATATGGAGGCCTCCTGAGAAATATAGGTTTGCTAGATGGCACCTCTCAGAAGTACGGCTGCCGGAACATGTTTACAATCCCCCTGCACGGCCTATTGGCTGAGCTGCCGTTCAAGGGAACTCATGCTTCATTTCCGGGCTTAGCAGTTTCCCGGGACAGCAGGCTCTGCAGATAGCATGAGCTCAGTGTGATGGGAAAGGGAGTGCCGTGCATCATTCTCCCCAATTCCCTTCTTTGTGATGGATTTAGGAACGGCAGCCACCGGCACAAAAGGAAATGGTGTCAAACAGGAAGGAAAATGACCACATTAAGGGGAGGGGGAAATGATGGATTTAACGATAGCTCAGCTGGTCAAGCCTGGGACAAAGCAATGCCATGGTCAACGAAGCAGGGAAACTGAGATATGGGCAACCCTTACTGTGACATTCCATTATTGTTTTCAGATTTTACTTACAATGTGTTTCATTATCATTAGGTGGAGTAGCCATTAACATTACACCATATAGGCTAGGATCAAATGGCTTATTCAAAATTAGAAGCATCTTTATAAGCTCCCCTCCATTCTGTTTTCCTTCTATATCTATCTCAAACTTCCCCACGCTTTCTTCCATTTCTGCTCACGGAATAGCATGCAGAAGAGATGTGTCTCAGAGTCAGAAGAGGCCGTATGCTATGTCTCTGACAAGGTAAGGTCCCTGAAAAGGAAAGCTCAGCATATTCACAAGGAAACAGGCAAAAGTGGCAATTGTGGAGTAAACATCCTTTATATGATATTACAAATGCTTTATCCCAGTCTCTTCTATAAACCTAGATAGGTATTAAAATCCAATGGCTATTGGATTCTCTACAGACAACTTCTACCTCAAACCTACTATTTGATATTTTGACTGCTCTACAGCTCTGCATATCAAATTGTATTGGTCTTTGGAGATTTCCATTTACTTTCTGCCTCATTAACAGTAAATGGATACCATGTAGAAGCGAAAATTGGTGCAGCTTCAGACATGAGAACATTATTACCGCTTTGGAATTTATATTCAACAATAAAAATTTGGATTTTCTTAAAATAAAAATGTGTATTTCTTCAAAATTGTATAGGTGGATCCTATATTCCTATTATTTTTCTTCTGAATAAAGTTAATAGGCACTCCTTGCATCCTATAGCAGTGCACTAGAAATGTCAATTGGTCATAATCCTATGCTTATTTCCTCATACATAATTCTGAGTTCATTAATTTGATACTTATCTCAGTTAATGCTACGGAAGTCTAAATTAACTAAGTGGGACTGATTTCCGAGCAAACTCACGTTAGAATTGTACACGTTAGGATTGTACCCATAATATTTAAGAAGAGCAGCACTTCTATTAAATTAGATCAAAACAAAATGAACACTACTTTTGTATTTTACTAAATCAAGATATTCTCAATGAATATACTATATTTGGAGGGGGAAACCTGAATTTTTATTTGACAGGTGGTTGTTTTGTCAGTTGAACAGCAGCAGCTGCATAGGAATCTAGCTTCATTACACAGGATATGAGGACACTTTAATCACAGCTGTGGCTTAAATCCCAGCAAGGGAACAACTGATTTCACAGTGGTGGGTTATCTATTATATCTTACAGAGCACAAGACCAGCATGTGAGAATATCATGATGGGACAATTCTATGTTTGTAGGTACTCAGCTCAGAGGGAACTGCGCTTATCTCATACTCTGAACTTGCAGATAAGGAGGCCAAAGACGTTTATCCAGCTATGCCAACACAAGGCTTAGAGTTTCCAAAGGTTTCAGAAGCTTGGGTCAAAGCTTAGTAAATGTATTGCACTCATAACCAAAAACTCATGGCAGGATAGAGGAAAGGCTGAGACTTATACCTGTGCTAAGGCAACTACGATAAATCAACAGCCTGGATCCCATGTTATGCTAAGCCACCATGTAATTTGTTTGGGACTTAGCATGTTGTGTTAACTCAGCCACTGACATCTGTAAACCATGGGCTTATAGTTTATTCCCTTTATCAGCCAATAATGTATAGTTAAATCAAGCAAGATACAGTATACAGCCAAAGAGCACAGGTAAGTAAGGCAGATATATTTCCACATTTGAAGTCTAGGCAAGTCCATTCAAAGCCAGTTTAGATGGCCAATGGTTATCCACTCCTGGGACTTTGTAACCAGTCACTGAAGCTGGCTGAATGGCCAAAGACAAAGAAAAGTAGACCCAGGTTATATTTGATGGCTAACAGCAGGAGCATATTGCTCCTATGATACCTGTGGCATAGATCTTTGCTGTAGCTTTTTATGAGTATTGGGCATTTGTTGCTGCCACAACCAGGAAGGTGAAGCCTATTGATTCATGCAAAAAAGAGACACCAAGCAGGTATGTTTAATATTAGGTTAAACTTAGAAGAGGCCTCTGATACCTCAATGGCTGTCTTCTTGCCCCATAATATTTGGATTTTAATGTCTCAGATCACAACCTGATAAAAGTTCTCTGCCAGACCATATTGACCAGCAGCAGTGTTTCAGTCTTCAGAGCTAGATAAAATCAGTATCTTTTGGATATGGGTGCTGGGAGAGTGGTCCTTATGACTACATTTTCTGAAATTTAATTTGACTTCTCTAATGCAATTTTTTGAGAAAACTGGAGGAAAAAGCCTGGAAAAAGATCCTGAATAACCGGAAGCTTTAAGAACATTTTGTCTCCCCAAAATTATTGAACTTGGGGATTTTTGTCCAAATCCAGATGCTAATTTGAAATGTCAATATTTCTCAACATTGGCTCTCCACAAGTGAGCCCTTGATCTCTATGACGTTTGTTCAGTTTCAACATGGTGCTTCTTGTCCTCCCTTCCCTCTCTTGAACTGCAACACTGAGATCCCACATACTAGTCATGCATAAAGTCATCAACTACTTAACAATCCCTATCCTAGTGCCTTCTAGGTATCATGAATTACAAGCCTTATAAGACTCAGCCAGCAGAGTTGGGAATGGTAGATACTGAAGAAAGACATATTAGGGGAGACACCAGATTCAGGAAAAGTGATCAGCTGAACATTCTGATACTTTCCCCAATATAGATTTACTCGTGTGGTATCAGGAAGGAAGACAGGCTTTATATCACCACAGCAATGGTTAGATGACATGTTCCTTTCCAAACTGATAAAGTTTGCATTTGTTGTTGTTCAGTCGTTTAGTCGTGTCCGACTCTTCGTGACCTCATGGACCACAGCACGCCAGGCCTTCCTGTCCTCCACTGTCTCTCGGAGACAGTGGAGGACAGGAAGAAATTCATGTTCGTTACATCGGTGATGCTATCTAACCATCTCATCCTCTGCCGTCCCCTTCTCCTTTTGCCTTCAGTCTTTCCCAGCATTAGGGTCTTTTCCAGTGAGTCCTCTCTTCGCATTAGGTGGCCAAACTATTTGATCTTCAGCTTTTTTGCATATCCCCACCATAATGTCATATCTGTGAGTCAAGCTTGACTCCTAATGACATTAATATGTCCATGTACAGTAATTTTTTTGGCAACAAATGGAAATAGTTTGCTCTTGCCATCTTCCGAGATATTTTTTCAACTTCACAATCCTGGGATTTTCTGGTGGTCTCCCATCTAAGTACAAACCAGTCCAAACCTCCTTAGGCTTTCAAGATCAGCCAAGGCTGGTTAGGTGCCAGAACCTATTGTAAATGTGTACATTCCTATAAATCACTATTGAAGAAAATTGGAAATATCTATGTGAAAATAACTACTATTTTCATATTTTAGTATTGGAGAGCCAGTTTGGTCTAGTGGTTAAGGCAATGGGCTAGAAACCAGAAGACTGTGAGTTCTAGTCCCGCCTTAGGCATGAAAGCCGGCTGGGTGACCTTGGGCCAGTCACTCTCTCTCAGCCCAACTCACCTCTCAGGGTTGTTATTGTGGGGAAAATAGGAGGAGGAAGGAGTATTAGGTATGTTCGCTGCCTTGAGTTATTTATAAAAAAATATTAAAAAGGCAGGATAAAAATAAATAAATAAAATCATTGAGAGCAGGTATCTGATTGAGAAAAGTTGATAACTATTAGTGGTTTCTGCTTTCAAAAGTATCTGAAAACCTTGGCATCTTATTCAGCTCAGTCTCCCAAGACTGTGGTAAAGGAAGAGGAGTCTGTGGGATTATTCCCCCTTCTTGAATGTCAGGTTTTGTTTTTAATGAAAAAACAAATTTTTAACCATTTTATTTGTGAAGACATAAGAAAAAAAATCAGGCAATTTTCCCCTCAGTTGGTCCCCGAAAAACATTACAATTAAATATCATAGAAACATTACTGTTTTTTTATATAGAAAATATAGAGAGCCAGTTTGGTCTAGTGGTTAAGGCAACGGGCTAGAAACCAGGAGACAGTGAGTTCTAGTCCTGCCCTAGGCATGAAAGCCGGCTGGGTGACTTTGAGCCAGTCACTCTCTCTCAGCCCAACTCACCTCACAGGGTGGTTGTTGTGGGGAAAATAGGAGGAGGAAGGATTATTTGGTATGTTCGCCGCCTTGAGTTATTTATAAAAATAATAAAGGCAGGATATAAAATAATAATAATAATAATAATAATAATAATAATAATAATAATAAATAAAATGGAATGCTAAAAGTGCCTTTTTCCTCTTACTTTGGCATGGATAACATACTATATTTACAGTGTTCAGTGTTCCCCTTTTCATATTTCTTCTTCTGTTCTCAAACTCAGAAAAACTAAATTTTGAATTCTAAATTTTACACAAATATATTTGCAAATAACCATTTAATGTTAAATTAGAATATGATGATTTTGTCACAGAAACATTTAGGTCTCTCTGAGCCTCTAGTTTCAGAAACTTTATCAGAGGGTGCTCCCACACAGAAAACCCCAGAATCAATTTTGCCTTGCAACAGGGGTCTCTACTAGTGCATTCCAATACTGGTGCATTGTACTGTCTCCAGCTGGCCAATGGGAGGACAAAAGATGGCAGCCAGCTAGCACCCACCTCCATGCCTTGTTGTGTTTGCAAAAAGAAAAAATGCATAATCCCCAGCTAGTCACCATCTGTGGGAAATGACAAAGCTACACCTCAGACCATCTAGAGCAGGGCTTTCCAAAGTTTTCCTGCGGCAACACACCAACCGCCGTTGGTGTGTCGCTGCGGGAAAACCTGGAAGCGCCGCCGTTGCGGCAGCGCGCAAAAACCCGGAAGTGCTGCTGCCACTTTCGGTTTTTGCGTGCTGCCGTGGCTGCGGCGCTTTTGGATTTTCGCGCGCCGCTGTTGGTGTGTCGCCGCGGGAAAACCCAGAAGCGCTGATGGCACACCATCAGCGCTTCTGGGTTTTGACGCGACACATCTGGGCCCTGCAGGCGACACACTTTTGTGTCGCGACACAGAGTTTGGAAAGCTCTGATATAGAGCAGTGTTTTTCAACCTTGGCAACTTTAAGATGTGTGGACCTCTGGCTGGGGAATTCTGGGAGTTGAAGTCTGGTGTGTCGCCACACAACCTGGAAGCGCTGATCATCATCAGAGCTTCCGGGTTTTCCCGCGGCGACACACCAACTGCAGCGCGCAAAACCCGAAAGCAGCAGCAGCGCTTGTGGGTTTTTGCGCGCTGCCGCACTTCCGGGTTTTCCCGCGGCGACACACCAACGCCGGTTGGTGTGTCGCCGCGGGAAAAACTTTGGAAAGCCCTGCTCTAGGGAGATGGTGGCAAGTCATTTTGACTACAGGAAGGAGGGAAAAAATCCCAGCAACTGGGATATGGTGGGAGGTTCTGTCTATAGGAAACCATTCACCCTACAGCTCCCGAGTAAATGCTGCAAATAGCATTGGTAGCATCTCTTTTTAGCAGGAGCCAACTTCCCAAGCCCTACATTATGCAGATATAAGGAGACAGTGTTGACCTCAGTGCAGCTCTTCCATACAGGAGGAGCCATAGGCCAAGTTTGCACAACAAGCTAAATGAGGTTGGCTAGTTGGTGGCTCAGTGTGTTATTTATTTATAAAACAAACGCATAGGCTGCCTAATTTACAGTGACTCTGGGCAGCACACAAGATAAAAACAATCCGATCCAATGCAAACAAAAGAGGGGACAAACCCAGCCAGTCCAATTAGTTTATGATTCAACAGGTTAGGCAAATGCAGATAATTGGATTAATCCAGTAAACCACGCCAAAACACCTTAAAACTGTAACCCTTAGTTATGCTAACCTAAGAGAAATCCTCACTGAACTGAATGTGACTTACTTCAAAGTAAGCAGGCATAGCAGTAAGCTACACTTTTCCTCGTAGTTAAGGCACAGCTATGGAGTCAGGAAAATGGCTTGGCTGAAAACCTAATACGGGACCTTGAATAAGCTCCTTGCATTAATTTTCTCTGACAAGAAATGTAATCAAAACAAACTTTAGGTAGCATCATTATTGCTGCCCAAAGTCACTGAATAACAGTATGGTAACTATGCAAATGAGGAAGAGTCTTAATTAAGCTGCAGAAACACATCTTACCTATCTTTACTGGACAGGCTCCCAATGATTCCTTGGTGTTTTTATAATTCTCACCCTAACTAGTAATACAACATCTTTACCTATTGTATTTTTGTTTTGAAAAGAATATGCTATTTTAAGGAGGTGGGGGGGAGCTAATTCCTTTATCAGGTTTGATCTAAAAATATGTCTGTAATGCCCAGATGCCCTATGGATATATAAAGTAATACTGTAATAAATAGCATTTCTTTAGCTCTAGCACAGGGTTTCTCAACCAGAGTTCCATGGAACCTTAGGGTTCCGCAAGAGGTCACTAGGGGATCCCTGGGAGATCACAATTTATTTTAAAAATTATTTCAAATTCAGGCAACTTCACATTAAAGAGGTAAGTTTCATTCTTTATTTTTAGTTTAAGAACACTGTTAATGCATATATACAGGCCTACGCATGAAACGAATATAATAATTTTATAACTTCTATATTTGAGCCTGAATGTGCAGGGGTTCCCCGAGGCCTGAAAAAATATTTCAAGGGTTCCTCCAGGGTCAAAAGTTTGAGAAAGGCTGCTCTAGCATATGCAGAATGAATTTTAAAAAGGGGGGGGAGGGGTTTTGAAAGATTTTCTGTAATCCATTCAATTGATGCTCTCAGGTTTTATTTTTAAGCATTCTCCTTGGAAGTCCTTCTCCTTGAAATAAATGGAAATCTGTACCTTTCTTGCAATATTGAAAAGTGGTTGAGGCAGCTACTTCATGCAGCCTTTCTAAACAGAAGGGGAAAGCAACAGCATGCATAAAATAAATGCAGTGAAGCATGCATACATTTTTCACATTGAACCACCCAAAACGGAAACTCTATGCTACTTCCTATGTAACTGTACTTTACATAAATAACAGGGAACAAGCAGCTTTTATTGTCTCTGACTCAACTCACTTCACAACTTAATCACACTGTGTTCTCCCTTGAACCTACAAGCCCCTATCCAAGTCTCCTGATCCATTCGCCTCAGGACAGAGTACATGTGTGTGTGTAAAATCTGAAAATTAATCTTTGGCAGTTAACTCCTATATCTATTTCTTTTTTTCAGGAGTGTGAGGCTTGGCTGTATATGTGCTACAACATGACAGTAGCATTTGCACATTGGACTATTCTACTTCAAGGTAAAATGAATCATCTTACAGTAACTGCAAATGTAAAAAGAAAGACGAGTCAGTATAAACTCCTGATAGTCACATCATGAAGTTTTCTTAGAAGCCTTACAGAAGTGGTTTGCCTCTGCCTTTTTCTCTCAATTGTTTTTTAACTTTCCAGGCTAACTTATGGTGCTGGAATTACCTGGTGGTCTACCATCCAAGTCCTAACATGGTGCCACCCTGCCTGCTTCCGAGCCCAGACAAGGTCAGCCAAGTACCGCTACCCCTTGAAAGATGCAAACCCGCTGAGAGATGTAAACACTCACTTTCTGGGAACAGAAAACTAGTCTATCAGGGAACACTTCTCCCTTAAGAGCTAGTTTTCCGCTTTCAGGGATGTTCGCTTCAGTTAAGGGATATTTTTAAAAGTTACTCTCCCTCTTACACTCTAAAGCAGGACAATTTAATCGTTTTATTCCGCTACCTCCGATTGACAATTGCTGTCCGCTCTCCCTCCCAAATCGCTGCCGGGACCAAGTGCTGCCAGCTGTACAAATGCTCTTCCCTAAAGCGCCAGCGCCCCGCACACCCCGTTCGGAACAGCTGCCGAAACTCCCCAGGAAAGGAACGCCACGGCGTTCGCAGGGAGCATGTGATTGGCTCCTACTCTGCCAAGCCCGCAACCCATCTTCCGTCTCTCTTCACGCCAAGAAGAGAAGGCGTCCTGCAAAGTCCGCCTCCTCCCCTGCTGCGGTTGGCTGGAGGTGCTACCAATCCGCTCCAGGAACTCGGAATTGTCATTCGTGTCAGCGGTGCAGAACCAATAGTCGGGAAACAGGCAGACAAGCATTGGAGGCGAGTGATGTCAACTCCCTGAGTGTGGGAGGAGCTTAGACTTAGGCCGCCCCTCTCTTGCTCCGCTCGCAGCAGCGGCTTCTCAGTCCCAGCTCTAATTGTAAGCCAGCAGTCGTAAGGAGAGGGGATCGGGGGGAAAGGCTGGATAGCGGAACCCAGAAGTGGAATCGGGAAGCCGAATCGGGATGCAGGTAGGCTCATTCATTGCCCAAGTGGAATTACGGCAAGGTAGTAAGTGGTGGAGGTAAAGATGCAGGTTCCACAGGAGGCTTTAAAAGTACAAGACAGGGGGATTGGATAGGAACGGGGGGGGGGGGGTTTGTAGGTACCTATTCAGTAGTGTTTTTCTTTCCGCCTTCCTGCCCCCTTTCTTCTTCCTCAGCCGTTTTCTCTTTGCACCCGGGACTTGTGTTTTGGTGGGAGGACCAGCTAGGGAGAGTGGTTTATTTTGGATAATGGCTGTGGAAGCTGGTTAAAGAAGTGGAGTCTCCATGAAAGTAGACGGCTATTCTCTTAAGGGGGCCACAGCCGTTTCTGGGTATCACTTATAGGGGTGTAGTTCTTTGGGGAGGGGAAGGTTTTGTTGACGGTAGAGTGTTACGGGAAAGGGAAGGATAGGCAGGTTAGGATGTGTGTGTTGGGTAACTGAGATGTTTCCCTGGGTTCTGTAATAGGATGCTGACAATATGGATTAGAGTGGTATAAACTGAGTATTCAGGAATGTAACTGACCAAATTATGCATGAATTGAATCTGACTTTCTGATGGAGGATGTAGGGTCATCACAAATATCAAAAGGGCCTGCGGGTTGATCTCAGGACATGGGCTGCTAAGAGATACTAAGAGATGAAGGAAAGGAGATGCATTGAGATAAGGCAGAATATCACTTTCAGAAAGTATTTGTGAAACTTGGTGGTGGGATATTAGGTTATCTTTATTTCATGTAACTGAATGATTAAGAAGCCATTGCCTGACTCATACATAATAATAATTTATTAAACTGTTTGGTCTAGTGGTTAAGGCAACGGGCTAGAAACCAGGAGACGGTGAGTTCTAGTCCTGCCTTAGGCATGAAAGTCGGCTGGGTAGCCATGGGCCAGTCACTCTCTGTCAGCCCTAGGAAGGAGCCAATAGCAAATTTTGGATGCTCTTTTGCTGATCATTTAAATGCAGCATATTATGTATGGTCTAGTGGTTAAGGCAAGGGGCTAGAAACCAGGAGTCTGTGAGTTCTAGTCCCGCCTTAGGCCTGAAAGCCGGCTGGGTGACCTTGGGCCAGTCACTCTCTCTCAGCCCAACTCATCTCACAGGGTGGTTGTTGTGGGGAAAATAGGAGGAGGGAGTATTAGGTATGTTCGCTGCCTTGAGTTATTTATAAAAATAATAAAGGCAGGATAAAATAAAATAAATAAACAAACAAACAAACCTGTATGCCACACATCTCTGGGTGGCTCATAACAATCAAACAAAGAAATTATAATAAAATCAATAAAAGATAAAGATAAAAGATGGCAAGTATGATGAAGTGCGGGGTATCACTCTCCCTCACTAAAGGCCTGGGTGAAGACAGCACATTCCAAATTTCTTTGAATATAAAGTTGGATTACATAGCTGTCTGAGAGCAAGTCTCTGCCCAGTGTTCACTCCTTTCAAACTCAGATTTAAAGTCTCTTGAAGAAGTTTCCAGGTTGTTTGCTTGTTTGTTTCATTAATTAATAATTAATGACAATTGCAAATATAGCATTAGGAAGCTTGGCAGTTTCAGAGTTTAATTAATGCAAGAATATTATGTTTGTGGGCCAATGGGAGCTCATATAACATTACAGAACTTTGACAATATGGCTGGTTGATGTTCCATCAGTTTTAAAAAAACTGTATTCAGTATTCTGTCTCCAGAATTCACATAACAAAATTGGCTAACTAATGGGAATATCATTGCTTCTAGGATTTAGTATAAAGCAGTTAAAAATGTGTTGAGCTATGGTGTGTTGAAGTGGCTTGCTACATGTAGGATTCCTTGTACAAATATAAAACTAGAAACTAAAACAAAGGGGGCGTGGTGGCTCAGCGGGTAAGATGCCAGGCTTGTCGATCGGAAGATCGCAAGTTCGGAGGTTCGAATCCCTAGCCCTGCGTGCGGGGTGAGCTCCCGCACTCGCCCCAGCTCTTGCCAACCTAGCAATTCGAAAGCATGCAAATGCAAGTAGATTAATAGGTACCACTTCGGTGGGTAGGTAACAGCGTTCCGCATGCGTCATGCCGGCCACATGACCATGGAAGCGTCTTCGGACAACTCTGGCTCTTCGGCTAACAAATGGAGATGAGCACCGGCCCCTAGAGTCGGACATGACTGCACAAATGTGCGGGGGGAATCTTTACCTATTTTTAACAAACCTAGCTAGTGTGGCCAATCCATGGCTTAATGTCTTGCATGAGCCTATGAGATAGGGTTAATTAAATAAAACATGGATTAGAGTATTGTGCAAACAGAGCCAGAAAAGAGAACATGGAACTTATCCTCTAAACTAAAATTTGTTCGCAACCGTTAGCTGTTGGATTAAAAAAGCATCAAACACACAACACAGCAGAGGGCAGTAGTGTACATACATTAACACATTCGTGTTTCTGCTATAAGTTTCTCTGCTTCCATACTTATTTCAGACAAAAACTGTCAGGTGTTTGACTTCATATCCCCAAAATGCCCCGAAGATATAGCTTGCTGGCTACATTCAACTTCAAGGATATTCATCGGCTGAAGTTACAGTGGGTCGCTAACAACACATAATAGTCTCATCCTCTGCATGGAATACATTGATGCAATATGTCCTGTGACTCTGATATATGATGATCTCAAATGGGGTTTAACATAAAAGGAGAGGGAAGGAGGGGCTGGGCAGACGCGTTGGTGACAGAGGAAACATATGGGCCTCTTCCTTTGCAGCTGCTCTTACATTGACATATGTGTGCATATAGGGTTCTTTGTTTTTTGCTAGCATAGAGAAAGTAAAGCTAATACACGGGAGGGAAGAACAAAATGAAACGAAACAGCTTTTCTACAATTGCTGAAAATTATATTATGTCTTTTCCATTTTTCTATTTTTCAGGTGAGAGCCGTGCGATCCTTGAAGAGTCTATGAAATACTTTGTCATTGCTAACATTGGACAAGCTTGCAGTGTAAGCCTATCCAGGGACTTCATGTTGCTTTAAATAAAAAACTTAATTGCCCCAGTTTGCAAAGTGCAAGATATCCTTTCAGAGAAAGGGGCGGCTCTTCTTACAGGCAGCCAATAACCTAGCTGTCCTACAAGAACGTGAACTGGGAGTTGGGAGAAGGCCAGGTGTTAACCAAGCCTTTCATAATCACTTAGGGTCACATAGCAATATGTCAGCTCTGACCGAACTAGTATTTTCCATTCTAGAAAAGAGGTAATATAAGAGTTTGAGTTTTCCTTCAAATTTCTGGATAGTAGAAACTGACTGCAAAGCTGAATTCAGATTTTATTCTATTTATCTTGCTGGTGGTGGTTTTTTTAAAGCTTGGATCCAAACTAAGTTCATGCTATTTTTAAAGACTAATATACAAAGTGCCTTACTGAAGGATCTCTTTTCTCGACTCTGAAGAGCAGCTGAACTGTTCCTAGCAGCCACAGTGAAACAGAGCCTGAAATCAGCACACCGCTTTGGATTACGTTCTGGAAAATTGCAGACCAAAGAAGCCGATAATCTGGGCACTTTATGTTGTGTATTAAGCGTGCTGGATATTCCTTGCTGGAGGTTAGAACTCCAGGAAAGGTGAACCATAGTGGATTTGATTTTATTGGGAACTGCTGTAGTTTCTCTGCTGGCTCTGTGTCTGGCATCTCCAGTTCTGAATTGTGCTTGATGGGGGTTTTTCCTAGGGGTGCCAACCTTGCAACTAAGGACAGAATACTAGAATTGGGGGACTTGGCTTCTATGCGCCAAAAGCCATATCGGCTTAATCCCCAAACAAAAGTCTGTTGTTGCAACAGTTGCCTTCTGCACTGTATCAAGAAGGAGAACTACATAATTGTGCAACGTTACGTCTAAGATGGAACTAAAAGAGGCTCATCATGCCAATGGAGTAGTGCCACCCATTGTTGCTGGGCCTATAGACTGCCTCTCCAGCCCTGACCGAGAACATCTCGTGGAGTCTTCTGATTTTTTAGGACCAGAAGGAGGAGGAGGCATGGAAGTGGTGGTGATAGAATCCCGAGCCAATGCCAAAGGGGTGCGGGAAGAGGATGCCCTGCTGGAAAATGGCAGTCAAGCTACTGAAAGTGATGATACGAGTACAGACCGGGGCCCAGAACCAACCTCTCCTCTCAAAGAGACTTCCTTTTCTATTGGGCTACAAGTCCTCTTTCCATTCCTGCTGGCAGGGTTTGGGACAGTGGCTGCTGGGATGGTGCTGGATATTGTGCAGGTAAGACAAGCTCTTTCACAAAGCATGGTGTGAAATTCTTAATCCTGAATTTGCAAGTTTGCTGCTAGTGGCTTAATCCCACATCCTGTATCAGTTAAACACTAAGCAAGAAATTATGATGTATGTCTAAAAGTCTCCTTCCTAGTTAGTAGATTGCACATTCTGGAGTCAGAGATATTGCTGCTATTATTTAATTGATTCTTAAATCAATTAAGAAACCCCCCTTAAGAATTACGGGGGGAAGGAATATCTACAGGTCCTTCTCTATTCATTCTCTGTTCTCTTATTCAAGATCCATCTTATAACTCAATTTTAAGCAATTTCAATAAGTTTCTACCTCCTATAATCAAGGAGTATTTTAAAAAATTTTCAGGATTCTCCTCAAAGCTCATACTCTAGATCAGGGCTTTCCAAACTGTGTGTTGCAACACAATACTGTGTCGCTTGGGGGCCTGAAGTGTGTCACGTGACAACCTGGAAGCACTGATGAAAATGCCCTCGGTTCCGACAGGGAGGCGAAAATTGCGTACGCACGCTGCCGGGCCGCTTCCCTGCCGCACAACTGATCGGCGTGGAGAATTTCCACCCCACCCCCGCGCCGATCAGCTGTGCAGCAGGGAAGCGCGCGGCGAGACTTTTCGCCTCCCTGCCAGAACCGAGGGCATTTTCGGGGTCCCCGGAGTCTGCCCTTTCGAAGGCGGCGGCGGCAGGCCATCAGCGCTTCCAGGTTCCAGGACACCGCTGCTACCGCAGCGGCAACCCAGAAGCACCACCGCCAGCACCTCCGGGTTTTTGCGCGCCAGCCGTTGCTGTGTCGCCAACGGCAAAAGTTTGGAAAGCCCTGCTCTAGATAATAAATAGAAGAAAAGTGTCCTAAGTCGTCATAACCTTTTCAATATTTTCTTTGTGTGGTGACCGGTGGTAAAATATGTATCTGCAGAATTGTCCATCTGAGATGACTCAAATTGCTGCAGTTATTTGTAACTATGTAGCTAGTGATCAAAGCTGGTGATGATATAAATGCTGACAAATCGGAGCAACTGCTAGATGGCTAAAAGACGTCTGTAGCTGAGAACTCAGAAGTTTCCTTAAGTTTTTGCATGTGTTAAATCTGATCTGGCTGTGCCCAAATTCACATTCCTCGTTCTGTACAATAAATTTTAAGAAGGCGAGCACAGTTGAGGCTTCCAGCACACTTGTTGAAATCCTAGTTGACATGTGAGAGCTACCCACTTTTCAAACAAAGTAACTGAATTTCTAGGATTCCAGTGTCACTGTCCTCTGAACTGCCTGAGCAATGAGAGTTTGTGGTTAGGTCATATTAAAGTTCAGGGATCTATCTTTTTTGCTTCATTTATTCATGAGTAGGTCTTTGGATTTGCAGAATCTAACTTATGGCTTTTATAGGAAATAGTCAATAGCATATTATAGTCATCTGATCTTGATTTTAAGTGTTATTCCCAAGGAATAAGTTATTCCTTAGGCAGTTATACTTCCTTTTGTTATAATATCTATTCAATTGAGTCAGCATTAAACATTATGTTCAGAAAAAGAAGTTTATACTTTTGGCCATTGATGTATCCATTTTAAAACTTGTCAAATGCTCAGGTTTATGATCTCATGAGGCAAGAAGGGATTTCCCCCCCTACTTTTTGCAAGATGAGCAATATCTTTATAATGGTAATTAAGACAGATTAGAGCTATGCAGACATTTTAAAAGTGTTTTATTATATCTAGTGTGAGAAGGCAATTCCTAAAACAACAGGATCATGACTTGTTTTGGCTGGCTACAGAATCTGTTGTATTAAAACCAATGTGGTTTGAAGAATAGCTTCAAGCATAATGTAGATTCGCAGACAAATCAGATTATGTTATATCTCTTGCAGCAGTAGGTTTTAATACAGATGGACACATCTTTTATCTCTATATATGATTAAGGCAGAGTCATATGAAGAACAACAATTTACCAGTTTGAGCTGGCAGAGCTTCCCAGTATCTTTGGAAGATTTCCACCACTTTGTCATAAATAAATAAATGCTTTATGTATTTATTTATTCAATTTATATCACTGCTCCATTTCCCCCAAGGGGGACTCTGGGCGGTTTACAAAAAATCAAACAATTAAAATAACATATAATACAATCATAATTAGACTAAATATAAAATCCAAGAGGCGACGAACTTGTGTTTAAAAGGGCTCTGTGGCACCAGCCATCCCCAGGAGGAACTGTTCCCCCCCCCATCCCAGGTATTAATTCATGAGATGTAATTTGTTACATTTTCACCCTTACATTTATGTGTTACACAGTATCTTGGATGATTTTATATCTATTCCACATTTTTCATGTCTCAGTGGGAACTCAGGATTTCCTCAGGGTTTTTTTTCTTTGCAGAAAAATGTTCTGAAATGGTAGCAGCACAATCCTGGGGACATTTCCCTCGACTGCTCTTATTGTCAAACCTTTGACTTGTAAAACCAGTGGATGGAAATTGGGTTTTCTCTGGACATGTCTGATAGCTTTTCTCTCTGGACAGAGATGGCCTTTTTGACATTCTTTGCTTATAAATCCACTTTTACATCCGCACAGACCCAAAAATATGTCTTCCTGCCCCCACCCCCTTTTCTCCCCAAGTCCTGGATGGCAGCCATATCAGGCTGATCAACCTCCCTTTCTTTGCTTTTATCAGTTGAATGAGTTTTTTTTAATTAGGTGAAAGAGATTGCTGCTGCCTGTCCTTTTACCTCAAAATGGTTTTATTTTTAGCACCTGTGAGACATAGAGCTTGAATAGGAAATCCTAAACAAACATAGGATATCTTTTATGGCTTGAGATCAGGGTCCAGTGTATCCTTGGGATTCTTTTCAGAGGCTTTCCTCCAGTTTTCCCCACAAGTGAAGCGAGGTGGATAGCAATGAGAAATATGGTTTTCTTGGTTGAAACATCACAAAGTGGAATGTCCCTGCCTAAAGCCTTCGGGGGAAGATGGGCCGTAATATAAATTAATTAAATAAATAAAAATAAATAAAGCCGTTGACAGTGGTTTCTTTAGGGTCATTTTGATTACAATGACTTTTTTTTTGGTCCTTCCGGACCTTTTATAATTTGATATTAACATTTGGAACTGAAACCCACTGTGTTTATGTTGTATATCTGTAAAACAGATTTTGATTTTAAGCTGCCATTTCTTTTATAGTACTTCTTTATTTAACACTTGTGAACTGCCCTGAGAACATGTTGTCAGGAAGCCTGTTGTCAGAACTCTGGCATGACCCCAGAGTCCTGCCATACAGCAGAGAAGCACAAGATTGAAAGAGATGAAAGCAACTGACAGAAAGAGACAATAGACCCGGAGCGAGAGCGGGAAAGCGACAACCAATCACGCCTCAAGGACGATGGGCACTTAAGCACCCATGGATACATGCCTGAGCCAATCATAGGAAAGTCCACGGTGGGGAGGGGGAGGGAGCCCTGTCAGAAGGGTTAAATAGCCAAGCTCATGTCAGCAAGCCATCCTAATCTTTCTCAGTGTTCCTTTTGTGTGCGCAATAAACCGTTGATTACCAGACACGCGTGTCCTGTGTGGTATGTGTGAGAATGGAGGCGACTCGCAGTGAGGGCACCTCACATAAAGATTAGGATCTTCACCAGCCGATTTTCCCAGGGACAAACCTGAGCACCTCAGGAAGCCCGCAGTTGAGATTGGCCCACGATCGCAGCTTTCGGCGATTCAGCCAAGAGTGGATCACCGAAGCGAACATGGAACAGGTCGGGACCTACCAAGCTGAAGACAACACCGTCGTGCTCGCAACGAACGGGACCGGAGCGGCAGCGCAGACAGTGCCTGAGGGAGCAGCAGAGATCGCCAGGCGGCGAAAGGCGAAGAAAGACAAAGGCAGAGAAATAAATGAGCTCCACCGCACCCCCACCACCCGCACAAACAACCCGATGGCAGAGTGGTCAATTGGGGTGGGAGGAGGCATGGGCCAAGCCCCAGGAAAGCAAGCGGCCAAGTCGCGGGTTTCACAAGCGCAGCAGATCGCGGCGCTAGAGGCCAGAGCCGCATGTGTAGAAACAGGGCTAGAAAACATGGACTCCAGGCTGGCAGCCATCCAAGAAGCTCTAGAGCAGCTACTGAGGAAACCACAAGGTAGGAAAAGGGACAGAGGCACGATAGAAGAAGACAGCTCCCCCTTGAGGTCCTCCGAGTCCCAGAGCTCGGGTGAAAGTGACGAGGAAGGGGAGGAAGACAAAGATGAAAGAGAAGAACTGGTAGCGTGTGCAAGCTATGTGAGTAACCCCTACCAACAAAACCAGGCAACTATAATAACAAAACTCAAAACTAAATTTGACGTGGACCCCTAAAAACTAGTGTGCTTCATGAACCATGTCAGAGGGTTCATGGAGGAATCGGAAAAATGCTTTCTTAACGAAGAAGCCAAAGTTAGATACGTGTCTAATTTCTTAATTGGAGAGGCAGCAAAATTGCTGGCAATGCTGCACAAGACAAGGGCTAAAGAACTGCATGACTTTAACATGTTCATGAAAGCCCTGCGTAAGAGATTTGAAGACACCCTGTCCAGAATGTCAGCCAAAGCAGAAATCCAAAGGCTCAGGCAGGGACACCGCACGGTGGCGGAATATGCGTTGGAATTCAAAAAACTAATTAGCCACCTCCCAAATTGGCCTGAGTCGTTCAAAGTTGAATATTTTCAAATGGGGTTGAGGCCTGAGCTACTGGACATGGCGGTGGGAAGAGGGGACCCGGAAACGCTAGACGAGTGGGTCCAGTTGGTGGGAAAAGTCGAAAGCACAAAGCTACGAATCAGGTCATACCACCAGCTCCAATGTGCAGGGAGAGCGACTCTAGTCAATATCACCAAAAAAGGGACTATGAGAGAAAACAGTGGGCGGAGGAAAGAGAAAGACGAGCAAAGAATAAACTATGCTTCAAGTGCGGGAAAGAGGGCCACAGAATCAGCGACTGCCCCCAACCAACGGAAAAGAACAAAACGGGAGAAGCAGCACAAAGCCACCCCCCACAAGCAGATCACAGCAAAAGCCGCCACGGAAAGGTGCAAATACGCGATACCGGAGTCGACCATGGACGAGTCCACAGACGAGTTCATGCCGGCGAGAAACGACAACGGCCTGCCCTAAAGTGCGCCGCGGGACAGGCCTTCGACAAGGGGCGCAGCGACACCATGACGACCGGAGACTGCCCCACGATGTAAATCGAGGTAATATTGGAAACCTTGGACGGGAGGGGGCAGTTTGCTGGGGCAGCAATGGTGGACTCAGGGTGTACCAGATGCTTGATGCACCCCGCTGTAGCACTGGAGATGGGACTAAAACTATTCAAGCTGAAATCGCCCATCGTGTTTTGCCAACTCGATGGGACGGAGATGAAAGGGGGGCCAGTGGGACATTTCACGGAAGCGGTGAAAATGTCAATGGGCACACATAACGAAACTCTCCGGTTCATTGTAGCCCCTATTGCAACGCAACCCATCGTATTGGGGCTAAAGTGGCTGAAAGAAACCCCCAAATAGACTGGGTGTCAGGGGAAATGGAGTTCATAGATGAGAAATACGGCAACGATGGAAAGAGCACAACAGGAGATGGAGTAGAACCGGGGGCGGCTGGGACTGTGAGAGGGGAGGAGCCCCAAGAGGAGGGGAGGATAATGATACAAAAGAAGTATAAACCCGTAAAAGAGGTTTTCATTGAGAAGGAGTGTGACCAGTTACCCCCCCACAGGAAAACAGATTGTGCCATTGAGCTGATCCCCGGAGCCAAGTTCCTTAAGCCAAAAATGTACGCAATGACACAAAAAGAACTCCAAGAACTGTGCAAATTCATAGATAAGAACTTGGCACGGGGATTCATAGAACCAGCAAACTCCCCTCTGGCAGCACCCGTACTGTTTCGCAAGAAGAAAGACGGGTCATTGCGACTATGTACCGACTTTTGTTGTTTATTCGTTCAGTCGCTTCCGACTCTTCGTGACTTCATGGACCAGCCCACGCCAGAGCTTCCTGTCGGCCGTCACCATCCCCAGCTCCCCCATGGTTGAGTCTGTCACCTCCAGAATATCATCCATCCATCTTGCCCTTGGTCGGCCCCTCTTCCTTTTGCCTTCCACTTTCCCTAGCATCAGCTTCTTCTCCAGGGTATCCTGTCTTCTCATTATGTGGCCAAAGTACTTCAGTTTTGCCTTTAATATCATTCCCTCAAGTGAGCAGTCTGGCTTTATTTCCTGGAGTATGGACTGGTTTGATCTTCTTGCAGTCCAAGGCACTCTCAGAATTTTCCTCCAACACCACAGTTCAAAAGCATCTATCTTCCTTCGCTCAGCCTTCCTTATGGTCCAGCTCTCACAGCCATAGGTTACTACAGGGAATACCATTGCTTTAACTATGCGGACCTTTGTTGTCAGTGTGATGTCTCTGCTCTTAACTATTTTATCAAGATTTGCCATTGCTCTCCTCCCAAAAAGTAGACGTCTTCTGATTTCCTGGCTGCAGTCAGCATCTGCAGCAATCTTTGCGCCTAGAAATACAAAGTCTGTCACTGCCTCCACTTTTTCTCCCTCTATTTGCCAGTTATCAATCAAGCTGGTTGCCATAATCTTGGGTTTTTTGAGGTTTAACTGCAACCCAGCTTTTGCACTTTCTTCTTTTACCTTCATCATAAGGCTCCTCAATGCCTCCTCGCTTTCAGCCATCAAAGTGGTATCATCTGCATATCTGAGATTGTTAATGTTTCTTCCAGCGATTTTAACTCCAGCCTTGGATTCCTCAAGCCCAGCATGTCGCATGATGTGTTCTGCGTACAGGTTGAATAGGTAGGGTGAGAGTATACAGCCCTGCCGTACTCCTTTCCCAATCTTAAACCAGTCCGTTGTTCCGTGCTCTGTTCTTACCGTTGCTACTTGGTTGTTATACAGATTCCTCAGGAGGCAGACAAGATGACTTGGTATCCCCATACCACCAAGAACTTGCCACAATTTGTTATGATCCACACAGTCAAAGGCTTTAGAATAGTCAATAAAACAAAAATAGATGTTTTTCTGAAACTCCCTGGCTTTCTCCATTATCCAGCGGATATTGGCAATTTGGTCTCTAGTTCCTCTGCCTTTTCTAAACCCAGCTTGTACATCTGGCAATTCTCGCTCCATGAATTGCTGGAGTCTACCTTGCAAGATCTTGAGCATTACCTTACTGGCATGTGAAATAAGTGCCACTGTTCGATAGTTTGAACATTCTTTAGTGCTTCCCTTTTTTGGTATGGGGATATAAGTTGATTTTTTCCAATCTGATGGCCATTCTTGTGTTTTCCAAATTTGCTGGCATATGGCATGCATCACCTTGACAGCATCATCTTGCAAGATTTTAAACAGTTCAGCTGGGATACCGTTGTCTCCTGCTGCCTTGTTATTAGCAATGCTTCTTAAGGCCCATTCAACCTCACTCTTCAGGATGTCTGGCTCTAACTCACTGACCACACCGTCAAAGCTATCTCCAATATTATTATCCTTCCTATACAGATCTTCCGTATATTCTTGCCACCTTTTCTTGATCTCTTCTGCTTCTGTTAGGTCCTTACCATCTTTGTTTTTGATCATACCCATTTTTTCCTGGAATTTACCTCCGATGTTTCTAATTTTCTGGAAGAGGTCTCTTGGCCTCTTGGCACATTTGGGAAAAGGAAGCATTCGCCGTTTGCCATGCACTCGCAACGTGGAGACACCTACTAGAAGGAGCGTCGGTGCCGTTCGAAGTATGGACGGACCACAAGAACCTGGAAGCATTGAAAACGCCCAGGAAATTGAACTCGAAGCAGCTTTGTTGGGCCGAATTCTTCAGCCGCTTCAACTTCACACTGAAGTACTTCCCGGGGGGGGGGGACACTTCTTGGCGGATGCATTATCTCGGCTACCGCAACATGAAGGGAAGACAGAAGAGGTCACGGAAACACTATTCCCCTCCAAAAACACACACACCCCAGAGACAATAGAACTACAAACCAAACAAGAGGGCAACATGGCGGTGACAAGGTACCAAGAAAAAAAGGACAAGATGCAGAACCCCCTGGAAACCGACATACAGGCAGCAATAGCAAGCGACACGTGGTGGGGAGAGAACAGAGACGCACTGCAAGAACATAATGGAGGATGGTGGAGGGATGACAAGCTTTATGTACCGGCCGCTCTACGTAAAAGGGTATTAGAGAAGAGCCATGATCATAAAGTAGCCGGGCACTTTGGCTTTGTAAAAAACATGCACCTCACCAGGTGTAAGTTCTGGTGGCCCACGCTACGCAGGGACGTGAAGGACTATGTCAGAACCTGCCCAGTATGCGCGACTGCAAAAAGGACAATCGGGAAACCAAGAGGACTGCTGCAGGCCGTGGCAGAACCTTCCCAACCTTGGAAGCAAGTCGCCATGGACTTTGTGGTCGACTTGCCCATGAGCAAAAAGAAAACAGCAATCTGGGTTGTCACGGACCTATTCTCAAAGCAACCACACTTCATCGCTTGCAACGGAGTACCACCCGCAACAAAACTAGCCAAACTGTTTATTCAACACATATATCAAGCACATGGCACACCAGAAAGAATAGTCAGTGACCGCGGGAGTACCTTCACGTCCAAATTCTGGAAGGCGTTCCTACAACTAATTGGATCGGAACAAGGGTTAAGCAGCGCGTTCCATCCATGCACGGATGGAGCATCTGAATGCCTGATTTCCGTACTAGAACAGTACCTAAGATGTTATATCAGCTACCAGCAAAACGATTGGGCTTACTACCATTTGCAGAAGTGACATATAACAACTCGGTGCACCACAGCACGGGGTTTATGCCGTTTAAAATTGCCACGGGTCAAGATTTCGCAGCTATCCCCGAAATAGACATGATTCAGAAAAAACAAATGCACGCAACCATATGCGCAGATGAGTGGATAAATAAAATCACCAGCAACTGGCCGGTCATGCTTCAAACACTCCAGGAAGCAAAAGTCACAGACAAGAAATACGCAGACAAGAAAAGGACAAGTGAGTGGGAATTGAAGGAAGGGGACAAAGTATATCTGTCCACAAAAAATCTAAGGTCTACACAACCATCGCACAAATTGACCCCAAGATACATTGGACCGTTCCCCATAACAAAAGTAATAAATCCTGTAACAGCACGATTGCAACTGCCAAAAGCACTAAGGAAGGTACACCCCGTATTCCATGTGAGCCTCCTAAAACAACAACATCCCTCAGAACAATGGCACCCAGAAGCTCCAGAACCACTACCAACAATAGTAAATGGAGAGCCGCACTTTGAACTTGAGAATATTCACGACTCATGGATATACAGGGGGCGATTACAGTACCTGGTCAAGTGGCAACACCTACCAGAGGGTTTTCGAGAATGGGTGGCAGCAGAACACGTGCAAGCCCCAATACTAGTCAGGAACTTCCACCGCAAGTTCCCCGATAAACACCGATGAGCCGTATACTAACATTGTTATGTTTCATTGCAGATACTTGGACAACCACTAGGCGAAGGAATCACAGGCGCGGGTCGAGACAAGGGGGGGGGGAAGATCTTGGGCCGGAGGCATGTCAGAACTCTGGCATGACCCCAGAGTCCTGCCATACAGCAGAGAAGCACAAGATTGAAAGAGACGAAAGCAACTGACAGAAAGGGACAATAGACCCGGAGCGAGAACAGGAAAGCGACAACCAATCACGCCTCAAGGACGATGGGCACTTAAGCACCCATGGATACATGCCTGAGCTAATCATAGGAAAGTCCACGGTGGGGAGGGGGAGGGAGCCCTGTCAGAAGGGTTAAATAGCCAAGCTCATGTCAGCAAGCCATCCTAATCTTTCTGTATTCCTTTTGTGTGCACAATAAACCGTTGATTACCAGACACGCGTGTCCTGTGTGGTATGTGTGAGAACGGAGGCGACTCGCAGTGAGGGCACCTCACACCTGTATAAAAGCTATGAATAACAATCCAACATATTAACTAATAAGTCATATGTTTGAGGTGGATACAGATCTAAGGGATCAGAAAAAAGTCTTATTTGAATAGTTTAGTCTTTGAACAAGTTATTGAAGGAGACTGTAGTTTTTCTTTTCCTTGGTGGCTTTCAGGGAAAGATTGGTCAAGAACTGCCAAGAAGACTTTAAACTAACATAGGATATTGTTTCTTGGGAAAAGTAGATTAGGCTATATAGGTACAATCCATTAAATTCTGGTAGTTAATTAATCTTTTTTCAGGCATGCTTAGAGCTAAATTTTCTGCTCCTGCAGCTCTGTTTTTCGGCTCCATGAAACCAAAGTTCCTGGTGTTATTCAATATTTACAATTTTATGCTGTTTAATTGAGAGAATCCTGGACAAAAGATTATCCCTGTGATAGAATACAGTAATTTGGAATGGTGATGAACAGTGGCTCTGTAATGATCAGGTTACCCCTTAGCCATTTAAAGGTCTTCAAGTATCCCTTGGAACTAATCAAATGATTGGTTTGCTGAAGGGGTGTGGTGAAGACATGAGTTAAGATGGTTATGCATGATCTCTAATTCTGAGAAATGCAGATAAGAGAATGGTCACTCTTTTATGTAAAAGGACTTTACCTCCTTATGAGTTCATGGATAGTAGATACTTTTTATATAAAGAGAATTGTCCTTTTTAGTATATAGTGAAACACCTCTTGAAGCAAGGGAACCCAGTGTTTTTATCATTTCTATTTGAACCAGCTTTGAAATTTGATGCAGAAGTTCTCCAAACAACTATAATACAAATTATGATTTGATCATTTTTTTTCCAACCCACAATCCCACTTACCTTTTGATCAGAGATTACAGTATTTGGGGACTGGGATATTAAAGAGTTGCTTTGATCACTAAAACATGCCTATTTATTCTCCAACTTGATTGATTTTGTATATGAATTCTGCCTTGGAAAACAATATAAATTCTGTTTGGGGTGGGGAAACTGCTAAGAGGTAATTTGATGACATACAGAAAAGGACTTCTGCAAATCATTCCCACAATTAGGCAGAAGATAATCTTCTGATATTCAGGCTATATATTGAACAATAAGATATTTCAGCATCAAAACTAGTACTTTCAACAAAGACCTTTGAAACAAACTTGAAATCAATCAAGATCCTGGTATACATTGGCTGTCTGTCTCCGTTAACAATCTTGACACTGAATTCTGCACTACATCAGAATTCCTAGAATTTTTCAAAGGCAGCCTCATGTCTCCTCATAATTTAGCATAAATTTTACTAGAGGATAGTTAATTGTGTCCAGTTAATCCTTCTCTAAGAAAAGATTCACTCCATGCATCAGGTAACACATTCAAGAGCATTTCTGTCAGTTTCAGTATGCAGGTCATGATCTTATGAGATATGTACAAATTAACCTATAGCCTACATTTGGAATACTGTATATAGTTTTGATTGCTATATCTCAGGAGGAATGTTGTGGAACTGAAGAAAAGTGTAGAGAGGAGCAACCGAAACAAAGGGTTGAAGCAGTTCATCTGTGAGGAAGAATTGCAAAATTTGGAACTTGTAGATTAGAAAAGGTGAGGAAGAAAGGATATGATATGGCTTCATGAAATTATGCATAGTGTAGAGAAAGTGGATGGAGAACATTTTTCTCCCCCTCATAATGCTGAGGTTTTTCAATAATGTTTTACAGTGTTACCTTAGCATTGACTTGTATTCTTTCAATGGCTTTATTATTTTAGTTGTGATTTATAGGATGCCAATAATAAACCTACTATGTCACACAGCTCAGTGATAGACCATGGAATCCGCTGTTTGAAAATGTAGTGATTGAAACTTACTTGGACAGTCCATTAAAAAAAACTAATGAGAAGACAGACTCTCATTGGTTACTAGTTTTGATGGCTGCATATTACATCTATTGTTGGAGACAATATGCCACTCTGTACGTTTGCAGGAGACCTTGAAGAGAAGGGCGCAATTCCCCTTTTGCCCCAAAGGCCCAGACAAGGATATATTTCAAAGGTTACTCTTCAAAATCTGTTTTATTCTAAGTAGTCAGAGAAACATTTTTTTGCTCTGTGCCCAAAGACAAAATTTTGGGACTGCTTTGGGAAAGTTGTAGCCCCAGTACATCTGGAGAGCACTAGGTTAATGGATTATGAGGCACTAAATTTTCGAACTAGGAAGTTTCCATCCTGGAGGGTTGTCTGCATTAATTTGCACTTGCCCTCCCACTGCCTGATTCTGGGAATGGTTACTGAGAAATCTGTACTACGGTTTTTACAGGTCATGTGTTACGGGTATATCAGATTTCAGTATTATTTGCTGTTCAGAAGGTGCCCTTTCCTAAGTAAAAATACATAATTCATTACTGGTATTTGCAACGATCTGTGAAAATACAGGTAACATAACTGAGGGTAGAAGAATTAGTGAATTTCTTGAAGTTATGGCAAACCTTGTTTTGCTGCTGTTACGAGTTTGTGTCCCAATCGTCAAGAATGCCATGCATGACATTTCTGTTACTTACAGAATCTTTCTACTTATTTATCTAATTCCCCTGCGACACAAAGCTGAACTACCATCTAATGGTTATAATTTTCCTCCTATTTTGCTTGTAATGATCACCCATGGGAGGTGAACTGTAATAATGAGTTGCCTGAGGCAGAATAAGTGCCAGTTCATTTTCTCTTCCTTTTCATCCTTCCCAAGTATCTTTTGAGGTGGTCTTGAGGAACCTGTCTCTGGTCTTTGGATGTTGCAGTCACAACAGGTTTCCTTTTGGGGAACAAATACAAAGTTCTGTGAATGGGAAGTGATGAGAGCCAACATGTGATTACAGGAATAGGGAGGACATTTAATACAATAGTGGAGAATAGCTGTTGAGCTAGTCTTGTTAAGAGCTAACCAGTACTAATGAATCTGTATGATCCCTGCCTTTTTCATTATTTTAGCTTCTCAGGCAGCTAAATTTCAGAACAGGCCCATACAGCCTCTTAAACCAGTGTGGATATTCACATGGATGGATTTTTATATGTCAAAAATTTAATTAAGATCCCTTTTGGATGCAAAAGTAGTTGATGAATGAATTTGGTCTTTGTGATTTTATAGTTACAGATTTGGGTAGAAAATGCATAATCTGGAACAAATATGGACTTTATGGCTTAGTTGAAAGTTGCATAGGTGTTGAAAGAAATTAAGCCCTGCCCACCATGTTGTCTCCCCCCAGAACACTGTCTTCCTGCAATATTGCCTTCCCCTTGAGCAAGGTAAAAGGATAAAAGTTACAAAATAGAATGGGTTCATACAAAGAGGATGCCAGAAAATTAAAATATGACAGGAAACCCCAACTATTTAGACCATAGCTTTCCAAACTGTGTGTCGCGACACAGTACTGTTTCGCCTGCGGGGCCCAAGTGTGTCGTGTGAAAACCTGGAAGCGCTGATGGCGCGGCGGCGGGCCATCAGTACTTCCAGGTTTTCACGTGGCACACCAGGACACCGCCGCCACTGCGGTGCGCAAAAACCCTGTGGCAGCACGCAAAAACCCGGAAGCGCCGCAGCGGCGTGCGAAAACCCGGAAGCCCCGCTGCGGTGCTTCCGGGTTTTTGTACACCGCCATTGGTGTGTCGCCAACGTGAAAAGTTTGGAAAGTCCTGGTTTAGACAAAAGATTCCCTTCAGACTTAATCAGAGACCTTGTAAGACAAAAGGTCGCTCATTCACAGAATTTAGCAGAGCCCATTCAGGTGAACGGCCAAACAGATCTCCATAATCAAATAACAAAAGATTCCTTCCAAGGTGAACAGTCCAGGCTAGTAGACAAGGCCACAGCCCAGCAGGGAACCTGGACTATCAGAACAGGAGAGACAAACAGCAGGGGACCTGACCACAGAGCACCTCCTCTCTGAACTCTGGTAAACTGCACCTTTCTCAGAAGTTCCTAGAGGGCGGGGACACTTTCACATAACAACAGCCAAGCTCTCCTATATAAAGGGCTTGTGGGGGAAATACAAGGGTGGCCACCTCCAACCAGCAGACCCTGTACATGCTCTTGGAAAATAAAATTATCTCTGTTCAAGCAGTTGCCTAAGAACTTTCATTCCCGGCTCAGAATGGACCTGGTAAGATTTTCTTCCAACATAGGGATAAAGGGTAGTGCCTGAAACATATGGACTTGTTATTGGAGGGTCATACATCTTTTCCATCCTTTTCAGTCTGAGAAAGATCTTTGTGGTATTGGTACATCAGTTCCAGTTTGACTAAGTTTTGAAAGTATGTCTATTTTGTACTTCGGCTACTGACCTTTGTATTGTCTAATGCAAGGATTAGTTGTCTTTTCAGTCCTAGGTATCATCGCAAATCCAGTTCTGAGGTTTTTGGGTTTTTTGTTTTTTAAGAAAAGCAGGTCAAAGAAGTAAATACAATTGTGCAGCATTGCAGGATTCTCTACTCCAAAGTCCCAAACTCTTGTGAGACTTCGGTGTTCTTGCATGAGGTCTCAAAAAATCTCATAGCTTCGTGCAACATCTCCCAAGATTTTGATTGTTTTTAATGTTTGAGAGGCACTTCAGGGCTTCCCTTAATGTCTGGCTATTGTTCACCAGTACAACTGACTTTATAGCCAACATATACAGTGTACCTCTCAGTGCCCATAATCAACAAGTTACATTTTTAAAGGTTCTTTTATTTAAACCAGGGCTTTCCAAACTTTTGCCATTGGCGACACACCAACGGCCGACCAACAAAAACCCGGAAGCACCGCCGCCAGTGAGGCGCAAAAACCGGAAGCGCCGGTGGCGGTGCTTCTGGGTTGTCGCCGCGGCGGCAGCGGCTGCCCCTTCGAAAGGGCAGGCTCCAGGAACCCCAAAAATGCCCTCGGTTCCGGCAGGGAGGCGAAAAGCCTCCCCGCACACCCGTGCATGTTGCCGAGCACTCAGCTGATCGGCGGGGAGAATTTCCACCCCGGCCCCCGATCAGCTGTGCCGGGAATCCCGGCAGCATGCACGTGGACGCGTGGCGAGGCTTTTCGCCTCCCTGCCGGAACCGAGGGCATTTTTGGGGTCCCCAGAGCCTGCCCTTTCGAAGGGGCAGCCGCTGCCATTGCACAGCAACCCGGAACCACCGCCGGCGCTTCCGGGTTGTCACGCGACATACTTGGGGCCCCCAGGCAACACAGTATTGTGTCGCGACACACAGTTTGGAAAGCCCTGATTTAAACAGTGGTGGTAGTGAAATCCTGAGGGATTGATGGAAGTGATGGGGAGCAACCACACTAGTTGCCTTCTAATTGGTATTTTGTAATTGGCCAAGGCAACCATGATATGCTCTTAGTATTCCAGATATACCCATAATCTTAAAAATGTTACTTATCTATGCCTTGGGTTAAAGTGAGGAAAGAAAAACAGGAGTGTTCTGTTGGTCCATTGGTCAACCAGAAACTTCTCATTTCTTTTTTTTTCCCCTTGAACTATTCCTATTCCATCTGGTCATTTAAAAACTAGTTCTGGATTTATGTTTTTCTTTTGCCATCTTCCCATTTCATTTTGTGTTGTACCTTGAAACAACACAAGCTGTATAAGCTAAGGCTAGGAGTTTTCCTATTGATTTTTAAAATAACTCTGGAAACTTGGAACAAGGGTGAAAATGCTTAAAATTAACCAAAAAAAGATGTATAAATATGATTTAGCAGGCAGTATGGTGTAGTGGTTAAAGAATTAGACTAGGACTAGAGAGATTCTGGTTCAAGTCTACCCTTAGTCATGGAAACTCACTGAGTGACTTGGTCTGTCACTCTCTAAGTCAGGGTTTCTCAGCCAGGGCTCCATGGAACCCTAGGGTTCTGTGAGGGATCATTAGGGGTTCCCTGGGAGATCACAATTTATTTAAAAATTTATTTCAAATTCGGGCAACTTCACATTCAAGAGGTAAGATTCATTCTTTATTTTTAGGTTAAGAACACTCTGAATGCATATCTACAGGCCTACCCATGAAACGAATATAATAATTTTGTAACTTCTGGCCTATATTTGAGCCTGAATGTGCAGGGGTTCCCTAAGGCCTGAAAAATGTTTCATGGGGTTCCTCCAGGGTCAAAAGATTGAGTAAGGCTGCTCTGAGTCAATCAACTGGGAAATTCTATGCCTTGAGCTCCTGAAGAAAAGGTGGAATGTAAATTGAACAAAGAAATAAATATAACAATGCCTTCTAGGAGTTGAAATTTCACCTTTTCCTTTCACCAAAGTGTTGCTTTTTTTCTTTTTAACTGCAAGACACTGTGTGTGTGAATGGATTCAGCAGCACACAGATTCATTAAATATGTACATAAATATTATCAGACATAAGCCCACAGTGCTTTCATATATGTAAAAATTGGGACATTCAACCAAGACATTTTCACTGTAGTGTTGCACAACTCTCTGCCAGTCAGTCCTAAAAATAATCATTGAGGTAGAAGAACTTGTTGGCCTCAGTCCATGACTTTTAAAAGATTGAAACAGTGTAGTAGGTAAAAGAATATCTTTATAGATCATAGTTTAATAGCCTCTTTCTATGGGTAAAAAGTAACACTAAACTTCATAGACACCTTCCTTTTAATATTTTAGTTGTTAATTGAAAAGGCTATGTTTTTGAAAAACAGATCTTTTTTTTTTAAAGACAAAAACAGCGGTTTCCTGAGAATATTGTTCTCAGCTCCAATTGCTTACAGTATCTTCAGTTATGAATTGGTTAGTAATTTCTAAGGATAGTTGAGATCTTAGGTTTGCATCCTAAAATCCCCAGGAATTTCAGGGAAGGAAATGTTGGTAACCTTCTACCAGAACTTAAGCAATGACCATCTTCCACTGTCCTCACACAACTGATCTCTGTGGGAGATAGGTATGGGGAATGATTATCCTTTCCTATTTCCAGCAAGAAGGAACTAAACAGGATAATATTATAAGTTATAAATAAAGTAAAAGTAAATATAGCTGTATCTATGTGTGCGTAAGAAAAAAAACGCTCACTTTGAATGCACTTATAGATCCTGAGCTGGCAAACACCAACCAGAAAATAATTTTATGGTGGAAGTCTTATTGCTTAGATGTTGTGCAAATTCAGCCACTGTAGCTTAATCAACAACCATGATTACATAAACAATGGCTTAGTGCAATGTGTGAATCAAGCCATAATGATAGAAACCAATGATGGTTTAAAAGAAAGATTTAGACAAATCTAGGAGTATTAGTGGCTATGTCTTTATATGTAGTCCAGGATCAGAGGCAATGGGCTACTCCATATAGCTGTTGAGGAAGAATGCAATTGTGTCATGTCCTGCTTGTAGGTTGCCCATAAGCATTTGGTCGGCTCCTGTGGATACAGAATGCTGGATTAGATCCAGCACAGCTCTTCTTAGGTTCTTAACTCAGGCATCCACTTTTACTGGAAAGTTAATTTTGTGTTATTTTGAAGGCTTTATGCCTTTCCTGTGGCCTTTGTGGCTTTCTTTTCTACTCCAAAAAGTCTTTGCTCTGTAATTATTGATGCTGAAGAAAACCATGTTTTCCCCTTTATATAGAGTGCTTAGGTTTATGCTGGAAGGGACAGGATGTTTACAAGTCTTTGGATGAGTGCGAATGAGTTTATTTTTGTTAGTTACCTCAATTTTTCCTTTGCCCATATTCATGTATGTAAGTTTTAATAGACCAGTTTGGTCTAGCGGTTAAGGTAACGGGCTAGAAACCAGGAGACTGTGAGTTCTAGCCCTGTCCTGACTTCGAGTGAAAGAACACGCTGAGACTTGGTGTAAAGGCTCTAGTGTTTTATTGTTCTACTCTGCTAGACAGAATCCAGCTAAACTAGAATGAACTAGTGATGCTCAGAGAAAAGGCACAAGAAACTAGGACTGTGCCTTCTTTAGCCTCTTGAGAGGAAAGCGAAGCTATTCAGTACTGCGCATGCGTTTATCCCCCTGGAGGGAGCCCCCTCCTCCTTCACCAGTTATCTCCCTGACAAGTCCCGCCTTAGGCATGAAAGCCGGCTGGGTGACCTTGGGCCAGTCACTCACTCTCAGCCCAACTCACCTCACAGGGTTGCTGTTGTGGGGAAAATAGGAGGAGGAAGGAGTATTAGGTATGTTCGCCGCCTTGAATTATTTATAAAAATAATAAGGGCAGGATAGAAAATAAATAAAATAAAATAAACTGGAAAGTAGATCTGGTAATCTCTTTGTGGGAAGAAAGGCAGGACATAAATTCGAAAAAAGAAAATAATGCAGAGTTTTGGGGAAAACAACCTTGTTATGGCTGTTCCTGATCTAGAGTTCTGAACTAAGAGTCTGACTGTCATGTATGCCAGATAAATTTCAAAGCTGAATCCTATCTGTGTTTACATGCTCAACTCTGATCAGTGAATTTTACTCCCAGGGCCTTGTAGACCAGATTGTAGCCTTAATGACCTTGGATTCTGTAACTAGACCTTGACTACCAAGAAGCAGGCATTATGTGACCAGTTTTGTCCTATTTGGGGCTCATGAGACATAGGTAGCCAGATGTTAATTCTATGGGGTTTGAATCCTCTACTGTGAATTGAACTCATGAACCTTTGCACTTTAGATGTCTATATAGAGCACATTAACCTTAGGAGCTATCCAGGATTTGGTGCTTTATAATTGCAGGAAAGGATATATAGAATCTATTAGAATGGTATACATAGTCTACCTTCCCTTAAGCTCTCAGTGCAGAGAGATACAGATGTTACATTCTGTCATGCTCCCATGTAAAACCACATACACAAAGTATGCCATAGTGTAGCATTCATACCTCTGTGCTCTGAAAGCTTAAGATAACTTGTTCTATACCATTCTGATAGGTATAACTAGACAGTAACTTTCAAAAGGATAGGTGATTGCTCTCTATTAAGCAGGAGACAATTTGTCATCCCCATTCTTACTCATTTGTTGCAATTACTTCAGCTTCTTCCTTAAAGCCAAATAAGCTTTAATCATTGGCCATGCAGTTCTTGCCCATTGCAAAGGATTCTCTGACTCATTCCACAGCATGCATATTCTGTTGCCCTATATCAACATAAAAATAACTTATCCTATAAGCATAGCCAAATATCTTCTGTTCTATGTAGCAGAACATAAATAACAGGACATGTTCTTTTTCTGATAGCCAGTCTGCTTTGGCAGAATCTCTTGGTAAGTGTTGAAAAATCTTAGAATTTCTAATGACATATTTCAAAAATAACTACTCCTTGATGAGCAATCTCTTACTAGATCCTGAGTGATTTCCTTGGTTTTACAGCACTGGGATGTCTTCAAGTATGTGACCGAAGTATTTATCTTGGTTCCAGCTCTCTTGGGACTGAAAGGGAATTTGGAGATGACACTAGCTTCTCGCCTTTCTACTGCTGTGAGTATTTCGGTCATTTGACTAGCAAACAGCCTTCATTTTCTAACATTGTTTTTCTTTGCATATGCGGAATTTCTGTTAATTTAAAAAGGGTTTTTCTTTGAAAACATTTTCAAACAGTATCAATCACTTCAAATAAAAAGGTATTTTTTTGAAAGAGCCAAATGTAATTTTGCAAGTGAAGATCATCTATATTTGGAATGTACTGTATGTATATGCAGCTGTTCTCGGTTTGATTAATGAAGCATTATAACCTACATGACCAGTTTCTAGAACCACAGTATTATTTTCCACCTTGCTATGAGACATAGCTTAGTACTGCTGGGCAATGAGAACATAGTCTCTGTGTGTAAACAGGTATTGTCATGTGCTGTGATGGAATGTGTTCCTGAAGGAGGGGGTGATGTGAATTTCAGCGCTGCCGCTGATTCCCAGGAACGAAGGAGTGCATTCCAGGCAGATAAGAGAATTCACAGTCCGGAGACTGTTGCTGGGAAAGTTAAGAGGTTCAAGGTAGCTCCGCCCTAGAGTCTCCCAGTTATTTACCCTTAGGTCAGTTAGAGTAGCTTTAGTCTGGCAAGATTCTGTCTGTATGGTGAAAGCAATAAAGAACTGGAGTTTGGAATACACTGACTCGCTGTTGTTCTTGGGCTGGCTCTCACATGTGCCTTCTCCAGATGTGGAGAAAATATAAAAACAACAGTGTCTTGGATTCCCAATTATCCTCCAAGAATTTATTGTTGTTCATGATAGTGTTTTCTCACCTTCCTATTTGCTCCATAGTTTTCTGTAAAATCTGCTCATGAAAATTTAGAAATTCTTGAGAAAGGTGTAAGACAGAGCTTTCCAAACTGTGTGTCGCCACACAAAAGTGTGTCGCCACACAGTCTGGTGTGTCGCCACACAACCCGGAAGCACCGATCATCATCAGCGCTTCCAGGTTTTCCCGCGGCAACACACCAACGGCGGTTGGTGTGTCGCCGCGGGAAAACTTGGGAAAGCCCTGGTGTAGGATATAGTTGGAGGACTCCAATAATGAAAGTATGGTGGCAAACAGCATGTCAATTTCTTTTTAAAAAAATAGCATAGGTTCATGTTTCTCTAATTTTCACCCATTCTAATTTTCTTTCTTTACATTTCTGCTTGATCTCAAGTTCCAAGATCATTGGCTAAATGACTATCTCTTCTTCTGAGATGTGATGGCTGATAATTTGATATTTTTGTAGTTTTCCAGGACTTCTTAACTGCCATTATTTTATTGTGAACTGCCCAGAGTTCCCTGTTGGGGGAGATGGGCGGTCATATAAATTAAATAAATAAATAAATAAATTATTTCAGTATACAAAAGCAGATCTTGCTTAAATATTAATACCTCAGCCTGTTCAATTTGATAACATTGCAAATTCAGAGTAAACATCCTCCTACTGACTTTTAAGATACAAAGGAAAAGAAAAATACTTTGCTCTGTAGAGAGCAAATAATCAAATAATAAACAAACAACAATTTGTTGTTGCAATAATCTATTTCTCAATGATGCTGGGTTCCAGGGTGATGAGCCAAGTGATTAGGGCTTGGTCCATGAGGTCACGAAGAGTCGGACACGACTAAACGACTGAACAACAACAACAACAAAAATGTGATTAAATATGTTTTGCAATATTTAAATATCTTTTTATGTTGAAAATTGCCTTACGTGAGGAAGGGTGGGATTCTAATAAAAATATTGTCATGGTTAAAGTGATAGTCTTTTTTTTTTTGAGTGAAAGGCTGACATATAAAAGCAGTTTAGGTATCATGAGAGAAATGTAGAGTTGCCAGTGTATGGCACAAACTGCAAGATTGGAAATAACCTTGAAAGGAACGGTTTTGGGGAGCTAAAACAAAAATCTAAGTTTCAAAGTTAGAAGAGAGATTTTTTTAAAAAAGTTGGGTGAGGGATGTGCAGGCAAGATCTGTAAGTCGCTGGAAGAGTTAAATATTCCTTAACCCAGGGCTTTCCAAAGTTTTCCCGCAGCGACACACCAACCGCCGTTGGTGTGTTGCCGCGGGAAAACCCGGAAGTGCTGCCGTTGCGGCAGCACGCAAAACTCCGGAAGCGCTGCTGCCGCTTTCGGGTTTTTGCGTGCCACCGTTGGTGTGTCGCCGCGGGAAAACCCGGAAGCGCTGATGATGATCAGCGCTTCCGGGTTGTGTGGCAACACACCAGACTATGTGTGGCGACACACTTTTGTGTGGCGACACACAGTTTGGAAAGCTCTGCCTTAATCAAAATGATTTATTCTTTGCCATCTTTCTCCCCCACCCCCATTTCCTGTATTGTCAGCAAGTATCAGGTGTAACTATGTTTGCTAGGTTAATCTACTTTGACCCTCAGAAGAGCTGTGAGTGAAACTGGCATGCCTAATGTTATGTAGTCGTAATAGTAAACTTCATTACAATCATTGGCCAATTCAAAAGCAAAAAGCAAACAAATTCTGAGACAGCCAATAAAAAGCATAGTAAAACTTAATAATTATAACACTGATATAATCAAAGTATGGTGTATCTTGCAAATAGCAAAACTAAACTTAGCTACATTCAGAGAAATAAAGCTGACTAGATGGGGAGTCATTAGGTGCAGCCAGGCATCTATGTAATAAGAATGATATAGCAAAATATATGTTACTCTTTCAGGAATTCTTTCATCACAGGGGCAAAGTCTTGGTTCAAATGGGATACCAGTTTGGTCTAGTGGTTAAGGTGCTGGGCTAGAAACCAGGAGACTGTGAGTTCTAGTCCTGCCTGAGGCCTGAAAGCTGCCTGGGTGACCTTGGGCCAGTCACACTCTCTCAGCCCAACTCACCTCACAGGGTTGTTGTTGTGGGGAAAAGAGGAGGAGGAAGGAGTATTAGGTATGTTTGCCGCCTTGAGTTATTTATAAAAATAATAAAGGCGGGATAATAAATAAATAAATAAATAAATAAATACATACATACATACATACATACATACATACATACATACCCTGTAACTTCCCCTCAAAAGCAACTCTTAGAAGGGCATTACATCTTGCCAGAGTTAGAACTCTGATGAATGTGGGGTACTGTCATATATTTAATTGTTTTTTTAAAACTTGCATTTTTATTATTCTTTTTTTTGCCCCCTTTTTAAAACATAAATTTTAGAGAAAGTATATAAACAAACACAAAGAGAAAATAGAACACAGATAAAGAGGTTAAAAGAAGCACAAATGAGTTAACAAGGGATCTAAACATGTCAAGGAGTTTTTCAGTATATCATTAGTAAATTATGAATGATTGAATATATAGCTTTAAATGACTATAAATCACTATTTAGCTGTAAGCAAGGATAAATACCAAGAACCATGGTCAGCACAGTATATATCACCAAACAAAATTATAAGATGCAAGAGATTGAGTCAAAACTGAGAATCTGTTCTGCTTTAAATATTCCATTAAATTGAAGTATGAACTCTGTACATTAAAAAATACTCAAATTTTGGATGATGCTTAAATCCATGTATTGAGTTACTGTCCGTGAATGTTTTCCACTTTGAATTAAATTCCGTGTCAGATTTACTTTTCAGGTACGAAATTATATTGAAGCATACTTTCACATCATTGGTTAACCATTGTTCCAAAGAGAGAACTGTATGAACTTTCCAGTAAGAAGCATATAATATCCTTGTGGCAATTCCAATATACAAAGTTAGTTCAGTAGGGAATCATTATTTGACTTAAACACCTAGCTGTCTTGAAAAAAAGGTGATTGATTACCCAAGAACACATCTTTGGATATGGCAGCCAGATCTGATTGGCCTTTCAAATCCTTGATGCAGTGTTTAAGGGTTGCCACTGTGTACTCACAAGTATTTTTTTTTCCTTGGGTAAAAAGTGAGGCAGAAAAAATGAGGCAAAGTAGTAATGGGACTCCCAAGTCAACCTAGAACATTCTAGTACTTGATCAATGGGCTGGGTACTCGTACTCAAAAATGTAAGAATGGCAAAGGAGGCTGCTGTACGTAATTTCCTTGAAGAGCTATGATGTATTTTAATGCTTCATCAGTCCTGACACCTCATAGGCTGCTTGTCCAGGAGGACAAGCTTGGCTTCATCATCCCCATAGCCCTTGCATTTCTGTTCTATGGATAGGCAGCATTGAAGGGTATGTTGCCTTTATAAATGAGGCATGAGTCCAGTGGGCCATGAGCTCTTCCAGTCACTTCTTGCAGGGAGCCTTCACTATTTCTTGGCTACATCTCTAAGTAATGTCTTGGGTGCAGCACTGTTGTATTTGTCACCAGGCCTGGGGGTCAGGAGGTGGGACTGAGCCCATACATTGGTTATATTAACTTGTGACTGATGGGTCTGTTTTTACCCTAGCTACTCTTTCTATGTGTTTTCTGTTTTTTATGCATACACACATACACACACACCGTTAGCCACTCAGAGTCATGAATTTGAGATGAGTGGCCATATAACTTGAAATAATAAATAAATAAATTGCCAACCAGCACCAGTTGCTACTTTTCAGTCTGGTTGAATAAAGGTTGAATAAACTCACACTTTCAGTCTTGCCTGCCAGCTGTAACCCTAACAAGGTACAGTCACAGAAACCAATGGCAGCAACTTCTTCCCTGAACTATTTCTTCCCCTTTTTTTTGGTTTTTCCTTGCTTTTGTAAGACAACAACTTACAGGCATTTCAGCTTCTTGATCCTATTGTCCTCTCAGTCTTGCATAAGGTAACTGTCCTGCTAGAGACTTGAAGATATGCTATAAGGGAACTTTAGTAGAAATATAATAATGTTTGGCTTGGGTCATAATTTTTTAAGCTGTGGTTTGTTGAGTAAGCCACAGGGACTGGCATCATACAATGTTAAGCTAAACACTGTTATAGTTCAGTGTGATGTGTGAACCCAGCCAGTGAATTGTCTGCCTGTTTATAATGTATGAAGCCAATCAGTAGATTCATTTGCACTGGTGGTTTTGAGATGCCTCTTCAGTTTGAACTGTCGGTGCATAAATCTATGAATGGTCATTCTAGGGATGTGAAAACAGGTTCATACTTCTCACAGAGAAGATATGATGTGGATTATCTGATTTTGGCAAAGTATGATGTGAGAACCCAGCCATTGTGGTTGGTACACTATGCTTTATCACTTAATGTTACATATGAATATTGTCAAATATGGCTTATTCCACTGGCCAAAGTTAAAAATAAATATCGTTTAGTGCAATATGTGAACCTATATATGTAGCCCTGGTTATTACAATGCAGAGGATATTCCCCAACACGGAAGACCCCTTCAAGTAATTATGCTATTGCTACCTACTGCAATCATTTCTGTTGAGGGTTACCAGACAACCATTATGGAGAGGGCTTTGGCTTATGCTATACAAATACTATGAACTTAACCCTACTACAGAATTCTCCAGTTGTTTCTTATTTGACCTTGACTTGAGAACTGTTTCCTTCCTCAGTCCTGCTCAGAGCTGTGCTTCTATGGAACACAAGTCACAGTTTGACCACTGTAGCTCTTGCTGTGTTCCAGCAAAGCAGAAAGATGCTGGCAGCAAAAGAAGCTTGGCTGGGAAACAAACAGAACGCTTTCTATTATCTCTCTTCCTCCTCTTGTTGCTCTGCCTCTGCCATGGGGGTGGGGTGGGGGGACATGTGCTGTTACTGCATTAGGATGTTGTATGAGGGAATTCCCTATACAGAGACCTGAATGCTTCCTCAAAGTTGGAGTCTGTGCAAGAAGACTGGCTTCCAGTTTACCAATTATACTGAAACTGCATCAAGTGGAATGCAGATGCATTGCTCTTTTCCACAGTAAGGTTTTGTGACTGAGTTTGAGCTAGCAACAAGTTGTGCCTATGCAAGTTGTGACTTCAAGGGTAGCTCTTCTCCCTTGAAAGTTAGGGCTTAAGTGTGTGTGTGTTGAAATTACATGAACTCCTTTCTTAAGCAAAGCCATCTAAGGGAGGCTCACCAGCAGTGGGAAGAATTTCGGAGCGGCTTTTAAAAGTCAGTTTGCTTGATCTTTATGCTGTATGCAAAAGAAGCTTGGTACTGCTTCCAGCTTCTCATTCCATGTGCATTAACATTTCCAAAATAATTTTCTGTGTTGCTTAAGAAAAGAGAACACATTCATCCTGTACAGGAGATTAAAATTTTGTTTTTGCCAGTAGCCAGGTTATGTGGATCCCTAACCTAATTGCAAGAGAACAAGGCATCCCTGAGCCAAATTCAACAGTGGAACCAACTACAGTTTTGTAGGCTGAATGACTTGTGTCCTATCCTTCTCTTTGGAACTTGCCAGATTTGGGACTGCCAGCAGCTTTATGTGTCTTTTCCTCTGAAGCAGTTCTGTTGCTAGTGATGTTTTTCTTTATGTTTGTACTGGTGAAACATGAGAGAAGGATAAATGAGACAAAGAGCCAGTTTACCTAATAAATGAGCAAACATAAATGTGAAAAGGGATAGTTATAGAAAGGTCTGGTAATAATTTTCCGGCCACTGATGGAACTTTGTCCCGCAGTCATGAGTAAGTGCTCCTGATAAACTTCATAGATTCATACTACATTTTGATTTAGGATTATGTACTTAAGCCATTATATTTAATCATGGCTTATTAACAAGCCATTATGAATTATACATAGCCATAGTGAGTGAGTTCACACATGCCAAGCCAATAGCAATCTGTTATGGCTTAGTGTTAAATGTTAGCCGTGGCAATGTAGGGTTGAGGTCATTCATGATTAATGGCTGCTTTAATTATTCTGTCTATGTATCCCTCTATCTACCTTTAGCCTACATTCCCTTAAAAGCAATAACAAAGCAGAAGTTCACTGGCTGAAATGCTGGACACTAGGTTGATGGCTCTACTGGTAGAGCAGATAGCTTCTTGGAAATCTCTTATGATTTTGAATAAAAATAACCTTCATAATGATAACAATAATTCATGTATTGTCTTGAATGGGCTTCCGGTTACTGGGAGAGAAATGAGAGCTCCTGTGTCTTACGTATCATGCACTATCTGGTCCTTTCTTTGTGCCAAATGACCAAACTGAACTTCCTATTTTCTCTTTGTAAGAATGTACAGATGATCACTTTGGTTCTGTGAATCTATTACATTGTCATATGTAACTATCTAAAACAATGGTGGGCAAACTATGGTTTTCCAGTTGTTACCAAACTACAATTCCCAGTGTGATTTGAAGTTGAAATTCAGCTATATCAAGGATCACAGGTTGCCCAAATGAAGAATGCAGACTTTGAGTTAGATCTTTTTTTTTTTTTGCAACCTTAACTACAGTTGTGGATCCAAAGGTGCCATAAGTGCTATATAACCGAGCTTCTGATTCACTGCCCAAAATGTTGTATCCAATTCGCCTGGCCCATTTTCTGTTTGTAGTTTCTATTGGTGTCATTCTGATCCTTTGACTTTATCAGAAATTGAGTCCTTTGGTGACCTGCCAAATCAATATACAAGCAACTGGGATGCATCATTCTTCTTTCACACTAGACTACTGTATGTGAATTAACAGCTTGATATTCTAGCTTTGAGCTATATAGGAACACCAAATACTTGTGGTGTGCATTATCTCCATATCTTGTACTTTGAAGTTAGCCATAGACACTTCCTACTCTTCAAGAAGGAAAGTGGATAACTGTTTGAGCAACTGTGTTCTGCAATCTTATTGCTTCCCCAGCTGTGACTTTGTTGTGTAGGGAGAGGCTCTCTAATTAGAACATTCTTTTTTCTCTCTCTACACATGACAGTGTACATAACATAACAGTAACAGTAAGTACATAACATAACAGTAACAGTAAGTACATAACATAACAGTAAGTAACTGGTGTCATGTATTGTAAAACACACGACAAAAGAAACAGTTTTTAATATTTTAATTCAATTACTTAAACATTTTTAATTTGTACTTAACAATCATGGTTACAAGCTTTAAACATTAATTATCAGAAAACTTATAGTTATATCCAGTGTAACCACTTAGTTACATTAGTTGCAAGTGGAGAAGAATTGTAATGCAAATGCAACAGGCTTCCTTGGGCTTTGGAGAAATTTATTTCCTTAATCCTGTAATGTATGGTGGCTCAGCGGGTAAGACGCCAGGCTTGTCGATCGGAAGATCGCAAGTTCGGAGGTTTGAATCCCTAGCCCTGCATGCGGAGTGAGCTCCTGCACTAGCTCCAGCTCTTGCCAACCTAGCAATTCGAAAGCATGCAAATGCAAGTAGATTAATAGGTACCACTTCAGTGGGTAGGTAACAGCGTTCCGCGCGTGTCATGCGGCCACATGACCGTGGAAGCGTCTTCGGACAACGCTGGCTCTTCGGCTAACAAACGGAGATGAGCACCGGCCCCTAGAGTCAGACACAACTGCACAAATGTGTGGGGGGAACCTTTACCTTTTTACCTTTTTACACATGACCACGGAAGCGTCTTCAGACAGCGCTGGCTCTTCGGCTAACAAACGGAGATGAGCACCGCCCCTTAGAGTTGGACACGACTGCACAAATGTGCGGGGGGAACCTTTACCTTTACCAGGTTCTGGGAGTTTGAAGATACATGGACTAGGTTCACACATCAGTCATGGATTGTATAACTGAATTAATTTAATAAAGCTTGATTGGATGACTTCACACAACTCATTAAACTATAAACCACAGTGTTTATAGTGTTTAAAATTGCAGAGCACGCTCAGCAAAAAGTAAGGAAACCACATTATAGTTTAGCGTGATGTATGAACCAGACTATAGAGTCAAGAATATGATGAGCAATTTAGACTTCCAGTGAGGGACATGGCAGACTGAACAGCTGTGTTTGCGGGCTCCGCAGGCAGAACTGACAACGCGGCACTTTTTTGGGCTCATGCAGGTTTTTCCTGACGCCCTGGAGTGCTTTTCTGGACAAAGAAAATACTCAGAATTATCCCAACTGTCCTCGGGAACGGCGTCTTACAGCCAGAGGATCGTAAACAGTGTTTGCGCTAATCTAGTAAGAGACGCCGGGAGGCTGGGACGTCACCATTTCCAAGCTGCGCTGTAGCCTTAAAGGGACACTAAGACCGACCATCCCATTTCTAAATCACCCAATTTATATTTTTTAAGTTTATGTACCCCAAGAGAGGCTTTCTACAACAAGGAGAAGAGATCTCTCTTGGTGCTTATCGTTATTTCTGGGATTAATGAATCTGCTGTTTTGAATCCAGCTTTCTGCTGCCACTTTCCCTGGGGAGCTGCTTGTTAACATACTTTCACTTGTGTAAATACATACCGGTAACTTTCCATTACCTCCTACTTTCGCTGGTTAAGTACCTAGGGGGCGCCATAATCTACTGCGTGAGACATGGAAGATTTTCAACAGATTTTTTCTGACTTCCATCAGGACCTTAAACAGATTCTTTCTGATTCTTGTCAAGTAATTGTGCAAGATATTTGGGACATTGTAGAAAATATCAGCTCTAAAATGTGTCATCTGGTTGTGGATGTTGTGGAAGAAATTGAAGAGCTTGATAACGATAGAAATGTTTTTACTGACAGCGAGATTGAAGTCTCTGTTGAAATGCCAAACGACGACCGGTCTGTGGAGTGGAAGAAATTAAAGGGACAAGTCGAATTGCAAACTTTAAGTGAAAATGTTTTTTTGATGGAATGTTATGGGAAGGAAGGGGTCGTTATCTATGGGAGGTTTTCTGATGAGAAGTCGGAGTCTTTAAGGAGGGCAGTTGGGCTGTTTGATTTCTTTATGAAAAATGCCTTGTGTGTACTGTGGAGATATGTAAATACTTTGTAAAATGTAAAATCAAGAGAAGATCTGGTAGCAGAGGGATATACCTGTCAATGGCTTTCTTATATACAATTATTAGAAAGGTTTAAAGTAGACAAAATAACGTATGGTTTTGAACATTGTAAGACTGAGTTTGAAATAGAACTGTGTACAAATGACGAACATGTTATTGCTAAAATGTATAAACTTTTATTGAAATTTGAAACAGAAGAAGAACAAGTGAAAGAATGTATGATAAAATGGGCTAAAAAATTTGGTTACAAAATCCAAATGGAACAATGGGAAAATATGTGGCTGGAAGGACTGAAAATTACATTGTTATAATCTTGAGGAGAAATTTTATAAAATGATGTATCATTGGTATATGTCAGCAAAGAAATTGTCTAGAACATATAAAGGTACCTCAAATCTATGTTGGAAATCTAAACAACATGAAGGGATATTTTATCATGTTTGGTGGACATGTAAAAAAGCTAGAAAGTTTTGGATACAAATACGTACACTAATTCAGAAGATCTTAAAGATTAATATACAATTGAAACCAGAGGCTTTTCTTTTGGGACTGATGGACAAACAGCTGGAAAAAACTCATAGAACTTTGTTTTTATACATAATAATTGCAGCAAGATTATTATATGCACAAAGGTGGAAAGATTCGATATTACCCCCAATGGAGGAATGGTTGGTGAGGATGATGGAACTTGCAGAGATGGCTAAATTGACTTCCTTGATTAAAGAAAGGACAATATCTATGTTTATTGCTGACTGGAAACCCCTTATAGACTTTTTGCATGAAACAGAAAAAAATGAACTTATGATTTATGGTTTTGATGATTAGGAAAAATAGATTATAGAAAAAGAGTTATATTTGTAACCATAGAGTAAGAGGTTATTTTGTATTTGTACTTATAATTGCTGTATAGAAAATCGGAAGCTACTTTCTATTTCTTTTCATTCTTTTTTATACTCTTGGTTTTTTCTTTGTTTTCTTTTTTCTTTTCTTTTCTTTATATTACTTTTTGTTAGTTTTTATCTCCTTTTTTAAAATTTTAATAAAAATTATATTAAAAAAACCAAATATGATGAGCAAGACACTTGCCTGAAGCAGTAAATCTAGACTTGTAATGTTGGGTCTACCTACCAGTTCTATTCATAATAACTACTGTGGTTATCATTCTAAATATATTTTAAATAATTCAGGAAGCATCACTCCATCTGCTTTATGTTTAACCGCTTTTTTTTTCTTGTAGGCTAACATAGGGCAAATGGACACACCAAAAGAGCTCTGGAAGATGGTAGTAGGGAACATGGCCCTGATACAGGTGAATTTTGGAGAAGCTAACACTACCTTCTGGCAGGAGGGCAGGGAAAAAGGCCAGTAGGGGAGGGGGAATCCCAGCTATATACTACTGAGCAATTTCTGGATACATCTGTCACATGGTCATCAGTTCCAAAGAATGTTGAGCAGTCTGCTGGCAGTCACTACTGCCACCACCTAGAAAAGGGTTCTCTTAACGTGTAGCAGAAGTCCCTTCTGAGTCCTTTCCTGTGACTCAGCAAGAAAGTCAGAATTTATCAGCAGTGGCAGGTACCTGAGGAAGTACTGGTCTGAAGAACTGGAGAGGCAAGCTTACCCAGGACACCCGACAATTTCTACCATCTGTCACCACAATAAAAATGACATTTGCTAGCCTCCGAAATGGTTCCATGTGAGTGAGAATACAGTTGGCTCTTTGTGAGGCTCTCCTTGAAGATCACCTGGAAGCTGCAGCTGGTGCTGGTGCTTCAGTAGAGTGACACCTATCCTTCAGGAGCTGCACTGACTGCTAGTAGATAGTAGGCAGGCCCAATTCCATTAGCAGCTGTTGCTAAAAAGTCCTATGCAGCTTGGACCTTTCTTACGTTTGGAAACATTTTCTAGGTTCAAGCAACAGTCGTTGGTTTTCTGGCTTCAATTGCTGCAGTGATATTTGGCTGGATCCCAGATGGACACTTCAGCGTTGGCCATGCCATTCTTCTTTGTGCCAGTAGTGTGGCCACTGCCTTCATTGCCTCCCTTGTGCTGGGTAAGAAACAAATTCTTCAGTGAGAGAGAGATTTCATCTGCAGTACTTTTTGTAGTAACACTAACATCTCCTTTCTGTCGGCTCTAGGCATGATCATGATTGGCGTAATCATTGGTTCCAGAAAGATGGGTATCAATCCTGACAATGTGGCTACGCCTATTGCTGCCAGTCTCGGTGACCTCATTACCCTTGCTCTGCTTTCTGGGATAAGCTGGGGCCTTTATATAGAACTGGGTAAGATTATGGAAACTACATTGCTCCGTTCTGTAGAAAAAATGTGCTAATACTTTATAGTATTTAAATAGCTTGAACTCTGTAGCTCATTCCCATTGATCTAGTTTTTAAGATGCATTTATATAATTGTAATGCTTTCACATCATACTTTCTAGCAATATAGAGAAGGTGTAGACTGTGTTACCAGCCTTAGTTATACCTGTGCCACATGCAGCACTCCCAGCTAACAATAAGGACTGAAGCATTCAGCTTTGGCATTTTTTGGCCCATTAAGATACAGAATGTCACAAGTGTTGAAAGTACGACAAAGGATGCTTAGTGGAATGATGAAATGAAAGAGGCTGGAGATGAGAAAAATGCCTATAAGAGAATGATTGCTGGAAAAAAGGTGGATGAGATATATTGTATGATGTGCATAGAAATAAAAAGCTAGTTGCAAAGAATGTGATCAAAAAGAGTAAGGAACCGTTATGAATGAAAGAGGCAGGGAGAATGCAGAGTGATTTTGATGGAAATAAAGAATTGTTTTGGAAGTGGGTAAAGAGAGTTTAAAAAAGAGCCTCCAGCAAAGTGACTGGAATTAAAAATAAATGTGATGAAATGATTAAAGTGAAGTGAGGGAATGGTAAAAGGAGGATTTCAGAGATTTCTATGGAAGTAATAGTATTATGTTGCAGAGTGTAATTGAAATGAATGCTGCAAATGCTAGTGTTCAAGAAAAAATGCTGTGAGAACAGTGAACAATGGGAAGATTGCAGGTATAGATGGGATAACGAGAGAATGCTTAAAAATGAATGTAGTTTCCTTATGGAGTGGTTGTGTGACTTGTATAGTGTATATGTGATTGCATCTATGCCTGATGATTGGAAGAATGCTATTATTGTTCATATATATGACTTGGGTATGTTCTATGTTTGTCCTGCTATGGTTTAATATTTATAAGATTCTTGACTTTGGGTAGAATAATAATTTTAAAGATATTAATGAAATTATGAGTAATGTACCAGACCCTTGCAATTTATCTGTTGGTGAAGAACTTTGAATTTTTCCAACATGGAGTGTAACTAAAAAGATTGTTTTGCTTCATTGGAAAGGTACTGCCACTTCAAACTTAAAATACAAGATGTGTTTTCACTCTCTTTCTTTGAATTTACTCTTTATCAATATCATTCCATGTGGTCAAGGTTCAGTTATAGTTTAAAAACCTAGTAGCTTTTATGTTTGCATAGGGTGTGTGTGTGTAATTTTTTTTTAACCTATGCTTTGTATATTGTGGCAGTTTTTCTTTCATTTCTTTTTGTATAGTATGACAGTAAAATAAAATGTTCCCTAGAGAAAGGGAAAAATAGCAAGAGTGAAAGCTAAGACTACAGTGGATTAGTTTGTTTAAGTGAACCTGGGAAAGTATTTGGCAGAATTCTGATCCAAAACGATACAAGAGGAAAAGATTGGCTGTGAACAAAATTTGGAAGGTACACTGTGGTTTTATGCTAAGCAGGGGGTGTTCAGACCAGACTTTTATTCTTCACAAGGTCACTGAGAAATGTATGACAGAGAAAGAAGGCTTATTCTACATTTGTTGACTCAGAGAAAGCATATGATAACACGAATAGGCTTGAATTACAGAATGTTTTGAGTGAATATGAAGATTCGTTGCAAAATTGGTATATGATGGAAGTAAAGCAGGTATGAAAATAAGTGGAATGCTTAGCCAATGGTTCAACATTGAGCAGGGATTGAGACAAGAATGTGTAATGTCCCCTTGGTTCTTTAATGTACTTATAGATAGATGTATAAGCAGTGCTTATGGTGATGTTAGAGCTGTGTTGGTTGGGGATGTGAATGTACATAAACGTCTGTATGTAGATGATGCTGTACTATAGCTGCGTATAATTTTCTGCTACTCTGGTATATGGAAATGAGAGATATGCATGTCATGAGAAACATAACAGTAAGTTGAATGCAGTAGGAATAGGATACTTCAGAAGTGTGTGTGGTAAAACAAAAAGATAGGATCAGGAATGAATGGGTGCTGAATGAGTGAGTGAAAGAAAATATGAAAGACATTTGTTGAATTGGTTCAGTCATATAGAGAGAATGAATGTGTATCAAATCACAAAACAAATATATGAAAGAAGAATGAATAGGTTGAGAGGAAGGAGAAGACTGAGAAAGTTATAGTTGGATGGAATTGATGAATGGAATTGATTAGATCCTCAAAAAAAGAGGCGACAAATTTAAAGAACCAAAGGCAAGGAAGTGGCATATGCATATGGTGGAAGCAAGGATAGTTTTCAAAGATAGAAAGATAGGGAATGGTAGAGTGAACATATTGATATAAATCAGTTTAATTACTTTTCTTTTTCTTATCTCATGCCTTCCTTATTTGTTTCTTTCTCCTTGGGCATGATGTTGCTTGCCTCTAAAGGGAATAGTGTAATGGGTACATTATAAGTAACATCAATACTAATCATGAAGCTCTATTACACATGAGGGTATGTATTTCTGTGTATGTAGAACATTTGACTCCGTCTCTTCTGAGATTCTTCTCATTGAGCAGTTAGTGGTAATGATCTTAGACTGGAGGATTAGCCCAACTGAAGCAAATTTTGTGGTGTTCTCTGCCTGCCTCTCACTTCTGGGATACTTCCCTAATAGAAGGAAGGAGAAAAGGAATTATCCAGTTCACATTATTTGCAGATCAAGGGGTACTCTTAGAAATATATTACCTATCTATTCTCACCTCTGGAGCAAATTCACTTTTATTTTATTGGTGTACCTCATGTTGGTATAACCCACTTGTATATATACTTTTCCCAAACCGTAATGAATGCTAACCACGTTCCCTTATAAACATTAATTTGATTTACAAGGAACCCATGATTGGTATTGGTGTGCATAGAATTTTCTAAAGCATGATAAGTTCTGACAATAGAAGGAAGTGTTGACTTCTAGTTCCCAAATGATGATTTGAAGGATGTCAGCATTATATTTATGCCAGGCTGTGACTGAACATCAATAGTTTATTTACCCTTTCAGTAATAAAGTAATAATTGTTCCATACTACTATGCACACAGTGAATAGGAGGTGATATTTTGAAAAGTGTTCAAATGTCTTTAATCTGAATCAGCCTTTCTCCCGATTTGGTATCCTCTATATGTTTTGGAGTTGAAATTGTTCTGGAGAGCAAGATTTTGAGAAAGCTGTGGGTGCAATGAATTATTATTACATCTCCAAATACATATATGTGGATGTCCACTGGAAAAATGTGTTTGCAAATGCATTTTTAAGGGCAGACAATAGATCATGTTCTTCTTGTAAGTTATTGGTAGACTTATCAGTGGCTCAACAGGGATTTCTGATTCCAATTGTGTAACAGTCAAATGACTTTTCTTATCTAAATTAGATTCCTGAAATAAAGAAAACTTGGTTCAGACAGTAGTGAATTTTTGTGTAAAAAATTCTGAGCTCAGATCTTTTCTCTGTAAACCTAGTTCCAAAGTGTGCTCAGAAGCATTGTATTCTTTTATTCTACTTGCACAGCTTTCTTTACACCTGGTTCTAGTTGTTGGATCTTCAGGTTCTAGTGCAGAGCTTTCCAAACTGTGTGTCGCAACACGTTAGTGTGTCGGCTGCAGTGTCTGGGTGTGTCACAGCTGCTGCTGCCTCCGAGCCCTGCCAGGATTCCACGTAGGTCCTAGTGCCTGCCTTGTGCCCTGCTGTCTCCAAACCTGCCCTGCCAGGATTCCACGTAGGTCCTAGTGCCTGCCTTGTGCCTTGCTGCCTCCAAACCTGCTGTGATTCCACACAGGTCCTAGTGCCTGCCTTGTGCCCTGCTGTCTCCAAACCTGCCCTGCCAGGATTCCACGTAGGTCCTAGTGCCTGCCTTGTGCCTTGCTGCCTCCAAACCTGCTGTGATTCTGTGCAGGTCCTAGTGCCTGCCTTGTGCCCTGCTGTAAGAGTGTGTCGCGAAATGATGCCCTGCTGTAAGAGTGTGTCGCGAAATGATGCCCTGCTGTAAGAGTGTGTCGCGAAATGATGCATGTCTAAAACGTGTGTCACCAACATGAAAAGTTTGGAAAGCTCTGTTCTAGTGAAATCACTTACCACCACCCAAAAGTCAAACAAATTAATTCCAACAGGTTTAAAATGTATCCTTCTCTTGCTTAGGGTGGTTCTGCTGTCATCTTCCTGAGCTTTACATTGCACCCCACAGTGAAAGTTTATGATGTTTTAAGTTATAGGAAACTTAAAGTGCAAAGCTAAACCAAATAGTAGTAGCTCCAAGTCACCCTTTGTTTCAAACATACAGAAATTTGAATTCTGTATGCCACTGCAGATGCATTGCATGATAGGGCTGCACAATGCTTTAGATTTGATTTGAAAATGTGCTTTTGAATGTGTTGGGGGACAAACAGTACCTGCCTGCAACTTCTTAAAGCAGCTGTATCTTTTCTAACTATCCACAGCAGGTTAAAGAGTGCAATGTTTCTATCACCATGCTCCCCAAAGCAAGTTTTTGGATCTGAAATGTTGCATAGCCCTATTGCAAGAGAAGCAGTATATAGTTTAAACTACATAAATAAATGAGAGCCACTCTGGTGTAGTGGTTAAGTCACCAGGCTAGAAACCGGAAGACCGTGAGTTCTAGTCCCACCTTAGGCACAAAGCCAGCTGGGTGACCTTGGGCCAGTCACTCTCTCTCAGCCCTAGGAAGCCAGCAATAGCAAACCACTTCTGTAATCTTGCCAAGAAAACTTCAGGGACTTGTCCAGGCAGTCACCAGGAGTCAATGCTGACTTGAAGGCACACAACTCCCCCCCCCCCACAACAACAACCCATACATAAATAAAGTGGGAACCTGTCTGTGCAAACTGCACAATGGGTGCTATTTCTGCAATTTCAGCTGAGAGATAAAACTTACGCTAAGTAAGTATCCTGCTTGTGTGTACTGTAGGGAATCCATTTGAACTTCTAAGGGATGTAGCCTTAGGAATCTACATTCATTAGAACAGGTTGTAAGCACACACGGATAGTTTGTGTGTTAACCTCAAACTTTTCTGCCTGTAGCTAAAAAAGGATGATGGTCTTCTTTAGGTGAAATATGATAAATGTTTTACTTGCTGCTTTGATGCTCTGCTGTATCTGCCATGCACTGACTGTTCTTTCAATTCCCTTTTCTTCTTTCTGTTTAGAGGACAAGGCTTATGTGAATCCATTGGTGTGTGCTTTCTTTGTTGCACTGCTGCCCCTTTGGATCATCATTGCTAAGCGGAATCCAGCAACCCAGGAGGTACTATACTCTGGCTGGGAACCAGTCATCATTGCCATGGCAATTAGCAGGTACGAATACTGCAAGAGTCTCCCCCCGCCCCACCCTGCAAAATGAGAGGGATACCCTGGGCTCACTGAGCCAAATAAAATTGAAGAGGCAAAGCAGGTGTTTGGATTTTTTTGACTCAATATACTTGAGTCTATTAGAAGGCTGAAGTGTGTTAAAAAGCCTGCTTGGATATGAAATTTTTGTTTCACTTCCATACTTAACCTAGCTCAATACTAGTATCCTATACTAGTATTATATTATACTATCCTGACTAGCTCAATACTAGTATTCCTTGATCAAATGTAATGGAATCCCCTTCCTTAACCAGGAGGCAAACTGTCTTGCTTAACTGTTACACTAAACTGCTAGGAATCTTGTTCAGTGTCATGTATTAATACAGTGACAGAATTTATCTTTTTCTTTTAATTCAGAAAATTGATTTTGGAAGATTATTCAAATTTAAAAACTAAACAAATCTAGAGTTACATATTTGTAATCCTTCCCCATATTCTTATTTTAGGAAGACAATTGTTTGAAAAGAAATGTAGATGCACTTTTCAATAGATGGAATTTTTATTTATTTACTTATTTATTTGAATTTATATTACCGCCCATCTCCCCCGTCGGGGGACCCTAGGCGGTTCACAATAAAACAGTAAAAACATAAATAAAAATTTACAATATTAATAAATAATATAAAATCCAAGCATAAAAGATGTTAAAAAGATGGTAATACTGGGGAGCTTCATGGGACCAGCCATGCCCAAGAGGAACTGTTGGCATTACCCTCCCAAGCAAGCCAGCAGAACCAGGTTTTTAAGTCTTTTCGAAAGGTCGGTAGCGAGGAAACCCGCCTCAGCTCTGGGGGTAAGATGTTCCAAAGGGCAGGCGCTACTGCAGAGAAGGCCCGCCACCTGGACCCCGCTAGAATGGAATGCTCCAGTATTGTGGTGAAATGAGCATTCTTGATCATTCCGTTAATTTAGTTTTGGAGCCAATGTCTTTTTATGACTCCTTTTCTTACCTAGAAACAGACTACAAGTGTTAAACTTTAGATTCTCAAAAGCATTTTATGTGCTTGAAAGAAACAAATGTTTGAGAAATTTATTTTATGAATGCACATATACTTTTAGAATGCATTCAGTATTTTCAAAGCATCATGGAAAACAAGAAAATGCCTCAGTTTTTGAGCCTGTAGCAGTAACACTTTTATGCAGTTGGCTATTACATTTTCCAATTTTTTTTCAATGTTTCTTCTTTCAGCGTTGGAGGTTTGATACTGGATAAAACTGTGTCAGATCCAAATTTTGCAGGAATGGCAGTCTTTACTCCTGTTATAAATGGTGAGCTGTTCTTTGTTTTAGGCAATCACCTTTAATATATTTGAATGAATATGAATGAACGTTGTGAGTTTTCCCCTTCTTCTAATGGCTTTCTGTCATAGCATATATTGCTATTTATAGTATTTGTCAAAAGATTTGGTCAATGGCACCTTAACTGAGTTTTAAGTCCTTAGAAAAGTGTTTCATACATTAAAGTAAATAAACAGGTGCCAGTCTGAAGGTCAGTGAAGTCTTCTAAGTGAGCTCTGTGTTTTAAATGGATGCTCAGTAGGACTGTGATCTATTGGGGGGGGAATTAGGTTATTAATTGGCAGACTCAAAAAATTAAATGCAAACCTACAGGAATCTCCATCTCTCTTTCTATGAGCCTGTTTGTATTCTTTTCATGTGAATTGCATGATGGTTATAAGACAGGTCCCTTCTCCGATTTCATTATTACTTTGAAACTCTCAAGGATGAGTTCTATCCATCACTGATACAATATTGCACTTCATCATGTTGGAACCACAGTAGAAATTGGATCTGCCTCCTATTAGATAGTGTAGAACTCCCCATAAGAAGTGACAGTGATCAGCTTCAGATGGTTCCAATCCTCTGCTATACACAAGTATGGAAGGAATTTCTGGATGCATTGCTGCTGAGGAATCGTTGGCACCAATGTAACCTTTGACGTGGTATCTTGTCTTTGTATTCTTACAGGTGTTGGTGGCAATCTGGTGGCTGTCCAGGCTAGCCGCATCTCCACGTATCTCCACATGAGTGGGATGCCTGGAGAGAATTCAGGGATAGCCCCCCGCAAGTGTCCAAGCCCCTGTAGCACCTTCTTCAGTTCAGGTATATGCTCTGTTTGAATACTTCCCTTTAAATCATAGTATTTTAAAATCCCACCCCCACCCCCAAGTGCAGCCATGCTACTTCATCAGGGCAGAGAGTTGTTCCTGGAAGGAATGAGTGAAGAAAACCAGGAGTATATGCCAAGAATATATAATCCCAGCAGGGTCAATGAAGGTGTGAAGGTCATCCCCACTGCCCAGCTAAAGCAAGCAGGCATCAGTATGGGGAAGCAGTGATACAGGAAGATTCTGGATCATTTTAATACAACAGTCAAGGCATCATTTCATACTGTTTGACAGAAGACAATGGTAAACCATTTCTGTATTTTACCAAGAAAACCCCATGGATAGAAAATACAAAATGATTGACAATATATGCAGGATGGTGAGCTCCTCAGGTTGGATGGCATTCAGCATGCTATTGAGGAAGAGCTGGGGATTTTTTTGAAGTATTAATGGTGTTTATGTGATGGCTAGATTAAAGCCTTTGGGACATCTAGTTGCTGATGTTGCCATGCAAGAAATGAAGATAGAATTACAGTGGCAACATGGAAAGTAAGAAGCATGAACATAGGAAAGCTCAACACAGTGAAAGATGAAATGAATCAACCACACATTGGCATCTTAGGCATTAGCAAGTTGGGATGGATTGGAATTGAACACTTTCAGTCAGAAGATCACGCTGTTTACTACACAGGACATGAAAAACAAAAGAAGGAACAGCGTTGCTTTCATAGTTAGGAAGGGTAGAGCAAGAATGGTACTTGGCTACAATGCAATCGGTGATCAAATAATATAAATTAGATTTTGTGGACAACCCTCAATTGTAACCATTATCCAGGTTTATGCTCCACTGTCACAGAAGAGGAGGCTGATGAGCTTTATGGTCAAGCTCAATTTGAAATTGACAGAACATGCAAGCAAGATGTGAATGTGAAAAGAGACTGCCAAAGACCAAGAAACAAAACTGAATGTCAGAATGGATGGTGGAAATTGCCAAAAAGAGAAGTCAACGCCAGGAAGGGACTTAACAGAGATTTTCAGAGAGTTGTTAGAAGAGACAAGAAGCAGTATTACAAAGACATCTGTAAAGGCAACGAAGGTGGAAACAGCCTGAAAGAAGAGAATATCTGTAGCTCAGGATTGAACTGTGGAGTCCTTGGTGCTTTCTGAGCTTGGTTGCTTGCTAGCAGAAGCAAAGATTAACACCAGACAAACAATCAAGCAGTAAACAACAGCCTAATCAAGGAACTACCAAAGAGACAACAACACCCCCACCAACACTGTCAGGGCAAGCTGCTGTATATAAAGAGAGAGCAAACACCACTCCCTTCTAGCACTGAAGATGTTGCCTAGTCAGGCAATGAAACATCTGCAAGCAAACAACCAAGCTCAGAGAGCAGCAAGGACTCCACAGACCAAAAAACAAGGAAAGATTTCCTAACCTCAAATTTGTAAGCTAAAGAGCACCAACAGATAGCTAATAAGAAGCTAAGAAGATCAAAGAAAGATGGAGGGAATACACTGAAATTGTGTACAGCAGGCATGTCAATATCCAAGATTCCTTAGAAGATATTCCCAATTTACAAGAGTCTCTAGTACTGGAAGATGATGTTAGAACAGCACCCTGGTTGTTACCAAGTTGGAAGGCTATAGGAACTGATGGAATATCAACAGAAATATGGCAAGCAACAGAAGAAGAATCTAACCAAGCTATGCCAGCAAAACTGGAGAACAACACAGTGACCAACAGATTGAAAGAAGTCAATCTATATTCCAATTCCAAAAAAAAGGAGACTTAAAAAGTATGCAAGCTATCGTACAGTATCCTTAATTTCATGTGCTAGTAAAATAATGCAAAATAATTTCTTCTTTCAAACACATAAAACTAGCTGGGGGTTCATCCATTGTCTCTGCATGTATAGATCTCCCTCGCTTAGAATAAAGCTTCTGGTGCAAAGCATACCTACCTCCTGAAGGAGTGTTTGTTGTTGTAGCCATAAAGTCTGTCTTTAAACCCAATTGAGTAAATCCAGTTTAAATCCAATTGAGTAAAATTAAGTAAGTGCTGTAGGTCACCAGCGTATTTTGGAATGAAAAAGGAAGACTTGATGCCCATTTTTGGAAACATAACATCCAGCTCTTAGAGAAAGATTTGGATTATAGCTGCATGGGCCTTAGTTGTAGAGTTCAGTGGAGTACACAACACTGTCAAATTACAATGGTAGGATATCATATTCCTTTTAGCATACAATTCTGGACAAACAGTCCCAACATTGAGTGTACACTTTCCAATTTACAGTTAAAATGGAGGTTGGAATAACGACATAAAGAAGTTTCCTTTCATAAGTAGTATGTGCCAATTTAACTCTTCATCCATCTCCTTTCCTTCTGGCCAGATGTGAATTCCCGGTCTGCTCGCGTGCTCTTCCTCCTGGTTGTGCCTGGCCATTTGGTTTTCCTTTACACCATCAGCTCCATGCAGGGAGGCCACACTACCGTCACTCTGATATTTATAGTTTTCTACATGACTGCAGCTCTTCTCCAGGTAAGAATTGTCAGCAGTTGCCTGGCTTATTTTGTCAGTGGAGATTCTGACAAGACAAGATATAGAGAAATGGGTCCTTTACCACATGTTTTGGTTAAAGCAAAAGTGGGCAGCTGTTTTGACTCAGGAGCCACATCTCCTCCTCCTGCTGTGTCAGAGAGGGTGAGGCCAAATGTTTTTGACACATTTTCACATGGGGGAGGGAGGCTTTTAAAGGTCCTACTCACTTTGGGAGACATATGGATAACCAGAGGGCAATGTTTTTTCAGAAGATGATACCAATTCCTTTTTCTTTTAGTCCCACCATGGGCTTCAAGGAATTGTTTCAGTTTTCACTGTTCAGTTTTATGGTGACATTGTTTGCATTGCAGACCATTACACTGCAGTGTGAAAAAGAGAATCAGTGCAGCAGTATAGTTATGATGTTGAACTAGGACTGAGAAGATCCAGGTTCAAGTCCACATTCAGCCATGAAACTCACTGGATTAGTTTGGACCAGATGCTGTCTTTCAGCAACTGTGTATGTACTGTATACCTTGTGTGCCATTAAGGGAAGAGGTACTGTTTGCAACATCTTAAGCTCTTAAGATGCAGGATTTAAAACTTAACTAAAATAAATACATTAAAAAAATACACAAATAAAAAAGCAAAGCCTGCTTGGAATAAATTAAGATAATTCATATTGCATATGAAATGAATAACTTTTAAGCACTGACATTGGGCAGGAGTTCGATAACTTGATAATAGAAACAAGTTCTCTCTATTATTCCTTAATTTCTGCAATTCATTCCATGTTCCTGAATATTTAGATTGCTTTCTGTTTGCCTAACCACAGTTAATATGTAGTTAATTCCCATGGTTTGTCTACATAGTAATTAATTAGGAGGACATTTCATAGCATCGGTTGTTAACTGAGTCTTAGAGATATCACTAAATACATCTTCACCATGGGTGGGTGTGTATACATACAGTACCTACACACATACAGTACATACTGTCAGCTCCACTACATAGACCAGATCAGGGAATCAACTCCACAGGAAGGCTAAAACTACTTTTATTGAAATTAGCCATAATAATAGAACCTTGCAAGTCTGATTGTACTGTACCTACTCTCCCTTCTTTTACTCCAGTGAATTAGGGAGGCGATTGCTTGAGCACTTCCAAAAGTTATCTCATTGCTCTGGACTTACCAAATCTTTCTGCCCCTTTTGCCTAGGTAACAGTTCTTGCATATTTCCATCAAGGTCATATTCTTTTCTCTCTACACCTACATAGGTATGCACGCACATACACACACATACATGCACACACTTAAAGAATCATTATAGATAATAATCATATACTTAATTTGCTGAACAGAACGAACATCTCCCATTAGAAAGTCTATTAGGCGTATGTTGCTTCCATGGTGACACATTCCATGGGTCATTTTTTAAACACCCTACCATTTTTAAAAATCATCATCTGATTTAAAACTCTAAGAATATTGAACAAAGGGTGCTATTTTTGTATATATGCATTTGAATATCCAGATTATTCATCTTCTAATGATATTCATGAAAAAAAGTTTTTTCAAATTCTGTGTTATCCAATTATACTGCCTTTATTTTGTTAATCTAATGTGCATGTCTCATACATATACAGGGCCAGTTTGGTCTAGTGGTTAAGGCAGTGCTTTCCAAAGTGCTTCCGTTGGCGACACACCAATGGTGGCAGCGGCGGCGGGGCGGGGGCGTGCATGGCGGCGGCCTCCACTAAAATGTGGAAGCGCTGATGGCGCGCCGCTGCCGTCGTCACTGCCGCTGCCGTACACACCACTGCTGCCGCGCGCACCACCGCGCCGCCGCCGTGCCCGCAGCCGCTTCCGCGTTGTGTTGCAGCACACCAAACTCTGTGTTGCGACACACTAAAGTGTCGCGACACACAGTTTGGAAAGCTATGGGTTAAGGTAACAGGCTAGAAACCAGGAGTCTGTGAGTTCTAGTCCTGCCTTAGGCATGAAAGCCGGCTGGGTGACCTTGGGCCAGTCCCTCTCTCTCAGCCCAAGTCACCTCACAGGGTTGTTGTTGTGGGGAAAAGAGGAGGAGGAAGGAGTATTAGGTATGTTTGTCGCCTTGAGTTATTTATAAAAATAATAAAGGCAGAGCAAAAATTAAATAAATAAATAAAAAATTGGAGATCTCAACATATCAATTTTATAAACTTCTACGCTATAATCTTTGATTATAAATTTCTTTGTTATAATGTAAATATACAGTAAGTGGCTATTCAATAAAACTAATTAATGATTTACTGTCAAAAGGAAGAAATTTTAAAAATAAAGGCACGTTTCTAGCCTTGTGGACTGTGTAGACAAACTGAAGAAAATTCAGTTGCCAGAAAAGTGGCTAAAGTACACTTGTACAACCTGAGGTTAGGCTTCGGAGTGCCATGCAATAAAACTACCATCAAACTTTTAAAAAGATTAATTTATTCCAAGATGCTAATATTCCTTATATTGGGGCATGGTGGCTCAGCGGGTAAGACGCCAGGCTTGTCGATCGGAAGATTGCAAGTTCGGAGGTTCGAATCCCTAGCCCTGCATGCGGAGTGAGCTCCCGCACTAGCCCCAGCTCTTGCCAACCTAGCAATTCGAAAGCATGCAAATGCAAGTAGATGAATAGGTACCACTTTGGTGGGTAGGTAACAGCGTTCCGCATGTGTCATGCGGCCACATGACCGTGGAAGCGTCTTCGGACAGTGCTGGCTCTTCGGCTAACAAACGGAGATGAGCACTGGCCCCTAGAGTCGGACACGACTGCACAACTGTGCGGGGGGAACCTTTACCTTTAATATTCCTTATATAAGTTAACTGCATGGGTCACGTGGTCCAATGCTGAATTAGACATTGAATATCTGTGTGACTGAAAGTAGAGCTGCAAACTTCTCTGTACTGAAAGCTTTTTCCCTTTTGTATTCAACTTTGCCTAGCCATGGGATAGTAAAAATTAGATTGCCTGCAGGGAGAAAGGGATGTGGAGCATGCCGTGCAATCTTACATAAATTGCCTCTCTCTTTGATCATGCCTTTGTCTATCTGGTAGTAAACTGCCACATCAAATAGAAAGGATGATGGACAATGGTTGCTGGGGAGGCAGATTACTTTAAGCTGCATCAGTAGGATCTTGGCTTTGCATGATTCTTAATCAACATGGGAGGGCAGTGAGATTATCCCAGGATGCTTCTGGTTGAAATTGGCTTTCCATGCCTGTGGAAGTGGTTGTTAACTCTTAAAGTCAAATTAACAATTGAGCTAAAATTCGGAAAGCAAGGTATAGCTCTTCTAAAGAATAGTAGACATGGCTATTAAACACAGCTCATCCAGGGACCCTGCTGTGCTTGCATGTGAGGAGTTGGAACAGTGAGCTGTGGCCGGTTCCAGGGACAAAGTATAATTTTAGGGCAGTTCTGCTCTTTCAGCACTGATTGCCTGCAATGATTATGACTTTAGGAGTGTCATAGCAACTTTTAGATAGTGCCTGCTGACTTGCTAATGGCAAGTTGAATACAACTGCTACTGCCATCTCACAGAATGCATATCTATTTATGGAATTTTTATCCTACTCTTCCAAAAAAAAAAAAATCTCTCCCCAAGGTATTAGATACAATAGGTGAAAAATTATTAACTCTATCTTGCAGGCTTATGACCTCAAAGACACAATGCAAAAAGAAAAGGAATAGGAGGGAAAATGAGAAAAGCAATTTCAAATATCAGCTCTTAAGTTAACCTATTGGTGATAGGTTATGGGTACCTCTCCTGAGCCCTTTTTGTCATTACCTTACTGAAACACTTAAGAAAAACAAGGGACACAGAAGTCTTTGCCATCTAGGTGGGAACATTTGAAGTTGGGCTTCCCTCCCTAGAGCAGATCTCTCTGTCCACTATTGGAGAGAAAGACCTTGATGCCATCTACAATGCCCTTCATTGTAGCATTAAATATCTATTCCTCATCCCCACCCTATTTTATTTACTTTGCGTTATTCCTCTCCAACATTGGAAAACACACACAAATACATGGGTACGTACAAACCTTTCTTTCCTTAGAAATACTTCAGCTGTTAAAAGGAAGTGTACTATTGTCAGCCTTTTTCTCCACCTCTTTGCAGTGGTCTTTGTCCTCAAATTCACCAAGTCAGGGGAGAGACAGCAGCTCAGGGTGTGGAAGTAGACTGGCAACAGATTCCTGTGCTAAAAGGAAGAGAGAGAGTATTGGGGGAGCAGCAGGTGTTTGGACCCAGGAGTAAAACTCCAACCAGCCTCCTACCTTTCAACCTAGAGAGTTTCTTAAGATAAAGACAGAACTCTGAGGAAACAAAGCAAAAACCTGGGAAAACAAGTGGGATGTACCATGTTCCAGCAGCCCTGAAAAATATCTGGCATCAAGATATATTCCCCAGAAGCTGGGGATAAGCCAGTAGAGGGCTTTGCTTTAGAATTCAGATTATTGCTAAGGAACAAGTAACTAGTTAGATGTTTCATTAAGTTTTAATTTCTTCTTTCTCTGTGTTAGAAGCCTTATTCTCTCTCATTCCTATTTTTCTGAACAGGTAGGGCATTCTGAGTCATTTTAGACTGTAATTTCTTATCTCTGTTGATATATAAGCTGATACATAACTTGAAAGCCGTCTCTCTCCCAAGTTTATTAATGCTACAAGCATTGCATGCATTTTTGTAAATCAGCAGCAGCCAAGAGTCCAGGAGGACCCCCCATATTATTACACTCCCCCCCAGATTGCAGTGCCACCCCATCCAGAACCAAAAATGGAAGGTTTTGCCCCACCCCAGAGAAGCCAGAATTTATCATTGATGGCATCTGTGGTGGATTTCGGCGCTGCCGCTGGTTCTCAGGGAGGAGGGAGTGCATTCCAAGGAGATAAGAGGACTCACAGTCTGGAATGTGTTGCTGGGAAAGTAAAGAGTTTCAGGGTTGCCCCACCCTAGAGTCTCCCAGGTTATTTGTGCTTAGGTTAGTTAGAGTAGCTTTAGTCTGGCAAGATTCTGTCTGTACAGTGAGAGCAATAAAGAACTGGAGTTTTGAATGCACTGACTCGTCGTCGTTCTTGGCTGGCCTTGACACCATCCATATCCATGGAAGGATCTACAAGAAGTCTCCCCACTGTTGACCTAATGTAGGAGGAATGTAGGAAGTAGTCTTCACATATGCCCTGGTGTTTTGACCTATTTATTGCTAACTTGACCATTATGCTTGTGTCTTTCAGGTTCTCATTCTTCTTTACATTGCTGACTGGATGGTTCATTGGATGTGGGGTCGAGGCCTGGACCCGGACAACTTTTCTATACCTTATTTGACAGCACTGGGTGACTTGCTTGGGACGGGTCTCCTGGCACTCAGCTTCCATATCCTCTGGCTAATTGGGGATCGGGATACTGATGTGGGAGACTAACAGCACCCTTCCTCAGCTGCTTCAGTCCCCAGTTCATCTCCTTCAGTGACATTCCCCTACCCCCATGGAGCTTTGTTGCCACCCTCTGTCTTTCTTTGGAACTTTAACTTTGATACTAGGTTCTCATTATTTTCAATGGGAATTTTATGTGGTTTATATTTCAAGCCAAGTATGTACAGGAGGATTAGTTTTAGGAAGGACAAAAGAAGAAGAAAATGTGTAAAGACAATCACCAAGTGCAATTTCAAAACGGTTAACTATAAGATATAATAGAGAAAAATTGATCAACAAATTTTAAAGAAATCCCACCTTCTTCCATCTGTACCCACTTAAGGCACTAGATCAATGTTTTTCAAACTTGGCAACTTCAAGATGTGTGGACTGCTGGCTGGGGAATTCTGGGAGTTGAAGTCCACACATCTTGAAGTTGACAAGTTTGAAATACACTGCACTAGATATACAAGGCTATCACCTGTATAACACATGTGTATATGAATAGTTAAGATGCAGCTGGGATTTGGTTTGTTTTTAAACTAGGCACATATTTTTCATCTGTTATCACAACTGAGCTCTGAAATAGATTAAGTGGTTTGGATGCACACATACCCATCCTTGCTTATCCATGATAGTATAGCACATTTAATTGACCAGAAGACAGGTCTTTATGGATCTGAAAATCTTCAGTATGTGGAACTGAGACACATCTTAATGTTTTGATGCTAAATCATGATACTACAATTGAAGGCAACTATAGGCGCTTAGCACGTCCTCAGATCTACAAAATTCAAATAAAGTTATTGGATGCATCTTAAAGTAGTTTGTTAGATGTTACCCAGAGCCAACCGGATGCATTGTAACATCAGTGTGCTGTTATACCAAGATTCAGTTGGTTCATTTCAAAAGCCTTCACATGAAATACAATTAGAAATGAAAGCTGCTCACATAATTTATTTGTCAGCCTGCGTGGTAGTGAGACCCTTCACCTTTTCAACATAAGTTCTGTCTTCTCCTAGGTCGAAAGTCAGAACATCTGTAGTATTACAACCAATTGATAAATGCTATTATCATGAATCTGAAGAAGTGGCATTTATTTTATAATACTTTTTTCATGAAAAATGAGACATTAGGAAGATCTTAAGTGTTGTAAAAACCAGATTGCAGGTGATTTGGATGTTTTGGATAGCAACTGAACCTGTGGAAGCAACAAAAGATCAGGTTCTGTGAGCAGGGATCTTTGGTATGAAGTACACTCTTCTTACTATAAAGTTCTCCAGAATTCATCCTCCCACACTATATTGTTTCCATAGATGGAGCTTCTGCATAAGTAGCTCAAAATATTTTAATAGGGAATGCCAAATTAGTTACATAAAACAAGATGTGAAAGGGGAATCTTTTCCATTTTATCCAAGAATGGAAATTAAGATTCTGGGCTGTCCCAGAGAGAGTGGAGGCGTATTGTGCTGCATTTTATTTGGTATTGAACTCAACAATATAACCAAAATTGCTGGGGCACCTACCTCTTTTGTGTATGACTCACTAGTCGTATACATTTCCTCAATGCAGAACTCGATTAAAGCTTTTTTTTAAGGCTCTCTTTTGCTTCAGCTTCTCTATAATCAAGGACTGTTTTGAAATGCTTGCTTTAATTACTAATAAAGCTGAAGTAGGAGGGAGGGATAGATGGACCCTTGGAAATCCTGGGTCCTAGGTTTGACTTACTACTTTCAAAATTCATAGGGCTACCAGATATGGGTTGCAAAAATCCAGAGAACCACCAGATGGCAACAAAACATTTAAACTTTTTAACATTTCTTTTCTGCCTTCTAGTGGTTGCCTGGGAGATTGCAGCCCTAAACTTGCCCAAGTAATTAAACTGAATGCCTGTGACTTTCAGAAAAGTGGTGAGTCCTTTTTGTTGGAATTGACCTGTTATCTGGAATGTAACTCTGGCTTTCCGGCAAGTTACTCTTAAAAACAATGTTGCTGCAATTTAGGGGGCTTGACCAAATTTAAAATCCTGAGTGGAAGTGAATATAAAATTGTGCACAATATTTTCCACAGGAGCTTCTGTAGACTGCAACTATTTTTAGGATAGTCCTATGACCTAGTTTAGTTTGTAACCTGGGCGCTGCCATCGCCATATTTTAATATGTCATGAAGGGAGGCTCTGAATTCATACTGCAACTGTTTGTGAGATAATCCTTCTGTGTGCATGATGCCCGGAGTAATGGATATGGCCGAAAATGTCGTGCTTGCCTGCCCCCTGTGGACACAAGTGTCCGCACTGTGCGGTTCCTTCAGATTTCAGTAGGTGCAAGTGCTTAGTTTCTGCTTAAGAAATGTAAGTTATCTAATGACTTTCAAAAGAGTCCAAGGGTTTCATCCTATCTTAAGCATTAAGTCTTAAGCTCTTTAAAGATGTTTCACCTGCCTTATCAGCATCTACTGTAAATGTCCAGTTAGATGCATTCATTCTTAATCTAATACTTTAAGCACTTTTCTCATATATATATATATATATATATATATATCCACATAAGCATCATTTTTCCTCACTCTGTTTGTCTCTCTGATTAATATCTATGTCACTGGATATCATTAAAGGATATATGTCTCCTAGTTAAATTTAGCCCTTCATCCAGGAGCCAAAATGTTAGTGCCGCTTGGGTGAGATCAATGAATTTTATTGCCTTGAAAGTGGTAAGGTGGGAAGCAAAGTGCAAGTATATGAACAGAAAGTTGTAAAAAAATAATAATTTTATACTCGCCAGTTGCACTCAAATGCATGTATATTTAGACTTGGCTGCAAATGAAAATTAAGCTATTGGTTTATACCTTTATTCAAAGAAGAAAACAAATTCCTTATTTATAGTTGCTGTAACTGAATTGACAAATGCCAATTTAACTGATAAATTATATTTGGTAAAATAAAGATTTACATTTATTTATATGGTTTTTTTTTGGTCCTTTATTTTTATCAGCAATTTGTAGCTGACATTTCGGCTGATGTTCCTATTAATAAGCAAAGAAGTCCAAGCCACATCAGCTTCCTTCAGCCGTACTCGTTGGCCCCTTTGTCCTTTATTTCCAAGCTACATGCTCCTTTTAGGGATTCTTTAAGACGGGGACATAAAAATTATTATTAAAAAGAGGAAGGGGACGCACATGAGCAGTGTTTAATATCTAAGAAAAATATACCTTTATCCAAATTAGGTTACACAGCTCTGATCATGTCCCTCTACTCAGGACCTGGTTGAGTGATTATGTCAGTGTCAACTTTTAAAAACCACATAGACCGACCTGTCCTGCCAGGTCTCCCAATGGTTCAGCTGTTGCTGCAGTAATCACATCCACCCTCCTTGCTGCTGGTCACCCTCTTCTCTTTCCACCTTTCCTAGCATTATGGACTTCTTCAGGGAGCTGGGTCTTCACATAATGTGCCCAAAATGTAATAATTTGAGCCTGATCATTTGTGTCTCAAGTGGTAACTCTGAATTGACTTGTTCTATGATCCATTTGTTTGTTTCCTTAGCTATCCATGGTATTCTCAGGAGTCTTCTCCAACACCAAAGTTCAAAAGTATCAATACTCTTCCTTTCCTGCTTATTCAAGGCCCAGCTCTTGGACCTATATAGCGTCACAGGGAAAACTATTGCCTGCATGATTCTGACCTTGTTGCTAAGGACCAAGCAGGGATTATGAACTTTGGATCTGTTTCCAGTGCCAGCACCTCAGAATCTCCTCACATGCTGTCCATGCTGAGGGCCAAAAATGGTTATGCTTCAGCCATTTACCAGCAAAGGGACAAAAAGTTTAAACAAACAAAAACAACTTTGCTCTCACAGTAGGGGGTTTCACCCTATAAAGCTTCAAAAGAAATAGGTGTTACATACCAAATCGCTCTGTGAATATGAGTATTAGAAGTATTTTAGCTTCCAAACTGTGGTCTCTTCCAATCCAGGATAGGCAACACACTCCTGTGCTTCCATGACCAGGACAGTCTTGGGGAGATGTTCAGCAGCTGCTAGATTACCTTTCTCCTGCTCTTCCAAAGGAAACATTAGGAAGATAGAATTACAACTTTTCCTCTAGAGCTGGAGATCAGGCCAGATGAATCAATGTGGAGTACTCCACTACCTGAAGTAGTATGGTGGTAAGCAGAAAGTCTAAGGAAAGTCTTATAGAAAGACTTTTGCAATAATATACAGGTATTACTAATGGACCTGGAACAACTTCGGGGACAAATGTTTCTAAAACAATTCTGATTCAAAAATTAGGGTAGCAGCTTCCAGGATTTCTAGCCAGAAAGGGAGGGCTGCTTTCAGAAAGCAAAGAATCCATTTAAATGAGGGGAACTGGCTATAACTGTCCACCATAGATACTTACTTGCAAATGAAATCTGTTATTCCTCTCAGCTTTTCCTTGTTCCATTGCCAAACTTTGTTATGTTTCTAGGAAGCTGAATTGATGGAAAAATAATCAAGCAGATACATGTTCATTTGCCACCTTAAATACAAACAGATCTGAATGGTTTTCATAAAAGTTGTAATCATTTAAATTACGTAATAGAAATGTATGAGAAAGTTTCCTGTACATTTGTTGATTTAAGAGAAAGTGTATGATAAAGGGAATAGGTTTGAATTATGGAAAATTTTGGAAATCTCACCCCCAGGTTGATACAACTACCTCCTTTGTGGTTTTTAGAAGATCTTTAAAGACATGTCTATGAAGGTTCTCAGTCATCCAGGTGGAATTGTCTGTAGCTTGAATCATGTCAACTGGATTTCTATTTTCTCAGTGGAAACGTTTCGCTCCTTATCCAAGGAGCTTCTTCAGTCTGAGCAAAGTTGGTAAGGGAATCCTAAATATAAATAAATAAATAAATAAATTTAGGATTCCCTTACCAACTTTGCTCAGACTGAAGAAGCTCCTTGGATAAGGAGCGAAATGTTTCCACTGAGAAAATAGAAATCCAGTTGACATGATTCAAGCTACAGACGATCTTTAAAGAGAGTTTTATTTCAACTGGCCTTCAACACTCCTCATTCATCCCTGATGTTAGTTAGTTAGTTAGTTGATTAGTATCCTGCCTGAAACCTTAATCAATTGCACCTGAAGGCTTTTGCCTCCTAACCGGCTCTAGCACATTCCTGCGATTGCAAAACTTTCTGATGCTGGAAAAAGTAATTTCACATTCATGTAGGCCTAAGTACATTTGGGGGGGGGGGCAGTTTTTCACTGTAATTTTTGTCCCGGATGTCAAGAAAGTTAGTGTGCCCTCCCCCCCTTTTTTCCCCCTCCTTTAAATTGCCTGGGTTCTCCTTTGCCTGCTCGGATATCTAGTAACCCTAATGTAAAATGTTGATTTCTTTCTCTTATTTCGTGCCTTTAATTTCACATACTATTTCTTAGTCCTTTTGTGCCCTCTGTATAACGTTGCGGGCCTGGAAGGGAATTATGTGATGCCTATGTATCTTAGGCACATAAACATTTTATATGCCCCACCCATCCCCAAGTAGTGACCTGGAAAAATCAGCTTTTTCCGTTTAAATCCATATTCAATTCGCTTTTCTTTACTCCCGTATTTATCCGATCCATGTGGCAAGAAAGACACAGACAGCATGCTGAGCACAGACCAGGTCATGCTCATTTGACAGAAGGAGTAAAAAATAGTATATCCTTCAGCAAGGAGTTTTCCTAACAGGGCTTCCTATTTTCATCTGAGAGGGCGTGATTTTAAACCGGAGCAGATTAAAACACTACATTTCCCAAATCAAGACGCGCTCGACAAATGCATGCCGGGTGATGTAGTTTTGGGGTTTAAAGGGGCCGAGCTGCCGCCTGGCCCTCTCACATGACAGCCAGGCGAATGCGGAAAAGCGCTGGCGGCCGGGGTCAGAAGCAGCGGGGGGGAAGGAAGTGCGCGCGGGACTTCGCTTTAAGCTTTGCCTGCCTTCCCGGTAAAGGCGCTCGATTGTCTCGCTTTGGTGCTTCACCGGGTGGCGAGCCCGCCCTCCCTTGTCTCTTTCTAAGAAAGCAAGATAGGGCGGACGAGTCTTCTCTTGAGTTCCTATCGCAGCACCGCACCTCTGCACATGACTGAAAAAAACGCTTCTGGGAGTGGTATGTTTGGTCCCTTTATCCCTAAGTTAGGGGTGTGCTGGCTCGGAAAGAGGTGACAGAAAACCAGGAAGCGCCCCTTTTCTGAGTTCCCTGTATTACGGAAACTACGGTTGAATGTACAGGGTTTTTTGTCTCTGTAGGTATCACGAAGTGTGCCTTGTTTTTCCTTCACGTACCGTCAGGAAAGGGAGGAGGAGGCGGCCGCACGCGCTTCTTTTAATTGGATTTGGTGTTCAGTCATGGTGGGCCATCACGACCACATGTTCAAAGTGTTAATTATTGGTGATGCCACAGTTGGGAAGACATCATTGGTCCAGCGATATGCTAATGACAGCTTCAACAAGCACTACAAGTCTACAGTAGGAGGTGAGTCTTTTGGGTTTTTCTGCAGGACTGGGCAAGAAAATTACAGAAACACCTAAGAATATTTGGGGGGTGGGAGTGGTAGGGAAGGGAAGGGCTCTACTTGTTGTGCACTAAATGCTTCCTTGATTGCAAAGGCTTGCATTGAAACATGTCTATGAAGGTTCTCAGTCATCCAGGTGGAACAGTCTGTGGCTTGAATCATGTCAACTGGATTTCTATTTTCTTAGTGGAAACGTTTCACTCCTTATCCAAGGAGCTTCTTCAGTCTGTAGACTGAAGAAGCTCCTTGGATAAGGAGTGAAACGTTTCCACTAAGAAAATAGAAATCCAGTTGACATGATTCAAGCCACAGATTGCATTGAAACGTTTCTGCAAGAGTAGTTACCACTAAAGATATTGCCTTATGTCTGTAATTCCTGTTTATTTGAATGTTGTACTACTTAGTTCCTCTTTGTCTCTTGTGTTATTTCCATCCTTTGCTGAAATGAAACCCTATTTTTTCTCACTTTGGAAACTACTATGCTGCTGAAGTATCATAGTGAAATGTGATCATACTTACTTATAGTCTTAGCGGTCAGTTAAATAATTAGTCTGCTTCATAAGCTCTGATTGTGTAGTGTTTTGTTGCCATAGGAAAGACAAACTATACCAAACATTGATTTTTCTATGTTAAGATGGGCTCTCTGCTCTGCTCTTTTCATTTTTCTTTTCTGATCTGAATTATGTGTTTTCTTAAAATTCATAATTCAGGGCAGAATATCTATTACATATATAGAAACTCAGTGTATGATCTCAGTATGTACTCTTACTTATCAGTTCCACCTAGTCCAGCATAAATCTTAGCATGAGAAGTATGAGCAGACTGCAAACTTTCTTTTTTAACATCCACTGATATACATATATGTATTTGTATTAGAATACAGTAGTCTCTTTTTAGATAAATTATTCTACTTATTTTATCATTTTACCAATAATGAATGGAAATAATAATGGAAATAAATTACCCCCTTAATGCTAAATATGTATGTAGGACATCTGACTATACTGCAACAAGGCATCAACTATTGTTTAAGCTTGTTATTTAGGCATTATCAATATCCAGTTATTTGTGTGTGAGCTTAACTGCCCAGAATATGTGATGATTTGTACCAGAGATGTACAAATTAGAATTTTTAATGTGGCTGAGTATTAGTTTTTAATGGAGCTGAGTATTATAATCGTGTAGATGCAAATTAAATCAAATTTAGTTTTTCACCAGACCCATATGCTGGTCAGTAACACATACTGTATGGAGTGTGTTCCTGGCATAGCCCCAAAAGGCAAAGTTAAGTCTTTGCCCTGAAGAAAGTTTTAACACTCACCCCAGTTCTATATCAATGGTGTGCACTTTAAGCATTCTCTTCGATTGGTACTGTAAGCATAGCTTACAGACTTTTCAGTGGTTATGGTACCAGGCTAGAAACTCTGAGTTCTGGTCCTACCTTAGGCACAAAGCCAGCTGGGTGACCTTGGGCCAGTCACTGCTGTCAGCACTAAAGAAACCAATGGCAAAACACTTCTGAAATCTTGCCAAGAAAACTGCAGGGACAATACATCACCACATTGTATGATGCATATCCAAGATTACATAAATTGCTTCTCAGCTCTTCTGGACTGTCCAGGCAGTCACCAGGAGTCAACACTGACTCAAAGGCTAGCTAAATACATACACACATACTTATATTCTGGCTTCCTCACCCCACCCTCCACCCCCACCCCCATTTCACTAGTAACTCTTTGTCTTAAGCCCAGACAGAGTTCCTTTGTCAAAAGTGATATAGGATTGCTCTGTAAGTGATTCAGCAGGAATTGTAATGCCAGATTAGCTAGAGTATTCACCCATAATCTGATCTAGTGCCATTACAGAGTACGATAAAGGTTCCCCCCGCACATTTGTGCAGTCGTGTCCGACTCTAGGGGCCGGTGCTCATCTCCGTTTGTTAGCCGAAGAGCCAGCGTTGTCCGAAGACACTTCCACGGTCATGTGGCCGGCATGATGCACGCGGAACGCTGTTACCTACCCACCGAAGTGGTACCTATTAATCTACTTGCATTTGCATGCTTTCGAATTGCTAGGTTGGCAAGAGGTGGGGCTAGTGTGGGAGGGGGCTAGGGATTCGAACCACCGAACTTGCGATCTTCCAGTCGACAAGCCTGGCGTCTTACCCGCTGAGCCACCACGCCCGCTTACAGAGTACTGTATCACAGTGTTTATCTGAGGAACTTGCAACATCCCTCCTGGCTTTCCGGAAGTCTTTAAAAACCTGGTTCTGCCGCCTGGCTTGGGACAAAGGAAGTGATAGTTCCTCCTGGGGGTGGTTAGCTTAGTAATAACCTCCTTTTATGATCTTACCATCCTCTGGATTTTTTATATTTCTATTTATTATGATATTGTATTTTAATGATTTATAGGTTTTTTAATTTTAATATTTATTGTAAACCGCCCAGAGTCTACTGCGGTAGAGATGGGCGGTGATAAATTTGATTAATAAATAATAAATAAACTGCTTTTAATTAAGCTTAATGTGGCTGCCAGCTAGTAATTGCTTTAACTTTGTACAGTATCCTTTATCACCATATTATTATCCCATGGTCAGAGGTCAGTAAAAGAGAGTTCTACTGAAGACAGGATAAATAAAGGGCCCAGTTTCATCCCTGAAATAGATATTGATCAGTTAAAATGGAGATGCTTTGCAGGTTGTTCGTTTTTTTCCCCCCAGACCACCTGGAACTTGAAACATTGGATTTAGATAATAGTCATTGCCCAGTTTAGTTTTGTTTCCCCTGCACTGTGGGGAAAAATGCAGGATGTTAGTAGGGATCCTAAAACTGTACTTCCTGCAGTGAAATATTATGTTTGGTTTAATCTGTGTGAGGGAAAAGATCACAGTAATATTGTGACTCAGGAAGAGTTGGGTTTGTGATTGGATTTGGAATTTCAAGAACAAACATTGCAAAATGGTGACTGGTCCACTCACAAAATAGTTGCCATGAAGAGTCTTACGAGTTCCTCCAAATGTACCATTATGGTTGTCACCTCAGGAAGCAATTGTTAGAAGAGAAAATGTGGGAGGAATAAGTTGGTTAAAATATAAAGATTTGTTAAAGTTTGAGGAGGGTGAACCAAAAATTAAAACAAGGGAGACGTAAGAACTGGAAGGATTTACATGTCATTGGTTCACCTATATACAGTTGATGGAATGTTTTAAATTAGATAAAAAGAATTATAAATTTGTTAATGAAACAACTCAGTTTGAAATGGATCTTTGTATAAATGATGACCACGTTATTAAGATGTATAAGATTTTGTTACAGATGAATATGGAAGATGAACATGTCAAGGACTGTATGATTAAATGGGCTAAGAATTTTGGATACAATATCATGTTAGACCAATGGGAGAATATGTGGATGAAAGGTTTGAAATTACGCTGAATTATAACTTGAAAGAAGATACATCATTATAAGATGATGTATCGCTGGTATTTAACTCCTGATAAGTTGTCCAAAATGTATAATGGTGTAACTAATGTTTGTTGGAAATGTTCACAGGGTGAAGGAACCTTTTACCATCTTTGGTGGACTTGTGAGAAGGCTAAAAAGTTCTGGGATCAAATATGTATTATTATTCAAAAGATTCTTAAAGTAACTATACAAAGAAAACCAGAACTTTTTCTTTTGGGATTGATGGAAAAGGAATTAGAGAAACAACATGGAGTTTTGATGTTATATATGATTACGGCTACAAGATTGTTATATGCACAACGATGGAAAGATCCACAAATACCTACAGTTGAAGATTGGATTGTTAAATTAATGGACTTGGCTCAAATGGCTAAATTAATAGCTTTAATAAGAGAGCACTCTTATTTCTGCATTTATACTAACTTGGCAACCACTTTTGGAATACTTGCTTGTAATAGAAAAGAGGTTTTGATTTTGGGTTTTAGAGATTAAATAGTTTGTTGTAATAGAAATAATGTTATTATGGGTTAATTAATTGTAAGAGATTAGATTTGTAAATTTACCTATATCTGTATCCAGGCCCGCAACTAGGGTCTGTGTCACCTGGGGCAAACATGGATTCCGTGCCCCTCCATAAATTCCGCGCCCCCCCACAGGGTCAAGTCCCCCCTGCACCCCCAACACAGACCCCCCTCCACGAAGCAGCGCGAGGCTCCCCCGGGACAAGTGCCCTGCTCCTGCCTGCAATCTCTCTCGCGCCCCCAGCTCTGGGGGAAGGACCCGCTGCGCTCCCGTCTGCCCATCCGGGCCGGGCAGAGCAAGCTGCCTGCCACCGCGCTCCCAAGCAGGACAGTTCGGAGCGGTGCCGAGGGGACACGGCCCTGCGGCCACCCCGGGGGCCACGGCCAGCCCCAGGGAGTGGACGAGCCCAGCTGCTCAATGCCCCAGTGAGCCTCTTCGCGGGCGGCGGCAGTGACAGGAGCGCAGGCCTCCCTCAGGGCTGGCTGTCGAAAGAGGCATTTTGGCGCCCCCCCCAGCGCGGCACCCAGGGCATATGCCCTGCTTGCCCCCCCCCCCCCCAGTTGCAGCCCTGTCTCTATCGGAGAAAGTCGGAAGTTGCTTTCCGTTTCTTTTCTTTCTATTGACACTTTATAGTTCTCTTTTCTTTAGTTCTGCTTTCTATCTACTCTATAGTCTTTTTTGTATCTTAACTATATTTTGAAAATAAAGTTTTTATTTTAAAAAAAAAAAGAGTCTTACGAGTCCCAGTGCACTGATAGATTGATAAATTTGTGGGCTGCACATCTCATATTCATGACTCTGGGCAGCTCACAGTTGAAACAGAATAAAGCCAGTAAAAAAAACAAAGTTAAAAACCACAAAATTTGCTACAATACCCCCTCCCTATGCCTGCAAAACTCTGCAAGATTCTGTTAATGTAACTTTACAATAAAGTAGAATTAGTTCATCTGGGTGTGCTTCCTGTCTGGATTACCTCACAAGGCTGACATCAATCTTGAAAGACAAAGTATTTCTCCCCTCCTCTCTTTTTAGTCTCTGGAAAACTAGGGTGGGTCCCTTCTGAAATGCTTCCCATGCTTTCCCCCCACCTGCAGGCTGAGCTGCCTCTTATCAGACCATTGCCTAGGCGGTGGGTCTTCATCCTGTCTCCCAAGGTCATCCCCACATACCATTACAGGTAGATAGGGTAGTAGGGAGATGTGACCCATGTTAAAATAGTTTTTCATTTTATTTATTGTTGGCTCACAATAATGTGTATACTAGCAGAGAGGCATGCTCCAGGTACCATCGACCTAGGAATGCTGGCTGGTGGGGGCTAGAAGGAGAGCTTTTCTACCATGGCACCTGCCCTTGAGATTAGATCATTCCCCCCTGAGATTAGATTGGCCCCCTCCCGTTGGCCCTCTGTAAGGCCTTGAAAACTTGGTTTTGTGCCCAAGCCTGGGACCCTGGCCATGTGATAGAGCCCGTCTCCTGGCTGTGCAGACAATTGTTTGGATTATGCCCGGCTGCTATTTGTTTTATTTTTATTTTTTATATAGTGTACTTTATGTATTTTTTTATTTTATTGTAAGCCTCTGTAATGGTATATGGGAATTACCTTGGGAGACAGGACAAAGAACCGCAACCAAGGGAATGGTCAGATAAGGCAGCTGAGTCCGCAGCAGGAATGTGGGTGGGGCAAGAGGCTCAGAAGAGACCCTCCCTAGTTTCCTGAGCTGTAAGGAGATGGGCTGGGGGGAGAGATGTACTTTCAGACTTGCAAGATTCTGTTAATGTAGCTTTACAATAAAGTAGAATTAGCTCATCTGGTCGTATTTCCTGTCAGGGCAACCAAGTAAGGCTGATAGCCGCCTATGGCCACACAAAAGTGAGATGGGCATTTATATAAAATAAATAAATAAATGTTTATAAACTTTCATCACACTTTGGGAAAACAGTATAGATTTGCCCCAGGAACATTCACTCAGCTTGCTCAATCCTTCCTACCTATCTACCCTTCATTACCTAGTTGGAGTGCATAGGTGGCCTACTTCTGAACAAAATTGTGTTTCTGTAGTAGAATATTTCTAAGATTTAGTGGTTGTCCTATATGATAGTCGTGACAGTGGACATAATGGGTCAGTTTTGGGGACAACTGCTCTTCTATGTTTTTCTGGAAAGATTCAAACGTGAACCCTTAAAAATAGATTTATTCAATCACTAATAGAAACAATGGTGCTTAAAGCAGATAAGATTGTGCTGATGCACTTATTGTGCACTGGAGGAACAATGTTGCAATACCAAAGAAGAAGTCTTGAGAAACATGTGCAGCTTTTACCTCAAAAGTCAACCAGAAGTATGTGCCACTGCCAACAATTGTGGTCATACTCAAATTTATTCCATTTAAAATCAATGCTGGTAGAGATCATAATGCATATGTAATTCAAACATTTCTATATGGTGTACACATCCCTTTGAGTTAAAACTGCTTAATATACTCCAGCAATTTGGAGAATCAAATGGTTGTCAAATCATAGTAGCTCGCAAGTAACTAGTCCCCACAATGTTTAAAGCTCTCTGTGTGGGGAAGAAATACAATTAGGGGCTGTTTGTTTCCACTGTTCTTCAGTGTGATTTACAAAAGTTTTTCCCATGAAGTCAGAAGTGCTGTGGCTTGTACAATAGGCAATGTGTTATATACTGTCTGTACACAGTGGGTAATCACTGATACACAGTGTGAAAGCAAGTACTATATTGTTCAGCAATCACTGCCGTTGCTTTTTCCTCTCATTTTCTGTGTGTGTCTTTTAGTGGATTTTGCTCTGAAGGTGGTGCAATGGTCAGAGTCTGAGACGGTGAGGCTACAGTTATGGGACATTGCTGGTGAGTTTCCAAAAGTTACCTGCGTTTTTGCTCCTTGGCCTTTTCCAGAGTAATTGTACTTACCTTACTTGTTTAGGTCCATTAATCAACCTAACAATTAAGCTATGCAATAGGGGAAGAAATCTCAAATCACCTAATATTCCACTAACATGTTTATGTCTTGTATCTCTTTTGTGGTCTCAGCAGGTGGCAGCATCTAACCAACTTTGTCTGCTATGGAAGCTAAGTAGGCTTAGGGCTGGTTAGCATTTGGATGGGAGAACTGTGTGGACTGTAGTCTAGCTTGGGAGGTCAAACCCCCCACCCCACCCCACAAAAAACACCTTGAAAGAATGCAGTGACAAACCATATCTGTTGTTGTCTATGAAGGTTCTCAGTCATCCATCTTCGCTCAGACTGAAGAAGCTCCTTGGATAAGGAGTGAAACGTTTCCACTGAGAAAATAGAAATCCAGTTGACATGATTCAAGCTACAGACAATTCCACCTGGATGACTGAGAACCTTCATAGACAACAACAGATATGGTTTGTCACTGCATTCTTTCAAGGTGTTTTTTTAGAAATCCAGTTGACATGATTCAAGCTACAGACATATCTGTTGTTGATACCACAAAAGCTGCCTGGATGTGTACATTAGGAGTCAAACTCAAATTGAAAGTATTTACATAGCTTTGCCTCTTTGTAATATAGTTTGCATAATTTGCAGTGTCAGTTCAGGAGCAATAGTTCTTGGAACACCATGAAAAAGCTTGAGAAAGTTCTGCAGGTTGATGGATATTGGAATTAACATTTGTTATAGAAAGGACCTGTTATACATTAGAAACCCATGGCATAATTTGAGTGGTGTTTGCTATTTAAAGTTTGACATCTTTGTGTTTGGAACAACTGAAAACAAGTGGCTTGTATCTTGAGCAGCCCTTTGTAATAGCATGTGCATAGGTTTTATTTCTGTAGATGTCAGGCTCAGCCCAAGAACGAAGAGTCAGTCCATTCAAACTCCAGTTCTTTATTTGCTCACACCATATAGACGGAATCTTGCCCGACTAAACTACTAAACTACTAAGTAGACTAAAGCTACTCTATCTAACCTAAGGGGAAATAACCTGGGAGACTCTAGGGCGGGTCTATCCTGAACCTCTTTGTTTTCCCACCATTGCCTCCCGGACTGTGCCTCTGCTTATCTCCTCCACCTCCTTGGAATGTGCTCCCAGTGGCGCCGAAATCCACCACATCCTAATTTCCTAAGGGGCAACTGATAGTCAAAACACAGTGACAGTTTTCAAAGTATGTGTTTAGACTTCTTAGGAAGGAGAAATAAACAATTCTTAATATTTTGAGGCATAAGACAAAATGTCCGGTCCTCCCTGCTGCCAAAATACAGAAAACTGAAAAAAAGAAAGTGATCCCCTCTCCAATGGTGTAACCTTCATATATGGCACCTTTCTACTTTTTACAGACAACTCTTACACACTTTTATCTTCCTTTAAGGCAGCTTTCAGGCTTACATCTATTTTCTCTTTTTACAAGATCCTTGTAACATCTGTTTGTGTTTCATTTTCATTTGGTATACTTTGAGTGATATCCCAAGAGGCAGGGTGTGTGTGTGTGTGTGTGTGTGTGTGTGTGTGTGTGTGCGCGCGCGCACGCCCCCCCACCCCCTTGAGTCACTCTTCACTCCTGGCTACTGCCTGGACAAGTCCCTGCAGTTTTCTTGGCAAGATTTTTGGAAGTGGTTTGCCATTGCCTCCTTCCAAGGACTGAGAGAGTGGCTGGCCCAAGGTCACCCAGCTGGCTTCGTGCCTAAGGTGGGACTAGAACTCCCAGTTTCTAGCCTGGTCCCTTAACCACTACACAAACTGGCTCTCAAGAAGCAGGGACAATACTAAAAAGAATTAATTGGGATGAGGACCAGAGCTAATTTTGATTTCATATTATTTTCATATGCACTTACTTAAAGTTAAATGTGTGTCAGCCTTCTGAGGTAGGCAAAGTCAAGAAGCAGACACGGCAGGGATTCCAGGAATGCTCTTTATTGTTGTAGGGTAAAAATAACAGAACCTTGAAAGCCCCTCAGAGTTTTTCTCTGCCCCACCTGATACCAAACTAAATCAAGGCAGGATTATTTGAGTTTCTTTCTCACACTTTCCTTTTTGTCAGAATAGAGTAACCTTTTCTGAAACTCCCCTTTAAGGGTTCACTCATTCCCCATTCCCAAGGCCAGGTCTACATTCCTTCACAATGTATTTACTGTAATATAATCATTCTACAGACAATTATAATTTCCTCCTTTTTGTTGCATTAAAAATGATAAGTAATGGCTTTTGAGCCTAGAGCAGGTAGAAGTAGCTCGAGCAATGTGGTTGTTTCAAAAAGGTAAGCAGGATCAAAGCTTGTTGATACTTAGATGGGAGACCACCAGAAAATTCCAGAGCTATAGGTAAATTGCAAAGTTGAAAAAAATATTTTGGAAGAAGGCAAAAGCAAGCCACTTCTGCACTGCTGGTGTGAAAACGTCATGTAGTTGTCAGGTGTCGAGCTTGATTTGGGAGTGTCTACCTTTTGACATATACAATAGGGCGTGGTGGCTCAGTGGGTAAGACGCCAGGCTTGTTGATCGGAAGATTGCAAGTTCGGAGGTTCGAATCCCTAGCCCTGCGTGCGGAGTGAGCTCCCGCACTAGCTCCAGCTCTTGCCAACCTAGCAATTCGAAAGCATGCAAATGCAAGTAGATGAATAGGTACCACTTCGGTGGGTAGGTAACAGCGTTCCGCGCATGTCATGCGGCCACATGACCGTGGAAGCGTCTTCAGACAACGCTGGCTCTTCGGCTAACAAACGGAGATGAGCACCGGCCCCTAGAGTCGGACACGACTGCACAAATGTGCGGGGGGTACCTTTACCTTTACCTTACCTTTTGACAAGTTTTATAGGTCTGTGAGAGGCCTACTCAAGCCTTCTAGAGACCACCTGTGGCCTTGGAGACTCAAATTGGGCATCTCTGCTTGATGATCCAGTAAGACCGACATATACTTAACACTAAAGCAGAGTAATGTGTATCTTGAAACACATGCTTAGCCTAGGAACTGGTTTTCAATTTAGTTTTGGGGAGAGAAAATGTGCAATCAATGCCCTTGCCCAATAGTAGGAAGTCACAACCTTCCCATTTAGTAAACGCCACCCAGTGATTTGTCTAATCTATCATTTCCCCAGCCTGGCAGGCATAATACTTATTTATTTAGCACATTTATATTATGGGCCAGCAAACAGGAGCAAGTTTAATGGTATGGAAAGTCTCCATTTTACTTTGGATTATCTCTGATTATATTTGGATCTATTGGGAAAAGTTTAATATGACATACTAAAGATAAAATTGTGTTATAGTTGAATTTGAAAATATTTGCTTTAAGATAATGATTTAACATTCTCATTTAACTTACAGGTCAAGAACGTTTCACATCTATGACTCGACTGTATTACAAGGAGGCATCAGCCTGTGTCATCCTGTTTGATGTCACCAGCTTTAGCACATTCACCAGCTGCCAGAAATGGAAACAAGATTTGGACAGCAAGGTGAAGCTGCAAGATGGAAGCCCTGTCCCTTGTCTGCTATTGGCTAATAAGGTAAGTGAATAGTGACTTACTAGAACTTGTTTTCCTATTACTATAAATGACTGTAGATATGCACTGTTTCTTATTCTTGCTGTGAAAACTAAATAAAAGTATTCTTGCTGTGAAAACTAAATGGATCAGTACAATCAGAGATATGTCGGTATACCATCGGAAGATGGGACTCCCAGGTCGGAAGATGGTCAAAATGCTACTGGGGAGGAACAGAGGATACGTTCAACTAGCCCCAGATGTGATGACGCAGCTAGCTCAAAACCAAAAGGACAGCTAGTGGCCGACGGTGCTAGTGGTGAACAACGAATCCAATGTTCTAAAGATCAACACACCATAGGAACCTGGAATGTAAGATCTATGAGCCAGGGCAAATTGGATGTGGTTATTGGTGAGATGTCAAGATTAAATATAGACATTTTGGGTGTCAGTGAACTGAAATGGACTGGAATGGGCCACTTCACATCAGATGACCACCAGATCTACTACTGTGGACAAGAGGACCACAGAAGAAATGGAGTAGCCTTCATAATTAATAATAAAGTGGCTAAAGCAGTGCTTGGATACAATCCAAAAAACAATAGAATGATCTCAATTCGAATTCAGGGTAAGCCATTTAACATCACAGTGATCCAAATATACGCCCCAACCATAGATGATGAAGAAGCAGAAGTAGATCAGTTCTATGAGGATCTGCAGCACCTACTGGATAATACGCCAAAAAGAGATGTTATTTTCATTACAGGAGACTGGAATGCTAAGGTGGGTAGTCAAACGACACCTGGAATTACAGGCAAGCATGGTCTAGGAGAACAAAATGAAGCGGGACATAGGCTGATAGAATTTTGCCAAGACAATTCACTCTGCATAACAAACACTCACTTCCAGCAACCTAAAAGATGATTTTATACATGGACTTCACCAGATGGTCGACACCAAAATCAGATTGACTACTTCCTTTGTAGCCAAAGGTGGCGAACATCTATACAGTCGGTAAAAACAAGACCTGGAGCTGACTGTAGTTCAGATCACGAACTTCTTATTGCACAATTTAGAATCAGACTAAAGAGAATAGGGAAGACCCACAGATCAGTTAGATATGAACTCACTAACATTTCTAATGAATATGCAGTGGAAGTGAAGAATAGATTTAAGGGACTTGATTTAGTAGATAGGGTCCCAGAAGAGCTATGGACAGAAGTTGGCAACATTGTTCAGGAGGCAGCAACAAAAAACGTCCCAAAGAAAAAGAAAACCAAGAAGGCAAGATGGCTGTCTGCTGAGACACTGGAAGTAGCCCAAGAAAGAAGGAAAGCAAAAGGCAACAGTGATAGGGGGAGATATGCCCAATTAAATGCAAAATTCCAGAGGTTAGCCAGAAGGGATAAGGAATTATTTTTAAACAAGCAATGTGCGGAAGTGGAAGAAGTTAATAGAATAGGAAGGACAAGAGACCTCTTCCAGAAAATCAGAAACATCGGAGGTAAATTCCAGGCAAAAATGGGTATGATCAAAAACAAAGATGGCAAAGACCTAACAGAAGCAGAAGAGATCAAGAAAAGGTGGCAAGAATATATGGAAGATCTGTACAGGAAGGATAATAATATCAGGGATAGCTTTGACAGTGTGGTCAGTGAGTTAGAGCCAGACATCCTGAAGAGTGAGGTTGAATGGCCCTTAAGAAGCATTGCTAATAACAAGGCAGCAGGAGACGACGGTATCCCAGCTGAACTGTTTAAAATCTTGCAAGGTGATGCTGTCAAGGTGATGCATGCCATATGCCAGCAAATTTGGAAAACACAAGAATGGCCATCAGATTGGAAAAAATCAACTTATATCCCCATACCAAAAAAGGGAAGCACTAAAGAATGTTCAAACTATCAAACAGTGGCACTTATTTCACATGCCAGTAAGGTAATGCTCAAGATCTTGCAAGGTAGACTCCAGCAATTCATGGAGCGAGAATTGCCAGAAGTACAAGCTGGGTTTAGAAAAGGCAGAGGAACTAGAGACCAAATTGCCAATATCTGCTGGATAATGGAGAAAGCCAGGGAGTTTCAGAAAAACATCTATTTTTGTTTTATTGACTATTCTAAAGGCTTTGACTGTGTGGATCATAACAAATTGTGGCAAGTTCTTGGTGGTATGGGGATACCAAGTCATCTTGCCTGCCTCCTGAGGAACCTGTATAACGACCAAGTAGCAATGGTAAGAACAGATCATGGAACAACGGACAGGTTTAAGATTGGGAAAGGAGTACGACAGGGCTGTATACTCTCACCCTACCTATTCAACCTGTACGCAGAACACATCATGCAACGTGCTGGACTTGATGAATCCAAGGCTGGAGTTAAAATCGCTGGAAGAAACATTAACAATCTCAGATATGGATATATATCATCATCCTGAGATCCAAGATGGCGGTCGGAAGCAGATGCAGATCGCTCTCGCTTCCGCTCTCGCTCTGAGGGAACTCTAGGGCCTTTTGAGCTTTTGGAGAGCTTGAGCTCTGATATTCCCAGCCCCATTTACCTACCATTTGGGGGTTTTGGGGAGAGTTGGCTGGAGTTTGCTGGAGTTCCCTGGATGGAGTGGAGGAACGGCGGAACGCAACAACCTCGGCAAACGCAACGGCAGCTTCGGCAGACGCTTAAGGCCTGGAGGGATTTGGCGACCTGCGGGTTGAATGCATGGTCCTCAGAGGCGTGGTTAGTAGTGCAGCAACCCCTTCGGTGCATCCCCTCGATATGGTGGACTGGCTCGGAGGACCATCGAAGCAACGAGCCCAGACGCAGCCGATGAAACCTACCAACAGCCAGGTTAGGTCCCATAGAGCAGATGTTATTCTACTAAACTGGCTAACGCCAATCAGGAAGTGAGATGCTGTGTTCTATGCCAGTTAGTGTAACTTGGGCTAAGAGAAGGTACCATGCCCAATAATCTTATGTACAGTATGTCTGGGTGGAGATCTGAATTGGGGATCTTCAGTTTATAGCCCTAACAAATATGCTGCATCTCCGGCTTGAAGGTTTAATCCAGGGCTTTCCAAAGTTTTTCCCGCGGCGACACACCAACTAGCGTTGGTGTGTCGCCGCGGGAAAACCCGGAAGTGCGGCAACGCGCAAAAACCCGGAAGCGCTACTGCTGCTTTCAGGTTTTGCGTGCTGCAGTTGGTGTGTCGCCGCGGGAAAACCCGGAAGCGCTGATTATGATCAGCGCTTCCGGGTTGTGTGGTGACACACCAGACTGTGTGTGGCGACACACTTTTGTGTGGCGACACACAGTTTGGAAAGCTCTGGTTTAATCCAACAGAGGCAGAGGAGCATAAATTCTGAGAATTAAATCTTGAGCACTACATGTTAGAAAGAACTGATAATGTCATTGTTGTATATTCAGAGTCCTTAAGGCAAAGCTGGACACAGGAACATTCTGACGTTTTGGCAAATTCCTTGCTTCTCAGTTTAATTTTCTTGTCAAATTAATGTAATGCTATGGGGCAGATTGCTTTACGCAAATGTATGGTTATTTTTCAAAACTCAAGCTTAATGAGAGTTGATTATCCAACTTCATCAAAAAATCTAAAATACAATAGCTATTTATTAGAATGATAGCTAAAAGAAAAATGATATCAGAGTTACATATCCTTCTTTACTAAGCTGAAGTCATTTAATAAGTTAATAGTGTTGTTTAATATGATTCTGGGATCTTTGTATATTGTGCATGATAAATCCACATTATGGTGCTATTGTATACTCACTGTGTATAAATTAAATCTCTCTACAATGCATTGATTTTAATTTTCTTGGAGCAATTTGCTCTGTCCTTGACAAATTAGATAATTTTCCTTTCCAATGTTCTCTGTCCTATTTTCAGCTGAGCCTAAGAGTATCATTTTTAAAAAAATTATAGTGCCATAAAGCACCATAGGTTTTTGGGATTTTTAAAAATGTGCTTTTAAATTCCATTTCAGAATATTGAATTGGATCCAGGCTTGTCTGTCAATAAATGGAAGAGCTTTTTTTTTTTTTTTGCAGTGTGATTTTTAATGTTCGCAGAAGGAAGAAACTATTAAATATAGTGGGGAGTAATATTTATTTTAATTTAATTTAATTTAAATGTAAATTAAATTAAATTAAAATTATTTTTGTCCAGGTCCTACCCACTTTTGGGTTCAATCTCCAGCATGCCACTAAAACCCCAAGATTGGAGTTTGATCACTAAGAAGAGGTAGATTTTCTTTAATTGCAGACTGGACATGAATACACCACCGTTTACCTTGCTAGTTTAAACTGCAGCAGTGTTGAGCTAAAAATGTGCTTTATAACCAAGCAGCCGTCTTGCAATATAACAATAGTGACAGAGAAAACTTGTGCTCAATAAGTAATTGTTTTCACAATGAGTTTGAGCATTACTGAACTCTTTTCCAGAGTGATCTTTATCCATGGGCTATGACTAGAGAAGAAATTGATCGGTTCAGCAAAGAGAATGGCTTTACTGGTTGGACTGAGACGTCTGTCAAGGAAAACAAAAATGTTAATGAATCAATGAGGTAGGGAAAATTGATTGTTTAAATGTTTCTCAAAAGCAATTGGGGCATATTGTTCCTTTCTGTACGTAGTAGTAGTACCAAGTAGTACTGCAGGTATTGTTACACAATGCTGCTCCCAGGTTCGGCTTATGGTCAATCACTCACACTCTCACAGGCTGTTGAGGCACCCCGAACTGTCTGCCCCCCTTGCTTTCTACCTGGGTTTTCCAGATAGGTGAGGCTTGAGCAGACAAGACACACAGCCCTGGTCAACAGCCGGGAAATAATTAGGATTACACACACAAATAACTTCCAACCGAACACTGAGGCACAACAGGTTCTTTGTAATACACGGAGACCCAGTGAATTTAAAGTTACAGCTAAACTTTACTGGTTGCAAGGTACAATTGCTCTTACACACACACACACACACACACACACTCTTATCCACGTCCTTCCAACTAGGCTGCCAGGCACTAGCTAGAGGGACGGAAGCCGCCAAGTCTGGATCCAAGAATGACTCAAGGAGTGGGTGGGCTTTGAGCCCCCTTTTATCCCCAAAAGTTCTTGCCTTGATTCACAAGACTGGCAGATACTCTTGCCTTGTTAATTTACAAGTCTGGTAGCTGTTGATGGATTTGGGGTGGGGGTTTCCATGTGCTCAGACCCATCTTCCTCTGTCTGGTTCAGGTGACATTTTTCCTTTTGTTTCCTTAAGGACTTGCTTCCTTCTTCCTTCCATCTACCTCCCAAAAGGGATCTCATAGACAAGATTCCTGGCTTTGTCCTCTCTGCCTACCTGCCTGCTTCATCTTTAGGTTATGGCAGCTTCAGCCTAGTCTCACAGTATATTCAAATTCTACAAATAGGAGGTATTGCAGCTAAGATTGGACTGAGAACTACCACAGAGATCAGGGCTGATTTATACTGAGATGGCTACCATTGCTAATAGCTTATATTTGGAGTGTAACAGTGATTCTCTATAGACATCTAAGCTCTTAACAGTAAGAGGCAGTAAATTGAACTAACAGTACAACAGAAGAAACAACAGTATATGCCTAGCCTTTTTAATGTTAATGCACAGAACTCGCTTTGGGTGATTTTCACTCATATTGGTGTTCATCCTCGGCAATCCCAACTTTTGTCAGTGAGCATCTGCAGAGTTACAACATGTCTGGATGCTTGTTGACTTGTACTTCTGTTATAAAAGGTGCTGTATAAACAGTGCAGTGCAGACTTCCATAATTACCCTCTTATTACTTGCTTATATAGAAGAGATCCAGAATAGAGAGATTGCAAAAATAAATGGAGACTTACCCTTTCTTGAGATGCTGTCAAATGATTGCTGCAAGTTCTGTGGCTAATTCAGTTTTCTGTCTTCCTAGGGTCCTTACTGAAAAGATGATGGCCACAACATTGCCCGGTGATAGAGACCTGTCTGTTTCGGGCCATGGGGACTACATCAATCTGAAAGAAGGATCCACACCCACCTGGGGTTGCTGCTAACTGCATTTCCTTCTTCATCTGATCAGAGGTCTAGCGTGCCATTCAGACAAAACTATATGATACTTTTAAAGCACTAGCAAATTCTCTCTCTGCACTGTTGAGAAAATCAGAAGAGAAAGCAATCCCTCAGTCTAGCAGGGACAATGGAAAGTATGTCTTGGCTGCTTAGGAACTACTGGTGTACTCTTTCTCCATTCCATTCAGCATTACCTCTTCAGCTTCCTCAGGTTTGAAGGATCTTCTGCTGATTTCATCTCCCTGCAGCTGAAGGAAGATCTCTCCTCTCCTCTTGATCAAAAATACCATTGCAGGAAGTAGGGGTATTGGGACCTTTCAACATTCAAAAACCCTAGCCTAAGGAATCTTGTTGTGTTTGACTGTCATATCTGCTAAGTCTTCCTCTGCTCACATTCAAACCATACTTCTTTTAATGAATCTTTTGTGGAAAGAGGCTTTGGACTGCCTTGTGACGCAGCTGCCGAACTCTCAATGTGGCTTTTCTTGAAGTGCCTTTTTTTGCCATGAGAAGCCAAATTGCTGCTTTTGTCTTTTTCGTCAATAATGTCATGTCTAAGCTTAGGAAAGTTCTATCAACTCTGGCCCTTTTTGTCCCTGCTTTTATGTCAGACTTGCAATTGTTAAGCTCTTTCTTGAAGTTATTTTATTAGAGAGCCAGCAGTGAAGAGAGGCAAAAGCCATAGACTTCTTTGTATTGATACACCTTACTAGGGCACCAGCCATATTTGTTGTCTTTATAGCTCTTTCTCTTGCAGGATCTAATTTGCCTCTTTCAGGGTAGGTAGCCAGTGTGGCAGGCTGTTTGAAAGACCACCTACTGGTTTAGTGATCTGAGGGATAAAACAGAGAATAGAGAGCACAGCAGGACCAAAAGCAAGAGTTAAAGTATTTCCGGTGCCTTTTTATTTTTTCAATAGCAGGAATTTACCCAATTTTATCAAGATTATTAGCTGGCAGCCTCCTGTTTTTGGTGAACATATGAAATGAAAGCTATTTAGATTTTTATAAATTGGTCAGCTCATAATTCAGGAAGGCTGACATTGCAAAACTGTCAGAAATACTGAAGTATTTGAATTTTTAATATTCCTTTTTAAAATGAACAGTCAGGGAAGTGCAATGGTTGAGAGTAAAATATTCTGGGGATGAAAGTATGTCAGAAATCATTGGGAGGACTGATTGCAAGTTCTTTTATTGTCCATGTTTGCATCTTGGCTGTGCTAACATTACAGAGGACTTCAAACAGCAGGGCTTGGAAAGCCTTCAGATAGGTGCTTCACAAAGGTGGAGGCAGCCGTTCCTCCAGAAGACTCCCAAGGGCTGCTTCCGGGGCTTTCCCGGACTCCCTTTACATTTGTATACGGAGGCGCTTCACTTGGCGGTCAGTCTGAGCAGAGCAAACACATACACTAACAACTTGGGAAAGCTCTTGTACTTCAAGACAGGATGCTTTGCAGAGCTTCCTTTCCAGAGCTGTGCATAGCCCTTTTAAACGATCTAAGTTGAGTAGTGGGTGGGTTCCTATGTCAGCTTCTCTGTGTGTGTATGTGTGTATTATCCAGAGCAGTGTTTCTCAACCTTGGCAACTTTAAGATGTGTGGCCAGAAGGTTGGCTGGGGACTTCAACTCCCAGCAAGGCTGGCTGGGGAATTCTGGGAGTTGAAGTCCACACATGAGAAACACTGATCTAGAGATTACATCAATTCCAGGAGCTTTCTTTTTGAACTGCGAGAATTAGAGCAGTGTTTTTCAAACTTGGCAATTTCAAGATGTGTGGACTTCAACTCCCAGAATTCCCCAGCCAGCATGCTGGGAGTTGAAGTCCACATATCTTAAAGTCACCAAGTTTGAAAAACACTGAATTAGAGGATGTAATTTAGTAACTGCTCTTAACTGAAGTTACGAGCACTGGATAGGAAACAAGATATCCTTCTTAATGGCAATCTCTTCTTTATCTCTAATCTTTTTTAAAATGGTTGGCTTTTGTACTGTATCAGAAAAATGCTGTAGCGTTCAGCAATAAAAAGGTCAAACTGGACCACATTTTAAAGGGGTGCTGAATAGGGGAACTGTGCTCCAAAACTTTGCTTATGTTTTGGTGTACAGTATTCAAGCATCCCTTTGTCCTGTTTTAAATGGGGAACAGCAAAAGTATACAAATAATACAAATGTTCTGCCTATTTGAGTTAAGAAAATATTAGGAAAAGAATTTCAGTAAAGGATTGTGTAGAAAATTTCTCATCAACATATGCTGGAGAGAATCCTTATGAGATAGTCATTCTTTTTGTCCAAAAGACAACTATAGTTCTTGTACCATTTTTGGGAAGCAGTGTATGATGCAGAACTGAATGTCCAAAAGGAATTGCTGTTAACTAATTGGTCTGAAGATGTTTTAGCATGTTGCACATATTTTTTTTCAAATAGCATTTCTGGCATAGCATCATTTCCTTTAGATGGCATTAAAGCATGGGAATTTAATGGATTACATCTTAACTTATTAAGTTCAGTGCAGCCACTTTGACTGACTATAATTGGGGACTTTGTGACAACGACATAAGAATGCTTGATGCTGTGTTATATTGAGAGGAACATGTATAGAATTTTACATTTGATAACTTTTGCACTGTGCTTTTTTTAATCACACAATTTCTTGACCTTTTAGACAATAAATATGCTTTTTAAAAATAAAACAAAAACCTCAAATTGTTATTTGCACTTATTTATTGCCTTGTGAATATTATTTGAAAGCCTCAGCAGCTAGGAAAACAGCAGACTTCCCCTGGGCAATCATGAAAGGACCAACAGGAATGCAAGGTGAAACAGAAACACAAAACTATAGGATTTTACAATAAAGCTTTACAAAGCAACTGATAGCTTGATGATTAATTCTGGTTTGTGGCTGGTCTTAAATTGTTTGTAACATGCTTTTTGCCTAGTCTTATCATAGTGAACGTGTTAGTTGCTTAAATGTTTTTGTTAGACTTTCAACAATTGTCCAAAAACAGCATATACACTGCTTACATTTCATCTAAAAGCTTTTGTATAAGTTCCTTTGTTGGCTGCAGGTAAAGAGAAAGCCTTCAATAGAGATGAACTTCAATGATAATTGTTATTTTAATTTTTTTAAAAGGAAAAATGAATTTCTGCTTCAGTGTGTAAAATTTATATAGTAAAGGTAAAGGTTCCTCTTGCACATTTGTGCAGTCGTGTCCAACTCTAGGGGCCGGTGCTCATCTCTGTTTGTTAGCCGAAGAGCCAGCGTTGTCCGAAGACGCTTCCACGGTCATGTGGCCGCATGACGCACGTGGAATGCTGTTACCTACCCACCAAAGTGGTACCTGTTAATCTACTTGCATTTGCATGCTTTCGAATTGCTAGGTTGGCAAGAGCTGGGGCTAGTGCGGGAGCTCACTCCGTCACGGGCTAGGGATTCGAACCTCCGAACTTGTGATCTTCCGATCGACAAGCCTGGCGTCTTACCCGCTGAGCCACCATGCCCCCACTTTAATAAAAATTTATATAAAATATATTTTATAATTTAATAAAAATTTATAAAATTTATATAAAATATAAATATAACATTTATATAACATTTATATAAGTGCACAAAAAGGCCTGAGTTGATAATGAAATCGTTTTGTGGTTATAAGTTTGTTGTGCCGTCTCTAGATTTAACCTCTTCCTTTCAAGATTGCTTGTAAGCACTTCCTATACATCTGATATTGCAGTTAAAGTGGAAGACGTTCTAAACCATCAATGAAACATTGTTTCCCTTGATGATAGCTTGTCCTATGGATAGAGTCCACAGTTCCTTTTTGTATAAGGAGGCTACCTTCTATATAATGTGGAGGCTACAAGCTTCTTAACTGGTAAAGTTTGGATGTGCGGAATGAGATTATCCAGTGTTTCTCAGTGCAGGTGATTTGAGGGTGAGGAAGAATATCAGTTACAAAATCAGCTTTAGAATAACATCAATGCTTCTTATCCTTGGTGAATATTAGGGGATATCTAAATTTTATTTGCTCACTTTTTCTGATTCATTTACATGATGTCGTATGGTATACAAAGGGGCGTGGTGGCTCAGCGGGTAAGACGCCAGGCTTGTCGATCGGAAGATCGCAAATTCGGAGGTTCAAATCCCTAGCCCCGCGTGACGGAGTGAGCTCCCGCACTAGCCCCAGCTCTTGCCAACCTAGCAATTGGAAAGCATGCAAATGCAAGTAGATTAATAGGTACCACTTCAGTGGGTAGGTAACAGTGTTCCGCGTGCGTCATGCTGGCCACATGACTGTGGAAGCGTCTTCGGACAACGCTGGCTCTTCGGCTAACAAACGGAGATGAGCACCGGCCCCTAGAATTGGACACGACTGCACAATGTGCAAGGGGAACCTTTACCTTTTATGGTATACAAATTTTATTAATAATCATTATCATCTAACCATTTTCACATTCCTTCTTAGTCTACATAGTACACAATACCCACTTATGTAGACAGATAGAGCAGGGGTTTACACACATGCTATACAAACCCCTCTCCCCAAAGTGTGGAAGATAAATGGCTATTCTACATGTAACTTCAGAGAAAAATTGAGTGGGTAGTCATAGGAGGTAGAATAACTTCCAGTAATGAAATTGCTATAATCAAATACTTTGTAACAAGGAGAATACAGGTTTCATGTGTGTGTACTGTATTATATAAATTTCTGCCCATACCTTAATGGCTCTGGATGGCTTACAAAGACAGTGAAAACATCCATAAAACATTAAAAGCATGAGAAATATAAAATATAAAACTAAAATGCTACCATTAGTTTGGTTTATGTATTCATTTATTACAGGTGCTTTTATGTTGCTTCAATCACCAAGACACTAAATGGCCCCACAACTACTTGTGTTGGTACATTCTGGGCCAGCTATAACTGAATTTATTGAATTATTATTTATTGAACGTATTCAATTGAGTCTTGTCTGAATTAGGCTTCAGTTTATTGTACTACATCCATGTGTGATCCAACAGGCAGTATGTCACTTTCATGATGTATGTTAATTGGGAACTCTTGTTCAACCAGCTCTTTACCCATATAATGGTAGCATAGTCCAGCCCATGTTTTGCTGTCTTCTCTACTAGGATCTAAGGGGAGAATTTGTGGAATGCTTTACTGAAGTCAGGGTATATTTTGTTGAGTGTATTCCAGTGGTCAACTAAACTGACCACTCTTATCAAAAAATGAAATTAGGTTGGCTGGGATCTTGTAACTGCATCTTTAAAGAAACACATTTTGGCATTTGGTTCTGCATTGATTTTTGTTGTTTAGGTAAAAATTCTATTTTTAGTAGCATGAAACAAACTCTTCTATTTTTTTGCTGGATTCTAGGATACGTTCTAGTGATGTGAACTTCAAATATATGTCAATGCAGACACAGCAGAAGTTAATTATCAGTCATGAAATTATGCTTTGAATGTCAGTTGGTATGTACATATATATTTTAATCCAGATCTGTAAAAGATACATTCACAATGTGAAGACACACATTTTTGTTCTTTATATAATCAGCATTCATGTATTTGCATTTGAAGAGAGAAAACATGCAAAGCAGAACGATCTTCATTTTTTGTCCTTTCTCTACTAGAACTGTTTCACTAGGAATTTAAAATACAGTGAAACCTCAATTTAACAGACCCTCATTTAGCAGGCTTTAAATACAATAGACAAAATTTCTGTAGTATGGAGATGGCAGTTAAATCTCTGCTAATTTCAGTTAGTCATTTGCATAATGATGTCATTACATAAATAATGCAAATCACTTTATTTGCCTCAATTTTTGTAAGTTGTGTAATGACATTACACAAAAGGTTGTAACATATGCAACTAACATAATTGGTATATCATCTGCATTATATAAATGACAATCTGTATGCATTTATTTTGCAAGTTAATGGACATTCAACTGTACCGGACACCCCCTTCCCCAACTAGTTCTTTAAATTGAATTTCATTGTATACAAAACAAGGAAGCAAGGGCAGAGATGGATCAGAGTGAGGGTAATTAAAGAGGAGACTCATGCATTTTAAGGGTCTGCACAGAGGTAAAAAATGGAGTGGGGAAGAACTTCAAATTTTCAAATCCTTCCTTGAATAGAGGTGGGGGCCTCAGGCACAAACTCTCCCCCATCTTCCTCCCCGTTTTGTCTTCTGTGCCTAGGAAGATTAAGACCATTTCAGAAGCTCAACAGCAGCATGGTGATTTTAACGACCCTCCTTTAGATGATAAAAGGACTTAAAAATTACATCTCAATATAACCATGACCTAGCCCCAGGTGTAAGGTCACACAGCTACCTAGGAACATATTTAGGATTCCCTTACCAACTTTGCTCAGACTGAAGAAGCTCCTTGGATAAGGAGCGAAACGTTTCCACTAAGAAAATAGAAATCCAGTTGACATGATTCAAGCTACAGCCTAAAATTGTTTTCCTTTTTTGCAGCCATATCAAATTCATGATATGGTTGGTTCATATTCAGTTTGCATTAAACTACAATTCCAAGTATATACTTTTCACAAGTATTATCATCAAGACAGGTAATTATAAGTTCCCCTGTTGGGGGGAGATGGGCGGTAATAGAAATTTAATAAATAAATAAAATAATTCCCATTCTGTGCTTGTGGTTTTGTTTCCAAAATGAAAAACATTGTACTTACTTCATCTTAAAATTCATTCTATTACTTTAAACCCATTTTTCTAACTTAAGATAATTTTTAATTTTATTTGTTTTCTGAGCTATCCCAGCCAATTTTGTGCTATCTGCAAATTTGATAAACATTCCCTCCACATCTTCATCCAAACTGTTAATAAAAACATTGAAGAGTATCAGGTCCAGGACAGATCATTCTAGCAACCCTCTTGATCTCTCTCTCCAATTTGATGATGAACTACTGATGAGCCCTCTAAGTGTGATTGTTGAACCAGCTTTATAGCCACATAACTGTCATGCTGTCCAGCCCACAATTTACTAGCTAGCTAATCAGTGATTCATCTAATCCTGGAGTTTTAAATTCAGTCAAAGTACAGAGGGACTCCCTGACCATATTTCTATCAATCTCGGGTTTCAGTCCTGCCCTTTCATTCTGCTCTTCACTATTTCCTGTTGGAATGTGTACTTTTTTGGTTGGAGAAATCTGAACAAAAAATAGTTGAATAGTTTTGCCTTCCCTTTCATAGATTGTTACCTTGCAGAGGTGAAGGGGCTCGCACACTACAGTGATGCTCTGAACTATATCATTAGGAGTGTACATTCCGAGAAGGTTCATCCATGACAGGTAGATCATAGATAAAGGATCTGACTAAATACAATCTACTAGAGAATAAAATGGCATTCCACTCCAATATTCTGCCCAGAAAATAAACCAAGACAATGCCAACATTGTACTGGAAGATGAGCCACTCAGGTCAGAATGTATCCAACAAGGTACTGGGAAAGAAAGAGGACAATTATAAGTAGCAGTGGTTCTTATGATGTGGCTGGATTAAAGCTGAAATATAGCTTCTGATGTGGTCAGATGTGAATACCACTGGTACGGGGAGCGCCGGAACTATGAACCAAGGCAAATTTGATGTTGTCAGTGCAGAAATGTCAAGACTGAATGTTAATATTCTGGGAATCAGTGAAATGATGTAGACTAGGATAGGGCACTTCACAGGGGAGCACCAGAACTCCTGTGTCCTGTTCCGACTAAGACCCGAAGCAGGAAGGTGTGGAATAAGGCTTTTATTTACAATCAAGACACACAAAGTATTTCTAGGAAAAACAATACAACACGGGGAGCTCACAGAGTTTGGGTGGCAAGCGGTGATCCGTTCCCAGTTGGCGTGTACGTGGGCAGCCACCATGTGGCTGCGATGCAAGGCTCTGGCATGAGGCTCGGCACTGCGGTGAGGGACGATCTCGGCACGAGGCTTGGCACGGCTACTGCAGGGCAAGATACTGGCTCGAGGCTTGGTGTGAAGGCAAGGCAAGATCCCAATGCAGAACGAGGTGCAGCGGCAAGGCTAGGTTCTGGCATGAAGCGCGGCGGTGCTGCGAGGCAGGGTTCCGGCACGAGGCTTGGCGGGGCGGCAAGGCAAGGCTCCGGCACAAAACACAGCTGGACGGCGAGGCAAGGTTCTGGCACGAGGCTTGGCTGGATTACAAGGCAAGGCTCTGGCGTGGAAGCAGGACGCGGTCCGATTGGGAAATCTGGTGTGGCGACGGGATCGCAATTCACTCCAGGATGCACTAGGGAATGTGAACGGTTGTCTCCGGCAATGGGTGCACGCTGCGTGCGTCTTTTACCCCTATGATTTTCACGCCGTTTGTGAGCGGGAGCCAATCGCACTTCATGTTGCTCTGTCCGCCTTTCCCACCTCCTTTCCCGCACGCTAATAGGTGGAGGCAAGTGTCCTACTGGGCTGCCTCCAATCGGCTGCTCAGAAACTGATTCAAATTTTGCGCCATCCCCGTTCTTTCCCGCTTCAATTGTTATCGGCCCTTCTACCTCCAAATCGGACTCATCGGACTCAGCCTCCATCCTGACATTCTGCTGTGGATTGGAAAATCATAGAAGTAATGGAGAAGCCATCATTATTAACAAAAGGGCATTACAGTTAGTGCTTGCATACAACTCCCAAAATTATATAATGATTTCAATATGAGTCCAATGTAAGCAAATCAATGGGACGGTGTTCCAAATATTTGCTCCAATCATAGATGCAGGAGGAGGAGAAGTTTAACATTTCTATGACGACGTGCAATACCTTGTCTATACAACACTAAAAAAGATGGCATATTCATTATAGGCAAATGGAATGTTAAAGTTAGAAGCAAAGTAGCATTAGGAATAATGGGAAATTTGGCCTCTGTGTACAAACCAAAGCAGGAGTTTTGCCTAGAAAAGTCAATGTTTATAACAGATTTCTTCTTCCAACAACCTAAAATATAACTCTATATAGGCACTTCTCCAGAAAGACAACACTGAAATCAAATTAACTGTATACTTTTCAAGCAAAGATGAAAAACCACAACAGTGTCCAAAAGATTGCAAAAGATCAATTCATATTCCAGTATCAAAAAGGGCAGTGCTAAAGAATGCAGTTTCACTTATTTACAAGCTAGTAAGATAATGCTTAAAATTTTGCAATCCAGACCACAGCACCACATGGAACAAGAACTGTCAGATACAAGCAGGATTCAGAAGAGTCAGAGACACCTAAGATTCCATTACAAACATCTGATGGCTAATGGAAAAGACAAGGTAGTTCCCAAAGTATTCTATTTTTGTTTTATTGATTACATTAAACCTTTTGACTATGTAATAAATGAGTGGAGAGCCCTTAAAAATATGGACATACTGGGAAACCTCTTCTGCCTATTGAAGAATTTGTATGATGACCAGGAAGCAATACTTAGAACTGTATATGAAGCAACTAATTGGCTTAAAATTGGGAAAATAATGCATCAAGTTAGTAAACTGTTACTTTTTATATTTATATAATGAGAAATGCTGGACTAGAAGAAATAAACATTGGAATTAAAATTGGTGAGATAAATATTGACAGCTTCAGATATGCTGAAGATACCTGAAAGTGAGGGAGAATTAAGAAATCTTTTGTTGAAAGTGAAAAAAGAGAGTGCAAAAGCCAGTCTGCTGCTCAACATTTTAAAATTCAGATCATTCTAACAAGCAATGCCAACCCAAAACAAATAGGCAGGGAAGAATTTGAAACAATAGAAACTTCATAGGCTCAAAATTTCACAGGGATAATGACTATACCCATGAAATAAAGAGATGTCTGCTATTGGGGGGGGGACTATGACAAATCTAGACAAAATATTAAGTGCAGACACACGTTGCACTGACAACAAAGGTATATATTGTCAAGCTGTTTTTCTTAGCTGAAACCATATTGCCATATAAATGTACTTTTCTAATTAGATGTTACAAAGCAAACCTTTAAGTCAAAGCTTTCCAAACTTTTCATGTTGGTGACACACTTTTTAGACATGCATCATTTCGCGACATACTCTTACAGCAGGGCACAAGGCAGGCACTAGGACCTGCGTGGAATCACAGCAGGTTTGGAGGCAGGAGGGCACAAGGCAGGCACTAGGACCTGTGCAGAATCCTGGCAGGGCTCGGAGGCAGCAGCAGCCACAACACACCCAGACACTGCAGCCGACACACTAACGTGTCCCGACACACAGTTTGGAAAGCTCTGCTTTAAGTGGTATGTTGGAAACAATTGACCAAGATCTCAAAATTAAACAAAGTTTTCTAAATGTGAGATTCCAGAACTCCATTTTGTGGAAGTCATACCTTAGATTTACAATTCATCTCCTAGTACTAAATAGGAAGAATGAAGGGCTCTATGTATTGATATGGTACTCTACACATATTTTGTAGTATATTCTACTGTGTAGTCTTGGCAATTAGTCCAGGGATTATTTTTTCTGGCAGAAGAGATTATAGGGCTTTAGAGAAGCTGCATTTTATGTCTGTTTAAAAGTACAATGCATTTTTTTTCAATACTCCACAATACAAGACTGCCTGACCGAGAAGCCCTCTTCTACCAAAAATAGATGTCAGGGGATGAGAAAAGGGGAAAATAAAAGACAATTCTGTATATGCTCAAAATTTCCTTCACGTAGGCATATTTAGCAAGGTGGGCTACAATTAAATACAGCACTGTAAAAAAAAAATTGGATGCCTGAAATGTAACAGTTTTTTTCTCCTGTCCTCTTCCCACTACTTCTGCGGCAAATTCCTGCAAAAAAATAGAGGTGCAACTCAGAATTATAAGTTTCGCTCATTTTTTCTTTTCACTCTTTTCTTAGCTCATGTTGCTAAGGTAAAGCAAGAGAAAATGGGCAAGAGATACTGTAGGTAATAGAATAAGATATAAAGTACTCCCTATTGCACATTTCCCCACATACAGTAGATTTATAAAGAAAATAGCTAAAAACTAAACAAAAAGATTAAAGCTGGAATTTAAAAAAAAACATACATTCACCACTTCCGCCAAAGGTTCAGTCATACTTTGGGGAAGGAAGGGTAAATCTCTTTCTAAAGTAGAATTTGTTTCTAAGGAAGCTAGCAATTCTATGTGCTCTTAATTTAAATGAAAGTTCTGTAATGCTTAGAAGGGCTTTGAACTAAGTCTGTGTAGGAGTGGGCTGTATATGCTTTGAGTTATGATCTATTATGATCAAGGCTTCAACTTGCTAGATATGAATCTAGCAAGACTGTATGATGTGCAAATGTTGCAGGGGTTAACACAGTAGTTAGGTTTCTACAATTAAAGACAGCCTGCTTGGGAAGCTTTGCAGTTGGGAAACTCTGCTTTGTAATCCTAGGATCTGCTTAATGATTTCCAGGTGGTTACTCAAGAGTGTGGGAAAACTTTCTGCACATATTCTAGATATGAGACTGGATTTTATCTTTCATATGTGTAATATTTTACATACATACATACATACATACATACATACATACACAAACCACTATACTTCACAAATTGCTAGGGAGCTCACAATTAAATGGTTAAATTTTTCTTGACAACAAATATACAAAACTCAAATCAGCAGAAGCAGCACAGTGTATGTGCGTTTCTGCTGTCCCCTCACATTGCATCTGTATTTGTGGGTACACACTGGGAAGCACAGAGAGGGCTGCATAAGCTCGTGCTGCATTTATAACCAGGAGGGCAGCTTAGACTGGAGGAGTCAACAACAGTTCAAGTTGCTGCCCAACTGCATCTCCCATAGTGATGCATTATGGCATTTCCCCCCCCCCCCCCCAATGTTTTTTTCCATAGCTCATGGCTGGATCTGACTAATTTTTTAACTTGATTTTTCCTTTGCTGGTTTATCTCCCTATACCATATTTAGTCCAGTTCTGACCTGCTTCTGGGGGTTATCTCCCTGATTAGCAGATGGACAGAATCCAACATTCTGTTGAGTTGGAAGGAATAATAAGTGAGGGAAAGCATGGAGAGCATGGCTTCTGGAATTCTTTCTAACCCAGAGCTTTCCAAACTGTGTGTCGGGACACGTTAGTGTGTCAGCTGCAGTGTCTGGGTGTGTCACGGCTGCTGCTGCCTCTGAGCCCTGCCAGGATTCCGCGCAGGTCCTAGTGCCTGCCTTGTGCCCTGCTGCCTCCAAACCTGCCCAGCCAGGATTCCGCGCAGGTCCTAGTGCCTGCCTTGTGCCTTTCTGCCTCCAAACCTGCCCTGCCAGGATTCCGCTCAGGTCCTAGTGCCTGCCGGGTGCCCTGCTGCCTCCAAACCTGCCCTGCCAGGATTCCGCGCAGGTCCTAGTGCCTGCCTTGTGCCCTGCTGCCTCCAAACCTGCCCTGCTAGGATTCCGCTCAGGTCCTAGTGCCTGCCTTGTGCCCTGCTGCCTCCAAACCTGCCCTGCCAGGATTCCACGCAGGTCCTAGTGCCTGCCTTGTGCCCTGCTGCCTCCAAACCTGCCCTGCCAGGATTCCGCGCAAGTCCTAGTGCCTGCCTTGTGCCCCTGCTGTTAAGAGTGTGTCGCGAAATGATGCATGTCTAAAATGTGTGTCACCAACATGAAAAGTTTGGAAAGCTCTGTTGTAACCTCTTAATAGCCCCTCTGGGTCACATGACTGGGAAGAGGGCTTAGAATGGAGGAGTCAGTCATCTTCCAAGCTGCTACCTAGCTGCCTCTCCCATAGGCTCCCATACAGCCAATGTGCCACTGGATATTTCAGTCTTGGGTGCCAAACTAACTTGGTTGGCTTTGGGCAATTGGCTTGTGGGGGGGATCATGTGTTGCTCTACCTTAGGCAATACATTGTGTGGTTGATAATCCAGTCAGAAAAGACAAGTGAATGGGCAAAGTTGGAGGCTGCTCCTTGAAGAAGCAGCTGTCTTGTCCTTGCTCCCTCTGGATGGCTAAGCCCCATTGCCCAAATAGGATATGTAACCAAGTAGAGCTCTGCAAAGAGAGAATCTCGGTGAGAATTTGGAAAAGGCAGTAACTTCCACCTGTCCAATTCTTACTGCCAATCAAATAAAAGGCTGAGCTTTGTGCAAAGACAGTGGAACTTCTATTTCAGGTGAATTCCTCTTGAACTGTAACTTGCACAGTTCAACTCATTTTTTGTTGCTTCCACTTGATTTTTTCTGTGCCTTAGGTTTATATCCTTTTAGTAGTAGGACAAGAAACATGGGAGAGAGAAAAGGCCATTCTCTTTCAGTGAAGCAGCATAGTGGATTAGGCACATGGTGCTACCAGAGTGTTGTAAAATATAGGAACAAGCACCTTATTCACTTACTTGTTCACTTGAATTCTGATGGTACATTTGCTCAGTGAACCAAATCCTCTATTCTGTGCAATCCAGAGGGAGAAAGAAAGTGCTTTAGGCAGTACTGTACAGATTGGTCACTGTTTCTGGTTGCTAATTTGTTTTCTCCCTCTACAATGCTCAATTCTCTCATTCTGATTGGGATTAAGAATAAATCTAAGACAACTTTTGTATAAGGTAAAGGTTCCCCCCGCACAGTTGTGCAGTCGTGTCCGACTCTAGGGGCCGGTGCTCATCTCCATTTGTTAGCCGAAGAGCCAGCGTTGTCCGAAGACGCTTCCACGGTCATGTGGCCAGCATGATGCACGCGGAACGCTGTTACCTACCCACCGAAGTGGTACCTATTCATCTACTTGCATTTGCATGCTTTCGAATTGCTAGGTTGGCAAGAGCTGGAGCGAGTGCGGGAGCTCACTCCGTCACGCAGGGCTAGGGATTCGAACCTCCGAACTTGCGATCTTCTGATCAACAAGCCTGGCGTCTTACCCGCTGAGCCACCATGCCCCCTACAAGTTTTGTATAATAAATGGTAATTGACCCAAACATTAAATCGGTGCTAAATAAACTACACTGTGACTTTAGCATGATACACTAATCTAGTCCCTCTTTCTGCTTAGCTGGCGCACCAAGGAGACAAAAAGGTGAAGGCCTGTTCTCCTCACTCACTTGGTGATGGAGTTTAGGGTTGCTCTTTGGGAAAAATAGGTTGCTTCTTCTGCCTACTTGCTCAGCCACTCTCACACTGGCTTACAGGTGTGGGAGAGAATGAGGTGGCTGCTCCTTTAGCAACGCTGTACTGCCCATAGAAGCTGGAAGAAGCACTTCTTTCTAAGGTCCAGCCAGATGGCCACCTTAAAATACAATCCATCAGTCCTTGAGCCAGCGTAATGTTTGCTGCCCAGACACAGGAACCTTCTTCTGTTTCAGTAAAGAAGCGAGCAAGTAGTATTGATCTTATAGTTTTAATGCGGGGCAAGTTGAGAAAAGCAATTGGTGGATTTCACTGGTTCAGTATCATTTGCCAAGGAAAAGAAAAACCATCAATTGCTCTCCTTAATGCATGGTGGGGCTGATGCTTTGAACAGAGGACAAGAAGGGAAGAGGTAGAAATAGCCATACCCCAATGCATTTGCTAGCATGATTCCCTGCCTCCCCCCCAGAACAGCAATGACCTGAGAAGATTCTGCCATAGCAGGGAACCAGAGGCTTCCAGGGAACTAGTACTATCCTCACTTTAATTTTACAGCCTGTTGTTTGTCATCCCCTGGTAAGTAATAAGAAGCTGAGGGTGTGAAGAGGATACTTTAAAGTGGCCCTCTGGGGAATAATAATATCCTGTCAAATAACCATATAACTAATTTAGCAGTCAAGAAACGAAAACATGAAGTACATGCCTGGTACTGCCATAGTGTTCCATATGATTGAGAGCTGGTTGAATCTCTCTCCTTTCCCTCCAAAATCCTTGCCCAGCTTTGATATCGAATCTGCTGATCGGCTTCAAGATTAAGATCTCGTTTAAGAGTAATAAATACCTATTAAAATAAATTATCTCGCCTGCAAAGGGGACTGGGCCTTTTGAACTCTCGGAGGGAAATTCAAGTGAGCTCTTGACGAATCTGCCAACGTCGTAGCCCGTCAGTTTTTTGTAGCTGTTGTTGGCTTCTCACAGCTACTCAGCTCTCATATTAGCTTTAGCGAGGGGGGTCCTCTCCACCTTCTTCACTCCTCCCGCTCGCAAGAGAGGGGCGGGCCGTCGCTTCCATGATCATTCGAATGAGCCAATAGGCCCTAGTGAGTCCGTGAAGCGACCAATGAAAAAATTAGGGAGGAGATGCGAGTGGTGTAGGTTGCGCTGTCCTCTCAGCTCGGCGCATCCCCTCTGCTGGACGAAGTGCGACCATTTTGCAGGGGGGGAGCTGCGAGTGGTGGCCATTGACGGTGTTAGAGAACCAGGTTTGGGGCGCGGGACGGCGGCCTGAGTCGCTGGACCCGGGGATTAACGCCCCCCCCCGGGAAAGCGAGCAAGAACAGCGCCAACGCTTCTTGGTTATTTTATCGTCTTCGTCGCCAGCGCCCGCCTCCGAGCTTCGATTTAACCAGCCAAGATGTCTAGGCCTGTCAGGTGAGTCCTTTGCAAATGGAGAAAGGCCCTTGGGGCTGTTTTGGTTTTCCCTCTCGGAGGCCATCCTTGGACCTGGAGCGGAGAAACAAGCAGAGCTGGCCAGGAGGTCCCACGCGAGGGAGGGAAGACGGCCGGGACTGAGTAGGTATGGCGGGAGAGCAGAGGGGAGGGGCGTGTGCAGGCATGCAGCGTGCTGCTTCTTGATAGTTGGGGGACTATGGCACGCCGCTGCCGCCGCCCTGCAGGTCCCTCCTTACAGGATGCAATGCTGCCCCTTAAGGTTAGCGCAAGCAAAGTCCATGCTTCGACGTGGGAAGAAGCGCCGGCGTCCTTAGTTCTCTCAGTGCGCATCGCCAGCGAAGAGTGAACGAAGGCCGGTCCGGCGTGACACCGTCTCGAAAATGTGTTACGTGGTTTCACCCCGGAAGAAGCCAGGCGCCTCGATATGCCGAACTGCACCTTAGATGACGTGTGTTTATTAAGCCTTTTTGTACAGCATTGCTGGTACATGCATGTTAGGACGCAGCTTCTTGGTAAGAGTGAGCAGCTCATAGGGAAAGGATTTCCTGATGGGGAAGGGTAATAGATTACTGTAGCGGACTGATCGAGAAGCAAGGTAATTTCTTCGTATGAAAGGGTGTAGTTTCATTGGACCTGAACTAAAGACACTCAAACAGCCTTATATTTCACCATGTATTATGTTTAAATCTTGGTAGCTCTGTTTCAAATTACAGATTTTCCAACAATCCTATGAAGGATTGCGCAGAAGATGAGCTTTCTAATCAGCCTTGTGGCTGATTGGAAGTTTGAATCTGGGTTTTCCTGCATAGTGAAGAAGTATGGAATTTTTGTCTACCCTTGATAAGAAAGTCAGAAGCCCTTTTTATATGTATGCTAACTTCTTTCCATGTCAGTTTTGCCAAGATGCTCTGGTCATCCTTTTGACTGCTATTCTAGGCTCATTGACCATGCCATGATACTCTCTATTTACAAGGGATTCCCTGACTGCTTTTCAGCTCAATCAGTCAGGGCAGTATGCTTCCCAGCTCCATTTCCTGTAGGATAGGTATGAAAGACTGCCTAATAAACAGAGGAAGAGAGAGAAAATTTCCCAATATTTCTAATTTGGCTCTTAAGGCAAGCCAAAAAATAGGAACCTAAGATTCTGTTCCTTCTAACTATCATTTGTTGTGGTAGGACTAAAAGAGTGACTTGTCTGAAATTCTTGTGCTAAATCTGTGGCTCAACAAGATTTAAATACATGTTGCTCCAATCAAAATCCACTCTTTGGTACACCATGGTAGCTTTTATGTAAATTTTAAAACATGTATATTGGGTTACAACTTCTGTAATTCCCTGTAAATTGTAGCCATGATGTGTGGGAATTATGGAAGATATCACTGGATAAGAAAGCTGGTATATGCTGAGTAGCAATTTTGCAATTGCTGTAAATCAACATTTTCTCTGTGTTTTTAGTTTTATGTTCTGTTCCTCTACAGAAATGCATTTAACATTCAATTTCTTCTCATGCTAGTTATTACCTCTGCAGATACTAAACTTGGGTTTGCTTAGAATTAACTAGTAAGTATTTAGTTTAAAAAGTAGGATTACCAAGTCTTAATAACTTTTTAAAGGATATGTAAACTTTTAACAAAAAGCTTTTATTCTTCAAAGTAATTTCTAAAAACCATGTAATAGGAAGACTTTTATGTAAGAATATTTGATAACAGGTTTGGCACCAGTATTATGTGTGATGGTGTCCATGGGACTTCATGAACTTAAATTTTATGAGGTTGCCAAATCTCATGAGAGTTCAGTGTTCTTGTCTGAAGTCTCATAAGATTTTGCAAGCAAGAACAGTAAAACCCTGCAAGACTTCATAGATGGGAATACTGGAATCTCAATGAAATGTGGCATTCTTGTGATGTGTTTCCTTTTTCATATATATAAAAGAGTTCTTATAAAAAAAATTATACCTGCACCACCATGCAAAATTGCTTGTTGATGCATAATAGCTTAAAAAGGTTGTTGACCCCATTTTGTGCAGTACAACTTTTAAAATATGAAGATAGGAATGTATTTTTTTCCTGCAGAGGGCACTGTCATTAATTTTCACAAGAGAATAACTCTGTTCTCCTTTGTTCATGGGCTTGCTTACTCTTGCTGACTTTTAATCTGAAGGTTGGTCATCTGTTCTTGTCTCCATTAAAACTCAAAGCACTGAAAATGATACTTTGATAGCAACCACATATATAAATAATGCTAAAAAATAAGTAGCACAGAGGTTTTATTTTTTTCTATTTTTTTCTTCAAAACAAAACGGAATTTTTTTTATTATTTCAACGTTTCCAGAAACTTTAAATTTCTAATCACAAAACATAATTAGGTAGTAAGCACCATGCTAAAATAAACAGTAAAATTCTAATTCTGTTATAAGCCAAAATGAGATTTTAGGCCTACTTTAAACCTGTAATGATGGGGCCTGTCAGATAGCAGCTGAAACAAATGAACTCCAGATTCCTTCATTTTCTTGTGAAATAAATTCTTTACTAGAATTCATACAGTTGAAAAGCAAGTAAGCAGAAGAGTAAACCAGTTTAAGACTTCAGTCTATAACAATAGGATTAAAAATAGGATTTTTCAAAGGCTTGTTTTCCTTAGAAAAATAAATTGGATGGGTAGTATTGTTTAAAGACATACAGATTTCTAGTAAATTTCATCTATTTCAAGTCCATTTTATGAACATTTACCAAATCATTCATTTTCAACTCTTTAATGTTTTTCCTGCCTACAAAAGTAAGATCCAAATAGATAACTTTAACTGTAGCGTTCTTAACAATATTTGTAACTATAATTGATGAGGGCATTTACGTTTTTTAAATGCCATAGCGCTACCAAATAGGGTAGTTAGTGTTAAGTTATATACAATGTGTTACTATTCTTAAAGAATAATTTGAATGAAATAAATATGCTTAATTATTGATTTCTCCAGGTTGCCATGAAAATCTTCAAATGGTATTCTTTTTTCCTTCTAACCCAGGGGTCCCCAACCTTTTTGGCGCCAGGGATGGGTTTCTAAAGACGATTTTTCCGGGGGGGTGGGGTTTTTGGGATTTCCGCGGACTGGGGGGCAGGGTTTCCACGGGCCGGGGCGGGGTGTGCGGGCAGGAGCCAATCACAACCACCGGGGGTGGGGTTTGCGGGTGGGAGCCCCGTGGCCCAGTTCCTAACAGGCTGCGGCCCACAGGTTGGGGACCCCTGTTCTAACCCATAATTTCTGGAAATGTTATACCTCTCAAATGAATTTGAGGGGCGCTTTGGCAGTGCTGAATGAATTCTTTGGGAATTGAATTTTAATAGGGAAGAGAAGCTGAAAGGAGAATGTTCACTAAGCTTCCTTCTGTCGATCCCCAATAGAATATCTGTGTTTATGTAGGTTAAGAAGAAAAAATAGAGCTCTAAATAGGTTGGTTAGGTGTTTTCTAAAGTGAAAGTGAGGAACCTGGAAAATGCAAATCTTTAATGTTAAGAGGATGGTGATTTTTTGACATGCTTGAAGGGGTGTGTGGGAGTATGCTTGTAAGGGTTATATTTTCATATTTACCTAGAATTGCAATTAAATGTATGATACTTTTAACTGACAGACTTGTCAATGGGCATGGGTGGCGTAGTTCTGCGCTGGTTCACCTCCTTCCTCCAGGGCCGGTCCCAATCGGTGCTAATAGGAGATGAGAGATCCAACCCTCGCCCCCTCTTCTGTGGGGTACAGCAGGGTTCGGTTCTCTCCCCTCTCCTATTTAATATCTACATGAAACCACTGGGTGAGATCATCCGTCACCACGGGATGAGGTATCATCAATATGCAGATGATACTCAATTATATATCTCCATCCCGGGTGAGGTAAGTGATGTGGTGGCTGCCCTTTCTCAGTGCCTGGGGGCTGCGGGGGTCTGGATGGGGAACAACAGGCTTTGGCTGAACCCTGGTAAGACGGAGTGGCTGTGGATTGACAGCTGCACTGGGTACCTGTATGCTTCCGGGTCCAATTCAAGGTGTTGCTTCCGGGTCCAATTCAAGGTGTTGGTTATCACCTTTAAAGCCCTACATGGTATGGGACCAGGCTACCTGAGGGACCGTCTCATCCCCATAACATTGAACCGTCCCACTCGGTCATGCAGAGAGGGCATGCTGCGAACCTTGTCAGTAAGGGAATTTCACCTGGTGGGGTCTAGAAGGCGGGCCTTCTCTGCGGTGGCGCCCGCCCTTTGGAACATTCTACCCCCGGAGGTGAGACAGGCCCCATCGCTCCCGGCCTTCAGAAAGAACTTAAAGACCTGGTTCTGCCGCCTTGCTTGGGATGGGGAACAGTTCCTCCTGGGGCTGGCTGGTGCCATAGAGCCCTTTTAAACACAAGTTTGTCGCTTCTTGGATTTTTATATTTATTCTAATTATGATTGTATTATATGTTATTTTAATTGTTTGATTTTTTTTGTAAACCGCCCAGAGTCCCCCTTGGGGGAGATGGAGTGGTGATATGAATCAAATTATAAATAAAAATAAATAAAACAAATTACATGGATTTAAATTTCTTAGGGAGAAAACATGCTCTTCTTGAGGAAAAGCTAAGGATTAATACAATTTGACTTGTTATATATAAATTCTTAACTTATATTATCAGCTGAGGTTGAGATCTGAAAAGCCTGAGAACTTAAATTGTTATTTATTTATTTATTATTGTATTTATACCCCGCCTATCCCCTCCCTAACAGAGGACTCTAGGCGGCTTACATACATTGTTATACATATACATCGTTACACAATTTCATTAAACCGCGCGTCAAGGAAGGGGGTAAGGGAACCGACTCTTCTCTGGCTTCTGGACTACATGTCCCACAATGTCTTGCGTCGGAGCCGGCTGCTGATGTCCTGTAGATGTTATTACTTCGGGATCCGTCGTAGGTGAAGTTTTTATTAAATTAAATCTTTATCATTTTGAATCAAACTGTATTTCATTGTAGTGATTCAGATCACTATTACATAGTACCTGATATAAATAAATAATTAACAGTATTTTTTAAGAAGTGCTCTGTAATTCAGTTGTTAAAATTTGTTCATTTTTCTACACCAGACAACAACTCTTTAGCTTATTTTCCAACATCTGGCATAATTTGAATTTGTTATTGCTTTACTGGGATTTGTCAACATAAGGAAAATCTCATCGTGTTTTCGTTAATCAAAAACAAAGCAAGGTTTAGAATGGAAAGAACTATGCTAAAATCTTTATCTAACTTCTATAAAGTTTAAAAAATCCTTGTGGAAAATATTTGGGTGTAAAAGGCTACATTAAGAAAGCTGCTCATACAATTTGGATATTAAATTACTATAACTTTGATCTCACCTTTTTTCCAGAAAGTTTAAGGTATCATAAATAGTGCTACCATTGAAGTAGCCTGATGCATATTTTTATGCATAACTTATAGAAGACCTCTATTGAATATAAAAAGAAAGAATATTACTTTTCTTCTATTAAGTATGCCTTTATCGTTTTTTTTTTGGTGGAAGGGCTTATTTAGAACATTTTGGCTATGTAGACTTCTTGATTATGTAGTTGGACTAGATAATACTATTTTACTCATTATATTTTAAATTATGGTTTATTACGTATGTTTTTATTAGAAATGTATATCAATGATTTTAATTCTGTTGTAAACCGCCCAGAGTCCCCCTTGGGGGAGTTGGGCGGTGATAAATCCAATAAATAAATAAATAAATACATTTTAGTTTGGAATTGATTTTTTTACTATTGCTGGTGGACTGGACTAGGTCAGTGAGCAGGGCTCTTAAGGATAAATCTCATCCTGGACAAAAGTCCTGCCCCTGATGTAATATATAAGGAAATTACTCCCTCCTTCATCACGACAAGTATAAACAATTTCAGTAACTTATCACCTTCTCTGATGCTACAGTAAGAGATCTCTTCTTCCCATATCTCATCTTTTATTTATAAACAAATTTTAAAGCCTCATCATTGAGTCCTAATCAGCAAAAGTCCATTAAGAGTTACCAGAAATAATATATATATTTTAACCTTAATCAAATAAACCAACTTTATATTCCTTTCCTTTAACACAGTAACTTATCACTTTCTCTGAAAATACAACAAAGAATCTCTTCCCATATCTTATCTATAAACAAATCTTTAAAGCCTCGTCATTTGGTCCTGGTCAAGAAAAACCCATTAAGAGTTACCAGAAACATATATTTTAATCTTGATCAAATAAACCAACTTTATATTCCTTCCCTTTGCTTTTAAGAATTTTGATCTTTAATTCCTTTAGTGTCCCAAAAGTTTATTTCATTTTCTCTCTGTCTCTTCTCAGAAATTCCTTCTTAAGTTTAACCTGTCTCTTTTGTAAATCTAAGATAAGACAGTTATCCAAATCACTTTTCTGGTTTGTTATTTGTATGTCCCTTTTATTTATTAAGATATCAGCTGGTTTCATTTGTAAATCCAGTGTAACATCTTTTTCCAAATCGTTCTTGTAACCTGTTGTTTTTAAATCCACATTCTAAACAGCCTCAGTCTCAGTCTTGTCCTACATCACTTCTTTTAAATCCATTTTTATGATAGCAGACAATCTTAAAAGTAACATTTGAATGCATTGCTCCCAAATATCCTTGAATTCTTCCAAAATTAGAATACTTCACTCCATTCTGTATTAACGGGTCTCTTCTTTAATTTTAATCTTTAGTTCTTTCTGGTTCCCTTTAGTGTCCAACCTTCAAAGTACCATCTTAACATTTTTCCCTAATTAACATTTTCCCATGGGAAGATGTCTTTAGTTTTAAAAGTGACTTTGGGCCAGTCATTCTCTCTCAGCCCAACTCACCTCACAGGGTTGTTGTGGAGAAAATAGGAGGAGGAAGGAATATTAGGTATGTTCTCTGCCTTGAGTTATTTATAAAAATAATAAAGGTGGGATAAAAGAAATCTTCATATATTTTTATAGAATTTTAAACAACCCACAGGAAAGATTCTTATAATTTATTTCAAATCCATCTGGCCCCTTAGTCCATTTATAGCATTCCAGAATCAACGTTTTAATCACCCTTTTGCTGTTTATTCCAAAATATTTTTTTTCCAGTCCTTAAACTTGCACAAAATGTCTTTTGCCAAGGATTGAAGGAAATTCACCGGGTGTAATGAAACTTGCCTTTCTGAAGGTTTTTAATATTGAAAAAGCCATTAACAAGCAATTTCCAGACGTGATTAAGAAAGGAAGTATGCGAACCCTGTGTCCTTTTGAAGGTGCCAAACTGTGGCTTGGGCAAAGATGGCAATCCCTTGACTCCCAGAGCTCTAAAACCCATGGAAGACTGCTGTCTTACAGTCTCGTGGGGAGCCACTGTGTGGAGCGCTTGCGGGCAATTCCAGGTCCTCTCCTTGTCTGCAGAGGAATTCCGAGAAGTTGATCAGTTTGCCGGCTCCTCGTTCTACCACAGTCATCGGCTCCACTCTCAGCACAGTTGTCTTCAGTTCGCTATTGCTTCCGTGGAAGTCCCAAAAATCCCAATTATTTTAGATCTTGACCTGATACAAAATTCAGTTCAGGCCTAATTCTCCTGATATTTATGATTTTGATGTAATCAAAGATGAAATCAAAATTAATTGTTCGTTGTATCCATATATATGTGACATGATCTAGAATAAAATTAATTTAGCAAACAATTACATTTATTTTGTATAAATACTTGTCGAATTTTGAATGGTGTATCTGTGTCATGGCTTGATTATTCAGTCTATCAGCCATGTTTCCTAGGAAGATACAGTGATGGTACTGGATGTGACCATATCATACAGGACTATTTCATTATCTCAGAGTAATAGATATCGGAACTGGTCCTGTAGCATAAACACCAAGAGGTTTTGGACCTTTCTGAAGTTCTGTCTCTATTTTTTATTGTATTTGTGAAACAAATTTACATTCTATGTGAGTCACCAGATTGTACTTTTATAAAACTCTGGGCAAGTAATGAGAAAAGTAATACCACTAGCATTCATCTAGTATTTCTGGATTCTATTGGAGGAATATACAAGCTGTATTTCTCATGCATTATCAATTGCACAGAGGAAAATGAACTTAAAAGATGGGTCAGGGTGGCTGCAAATGGCACCTAAGGTTGTGTAATTTAAGCTGATTGACTTCAGATTTATCCATTTCAGTATTGAAACGTATAAGTTTGAAGAACCTACCTGAATGCGAAGGTTGATCAACAACTTAAGTTCAGCTATTTTGTGAAATATAATAGGCTAAAGCAAATGTAGCATTAAACTGAGTTTTATCTTTTTTTTTTTTTAACAAAGCCCTTCAGTTGTGGGGTCGTTGTGGATTTTTGTTTGTTTGTTTGTTTGTTTGTTTGTTTTTGGCTTGCCAAGAGATGCTGGCTGCTTCTGCCCAGCTTCCCCTGATGCCCTGGTGATTAGTTTCCAGGGCTGGGATGGGAGGCAGGAGAAGTAAGGCACCGTCTGCCATTTCACAGATTATATGCATTCTCAGCACAGGGTATTTGGCCTAGGGCTGAAGGCTAGAGGAGGGCTGCTGTACTGGGCAGCCCCCACCCAGTTCCCAGATCAGCTGTCTCAGTATAGGTTTTGATACATATCTAAACCCATGGATCCTTCCATCTGTCAGATCAATCTGCTAATCACAGCAGAATTGTGATTGGTTGATGGTTTCCTGCTGGGTGGTGATGTTGAAAAAGAGGGAAGGGAGCAACCAAGAGGGTTTGTTTGTTTGTTTGTTTATATTTCAAATTTTGTCACCGCCCATCTCCCTCAAAAGAGGGACTCTGGGCGGTTTAATCAGTATAGTAGTTTTTCTCTATTTGCTCTGCACTCCATAAATAAGGACTCTACCACCTAGTGACAAGTAGAGTCAGAAGAGGGATTTGGCAGCGAGGATAGCAATTTTATGCTGATATTCTGATAACTAAAGCGCGGGTGGAGAGCAGTTTAATTTGGTAGTTGGAAAAGGTCCTTCAGCAAATGGACTGCTTTATATAGGAACAGTCAGTATTTCGGGATTCTCATGGTAGTCATTTCAGAGCTTTCAAAGTCCAAACTAGCATCAACGTCATATAGGACGAGTTGATTTTAATCACATTTTCCACTGATCATACAATGTACATTTCCTAAAAAGTGGTCAAAATCTGCCTAATTAGTTTTAAGTATTCACAGTTAGTTTCTAGTACCTAGAATTTGCAGCTTCTTATCAAATTAAACATTTTTAATATATGGAGGGTATTATCTTTATTACAATCAGCATACATGATAGATTGCCTGATATGTAGTGGAATGTAGGAATTTGTGTACTAGACCAGTTATTTTCTTTTCAGTGTTTTATTTTACTTGACAGAAACCAAGTGTAAACACAGATGAAATGCCGAAGACAGAAAGTGAAAATAAAATATAGAATATAGTCTCTAAGTCAGTATATTTGGGAGACAAATTGGTTCATTTAATTTCTTCCCCAAATCATATGCTCGTTTTAGAAGACATCCCTTTATATCTTAGTGAGGAAAGAAATAATTTTAATTCCTTGCATTTTTATTAGCTTCTGTATTGGTTAACTTGTATTTTAAAACAATCGTGTTAAATGCAAAGAAAAGATGTGTACAGGTAGTCCTTGGGTTACGATGATAATTGGGACCCGGATTTCCATTGCTAAGCAATGCGGTCGTAAAGCGTGATGTCATGTGACTGCATCACTTAGCAACAGCAATCCCGGCACTGCCCATTGCCATCGTTAACTGAATCCCACCGGTTATTAGGCAAGGACCCACCCCAATCCAAACCATTCCCAGCTTGGCCCCTTCCAGCCCTGAGCCTTGGTAAGGTAAGGGACTGCCTCCTCTGCCTCTTCTTCAACGTCTCTTCCCTTTTGGCCGCCCTGCACAGCAGCACTCCTTGGCAGCGGTGCCCCCAGGCCTCCTTGCCCCTGGGCCTCTACTTCAGCCCCGCCGCTGCCGAGGAGTACCACTGTGCAGGGCGGCTAAAAAGGCAGAGATGGGAGGGGGAAATAGGTGAGTGGGGTGAGTTAAAGTGCCCCTGGGGTTGTAAGTACGGATGGGCTGCCAAGTGCCCAAATTTTGATCACTTGACTGCGGAGGTGCTACAAGAGCGGTAACTTTGGGGACTGGGCGTAAGTATCATTTGTTCAGCGCCGCCGTAACTTTGAATGGTCACTGAACAAATGGTGGTTAAGCGAGGACTACCTGTAGAGACATCTTAGTTATTCATGAGGATGGCATCTAATGAAGGGGTTGGGGTTTTTTTTCCCAGCAGAAGTTTAATCAATGCTCCTTGTAAAACAGATGGGACACCACCATGTTCATAATATAGGAGGCTGAGGAAGTATTGCACAGGATGTTGTTACAGAATCTGAAAAAAAGACAAAATAGATGGGGAAAGTATTAAGTGCATGGGACTTCATTTTACACTAAGCTACATAGTGAAAGGATTGAGTGCGTTTTTTTTCTACTAGATAGGCTGTAACCAAGAATTTGTCTAACTTATGGAACAAGCATGTTTCATAAATAGCCACATTTCAAAAGATTTTTATTTATTTATTTATCGCATTTCGCAAATTTATTTATTTACAAGTAGCCAAGTTAAATTACTTCGAATTATAATAGGGATGATAATAAAGGTTCCCAAGGAAAGAGAACAAGGTAGAAGAATATTCTAAGGTTTCCTTGCAGGAGGTAAGCTTCAGCCAAGTCCAGAGGGAAGGCACTTTGGAAACCACAATTTTTGGCTTGCCTGTTAACTTTGCAAGGCTTTTGTCCAATTAACTGCTTTCAAATGCATAACAGTTTTAAAAGTCATGGAGAACAACAGATGTGACTCCTCTTGACTCAGGGGTGGGCAATCTGTAACTCAGATGTGGGGAAATTCCACATCAAGGGTTCCAGAGACTTGAAAGGGTTAAAGAAAAATTACCTGGCTTAATCCAAGATACAGGCAGAGATCACAGAAGCCCAAGAAAATAAAAAATTGAGCTGGTCAGGAGCCCCCCCCCCTCAAGTGGGCTTTTAAAATAGGGGAGGGCAGCTTCCATTTTTTACCTTGCCTTTGGGGATTTACACTTAATCCTCCAAAGCTGGTTGAAGGAAGGGTAAAGGTAAAGCCCTTAGCCAGCAACAACCAAGCTTGAATCTACGAATTTGGATAGCAGGCTAGGATTGGTGGAGCTAGCTGCAATGTAAATTATTTCATGTTGTGGACTAGCTGTTCCCTCAGTCCCCAATCTCACACACCAGAACAAGTTCATACAGCCTAGATCTCAGTCCATAAGGTGATGGTAACTTTTTTTTCCCAGAAAGCAGTTTATTCCTTCTCCCTTTTCTTTTTCTTTTCAACTTCCTTCTGGCTCTCCAAATTAAGATTTAGAATGAATCAAATTGTGTTCAGTCTAGGAAAGAGATCCAAGTTTTAGCATATGCCTCCCCACCAGATCAGGCGGCTGAAGGAGTGGGGTGGCCACTTGCCTCCTCCCTGGTATCTCAGAGAAAACAGGTAGAGAGGATTGCTTTGAAGTGGTTGGTAGTAACACACTCTGGGCTTCTCCCAGAAGTTGTGAGAGCAAGAGGGGTGAGAGGACAGCAGAGTTGTAAAACATGTGCACAGCTCATTACAAGCCCCAACACCTTATTTATTGGCTTCTGAAGCACCGTTGACATCATAAAGTCAAAATTATGTAGACAGGAGGTAAGAGAAGCTTAGAAGCAGAAATGTTATACAGCCACAATTCATTGTGTTAAATTGTGTTAAATGTGCAGATTTTAAAAAAGTTGAAATTTGATTAGTGCCATTATGGTAATTAGCCCTTCACTATCTTATCTGAATTATACTACATTTGTGTACCTTATTCTGTATACATACATATATACGTGTGTGTGGTTCATACTGTATTAAGCCTGTTTTTAATTTGCCAACTCTTGAGTTGATGCTGGAAGAGCCATGATCATTAAATTAGCACGTTCCGTCATAATTTTGTAGTAAGCTTATAGAAAAAATCTTGATGATTTTTACGTAATATAATTCTTATAATATTTTAAGCACAAACTCATGAAGATCATCTGAACCAGAAGATGCAGATCTTCAAAATGAATAATTTTATACTACAAATTTTGCTGCATTTGAAAATTATTTTTATCTTGAAAACTGAGCTGCTTTTACTATCAGTAAACAACAAATTGCTCTTGTTGTATTTTCCAGGTCCTATTCTCAAAACTCCACCTAGTCTATTCTATATGAATAGAAATTTAGAAAGAATTGAACATTCTGACACTAAAGAAAGAGGTGGGTGTGAAGAAGACATCAGTATTTAGGCTGAAAATTCCTTAAACACAGAACTCTTTAACACCTAGAAAAATTCTGTAAGTTCTGACTGCAGAATCAAGTGATTTATAATTACTCAGTGGATTGAAGACCTTAAAATATGCCTAAGGCAGTTTAACAAACTAAGATCTCACACAGCCCCAAAAGAAAGTCATGGCTTTGAACATGTGTGAGAGATGTCTGATATTTGATCCAGTTGCCTCACTCACTATACCCAAACGTTGTCCTTTGAAAAATGGTGCCCACCCCTAGTTTGTGCCATAGTGTATGTATAGAAAATAAATATCTGGATGGACAAAGGATGCTGAACCCTAACTTGACTAAAGTAGCAGCCAGCCAAGGCATTCATGGGAGTGGTTAAAAGGCATATTTCATGAACTAATGAAAACATTTCTGATGATGGATGAATGCTGTATTGCAGCAGAGTCCAGGATCTAGTTTTTTGTGGAGAATTGCATGTTCTCTCATTCAAGATGCATTCATATAACTTGTTGCACCAAAATGCATTCCAGTGTTTTGCCTGAAACTGGATTAGTAACTTGATTATACGCTTACTTGTTTTTAATGAGAATGCACTTTAAGAGAATTGTGTATGTAATCGGGGCTGCAACTAGGGGGAGCAAGTGGGGCATGTGCCCCAGGCGCCGCACTGGGAGGATGCCAAAATGCCTCTTTCAACGGCCAGCCCTGAGGGAGGCCCACGCTCCTGTCGCCGCTGCCGCCCATGTAGAGGCCCGCCGGGGTGTTGCAAGGCTGGGCTTGTCTGTTCCCCGGGGCTGGCCGCTGGCTCCGGGGTGGCCGCAGGGCCGTGCCCCCCCGGCGCCACTCTGGACCGTCCCGCTTGGGAGCGCGGCGGGCAGCTTGCTCCGTCCGACCCGGATGGGCAGACAGGAGCGCAGCAGGTCCTTCCCCCGGATCCAGGGGCGCAAGAGATTGCAGCCAGGAGCAGGGCGCTTGTCCCGGGGGAGCGCCGCGCTTGGGGGGTCTGTGTTGGGGGTGTGGGAGAGACTCAACATTTGGGGGGGGTGCGGAATTCATGGGGGTGCATGGAATCCATGTTTGCCCCGGGTGACACAGACCCTAGTTGTGGGCCTGTATGTAATAAGACAAAAAAAAGTTACTTGGTGAAGAGTCAAAGTAGTTTTTTAAATACCTCTGGAATTAAGGATCTTACCTGAATTTTGAAGAATTAATTTTGGATGTAGTTCAGGAATGTGTATAAATTATATTTATATGAAATCTATTTTTTGTCACCTATTACAAATTACCGGGGCACGGTAGCTCAGCGGTTAAGACGCCAGGCTTGTCGATCGGAAGGTCGGAGGTTCGAGACCCTAGCCCCGCGTGACGGAGTGAGCTCCCGCACTCGCCCCAACTCTTGCCAAACTAGCAATTCGAAAGCATGCAAATGCAAGTAGATGAATAGGTACCACTTCGGTGGGATGGTAACAGCGTTCTGCGGGCGTCATGCCGACCACATGACCGTGGAAGCGTTTTCCGACAACGCTGGCTCTTCGGCTAACAAACGGAGATGAGCACCGGCCCCTAGAGTCAGACACGACTGTGTGGGGGAACCTTTACCTTTTTATTACAAAGTATAACCACTTTTACAATGGATGCATTTAGACATCAGAGGAAACCACATTTTGTTTTGATTAGAAAGTTCACAGTTCTTTTCTACGAAGAATATCCAAGCCTTTGATATGTGATTTTCACTGCAAACTCTGTTTTTGATGATGTAATTGTGACACAAAGTTCACTGGAATTTTGAGATACAGTAGTTCATTCTCTAGCTATATGAAATTAAGTATATGTACAGCAGTATTTCTCCCCCCATCAGTTCTTGTCATTTGATTACCATATCATTAGACCATGTATAAATATTTTTAGATATTCACTAAATCAGGAATCCTGCTATGTAAGTCATATGTTTTTAAACATTTCATAACAATGTTGCTAACTAGACCTAGCATCAATCAGAGGCAAGCCTTAGCAAACTGTTTCTATTGGTCAGCTGCTGTAACTTTAGACATCTCTGAATATAGATAGTAATGACAAATGTCACTAAGATGGTACATCATTTGTTACTTCCTGCAAGAACTAGGGAATACTCCCTTTATGTCATCTGAATGCCCTGCCAGTCTTCTATCTGGGTGGATTTAGGGGGGGAAAAGCTATTAAATATTCCAACGTGTATGTTTACCCTAATTGACCAAATCTCAGACAAAAAATGGAATTACTGAAACATGGCAACCGTAATTAATATCTATGTGTAAAATTGTCTTTGTATTAAAAATCAGTTATAGATGGTGTAACTTTTCAGTTTCCTCAAATTAATACTTTTTTCTTCTCTTCCAGGAATAGAAAAGTAGTAGACTACTCACAGTTTCAGGAATCAGATGATGCAGGTAACTGTCTTTCCTAAGCAAAAATGTAGAAACTTTTCTACAGTTAGGAAAAGTGATGGGCAACAAATAGTTGAAAAACAGTTTGTATGTATGCATATATATTCTACTAAGGCAGAGCTTTCCAAACTTTTCATGTTGGTGACACTTTTTAGACATGCATCATTTCACGACACACTCTTACAGCAGGGCATCATTTCGTGACACACTCTTACAGCAGGGCACAAGGCAGGCACTAGGACCTGCGCAGAATCACAGCAGGTTTGCAGGCAGCAAGGCACAAGGCAGGCACTAGGACCTGCGCGGAATCCTGGCAGGGCAGGTTTGGAGGCAGCAAGGCACAAGGCAGGCACTAGGACCTGCGCGGAATCCTGGCAGGGCAGGTTTGGAGGCAGCAGGGCACAAGGCAGGCACTAGGACCTGCGCGGAATCACAGCAGGTTTGGAGGCAGCAGGGCACAAGGCAGGCACTAGGACCTGCGCGGAATCCTGGCAGGGCTCGAAGGCGGCAGCAGCCAACACACTAACCTGTCGCAACACACAGTTTGGAAAGCTCTGTACTAAGGGGCCATGCTGAAGTTAGTTGTTTGCCCAGTTCTTTTTAGATAAGGCTTTTTAATTTCTATGCTTCTAAAAACTTTATTCTCAGTTTCCTCAGAAATGGCAATTCCACTAACATTTCTGGAACCTATATAATTTATTTCCTTGGATAGTAGACATGCTTCTGTAACTTCATGGTGACTAGAATTGTTATTGTGTTAATTAGTAAGAGCAAAATATGGTAAAATTCCATGTTATTAAATTTAATTATAAACCAGATTTTTATAAAACCAGAAACAGGAAAGTTTTAATAATAAAAGAGGATATATGTAGCTCAGGGTTGAACTGTGGAGTTCTTGGTGCTCTCTGAGCTTGGTTGTTTGCTTGTAGAGATTTCATTACCCAACTAGAAAAACATCAGTGCAATGATGTGACCTGATGAAGTTACCTAGTTGGGTAATGAAATGTCTGCAAGCAAACAACCAAGCTCAGAGAGCACCAAGAACTCCACAGACTTTAATAAGGATGTGTGAATCAGACAAAATCAAGAAGTGCATGTATGCATGCATGTTCAGAAGTCCATTGACTCTTTAAATTAATTCAAAGTTACCTAATTTTATTTTATCTTTCAAATGGATTGTAAGATAGGATTTGATTGAATCATGATTGAATCAAAGTTTTGCACAGCCCTGGCATTTAAAGCTAATTGCTGAACTTAGAACATGAATGTAAATAGTAACTTCCTGTTCATGTTTTAAAGTATCTAATGCTGTCAATCATGCCGCTTTTAATAATGGAGATAGTATATGGCTATTATAATGTAAACCGCCCAGAGTCATTGCTGTACGAGATGGGCGGTGAAGAAATATGATAAATAAATAAAAATAAAATAAATAATGAATTTCTGTAAATCTTCTTTAAAAATCAGTATGGTAATGGCTTCAGTCCATCTGTAGTAGAGAATTTTGTACTTTATAAAACTCACCCATGTGTACTAAAGCAGTGTTTATACAACAAAAGAAAAAAAGGAGAAGGGGGAGAAAAAGCCTCAAGTGCCAGTAAAAATAATTATGTGAAAGCCCAACATGTTTTCGAAATTCCTTTGTCAAGCCACTACAAAACAAAACAAAGTATAAACAAATACAATTTTTTATCAAGTTTAAAGACATTCAAATATTGTACAAAGACCAATATGTAACACATTATATTGTTTGGAACTTACAACAGAAAATATATTTTAAGAGAGAGTTTTTTGAATTATCTTTATTTTGTCTTTCATACTGAAATCAAACAGGTAAAGAAATGATAAGAAAAAAGTTCACTGGATACAATGTATATTGTAAGGGTAATTACAACAGAGATTTGCATACAAGTATTATAACTTTGGCTGTTATGTTTTTAATTATTTTCCTAATGATATCCGGCATGGGATTTTTTTAAGTTTTCCCACATTGGGTCAATATTTTCATCTAACTATCACAACTGTAATATCCTTTTTCATTCAATCAGCTCAAGCTGAGGCTGTCAATTTAAGTGTGTTTAAGGGTTTTTTTTGTTTTTGGTGTTTTGCTTTGTTTTATCTGGGTTTGTGTTGTGTGTATGAGTTTTTTTGTTTGTTTTTTGCCTCGGCATTCTTCACTTTGCCCTTGCTTGCATATGTTATTTTTACACCTATTTCCCAAAATTAGAGATAATCTTTTGAAGATCTTTGTTCCCTTTTTTGTTTGATTTCTCTTTAAATAATACGATCTCATCAAGAACCTTGGCCACCTTATTGATGCTGCTTGGTTAAATTTGTGAGGTAGAATTCCCCAACTGATCCCTCCAGTTACCTGGACTTCATCTTCCAGAATTCTCAGCAATGGAGATGGTGGCTGGGGAATTCTGAGAGATGAAATCCATACATCTCAAAGGTATCCGCATTGGTGAAGGCTCTTGTTGTTTTATCTCATTTAACACGATTGGATTGAATTTTGCTTTCTTGAAGAGTTAAAAATGTTGCTTGACATTCTCAGTATTCTTTCCATCTCACTCCCCATTTATAAATGCAATAAAATGTTGCAAACTTAAACTACTCAAAACAAATAATAGCAAAGACTACAAAATTCTATTTTAAACAATAGCAACCCTGGATTTTCAGTACTTCTGATCAAAATGTAATTGTTTGGTTTTATCAGAATGTTATATTTAATGGTGACTTTCAAGTTAAACTGACAGACTTGTAAATCACTTATTTATTAATGTTGCTTAATCCTGTTTACTGTGTAGATGAAGAATATGGTAGAGATTCAGCCCCTCCAGCAAAGAAAATACGTTCATCACCAAGAGAAGCAAAAAATAAGAGGAGGTCTGGAAAGAATTCTCAGGAGGACAGGTAAGCTGGAGATAGTTTTCTAATAGTTAGATTCGGTGTGTGTCATTCGAGTGTGTGTTTGTGTGTCTATCTAGAGCAGTGTTTCTCAACCCTGGCAACTTGAAGATGTGTAAACTTCAACTGGGCTGGCTGGGGAATTCTGGGAATTGAAGTCCATACATCTTCAAGTTGGCAAGGTTGAGAAACACTGATCTAGAGCAGTGCTTTCCAAAGTCCCGCCGTTGGCGACACATCAACAGCGGCGGCAGCCCACGCCATGGTGGCGGCGTGGGGGGTGCGCGCGGCGGCGGCAGAGGCCTCATGTTTCGCGCTAAAACCCGGAAGCGCTGATGGTGCGCCGCTGCTGCGCACACCGCCGCAGGGGCGGCAGCAACGCACCATCAGCACTTCCGGGTTTTGTCGCAACACACTAATGTGTTGCGACACACAGTTTGGAAAGCTATGATCTAGAGTCTATATGTTCTCTTAGCTTAGCTTAGATCAGGGCTTTCCAAAGTGCCGCTGCTGGTGACACGCCAGCGGCGGCGCGGGGGGGCATGCGGCGGCGCGCGCGTGCACAGCGGCAGCAGCTGCTGCTGCCACCGTGCACGCGCGCGCCACCGCTTCCGGGTGGTGTGGCAACACACCACGCTGTGTGTGGTGACACACTTTTGTGTCGCGACACACAGTTTGGAAAGCTCTGGCTTAGATAATTAGAAAACATGAATTCTATAACAATATTCACTGACCCATAAATTGGGTCCAAATTGAAATGCTGAGTTTTGACCTATAACGCTCTGTGTCACATTGAACATGGAAGGATAGCACGTTCCAGTTGTTGCTAAACCACAGCTCCTAGTTTTCTTTACTGTTGACTATTCTAACAGGCTGCTGGGAGCAATAGTTCCGCAACATCTGGAAGACACAGCTTTCCTATCCCTGTTTTGTTTCTCTGGTATCAAAGACCTGGAAAATCATAATACTTTCAGTTATTTCGGGAAGCCTGGTAGGAAACGCGGCCAATTCTGGGGCCCCGCTCCATTTAAAGCGCGGCTGGGAGGGGAAGGGAAGGCGAAGCGAGGCGCCCGTTGAGCGTTGTGGGCGACTTTGGAGCCCGTCCTGGAGCCACTGCGTTTTGCCCCCTCCCTTCCCAAGGCTGCTCCGAGGGAACGGAGCTCGCTCCCCCCTCCCCGCGTTTCTCCCGCGCTCGTCCTCCTGCTCTTCCCTGGGGGCTGCGTTCCGGCGAGCGGCTGCACTTGACCAGGAGAGGTCTTAAACGGCGAATACCGTATTTTCCGGCGTATATCCCAAACTATATTTTAAATGGAAAAGTTGGGGGTCGTCTTATACGCCCAGTCGTCTTATACGCCGGAAAATACGGTAATCGTGTGATATTTCCACCTCATGGTTTTATCATTCATAGCATTTTAAGGGGTAACAATTCATAGCATTTTAAGGGGTAACAAACAGTGTTATCTTTCTCTTGTAACTCACCCTTTTTCCCCCACCTGTATTCTGCATTTAGGTCTTTTTGAAATAATCCTTTAAGGATGAAAAGACAATAGTTGGACAATGTATTTGGATGCTTCTAGAGACATCCAAAAGTATATTGTATTGTGAATACTAAACATTAAGAATGGGTTGTACTGTAAATACAAAACAATCTAGGAAATAGTATTTAAAGCATAATAAATATGGAGTCTTTTGGAGATTTAGAAAAACTTATCATTAATTTTGTTCTCTTTCTCTTTTATTGTAAGCAGAAAAGCTGGCAGCCCAAAATCATTTGGCACCACTTAAATATGAAAATAATCCAAATAAATTCCAATAAATAAATAAACAAACAAAATTAGGCAGCCAACACACCATTTCTGTTTTATTTAAACTACCTACCCCTTTAAAAATACCTACATTTTTGTACATCTTCTAGGAGACATAAAACTGGTGTGGGTCAACCTACACCCTTTGATTCCATTTTCACAATATGTTTAATTTTGTTACTGGGTTAACTTTCTGAATTTGCACAATACATTGAATGATAACTAAATGAATTGGCTTCAACTTGTACAGATACAGCAGCTACATTTTTAATTGCCTAGTTTTATAGTCAATTCAAATTCAAAGACTCAAGCTGTCTCTTTCAAGAACTTCACTATCCCATGTTCCCTTTCTCTGTTTTATTCATGCATATGTAACTCCCCTTCTCTTCCTCCTAAAATTCTCCAACATGGTACTTTTTACAAAGAGTGAAATGCAATAGGAATAGCAATGTCTGCAGGGAGGGCTGTCGAAACAGGCAAGGTGACAGTTGCAGCACCACAATCAAAGCCTACCCCTTGGTATGTGCATGCAGTGTTGGCTCACACACAGAAGGGGCAGGCTTTGGATCACAGTGCTGCAACTGTCATCTTACCTGTTATGATCCCACTTGCAGATACTGCTGAATAGAAATATATTTAATGAGCTTACAGAAATGGGAGGAACTGATGCGGTGTATTGCCAACTTCCTCCATACCCCTGTGCAAGGTTTTGTAGCTTAACTTTTTCCATTCCATTCCACATCACAGTACATCAGTACAAGATCTGAGAACCATGAAGGGAGGATGACAATTTTGTATAACAAGTTTATAATGTTTGACCATAGCTTTTTAAATTTCTAATAAAGTATGTTCTTTCCACTTCCATCAAGAAAGGTGAAGGAGGAAGTACATACAATCACCAAATGTGCAAGTAGTTGAGGTAGCAAGGAAGTAACAGTGAGGTTGAGGAAGAAAAATTGACTGCAAACAACCTACAGTAGATGAATTGCAGACAGCTCAGGTCATGGACTGACAGTTCCCCAGGCTTGCTGTAACCATGCAAGGGGTGTGAAGAGTCATTGGCTTGTTGGCATGGCATTTCACTGAACCATCTGAACATTTTATTATTTATTATTAAATTTATATTACCGCCCATCTCCCCCATTGGGGACCCGATAATATTTTACATAATATTTAACGTAATATTTTATACCAAGATCCTTTGCTTTTTCCCTATGTAAGTCATGGGAAAAGTGAATATTAAGTAGCACCTCTTTTCTTTTCTTGTCCTAAGTAGGAAAAATGCAAAACTGGTGGTATGCATAAGATCCACACTTCTGGAATGAGATCTGAATAACTGCAGGTTAATTCTCAACTGGCATTCTTAAAACTGCCTTTTTCCAGAAATGTTTTTGCCAAGTTATTAAAATTTTAGCTGTCTCTCTGAATCAAACCTTATTGAGAAAGCTGTCACGTTGATGAACTTCAGAGAGATATAATACCCTTAGTACTGGGGCTTCAGAGTTAAGCTGCAAGTTGCCTTCATTATCCCATTTTGCAACTTAAGGACTGTTAGAGTTGAAAACTAACTAACTTACTATTGATTAATTTCTAGAGCAATTAATAAATTCTGTAAAATGAACATCAGCCAATTTAGTTGCTCCTCTAACTCCATCTAGGAATGTAGCAACATGATGGCAATCTTTTTGGCAATAGTTTAATTTTTTTTTCTTTTTACAGTGAAGATTCAGAAAAGGACATGAAGACAAAGAGAGATGATTCACATTCAGCAGGTAGTTATGCCATTTTTGTAAATTAATGGCAGTTAGAATAAAGTATGTAATGGATTACTTGACTGTTGCTATTGCCTGAAACCTTTAATGCTTCCTGGTTTAAATCATCTGCTTATTCCTGATACTGTATGTGGAATTAATCTTTCAATAGTTAGTGCCATATGATTTGTTTCCTTGTAGCTCAGGGATGGGAAACCTGTTGCTGAATTTCAACTCCCAGCATTCTTCAACATTGACCAGAGCCATCCTACACAACCTTCCCACCCTTGCTACAGCAGATTTCTAAGAATCTTTTCTTCTTCTTCTTCTTCTTCTTCTTCTTCTTATTATTATTATTATTATTATTATTATTATTATTATTCCATCATTTTTTTCTCAGATGAAGATTTTGGCAGTGAGGATGATATAGGAGCAGATGATGGTAAAGCTGACAGTGACTATGAAAGTTCTCAAAAGAACAAAAAAGGAAAAAAAGTGAAGCCTGACAAGAACAAAAGAGCTGCTTCTAGATCTAGAAAAAGGGCTGCAGGTAATGTCTTCCAATGATGTACTTAAAGACAAAATCAGTTAATACCTAAGTGATACATGATTGATTGATTGATTGATTGACAATTTCTGGTAATGTTTCGTAAAATCTTAACAAATCATATTGTAATTTAAATAACCAATTTGTAATATTGTAATTTAAATAACCAATTTAAGGTATGTAAGCAACCATTTAGGATGAAAGCTGGTAAAATCAGAACAAAATCAAGTTGTTTCTTGATCTTGAGACATGTTGAAGGTAGACAAAAAATATGCCATAACATACACAGACACATAAAATAGAATTTAAACTTTATGTTGACTATTTTGTTTAGCCTCGTCTCTTCCCACTGTTTTGGTTCTGATCTAATTAGTACAGTACCTTAATTTTTTACTTTGTTCATATTTTCCCATATGAATGAATTCATTCATTCCATAAACTTTTGCTTAGTTCAGAAAGCCAGATGAAGGAAAAGAAAGTAAGTTCTGTATGTGGATCGAGAGTAATAATTATCCCTGCTTTTGATTTCTACTATGATGTGGATGACAGTTAATTAATGCTGGATGTTCCATTACCAGGAATATCTTGCATCAAAACATATACAGAATAATTGCAAATTGCAAGCTATCAAATACAAGTAGTGGTTAATGAACTCAATGGCACTGTGGAAGGATGGACTTTTATTTCTACCTAAGTTGGAGATGTATACAGAACTGTCAATATTTAGTGATCTTTCTGACTTTATAACAGAGGACAGTGAAGATGAGAAAGAAGATCACAAAAATGTGCGTCAGCAGCGGCAAGCAGCATCCAAGGCTGCTTCCAAGCAAAGAGAAATGCTAATGGATGATGTGGGAAGTGAGGAGGAAGATCAGGAAGAGGAAGAGGCATCATTTCAGGAAAGTAAGTGGCATTCAGTAGCACATGTACAGATATATGGAAAATAGGAATGGGACTGTCAATCTGCAGCCATGTCTGATGCGGTGTCCACGTTAAGTGTTCAGACAACCAAACTTGATATCTCAGCTTCTTAAGCACAACAGTGATATCATTGTTGATATACTTGATGTTCAGCTTGGCTATTGGCAGGAAATAGAGGATTTAAAAAAAAAGCTGTCCCTAAAATTCAGGACATACAGTCTTTTCAGACAATGGCAATTTTTTAGGGAATATTCTGCTAGAGAAACACAAATGTTAATGTTAAAATGCCACTCGTCACTGTTTTACCTTCAGCACTGGGCAATAGTCTGAACAGTCTTATTTTATTACGAGTACCATCTTATCTGGCATTATGATACAGTGAAGGGCTTCAAATCCTTTCATCTTCACAGTTAGAATAAACCAAAAGTTTAAAAACCAATTTGTGTTAAAATATCTGCAGGACATATTTTGCTTTCTAACTTGTCTGTTGTATAAATTGACAGACGCTTGCTCTAAATGGTGAAAGGTGGGGACCCATGAGAAACTTGCAGTGAATGTATCAAATAAACCCAGTGAATCTGTGAACTGATGAACTAGAATCATGGAAACCTGGATTCAAAACCTGGAAGTCTGTTTTAGGACGAGTAAGATACTGTGTTCCGTATGTAATAAGTTACTGGTTTTGACTGCGAAGGGCACTTCTACAACTTGCTACAAGATGGAAGACCATATTGAAGGGCTTTGATGTAGAACCTACAACAGCTGGTATAAAAATGGTCAGGCTTTGAGCCTTAATTACTCTTGAGAGAAGGAGAAATTTGCCTATGCAACTGCTATTTTAAATAATTATGCTACTTATCACAAGCCCTAAAGCAGATTTACATGAGGAAATACTGAGGCACAGAAGTCGTGATTTCTGCAAGTTCTAGCAAGTGTGTTACAGGATATAGAAGCCAAGAATACTGACTGCTATCTCTTGATCAACCTACCAGTCTCTCTCCCTCATTCTGTCTCTCTTCCAAGTGAACAAGAACAGCTCTTCTTAGAGAAATTTCATTCCTCTCTCTCTGCACAGAAGATTCTGGCAGCGATGAAGACTTCCTTGTGGAAGATGATGATGATAGTGACTATGGCAGTTCAAAAAAGAAGAATAAAAAAGTGGCTAAGAAATCCAAACCAGAAAGGAAAGAAAAGAAAATGCCTAAACCAAGACTAAAGGCTACAGGTGAGCTTAGCTTACTTCAAAAGTTCTTATTTTACATCCATTAAGAATGACATAATGAAATTTGTTTGCAAGTACTTATGTTTTCTCAGCTCTTCACCTTGTGGGCTTAGAAGGATATGAATCAAATCATTCCCAATTAATGTTAAATCTATATTTGTGTATGTGTAGTGTAATTGAATAGGTTGCTAATAGTTCATTTGTGGATTATCCTTTTTTTCAAAGAAGCAAAGGAATATAGTGACTGAATTTGGATGGGATTTTTCTGATGTCATCATTGTCAGTATTATGTTCAGACCACTTGCCAGTGCTGATTAAAACAAGTGATGTTAGTGTCCATTCGCCCCAACGAGTAGTGGTATTTCATTCTATTAAAACAGAATTGTTCATTTTCACATGTTCAGGTATATATAGGATTACATACATCTTTAAATATACAATACTACTTTGGTTACATGTTGCTTATTAGAAATTGCATTTCAACTTAGGTGAAAAATGTATAAAAGAGTTGTATTTTATTACAAACTTTTTGCTGCTCATGGTTATGGAAAATTGCTGACAAGAAAGTTACTCACTTGTAGGTTGCCTGTATTTTACTATTGAAATGCAGATAGCAAGAGCTCAACTTGATCCTTTGCTGAATAACAGTCCTGCATGATTTCATAATAATACTAGCTTTGTTCAAGAGTTAATGTGATCCTGTTTTATTAGATTACTAGAAAGCAATGTTTAAAGAGAAAAAAAACCCTTAGATTTGATACCCAGTGGATGAGTATCTTAATTATTAAAATGTGTGTATTGTAATAGTAAAATATTTTACTATTGTTCTGATGCTTTTCTTTTCTTCAGTTACACCTAGTCCAGTAAAGGGCAAAGGAAAGGGAGGTCGCTCCACAGCTTCAAAGACATCAAAGGAAAAAGCCCCATCCCCCAAAGATGATGATGATGATGATGAACCTGAAAGTCCTCCACAAAAGAAGAAATCAGTTAGTCCACCTCCAGATAAATCTGGGGATGAAGGGTCTGAAGATGAAGTCCCGTCTGGTGAAGATTAAACAGTGGAGTGGTGTGGGAGAGAAACTTTTTTGAGAGAGAGTAAGGAAAAGAGGATATACTTAGGGGGTAGAACATGGTTTTGGTTGTGGCTTGACTATTGGGCTGTGAATGCCACTTTTACTTTAGCTGTTTTAATAGTACAGTTCTGTTTGTTTGTTTTTTTAAGAAAACCTTTATGTTTTGATGTCACAGTCTCTACTGGCCATTCCGTTCTCCCCAACAAATCTGAAAGCCATTTAGATTTAAATTAACAGCTAACTAAAGATATATTTTTGAAAGCTTACTACAGTTGTTAAGCAATAAGATTGAAGCTGACACTTGGAGATCATAGTTAACAAATAGAATAGATTTTCCAAAGCTGAGAAGGCAATTTGCTTAATTGAATCCAAAACCAATAGATTATTGCATATAGCATTTTTGTTGGCATAAACACTTCCATTGTACCTGAATTATTTTGAATTCCATTAAGCATTGCAAGTTCCAATATTCTGAATCTTTGGGGTTCCAATGTTTATTTTAGTGGCCAAGGTTACTTTAATAACAATTTAGTCTGATCTGTTCCAGACTTTGAGAAGGTCACACCTGTTCATACCATTTATAGCCTTTGTTAGGATAGCATTTCTGTTGGCCAAAATGCATCCATATCTTTCCAGCTTTTTCTAAAATTTCTGTGCTTTTGTGCTTTCTTTCCATTAAGTTTGATTTCATGGAGAAATTCTGGAAGCTGGAATATCTGCTTTAAAAATTTTGAGCAATGCACTGAATGGGTGATGACAGTATCTTTTTCAATCACTGGGTGTTGATTTAAATATATTTCCCTTCATATTCCACAAAGTTAGAATACTCTGCTTCTACCAACATAATTTGTCTTTTATCATAACCATCACTGTTTACTTCCCTTCCTGGAGAGTGAGTGCTGGTTCGCTGCCAGGTCATTTGTTGGTTAGCAGAAGCTGGATACCTAGGCTAAACAAGGAACAGGGTGTAAACTGGAAGATAGGAGGGATATAACAACAAAATCCTGCCAGAATTAGCATTTTAGTAAGTTTTAAGTGATGCAACGACATTTCCAATTTAAATACTGTATAAGTTGGATTTTTTTTTCTGTCCTTGTAAAAGGAAATGCCATATTTAGTGTAATTTGAAGTTGTTTTTCACTTTTCACTTCAATCATAATCTCTTTAAATAGAGTGGAGTATTAGTGTTCTGAAGACAGATCTTTTGATCTCTGGTTATACATTGTAAGTTTATAAAAAGCCAAGTGGATGGCAACCCAAAAAATAATCTCTTTGTAGGCTAGGCCTACCTAATAAGTATTGTAAAGCCAAAATGAAAATGAAGTACCATTCTGGTTTTCTCTTTCTTAATTTAACATACCCACAAACCCAGCAAAATATAATTTGTATTTAAAAAATACTTGGCTTATCCCCTTTATTTTGTTTTCTTATTTAAAGCAATGTAACTTGCGTCTATAATTGTTTCAAATATAAATCTGGGGCGTTTTAGCAAAATAATACAAATTTATACTGGCTTGAAGTGACAGCTTTGATCTAGATGTTGGCTTATTAATTTTTGAACAATATCCAGAAAGTGAAAATGCTTTGAGTTTCTCCTTGGACAGAAGCCAATCCAGGCTGAGTAATTTTTGCCAATTTAATTGAGGTTTAAGTGTTGAATGGTATTATAGCTATGTATTACTTATGTCTGAATTCTGAGTTCAAAACAGACTTCTCCCATCCTACCAATTAAATGCTTGGTGACCTAGTATATTTAGTTGCTCCAAATGTGCAGGTATTGGAGTGATTACCTCTTAATTATTGTGGTCAGCCAACAATATATTTCAATCTCTCAATATATTTTTGCTGCTGATTCAGATTTGTTTTATAGAATATGCATTTTTATTCTTTCTGTCCTTTTACTAGCAGATATAATTGTTTGTAATAAGAATTGGAAAGCCATTTAGATTCTTCCTCTGTTTTTCTTACAGATAAATGATGTCAATTGGATTTTTTAATCCTAAATCAAATGCTGTGCTTTCACTGATTCTAGCATTTAATTCCTGGACAAAAATATTTTCAAGGCTCCTGAAATCTCTTAATTCAGATAGTAATTGTTTGGCCTTTTCCCATTTGATAAACAGTCCAGAGACTGAACATTAATTTCCCCCCTGCTGTTCACATAACAGTAGCAAAGTAATATTTTAAATATTTCATTCTATTTTTGCAGACTTCTGTCTCTCTGTGTATATTGCTTTTATGTGAGGTATTCTAGGGATGCAATAGTTATATTAGTTCATTACTTTGTTCCATAGAACAAGTGTTGCCAGATAAACAAATAGGTATATTCCAGTGTGCGTTAATCACACTATACTGGTTGCATCCTGGGAATGGCAGGTTTTTTGATGTAGTAGTTTTAATTAAATATTTCTTGCATTTGCTGAAAAACCAAAAGCAAATATGTTTAGTGTATCTAAGTTATTGCTTCATATATAAATGTGATAGCAACAGGGGTATACATAACATTTCAATGATGTTTTGAAAGGTGTGTGTTTGCACCTTTGGGGCCTGACAGGTAATGGTGGCTATAATACTGAAGAAATAACTTGCACACCATAAAAGGATAATACTTAGATACACTCTTTGTGATGACTTCTCTTCAGTATAATATTTTAGCACAGATCAAACAAAATGCAGGGGCATAATGACTGGTTTGATCTGATATTAAAAATCATGTTGAAATATATTGGGGGGAAAAAGAAGGAAATGTATATGCATTTGGGTGGTTGATGTGATATAAATGTTAAATATACTCAATTGTAATATGCCTGCACCAAATACTGAAACTGTTAATTGAAAATACTTTTAGACTGATTTTAAAAGCGTTACCCAAGTATATGAGACAGCTTAACTAAATAGAGCTAAGGAAGAAAAAATGCTATAACATGCTGGAAATTTATGAGCTGTAGAAATTGGTGCTTTTGCTTTATGTAATTTTTCTGTGGAGTGTTTATTTTTTATAACAAATCATAATGTTGACACATGATTTTATAAAATAAAAGGAAATCGATTCCCATGATTTTAGGTATTTGGTAAATTGTATTAGTGTTTTATGGGGAGATTTAACTTCTTCCCCTTTTCAGTTAACTTCATTAAATGGCTGAATCTGAATGGCTTGGTCTCAAGCTTGCTCATCCTGTTACTGAAACTCTCCTTTCCTTCCACCCATAATTTCAGTTGGAGTCTGGGATTAACCCCTCTTGTGTTCATATGGGACAATGCACCATGTGTGAAATGCACAGCGTAGAAGCTGGGTATGGGTATACTTGTGATAATTTCAGGGCCCAGGATTCATAAAACTAAGCTGATGCTTCGCTTGAGTATCTTTTCCCACATTCTTATTTCAGTTTACTGCTTTGCTAGAGAGCTTACACTTCATTATTTTCTGTCAAAACTCTTCTAACATTTAAAGCAAGTGCTTCTCTGTTTTGAGTCTTATTAAAGCTTTCACTACATGTTGATTTGATGTGTTAACCTTTTTTTTAAAAGACCTATTGACCCACCTGCTGCTGTTCAAAATAGTAGAAAACGGAATGGTTCCATCAGTTAGAGCATGTTTGGTATGATTGTAAAATACCATTGTGCATATGTTTTGTATACCTGGGTAGGGATTTTTGAATTGAGAATACAGCATTGGGGCAGAACGTAGACTTGCTATAGCCACAGTAACGTGAAAACCCCTTCAAGTAACTTGTATGAGTGGGAATGAAAGTGCATGTGTGTACGCATGCATGGGTGTCTGACAACTTAATGTGTGTTAGAAATTTGTGGTTTACTTCTGCAGAAACAATTACTACAGAAATTGTATATAAGAGTTTTACATAATTTGTTTATCAGGAACATGGCACAGTCAAACCCTAAACAGTTCCCAAGTTTTAGAGAGAAAAAGACAACAAATGGAGCACGTGCTCTTTGTATCAGATAGAAATTGATGGAATTGAATGCAGTGGATATTTGTCTTGGAATTAACTCTTTTGTTGGGTTCTAAGTCTCTCCAGATTATTGGAAAGCATACATTCAAATGGGGTACCAAGGCCATCAGTCATGATAAATAACCAATAAAATTGTCAGTCCGTTGACAATGAAATCTGCAGCATGGTACTAGGGGTTCAATTTGAATGTAATAGTAATGCTTTATATAAAAAAGAATTTTAAAAGGGGGAGGGGGGTTGAAGTGAACATGATATTGTTGACCATGTTCGTGAATTATAGATGCAACATGCATTGGTAGAATTGTGTGACAGTCTTTCGTGCTACTTAATTTTACATATTCCAGTCTCTGTATGTACTTGCAATTTAAAAAAAAAACAGTCCCTGCTTTGCTTTTTATTGAAGGGTTCCCAGGACTGCATATCTATTATTGAGCTCTGTTTTAAATATGTGTACCCTTGGCTTGTATTTTGTATTAAAAGAGAACATGGAAAAGAACCCTTTATTGTTCAGCATGTTGGAATTGTGTCCCCCTTATTTTCTCTCTCCTCTCTCTCTCCTCCTCCCTACTTTGTTTTGTTTTGTTTGTTTTTGTTTTTTGAATATATTAAGCAACTTACTCTTCTGTATCTTTTTTCTTTTGTAAACTTTTTGGTTTTGTTTAAAAATGGCTTTATAAAAGGGCTTTTATAACCCATACCAACGCCTTCTGTGTTTTTTCCACTCTTTACTGTATATGCCAGCCTACCCCAACTTGGCACCCTCTACACAAATTGCATTTCAGTTACTTTAATTCCCAATATCTGGTCATGCTGACTAGGGAATTATGAAACTGGTAGTCTAATACATTTGGAGGACACAGTTTTGGGGAGGGCTAGTATATGCCAAGTATCAGTTTGTTTATCAAAATCAGTAATAATCTACAAATTGTGTATTAGGTAAAGGTTTTCCCCTGCACAGTCGTGTCCAACTCTAGGGGCCGGTGCTCATCTCCGTTTCTTAGCCTAAGAGCCAGTGCTGTCGGAAGACGCTTCCGCGGTCATGTGGCCGGCATGACGCGCGTGGAACGCTGTTGCCATCCCACCGAAGTGGTACCTATTTATCTACTTGCATTTGCAAGTATTAATATTAAGACTGTTTATATTTAGCTGTATTTATATGTTCCATGTTTTAAGGCTTTTGATAATTCACTTGAACATATTTGAGCTACTGAATTCAAAACTTTGGAAACTAGTTGACTACAACTGCTTATAAAATTGTAAATATGCCCATGGGATCACATGTTCCTAAACTGAAAAACTGGATCAAACTGGAAATTAAATTGCCGTAAAGCATTAACTTATACATTGGCATATAGGCCAGACTTGTGTGATAACACTGTTGAGAAAATATATTTCAATAAATATATAGTAAATGTAAAATAATAGAATTCCCCAAATATTTTACTAGCATTTTTTCCTTGACATTTTGATGGAATTTAAATTGTCCAAAGAAAAAACTAAATGTATATTATGGGATGGAAACCAAGCTACTGCAAGGGAAAGATATTAAATTTTTGTTAAAAGCCACATAATTGTTTTTGCCACAGAGACTCCATATAAGATTTTATGGATCTGAGAACACTTGATTATAATTTATTTATATTATTCAAATGTTTCAACTTTTTTAATTTTAAAAAGCTGAAAAATTCTGAATCAATAACAGCTTTGGCACTTCAGTAATAAATTCTCCTTCAATTCTTTCAGGTAACATATTTGGATACAGACCAGTTGTTTTTAAGTAGCAGGACTGCTATCGATAGAATTGTACCCTGTCGTTCAGTGATCTTTCATATGTATAATGAACTTGTCTAGAATACTACTATTATAGCAAAATCAGTGAAAATGCTTATGAACTTGTCCTTAAGATTTCCACTTAGAATTTATTTTACAACCATACTGCTATTTCTTAACATAATCATCTTGAAAAGTATGTCTCTGTGAGTTCAACCATTTTGTGTCATTTTAAGAGTAGTCAACCCTATGTCTTTGGGTCCTGCCTAAGAGCCATAGAAGCTATGAGTTTGTCACACCACGGTGTTACCAGATTGGGGAGATAGATATTTTGGTTCTTGAAGTAGCAAAATTGGTTCTCTAAGCTTTACAGAGGCACCAATTAAGGGGATATTTTGCCTCTTAAAACTCTACCCCAAAACAGGAAAATCTGCCCACTTTGGAAAGTGGTATTTCTATGGCTGCAGTGGGTAGCTTAAACTCTGCAATATTTTTTGTGCATTTTTATTTTATTTTAGCATATATTTAAAACTGCAACAAAGAAAAAGAAAAGAACATAAATAAGATTTACAAGCCGTGTAAAGCTGAGCAAGAATTTTCAAAATAACGTTAGATTAGTACTGCTATATAATCTTATATCAGTTTTAACTTTTAAAGGAAGATCAATAATACTTATCAAAGACAACCTATATGATAAAAATCCTCAATCAAAATAAACCATAGGAGTTTCTAATTTAAGTTTACTCTTATAATGAGTCAGGCAAAAGCTAATATTTTAAAACCTTATGGGAAATCCAAATTTAGGATGATGTACAAGTCCACATGTGGAATTATAGTCTAAAAGGGGTTTCCAGATTAAATTCCTTATCAGAATTTAATCCTGTTTGTTAAGGATGAAGTTATTTTTTTCACTGATGCATACTTCCACAGCTTAGTCTGCTGTTCTAAAGTAATTATATGTAATTTCCAGTAAAAGGCATACAGTATCCTGGCAGCTGTTGTCATATACAGAGCCAAACCTGTATACTTTGTAGAAATATAAAGCTTAGTTACGCCTAGCGGAAAAATGGCAAGAAAGAACAGTTAAGATTTGTTTTATACTGTGGTGAATAGTCTTTCAGAATTGTTCAGTTCTGAGATTGCCACCAAGTGTGAAAAACTGATCCAACCTGATTATTGCATTTCCAGCATTTTTTATATGAGTTATTTATTTTGGCAATCAGTATTGGAGTAATTTATCAACCAAAAAAGGTACCAATTTTCCCTGAGTAAATTCATTTATACACAGTAAATTAGATGTTTATCTTCCATTGGTATTCCCACTGCTGCATATCAATTGCCCTGTTTAAATTCTGCATCCATTTAATCATACAATCTTTGACTTGTCCAGTTTCTTAATTTCTATAACAACTTATAAATAAACTGCAATAGATGTTCTGAATTTTGTGTTACAAGTTATTCAAATTTACAGTAATCAAATCTCTGAGCATTCCATCTTATTTTTGTCATTCCTTTTGAGCTATACTACTTACTTGAAGGTGTTGGAATCAATGAGGTAATTCTGAATATTCCACAGAGGAGTCTTGAAAGATAGCATCTTTGCTTTCTTGAAGATTAAATCTTGCAATATATACAAATTATCTCTCTGGTGATCATTTTTTTCTAGATTAATCTTCATGAAAATAAATATTATTTAGTACTGAAGCAAGGGCAGTAAGTCTGGACTTATTCTTGTGTATCTATCTCATACTTTTAGTATACTATTTATGATCAAGTAATCTTCTGTAGACTGGACACTTCTGTTTGTATCCAAACAAAGATATTTTTGCAAGCCTCCTGGGAGTCCTGTTCTTCAGTAGAGGTAACCCAGCGGTATGGTGGTATGATTCAATCTGTAATTCAAGTTAAACAACTCGCTTGATAATATAGCTTGAGGTTTGGTATAGCCAGTGTACCACATTCTTTCATGTCTTGCAAAATCCTAAATTTAATCCGGGGGGTTGTCCTTAAAAATAATCATATGTATTTGTCGCTCATTTAAAGTCTTTTATTAAGTTCTTATTGGAATAATTTAATTTAGCTTATTAGATTTATATCCCACTTTTATTTTGTACTACTCAAAATGGCATGCAGGATGTTCCTGCTTCCCATTTTTCCTCCAACAACCCTGTGTGGTGGGTTAGGCTGACTTTCATGCCTCTTTCTAAGATATCTGCCATTATGTTCTGCAAGTGTTAAACTGCCCTCCCACCCCAGAATTGGGGATAATGTTTTTGAATAGGGTTTTATCCGTTCTGGGCGCCACGATGAGTTGCCGGAGAGACCACCAAGCACATAGGCTGCCCATCCCTGCTTTACATCATGCTGTTCCTAGCAATGGTGGCCTTCTTTTCATTTCCATAGATTTAATACTAAATCTTTGTTATAAACTTTCCTGAAACAATTTCAGAATAAAGTGGGTGTAATGTGCTTCAGTTATGCAACTGCTCCTTTGTATTAAAACATATTTTTTTGTTCTTTGATCTGATTAAATGACAGTGCATTTTTAACTATCATGGTATTGTAATCCACTGTCAGATGATGTTTACACAGTTTGTTTACAATTTGAACTAAAGATAATTTGCATATCTTAATATGGCTGCTACAACTACACCTAGAAAAATTCATGTTTGGGAAATTAGCTTCAATGGTCCCATTTATTATAAAGAATTGTAAGATAGCTGTGAATTATATAACAGCATTGTACCGCTTTTATATTTTATTAAATTGATTTGTTTTCTTCTTTTCACCCCATTCCTTTCTTCCTTTGTAGCATATCTATTAGATAAGACTGTGGTTACAGGGTTGTTTTTTGTTTAATCATACAGTTCTTAGAAAAATGTTAATTGCCCAGAAATATTAAATAGTACAATTTTTGTCCTGTCTTAAACTCCCTTGCTCATTTACCAAAAAGTCTCCAAATGGTGACGATTTGTTTTTTGTTTGTTTGTGTTTGTTTTTGACAGTATAGGGTGATTCCCTGAAGTTGGGTAAATGTATTTCACAGAAATCTCTACCAATTTTAGAACAATTCTTTTTCCATTACATCTGTATAATGCTGTTCAGAAGCCCCCTCGTGTGACACTCTAGCTAAAGAAGAAGGCCCTTCCTTCTCCCTGTAAATGGAATATGCAGTATTCAGTAAAAAAATAAATGTGAACTACAAATTTATCTTGCTATATTACAAACTTTGAATGATAGAATAATGCAGAAGGCAAACAAATACAGTGGGGCAAAAAAGTATTTAGTCAGCCACCAATTGTGCAAGTTCTCCCACTTAAAAAAATGAGAGAGGCCTGTAATTGACATCATAGGTAGACCTCAACTATGAGAGACAAAATGAGAAAACAAATCCAGACAATCACATTGTCTGATTTGGAAAGAATTTATTTGCAAATTATGGTGGAAAATAAGTATTTGGTCACCTACAAACAAGCAAGATTTCTGGCTCTCACAGACCTGTAACTTCTTCTTTAAGAGGCTCCTCTGTCCTCCACTCATTACCTGTATGAATGGCACCTGTTTGAACTTGTTATCAGTATAAAAGACGCCTGTCCACAACCTCAAACAGTCACACTCCAAACTCCACTATGGTGAAGACCAAAGAGCTGTCGAAGGACACCAGAAACAAAATTGTAGACCTGCACCAGGCTGGGAAGACTGAATCTGCAATAGGCAAGCAGCTTGGTGTGAAGAAATCAACGGTGGGAGCAATAATTAGAAAATGGAAGACATACAAGACCACTGATAATCTCCCTCGATCTGGGGCTCCACGCAAGATCTCACCCCGTGGGGTCAAAATGATCACAAGAACGGTGAGCAAAAATCCCAGAACCACACGGGGGGACCTAGTGAATGACCTGCAGAGAGCTGGGACCAACGTAACAAAGGCTACCATCAGTAACACACTACGCCGCCAGGGACTCAGATCCTGCAGTGCCAGACATGTCCCCCTGCTTAAGCCAGTACATGTCCGGGCCCGTCTGAAGTTTGCTAGAGAGCATTTGGATGATCCAGAAGAGGATTGGGAGAATGTCATATGGTCAGATGAAACCAAAGTAGAACTGTTTGGTAGAAACACAACTCGTTGTGTTTGGAGGAGAGAGAATGCTGAGTTGCATCCAAAGAACACCATACCTACTGTGAAGCATCGGGGTGGCAACATCATGCTTTGGGGCTGTTTCTCTGCAAAGGGACCAGGACGACTGTTCCATGTACAGGAAAGAATGAATGGGGCCATGTATTGTGAGATTTTGAGTGCAAACCTCCTTCCATCAGCAAGGGCATTGAAGATGAAACGTGGCTGGGTCTTTCAGCATGACAATGATCCCAAACACACCGCCCGGGCAACGAAGGAGTGGCTTCGTAAGAAGCATTTCAAGGTCCTGGAGTGGCCTAGCCAGTCTCCAGATCTCAACCCCATAGAAAACCTTTGGAGGGAGTTGAAAGTCCGTGTTGCCCAGCGACAGCCCCAAAACATCACTGCTCTAGAGGAGATCTGCATGGAGGAATGGGCCAACATACCAGCAACAGTGTGTGCCAACCTTGTGAAGACTTACAGAAAACGTTTGACCTCTGTCATTGCCAACAAAGGATATATAACAAAGTATTGAGATGAACTTTTGATATTGACCAAATACTTATTTTCCACCATAATTTGCAAATAAATTCTTTCCGAATCAGACAATGTGATTGTCCGGATTTGTTTTCTCATTTTGTCTCTCATAGTTGAGGTCTACCTATGATGTCAATTACAGGCCTCTCTCATCTTTTTAAGTGGGAGAACTTGCACAATTGGTGGCTGACTAAATACTTTTTTGCCCCACTGTATGTCCTACTAGGGTTCCATGACATACCATGTTTGAGTTGAAAATAAGATTACCATTTACAGTGCATTCGGAGAATATTCAGACCATCGTTCAAATTCATGTTTTGTCACAGTAATCTACACTCAGTACCCCATAATGACGAAGTGAAAACAGAATTTCAGAAATGTCTGTAAATTTATCAAAAAGGAGAAGGTGAAATACCACATGTATGTAAGTATTCAGACCCTTTACTCAGGACTTTGTTGAAGCACCTTTGGCAGCAATTACAGCCTTGAGTCTTTTTCGGTATGACACGACAAGCTTTGCACACCTGGATTGGGGGATTTTCTGCCATTCTTTGCAAATCCTCTCAAGCTCAATCAGGTTGGATGGGGACCGTCGGTAAACAGCCATTTTCAGGTCTCTCCAGAGATGTTCAATAGGGTTCAAGTCAGGGCTCTGGCTGGGCCACTCTAGGACATTCACAGAGTTGTCCCTAAGCCATTCCTGTGTTGTCCTGGCTGTGTGCTTAGGATCGTTGTCATGTTGGAAGGTGAACCTTCGGCCGAGTCTGAGGTCCTGAGCACTGTGGGACAGGTTTTCATTGAGGATATCTCTGTACTTTGCTCCATTCAGCTTTCCCTTAACCCTGACCAGTCTCCCAGTCCCTGCTGCTGAAAAATACCCCCACAGCATGATGCTGCCACCACCATGCTTCACTGTTGGGATGGTATTGGGCAGGTGATGAGCGGTGCCCGGTTTCCTCCAGACATAACGTTTAGAATTGAGACCAAACAGTTCAATCTTGGTTTCATTAGACCAGAGAATTCACATTTTAGACAGGGAAGATAAGTGGTTTGAAAGGGGGGCCAAGGAATCCATTTATGCCAACTTGGAAAATCCTTCTTTGAATAGAGGTGGGGGCCTCAGGCACAATCTTTCCCCTATTTTCCTTCCTGCTTTGTCTTCTGCGCCTAGGAAGATTAAGACCATTTCGCAATCTCAACAACAGCAAGGTAATCTTAACGATCCTCCTTTGGATGATAAAGGGACTTAGAAACATCTCAAATAACCATGACCTAGCCCCAGGTGCAAGGTCACACAGCCACCATAGAAACATATTTAAGGATTCCCTTACAAACTACTCAGACTGAAGAAGCTTCTTGGATAAGGAGCGAAACGTTTCCACTGAGAAAATAGAAATCCAGTTGACATGATTCAAGCTACAGACAATCCCACCTGGATGACTGAGAACCTTCATAGACATATAGACCAGAGAATCTTGTTCCTCACAGTCTGAGAGTCCTTCAGGTGCTTTTTTGCAAACTCCAAGTGGGCTTTCATGTGTTTTGCACTGAGGAGAGGCTTCCGTCTAGCCACTCTGCCATAAAGCCCAGATCAGTGGAGGGCGGCAGTGATGGCTGGCCTTCTGGAACTTTGTCCCATCTCCACACAGGCTCTCGAGCTCAGTCAGTAACCATCGGGTTCTTGGTCACCTCTCTTACTAAGGCTCTTCTCCCCCGATTGCTCAGTTTGGCCGGGCGACCAGGTCTTGGAAGGGTCCTGGTTGTGCCAAACTCCTTCCATTTGAGAATTATGGAAGCCACTGTGCTCTTGGTAACCTTCAGTGCAGCAGAAATTTTTTTGTAGCCGCCCCCAGATCTGTGCCTTGCAGTAATCCTGTCTCTGAGCTCTGCAGGCAGTTCCTTGGACCTCATGGCTTTTGCTCTGATACAGTATGCATTGTCTGCTGTGAGGCCTTCTATAGAGAGGTGTGTGCCTTTCCAAATCATGTCCAATCAATTTAATTTACCACAGGTGGACTCCAGTCAAGGTGTAGGAACAGCTCAGCAACAATCAAGAGAAATGGGAGGCACTTGAGCTAACTTTTGAGTGTTGTTGCAAAGGGTCTGAATACTTACGTACATGTGGTATTTCATGCCCTCACTGGGAGGTTGTGCGGATCCAGAATTGGCCTTTATAGCCACTTACGGATCCACTGCTAAAATTTTACCTTTGGAAGACTATCTTACTCGGCTACGAGTGATCGCCAATGATTTCAGTTTCTCCTTTTTGATAAATTTACAGACATTTCTGAAATTCTGTTTTCACTTTGTCATTAGGGGGTACTGAGTGTAGATTACTGAGGCAAAACATTAATTTGAACGATTGTAGTATCAGGCTGCAACATAACAAAATTGAAAAAAGTGAAGGGGGTCTGAATACTTTCCGAATGCACTGTACTATTTTTGATATTCAAGTATGAATATCATATGTTGCCAAAACAGCACTACAAGAGATTTTACTGGAAAACCTTCCCCTCAGGGAAAACAGGTAAGTGGGGCCAAAAATATTCCAATAAGGACTGAGCATAACTTTATTGTGAGGGGAAGGAATTGGAAGGGAGGAGGGATGAAGTAGACAAGGGGATTAATTAAAAATATCCATTATTTCAAATTTCATTTATGTGAGGTGCACTTTTTTGGCTTACCGATTTTATTTGTACAAAACAATTGAAATCTCAAAAAATAGAATTCAAGCCAACCAATTAAAATGCCTATCTAAAATTTCCCTTCTAGTATTAGCAGGATCGTGTAACCGGATACTACTCAAGCATCTGAGGAAGGCTTGCATCCTAAGCTATGTGCAGATCAAGCAGTAGAGGGCACAATTCTACCTCAGAACACCATCACACTCGAACAGAAGCATCAAGAATTGTAGTTCAGGCTTTCAATGTTGTAGAAGAGTGTGTGTGTGTCAGTGTCATGTTCAGGCAGAACTGGCAGCTGTTAAAATTCTTATTTCCATTTCATGCAATCTGTAAATATTACAGTTCCTTGCATCTGCTGTTTCAGCTTGTATTTGATCATATGAATCCAGCATGTTTGGTAATAACTGTAGGCATATAGCACCACTAGACTAAATTTTGCATGCAATAATGGATTGTTCAAACATTAAAATGGAGTGGAAAATATGCCCTGAGAATGTCAGGCAAAAACCAAGAGGAATAAAACTTACATTTCATTGGCCTTGGTTTAAGAGCTGGTCCAAGATTTTTGAACCCATAAGATTCAGAGTAAGGTGCAACACTCAGACCCTGCACGAAGAGTATACTACTTAATACCTCTTCCAGAGCTTGGGTGTAACTGAGAAGCTCAGTTTTAGCTACTCACTCATGCACTTCTTCAATCTACTACATGCACATTTTCTTCTTTCTGTATCTAACTTGTTCATTAACTGTTTCAATCCGTGCCTTGCTGTTGCACAACCTCTACTAGGCATGGTTTTAAGCATGTAGCATTGTTTAGATGATGGGTGTGCTTGCTTGCATAAATGGATGCTATAGCTAAGAGCATGCTGTCACTTGCTGGAGCTACAGTAGTGAAATGATTGGTGTAATATCTTACATAATGTCAATTCTTAGTTTTATAGGAGAATATTTATTTAAACAATAGAGTGTTTCTGAATGCTGTAGCTATCCAATCTTTTGAGTACAGGTCTAAAAAGATTCTTTCTCCACCCTGAGAGTGCTAAATTTGTAAGATAATTTACATAATATATATTTCTGATCAAACTATGTTTCAATGAATTCCTAAGTGAACCAAAGTCAACAGAATGTATACATTGTACAAGTTAAACACAATAACCTGCCAATTTGAATGCATACTTAATATTTATGTATACAGTAGTTGTTTATAGATTGAAAATAAGAAAACGCTGAATATGGCAGGTGCAAAAGTTTGGACTTCTTTCAGTCAATACTTTGTAACACCTCCTTTGGCAGAAATAACAGCTTCCACACGTTTCCTCTAGTCAGCTCAGAGCCTTGTCTTCAAGCTTTTGGAATGTTTCTGTACTCTTCCATGCAGAATTCTTCTAGCTCAGAAATATTCTTGGATGCCCTTGCATGCACTGCGTGTTTGAAATCTCCCCATAGATGTGAAATAATGTAAGTCTTTGGAAAGCCATTCCAAAATCTTTCTTTTCTTTCTGTAAACATTTCAGGGTAGATATGGAGGTATGTTTTAGGTAATTATCTAGCAGGAACCTCTCTTCAGCTTCAGTTGACTGACTTCAAATTATTGTGGGGCATTAACTCGAGCTAGAAAATTCTGCTAGAACTGTGTGAAAACTGGTTAGATCTGCAAAATAGAACCTATGGATCACTGCAAATGACCACCTAAAAGGTTTAGCTGACACTGGAGTAATAGCCTAAGGTCCACATATGGTGATGCTTATATCAATAATTATCTACATGGGAGACTTGTCAGAAAGAAACCTTTTTTCCAACTTCATCACAAAAGTCATTGTCTAAAGTACACAAAAGAAAACCTTGATAAGTCTGAAATGTTTTGGAACAACATGTTTTAGACTGATGAAACAGTAACTGAATTGTTTACCCATAACCACACAAGATACATTTGGAGAAAAAAGGTGAAGTATTTGAAGAAAAGAATACCTTGCCAACTTTCAAGCATGGGTATTAGGGGTTGTATGGCAGACATTGGCACAGGAAATATTGTGCAGGTGGAAGGAAGAATGGATTCAACAAATATCAACATATCCTAAAAACTACTGCTTCACATTACATAATTTGCAAACATCAGCCTATTCTGATTTCTTATTTAAAGCTCTTTTGAAGCACCATTCACTGAAAATGTCCTCTGTATGGCTCTTGTGTAGTCTGTTTACTCAAGAGAACAGCCAAAAATTGTATAGCTGTTTTCCCCCCCTCCTGAATGTATAATTGCTGAAGAATTGGTGTAGGGGTGCACTAAAGCAGGGTATGCACTATGTAGCATGATCTCTGTAGGCACCAATATGTTCACATTCATCTCTCATGGCACTTATCAAGGTCATTGTCAAGTAACTACTGTATATACATACATATACACACACATACACATATACATACATAGGAATCTCATCTTTATTTACAAGGATGCTTTTGGACCAAATGTATGTCCCATAGACATTGTTGGAAAATAAAAATGGCAATGTGCCCTTCAATGCCTTTTCAAAAAAGGTGTTGCTTGGAACAACCTCACCAGATTGTCTTGCTATGATTTGTGACTGACCATACCATTAGCCATTGCTTCCTTCGAGGCTTTCCTTCTCAGAATGATAGAATTGGGCTGGGCGAATTGAGGCATTCAAATTCCCTGCTTATTGCAGGAATCCAATATCAACTGATGTATGCCTAGCTTCTGTCTGAATACATCACAGTTGATGCCTCACTCCAGTTTTAATGGGGAAACACTGACAAGCACTCCTTACCATTTTCAAGCCAGCTGTGTATCTACTTGTCATGCCATCCAGCCCACTTAATTAGTTTGCTGATCAGGCTGTAATGGAGTGCTTTGTCAAATGCTTTGCTGAAGTCAGGACACAATACTTACTAGATTTATATCCCACCTTTTGTACAGGAGCAGAATGCAGAGTACATAGTGCTTGCTCCTTCCATTTTCTCCATAACAAGGGGTAGGTTGGGCCGAGAGAATGGCCCAAAGTCATCCAGTGAGCTTCCATGGCCGAGGATAAATTGGAACCTGAGTCTCCCAAGCATAAGCTTTGTGTGCTGGGGGCTACTTCACTAGATATCTGAATTATCTTCAGCTGGCTAATAACATGTGCACATGCGTATGCATGCATAAACAGAAGGGGGGGCAAGTAAGCTCCGGAAGTAAACAAATTGTAAAATGCAAGAAATATAATTTCTGTGCAAAGCTCAAGTACAATTGAATAGATCATAGCATCAGATGATAGATAATATAACTTTGTTCTGCTATGATAACTTTGCTTTGGGTTAAATTTTATTATGCTATGTTTAAAAAAAGCAGATGTGGAATAAGTCCGAGACAAATCTAATCTCACTTCTTTATCTCATTTGTCCTTTTTTTAAAAGAAAACAAAAATGACTTTCTATTATTTATTTATTTTTTATTTTATTAAATTTATATTACCGCCCATCTCCCCAATCGGGGACCCTGGGCGGTGCACAATAAAACAAGATTAAAAAGTAAGTATAAAATTACAATAATACATAATATAGCATCCAAGAATAATACATAATAATACATAATACAGCATCCAAGATCTTCTGGCACAATCCGAAGTTGTGCAAAGGCCCTCCTGGCCACGGCTGCCACCTGCTCTTCAAGCAGGAGTCGTGAGTCCAGGAGAACCCCCAGATTCCGCACTGGCTCCGAATGGGGTAGTGCCACCCCCTCTAGAACCAAAGATGACAGCTTCCTAGATCCCGAGCGGCCATCAATCCACAGCCACTCCGTCTTACTAGGGTTCAGCCGAAGCCTGTTGTAAGGCCATCCAGGCCCCTACAGCCTTCAGACACTGAGATAGGGCGGCAACTGCATCACTTACTTCACCCGGGATGGAAATATACAGCTGAGTATCATCAGCATATAGATGGTATTTCATCCCGTGGTGACGGATGATCTCACCCAGTGGCTTCATATAGATGTTAAACAGGAGAGGGGAGAGCACCGAACCTTGTGGCACCCCACACAAGAGGGGCCGTGGGTCAGATCTCTCCTCCCCTATCATCACTGATTGGGAATGGCCCTGGAGGAAGGAGGTGAACCACTGCAGAACTATACTGCCCACCCCCAACTCCCTGAGCCATCCCAAAAGGATACCATGGTTGATGGTGTTAGAAGGTAATCTTACCAAGGTTTGTCCCAAGCCGGGAATGAATAGACACGCAGGCAGTTGCTGGAACAGAGGTTTGCAGGTTTATTCCCAAGAGCATATGCAGAGTACAAAGTACAGAGTATGCTGGTTGGAAGGTGGCCACACCTGTATTTCCCCCACAGGCCATTTATATAGGAGAGCTTGGTTGTTGCTATGCAAAGGTGTTCCCGCCCCTAGGAACTTGAGAGAAGTGTAATTTGCCAGATTTCAGAGAGGAGGTGCTCTGTGGTTGGGCCCCCTGCTGTTCATGTTTCCTGTCTGTGTTCCCTGTGGGCTGTGGCTTACTTGGAATGTGCGCCTCGGAAAGAAGTCTATTGTTATTTTATTATGGAGATCTGTTTGGCTGAGGAAGAAGGTCTACCTGAATGGGCTGGATAATTTCTGTGAATGAGCTGACCTTTTGTGTGTCAAGCTTTCCAATTGAATAGGAAGGAAATCCTTTGTCTAAGCAGTTGGGCTTCGTTTTCCATCTTAATCTCTGGCAATATCAAACTCTTATGCTATTTTGTAACCTTTTAACAATTGGGCTTCCTTTTACCTGTTCTGGGGGGAAACAACATGCAGGGCAGGGAGAGATCTTAATTTATCCCAACAATGGTATCAAAAGCCGCTGAGAGATCTAAAAGGATAAGGATGGATGCACTTCCTCCATCCCGACCTTGCCAGAGATCATCCATAAGTGCGACCAATGCAGTCTCTGTCCCATATCCTGGCCTGAAACCTGACTGAAAGGGGTCTAGATAATCCGTTTCATCCAGAATCCTCTGGAGTTGTGACGCCACCACTTTCTCCACCACCTTCCCTAGAAAGGGGAGGTGGGAGACTGGGCAAAAGTTGTCCAGAATAGTAGGGAGAATTCAGCAGAATGTTTTGGAAGTTCTAGATGGTGATCACCAATTTTTGAAGGTTTCTCCTGTATCAGGTCTAAGTTAAGACCACTTTTTTTCTTGCCTTGTTTCAGTAATATAGAAGATTATTGTTGATAATTACATATACCATAAAACCATGATGATATAATTAATCTTACTAGGACATGAGTAGATATGAGAACAAAGTACGTACCTTGATGATTCAACAGACTATGCAATTGTTGGGTGATATGAAAAGTTTGTCTCGGGTATTAAGAACTGTACATCTTTATTTTCACAAGGAAGTTGTCAGTTTGCTATGTGAAGTGGGTGGCTGCTTCATGCTAGAAGTACCCCATTTCTTACACTCCAGAATTGTAAAGTGTATCCTTTGAACAGGCCCATTCGGCTACAATACAAGATTTTCAGCTCTTCCAATAGGTCAAAGAAATAAAGTCTATAGGTATTTAGTCCACATTTGAAATGATCCTTTCATTTTGAATAATTCCAGGTCATCTGCCCAATACATTTCATTCTGTAGATATTGAAAATATTAGTCAATTCCAAGAAAACCAGAAGAGATTATTTCAGGATGCCACTGAATTTGTGAGATTTTTTCCCCAGTACTCATTAGATGACAGACTGCAAAGTCTGGTTCATTCATTGAACCAGATGGAAAAGCTTCTAATTATGTGACTGGCATGATGCTGTTCATCTCTCTAAACTTTCCCTTGCTCCTAAATTTATCAATTATGGCTACTTGAGGGTGGGGTGGGGGACAAAATCAATGCACTCAAAGAAACAAAAGAGGGCATAGTTTTTTAAACACAAAGCCAAATGCAGACCTCAGTGTATGTCTCTCCAGTTTCCCGCTGATAGTAATTTGATCCTCTACATATGAATTATCCAGTAAAAGGGAGAGGAAAAGGGCAAAGGGGAAGATCCAAAATTATGCAAATAGTTTCTCTCACTAATGGGGGTGAAATCCTGCTTAAATACAAATAACTGTTTATAACATATATTGTACTTCCTTTCTATCTCAAATAATCCTATTTCTTTCAGATCTAATGATAGCAACATTTGTTTAACAGACAATAAGATGCCATTCCCACAGTGATTAATTATCTTTGTCATGTTAGCATACTTTCATCCTATCTTTTGAACTGAATATTTGGCCTTGGTTTGCAGTTATCTCTTTAAGTGGTCACTCCCATCCTAGTGCCTTTCAAAACCGCTGGACTACAATCCCCAGAATCCTCAGTCTCTATGGCTTTGGTCATGCTGGCTAGGAATTCTAGGAGTGATAGAATGATAGTCCAAAGTGTCTTATAAGTGCACAGGATTATTATTAAAGTTATCAGTAGTCTGTCTTATGCAATTAACATTGTCATCTGCCATCCTTTCCTGCCTCTCCAACCACACAAAAAGGGATGAATGAGGCCATTGTGGGTCGTGAGAACTGCTCTAATTTTTGTGGAATAGCACTGAATGTATTGCTTTGTTCTCATCTGCAAAGATCCCAAAACACTAAATTGCCTTTGTCTTCAAACTGTGAAATAAATATGAAGTTCCATTTACTGATGAAAGGAACGAACTAGCATCTGAAACAAAATACTTGGGAAACTACATAGATGGTGTTCTGTTCATGAATTTATTGGGTTTTGTTTTTGAAGATAACATAATCCTTTGCAAACCATTTATAATAATCTTTGCAAACCTGTTATACTCCAGATATATTGGACTGCAATTACTTGCTGCAGATAATAAAAATGGTAGTTTATCCCATCTAGAAAGCAAAGGTATCGTTCAATATGCCAGAATTCAACAACATGGGAACATGAGTTTGTTGCTGGAAAGAAAAAGCAAGCAAATAAGGGAGATAATAGAAAAAAATCTAGCCAGTCCTGAACCCATTGTAATTTCATTGTTTTCTGTTTTAAAGATCCTGGATTAATAACAATTATTATGGTTGGTCGCTGAGTCAGCCAGATGTTTAGACTGGATTTGGCGTTTTTGTCCACCTATCGAGTCCTTCCCAAGGACCTGGATAGGCAGATGTTGTTGTTTAATAATATTAAAGGTATCATCGCAGGATGTAAGCTGTTCCAAGTAAAGCTACTTTTTGCAATTGACTGATGGTGATTTGTCAATGCCGATGGTGTTCAAGTGGTGCTCCAGATGTTTTGGAATTGCACCCAAGGCGCTTATTACTATTGGTGCTTTCTTTTGCCACAATCGTTCTACTTGTATTTGCAGGTCTTTGTATTTTGTGATTTTTCTCTAGTTCTTTCTCTTCTCTTCTGCTGTCTCCAGGTATTGCAATGTCCACTATTGAGACTTTTTTGTCTTTCTTATCAACAATTGTTAAGTCTGGGGTGTTGTGTGGCAGATGCTTGTCTGTTTGGTTGACACATATTCTGCCTCAGTGGATGAGTGAGCAACTGTGCCTTGCTTATGACTTCCCCAGCTTACTGTTCCATCCCCTTGTGTTCATGTGAGACAGGCTTGGTTGAAACCCCATATTTCCAACAGTATCCCCTCCTCAAGAAGCCATTGCTTGACTCAGGCGTGTTGGATAACTATCAACCCATCTCCAACCACACCTTCTTAGGGAAAGTTTTTGAATAGATGATGATTTTGCAGGTATGGAAGGCCCTGAAGGAGATGGATTAATTGAACTCATTTCAGTCTGGATTTAGGTCAGGATATGATACTAAGGAGAGCCAGTTTGGTATAGTGGTTAAGACATCAGGCTAGAAACTGGGAGACCATAAGTTATAGTCCTGCCTTAGGCACAAAGCCAACTGGGTGACCTTGAGCCAGTCACTTTCTCTCAGCCCTAGGAAGCAGGCAATGGCAAACCACCTCTGAAAATCCTTGCCAAGAAAACTGCAGGGACTAATCTAGGCAGTTGCCAGGAGTAAAAAAACTGACTTGAAGGCACCAAAAAAAAGGTACTAAAACCACATTGATTACTCTTGTAGATGACCTGTGGTTGGACCTTGATAGGGAGAGTGTGGCCCCCCTGTTCGTACTTGATCTGTCAGCTACCTTTAATACTATCAATCATGGTATTCCTCTGGACCACCTCTAGGAGTTGGGGTTGGGGGAGGTACTGTGTTGCAGTGGTGTTTCTCTTTCTTACAAGGTTGGTTCCAGTCCTCCTTTATGGGGCACTGCAGGGCTCTGTTTTCTCACCCTTCCTATTCAGTGTCTACCTGAAGCCATTGGGAGAGGTCATTTGCCAGATATCATGCAGATGATACTTAGTTGTAAATCTCAATCCTGGGCAGAACTGGAGATGCAATTAAACTGCTATCCCAGTTCCTGGAGACTATAAGGATCAAGATAAGGAAAAACACTCTGGCTCAATCCCACCAAGACAGAGTTGATAAGGGTTTGGAAGCTAAATAAGACCAGTGATACTCCATTTTTAGTTCTGGACAGGTTCATGCTCCCAACACTGAACTGTTTTTTAACTTGAGGGTCTTCCTGGACTCACAAAACCTGCTTGAAGAGCAAGTGGCAGTTGGGGCTAGGAGAGTCTTCCCACAACTCCTTCTCGTGCACCAGTTTGATGATATAGTAGGTCTCCTCCCTGCAGTATATAATTGTTGCTTTTGGATTTGGGGGTTGGTTACACTTTTTTCTTTCTTTCAATGATCTCTATTTTACTTTTGTATTATTATAAGCTGTTCAGGGCAATTTTTGGAACTGAGTGGAATATAAATAGCAGAAATAAAGAAATGAGCCATCTCATTTTTTGATTGGGTAATTATCTTACTATGTTGTGGGAACATTACAGACATCATATCTCTTGACTTCAGCAAAGCATTTGACAAAGTATCCCGTGATCTGTTGATTAGCCAGCTTGTTAAGGTTGTACCAGATGACAGAACAAGTAGATATACAAATGTATCTAAGCACATAAATTGTACTTAGCTCATCAAGGATTTCTCATCATATTTGCAGATGATACAAAATTGGGTGGAGCTACTAGTACCAATTGGGCTTCCCTCTGTTTGGCGCGCTTTTCAGCCCTCCTCTCTCTGGTGCTGATTGGTGCTCCTGCCTTGGTTCCTGGTTTGGAACCAATCGGCTTCTCAGGATTCTCCCGTGCTGCTGGGTCATCCCCGGGTTCGGACTCCTGCACCTGCTCATCACGAGACTGATCACAAGTATTGCACTTTTGAACCTGCACCTGTTCATCACGAGTTCTGCTTGTTGGTTGCTGTACAAGATGAGTTTCATTTCTCTGGTAAGTTTCGTTTTCCTCTAGCTCAGAGTCAGAGTCAGACTGGACTCTGACAGCCAGTTACCTACGGAACAGTGCCTCTGGTTGCTGACAGCTTCTACATCAAAATTGTTACTCCTTGTCCTCCCCTGCCTTGAGTTTGCAGCTGGTGCCAAATCCAAAGCCTGGATGAGCACATTTCTGAGAGGTAAACACCTCCTCCTGAGGACAGATTTATTGCAGGTTTATTGCAGATTTATTGCTGGCATTCATAAGGAGTGGCCAGAAACCAAATATTTGTTCTTGACAAATCCATGCTGACTTCTGATAATTACCATGTTGTTTTCAAAGTGCTTGCAGATCAATCTCTATGATATGCTCTAGAATCTTCCTAGGTGTTTGTGTTTTGCTGGATCTTTCATTTTCTCTTCTTTGGAAGACAGGAATATTTGCTCTCCTCTTGTCACTTGACCCTACAACAGTTCTCCAGGCGTTCTCAACAATAATATGTAAGAATTTGGCCGGATCATCAACTAATCACTTCAGTATCCTAGGATGCAAAGTGTCTGGTCCTGGAAATACAAATTTTGAGAGCTGCTGCTGGAAGTTTCGTATCAGAGCCATGTTTATGAAACCGTGCAAACCTGATGTTTGAAAGCTACATCTGACTTAATCACCCTCTGTTTTACATCTGACAATGAACTTTCTATTCATTGTGTAAAACATAGTCTTACATAATTTATAGCCTCTGAGCTAAGCAAGAGTTGACTAAATGCCTTGGCACATGATAGTGACTTGTGGGTAAGTTGTAATATTTGTTTTAAAATCTTTGTATGCCTATACTAGCTTTAAATGAAAATCAGAGAGTCAAATACTAAGTTATAGAAATCCCTTGGAATAAAGTAACTGGGGCCTCAGGAATGCATACAAAAAAACAACAACTTATTTATGTCCTGTAGATTAAACAGAAACTGTTTTGGCAAGCTGTATTCACCCAACATAAGGCTCTTTATATGGACAGCACTCCAAACTTTTTTTTTAAATTTCATTTCATTTCAGATTTGAAGGCCATCCAACTCCCTGATGACTCTGGGCAGCTCACATCCAATGACATAAAACAATGAACTAGAAAAAAACAAGATTGTCCAGAAAAGAATACAATAACAACAACCAAAAAATAACAAAATAACCATCAGGGGCTCAGCAACCACCCTAACCCTAACCCTACTCCTGGAAGCAAAGCCAGGTCTTCAAAAACTTCTGGAACAACTGAAGGATGAGACCCTCCCTGTGTTCCAATGGATGACATTGTTTAATTGAGGGAATTTGGAGCATGCCCACTCTACTGGATTGTAGTGGGTGGGCAGAACCTTTGGAAACTTCATAGTGCAATGCTACATTATATGTGTTGCAAACTCTTTGCTTGCTCATCATACTATCCTATCCCTTCCTTGCAGCTGCCTTTGCCATAAGCAAAGGAAACAGCTCTGATTGACAAATGCACTGACCACACGTTGGAGAGGGTGGGTTTAGTTTGATTACAATGGTCAACAGAGGCTAAGTTCAGTTGCAAAGCTCCAGTCCAGGAGCACACAATTTCTCTCAAGCCGAAAGCAATGCTTGACCTTTGAGTAGCATGCTGGAGCTACAAAAAAAAAAAGGGGGGTGGGTGGGAGAGAAATCAGGACAAAACTCAGTTTGATTTACTTTTGATTTACAGATTGTTTAATTAACTAAATAATCCATGATTATTCCCCATCTATTTAGTAATTGTTCACTTTTGTCACTTAAAAATACAGTTTGGTGGCCACTTTTGGACAGACCCTGAGAGTTGCATTCAAATCTTTGGGAACTGCATACGTAAGGTCCTGAAACCTCTCTGCTCTGTGGAGTCCTTGGTGCTCTCTGAGCTTGGTTGTTTGCTTGCAGATGTTTCATAACCGGACTAGGTAACATCATCAGTGTGAGAGGGGGGTTTGCTCCCTGTTTATGTACAGTAGCTTGCCCTACTAGTGTTTATTTTTATTTATTTATGTTTCAATTTATATACCGCTCCATCTCCCCACAAGGGAACTCTGGGCGGTTTACAAAACACAAAAATTAAAATCCGACAATTAAAACAACCCAATAAAACACTCTAATATATTAAAATTAAGTATAAAAATCCAAGATGCGGTGGTATGATGTTTGGATGTTTAAAAGGGCCCTATGGCACCAGCCATCCCCAAGAGGAACTGTTCCCCCCCTCCCCCCACGCAAGGCGGCAGAACCAGGTCTTTAAGTTCTTTCTGAAGGCCGGGAGCGATGAGGCCTGCCTCACCTCCGGGGGTAGCATATTCCAAAGGGTGGGCGCCGTTACCGAGAAGGCACGCCTCCTAGACCCCGTCAGGTGACATTCCTTTACGGACGGGATCCGCAGCATGCCCTCTCTGAATGACCGAGTGGGACGGTTCGATGTTATGGGGATGAGACGGTCCCTCAGGTAACCTGGCCCCATGCCATGTAGGGCTTTAAAGGTGATAACCAACACCTTGAATTGGACCCGGAAGCACACAGGCACCCAGTGCAGCTGTCGCAGCAGAGGTGTCACATGCACTGATCTAGGCGCACCAATAACTGCGCGAGCAGCCACATTCTGGACCAATTGAAGCTTCCGGATACTCCTCAAGGGTAGCCCCATGTAGAGCGCGTTGCAATAGTCTATATGGGAGATGACCAGGGCATGAGTGACTGTACGGAGGGCTGGTGGGTGTGTGGTTTTCTCCTTGGTAGTTCCTTGATTAGGGCATTGTTTTCTGCTTGATTGTTTGTCTGGTGTTAATCCCTGCTTATCTGGGTGTTGGCTGCTGGGGAGGATGCGTTCTGGTCTTTTTATTTCCTTAGCTTTTTTTTATTCTCTTTTGAATGTTGTGTAAATGCAGTTACCTAGTCAGGCAATATAATGTCACTGAACAAATGGCTTCTTTGGTGCCATTAAAAGACACAAATAAATCTCTTGATTTGTACGAAGCAGTAAAAATGACATTAAAGCGATTTTCTTTAACCATTGTCAACATATCTGGTATATCTACTGATGGCGTCCCGGCAATGGTTGGTAAAAGTGAGGGACTTACAAAATTGATAGAAGACGATGCAAGTGCCGCCGGCAACTCACGTTTGATGAAGTATCACTGCATTCTACATCAAGAAAACGTATGCTCAAAAGCTTTAAAAATGGATAATCTCATGCAAATTGTCATCAAAGCAGTGAATTTCATAAGGTCCAAGGGATTGAATCATTGCCAATTCCAGGAGTTCCTTAAAAGTATGGATGCTGATTATGGGGACACCATTTACTTTTCTGAAGCAAGGTGGCTTCAGGAAGAAAAAAAATTATGATTTGCGAAATGAAATCAAGTCGTTTATGGAATCAAAAAGAAAATTTGTGCCAGAACTTGAGGATGAAAAATGGCTCACAGATTTAGCATTTTTGGTGGATTTGTCCGCTCATTTAGATGAGTTAATCATGCATCTTCAAGGTGAAAACCAACTTATCACTGCAATGTTTCAAACCATAACAGCGTTGAAATGAAACTAAAGTATGGCAAGCTCAAGTTATGGAAAATAATTTTATACATTTTAATATGTTGGCTACCACAGTCCTGTGAACAGTAAGAAATATGCAGCCTTGCTTTTCAGTTTGATATAGGAATTTGAGAACAGGTTTCAAGATTTCTGGAAAAATCATCAGTATTTTGGTATATTTTCTACTCCATTTTCAGTCGACATAACTACGTTACCTCTGAATTTTCAAATGCATAGAGTTGCAATCAGACATTCAACTCAAAGAAAAATTTGATCATGTCTCTCTATGGACTTTGAAGAAGCACAAGTACAGGGCGAAAGGGGGAAAAGAGCTAAAAGGAAGGCACGTCAGGCAAACCCTCATCATGACCGTCTCCCACCCGGAAACCTATGCCCTCATTGTGGGAGGTTGTGCGGATCCAGAATTGGCCTTTATAGCCACTTACGGATCCATTGTTAAAATTTTACCTTTGGAAGACAATCTTACTCGGCTACGAGTGATCGCCAATGACTGGACTTTTATAAGACCTATCTTCCCAGAGAAAAATATCCCTCCCTTCACAATCACGCCTTATTCATGACATCGCTTTTTGGCAGTGCGTACATTTGTGAGCAACTATTTTCAAGGATGAAGCACACGAAGAGTAAAATTAGAATTAAAATTTCTGACGAGCACCTTGAGAATTCACTGAGAATTGCAACCACTTTCATTGAACCAGACATTGATGCATTAGTTTCACAAAAACAAGGTCAAATATCCCACTAGTTTTATGTTGCCTTCTTTTTTCAAATTTTATAATAAAAAATATAAAAAAATAAATGAAGTTTTATTACTTATACACATTAACTATATTATATATTTTATGTATGGCCCAAGACAATTCCTCTTCACTCAATGTGGCCCAGGGAAGCCAAAAGGTTGGACACCCATGGTATAGACAGAATCTTGCCAGACTAAAGCTACTCTACCTAACCTATGGGGAAATAACCTGGGAGGCTCTAAGGCGGGGCTATCCTGAACCTCTTTGTTTTCCCACCATTGCCTCCCGGACTGTGCCTCCGCTTATCTCCTCCACCTCCTTGGAATGTGCTCCCTCCTTCCTGAGAACCAGCGGCACCGCCAAAATCCACCACATCACACACACCCTTCAGAGACACATTCCATAACATTCCTGGTCTGGTCTACCTAGTGGGGCTGACACATTAGGGGCTGACAATGGTCAAATTTCAGACAATTACTGTATGCATGAAGTGTTTTTGCTAAGTTTCTTTATGTATTGATTTAAAACAGTTCCTGATATTTTTCATAGCAAATGTAGATGCCATGCAACACAGAACAGTCTTTAGATGAAAGGGGCACTAATGCATCACTAAGCTTCTTGTAGCTAATTGATACAAAAATAGCAGTTGCCATAACTGCTGGCGTGGGGGGGGGGGGGCGCGGTAGCTCAGCGGGTTAAACCGCTGATGCTGTAGGACTGCCGATCAGTAGGTCAGCAGTTTGAATCTCCGTGTGGCGAAGGTGAGCTCTCTCCACTTGCCCCAGCTCCTGTCAACCCAACAGTTCGAAAGCGTATGCAAGTAGATAAATGGGTACCACCTTACGTGGGAGAATGTGCTGGCGTCCTGTCAGGGAGCCAGTTCCACCAGAGAAAAGATCGGAGGAAGATGAATGCTGCCGGTGAGGACAGACAGACCCAGAAGTGACATCAACAGGACATCAGCAGCCGGCTCAAGGCTTCCTGGGAATTGTAGTCCAGAGCCTTAGAAGAGCCGGTTCCCTTACTCCCTCTCCTGGTGCGTGGGTTAATTACACTTGGTGATATTGTATAATGATAAAATGTATATAGATATGTATGTAAGCCACCTAGAGTCCTCCGTTAGGGAGGGGATAGGCGGGGTATAAATACCACTATAAAATAAAAATAAAAAATAAACTAAGACATTTGCATAATTTCAAATAAGTAGGTATTTTCTTTTTTGTAGAAGGGGAATTTTCCACTAGGTAAAGAATGGTTTGTTTTCCCTTCTTCCATTTTTGGGGGTGTAATTTGTACGGAAATGGCAGAAATGAGACCTGTCGGTAAGAAGTTGTTGTTTTTGCTTAGCATTTGTCCTGCATGGTCCTGTTTTTGCACTGTACCGGCCCTTGCCTAGTTCTTCCAGTGAGGCTCTCAATGCATGATGTGATGAGGGTGTTTGTTTATCTGCCATCATGTTGCAGAGCCTAAGGGGGAGTGATTGGCCCAAAGTCTCCCAGCTTTTGTGCCTAAGGAAGGACTAGAACCTGATTCGCCCCACACCACCTTAACTACTACACCAGGTTGGCTGTCTACATGTAAGTAAGGAAGAAATATGTAAAAATTCATCAACATAGATGATGGGATAAGAGAGATTACAATGAAGGAGAAACAGTTTTGGATGGTGGTTTTTGTTTTTCATTTGCTGAAAGCCATAGAAATTGCAACAGAAATTCTGAAAACCTTTTAAACTAGAGCAGAGCTTTCCAAACTGTGTGTCGGGACACATTAGTGTGTCGGCTGCAGTGTCTAGGTGTGTCGCGGCTGCTGCTGCCTCCTGGCTTCCACGCAGGTCCTAGTCCCTGCCTTGCGCCTTGCTGCCTCCAAACCTGCTGTGATTCCACGCAGGTCCTAGTGCCTGCCTTGTGCCCTGCTCTAAGAGTGTGTCGCGAAATGATGCATGTCTAAAAAGTGTGTCACCAACATGAAAAGTTTGGAAAGCTGTGAACTAAAGATTAAAGGGATAAAATCCAGGACTTTCTCCAAACAAAACATGTGCTGTACAAACCTGAGCTCAGGATATTCTCTAAAGTAATAAATCACTGGGCTTTTTTAAGTGCTTAAACTACAGCTCTTACCATTATATCTCTAGCTTGTTCAGTTAAATTTGAAATATTAGTTGTTGCCCAAAATTATCTTAGAGGATTCCTTGGTGCTCTCTGAGCCTTGTTTTCTTGCAGACGTTTCATTGCCAGGCTAGGCAACATCTTCAGTGCGAAAAGGGAGTGGAACTTGCTCTCTGTTTATATACCCAGGCTTGTCCTGCCTGTGTTGGTGGGGGTGTTGTACTCTCCTTGGTAGTACTTTGATTGGGTTGTTGTTTGCTGCTTGGTTGATTGAGTTAATAGTTCCTTGATTAGGGTCTATTGTGTTGTTTGATTGCTCCTCTGCTGCTAATCTTGCTGTTAATCTTTGTCTATCTTGTTGTTGATTGCTGGCCAAGAGGTGTTCTGGTCTTCTGGCTTTTCTATTGTCTCTTATGAATGGTATGTAAATGTTGTTTACCTCTATGTGTCTATTGATGGCTGCTTTGTCTGAGTGCCAAGCTTCCAGGAATTCTCTAGCATGTTTGGATTTGGCTTGGTTTAAGATGCTCACAGTTTCCCAGTTGAAAGTATGGTTAAGTCTGTCCATGTGTTGTGAGATTAAGGAGTTTTCATCATGTCTTCTGACTGCTAGTTGGTGTTCATGGATGCATTCTGCTAGTCTTCTTATCTTAGAGGATTCTGTGTTCCACCTACCAAGGACTTTGTGTAATTGCCCTGGGAAAGTTCTGCATGCAACTCAAATCCATTTCACTAACTAAGTGTAAGGGTTAGCTTACTTAAGGGAAGCCTGTTTTGAATGTCAGCAGACTAGTCCTTTATCCTGCCAAGACTCACAATTTGCAGACTCCCAGTGTGCAAACGCTCTCATTTTTCCTCCTCCCCCAAAATACCTTTAACATTTTATTTAACATTTTATGTCTAAACTCAATAACTTGGGGGTGATGGTTTTTATACTCTTGTTTAAGATGAAAAGTTCTTAAGAATTTAAAAGCTAAGATCTTACATATTGATGTAACAAAAGGCACTGTACCTATACCACTTTTTGTATGACCTCTTTATGTCTATTGCACCCTGACTGTAACATTGGAGATTTTGCATAAGAATGAATTGATTTCATCCATCAAGTATTTAAAATAGACAACTCCAGACAACATGTTGATAATAGTCATGTGCTGCCTTCTTTTCTGCAATCATTTCCTGCTTATGTGGTCAAAGGTTTCTGAATAAACATACTAGGAAATGTTTGCACTGAATCAAGTAAACAGGCTCATAATGTTTACCTGAAGCAAACGTTGTACTTATGTCTACCATTTGTAGAATAAATCCAGGTAAAATAACCAGGATAATGGAATAGAAAGATCAGAATTAGAAACAAGAATCCAGATCACCTTGTGTTATTTCCAATTGCAGTTTTTGTTTTTAAGTACTGGATTTATGCTGCAAATATATTCTTCTTCACTGATTCTCCTGGTACTTCTTGTTTTGAATTCTGTAAACATGTTATCAATGGCCAACTAAACAGGATATGGCCCTGGATGTGATTCCATGCATATGCAGATTTGATACAATGTGTTTTACTCTTATAGGTCATGAACAAATAGTTGGATTGTGGGACTTGTAATGCATAAGTCATTTAGCAACATGGCACATCTGTCCATATCAACCATTATTTATGGGGGGGTTTTTATAGTCCTTAACTAAATAGTGTTTATTTTACAAGTTTAGGTTTTACTTTTGCATGTGAGCCCTTGAAGTTCAATCTAATCTTTCTCATTTTCTAGGAAAAGCATGCTTATATATGCTCAAAAAATGCGTCTGTCTGTCTCTTTAGTTGTATTCATGTTTCCAAAAATGTAAACTTCCATTACACTTTTTCCATAATATTTCAGTAGAAAAAATAATGTTGGAGTTGGGCAGCTAATAAATTTGAATAATTATAATAATATTCACTCTGCTATATAACCTTTTGATTCCTATATAGTATGAATCAGAAGAATCTAGGTGAGCTTGTGGCTGACTCTTTCTCCATTATAGTTTTCTTACATTAATGCAGGGAAGAAACCATGGACACAAGTGTGTCAGTAAATTAACTACTGATTTTAGTCTTTGCAAAATAGCAAGTAACTGTTGGAATTCTCTAGGGTTCCATCAGATGGGTGCTAAGCAAAATGAGGGGAGAGGCAGATTATGGCTAAAATGGGTCTTGGATTATCAGCCTATTTTGTGCTCCCCTAACAGTGAACATACCCATTTGTACATGGGTGCCACAGGTGCAGATACAAACCATCCGAGGGTTTCCCTACAGAAAATTTAAAACAGATCATCAAATAAAAATGTATTTACAGTCCAAGACCAAGCACAATAAAAAACCAGCATACAATACAATAACGATAAAGGAAAATTTTAAAAATTGCTAGAAAATCCTAAAGCATTTAGCAGTTAACCTTTAATAGCATGAAGGAGGAACCAGATGGTTTCTAACAGCTATAGCTATTGATAAAAAATTTGCAACCTTCTTAGAGGTTTCTGAAGAGTGGTCATCCAGGAGAAGGGTCAATAGTGAGATATGATATGCTTGTTGCTACAGTACACCCCTGCACTTTACTCATGCACATCCAGACTTCATTTCTTATTTTATGACTTTTGGAAGCAGACACAGACTATGGGAGAAGACACAGGCATTTGACAAGATGGCGTCCTGCATGACTGAGGCAGTTGTTCTCTCTTGGCCCAACTTCCCTCAGAGGGTTTTTGATGTGAGGAAAACTTGGAGGAGGGAGTGCTGTCTATGTACACACCATCTTGAGTCCCTGGAGACAAGGTGACAATAATTATTGTCAATAATAATTGACAACAAGAAGAAAAAAGGTATCTTAATCATGTCACTGTTGACTTGTTTCTTCCTTTTTGGCTACACTTACAAAGAATATGCTGATTAATGGCAAGCAGTAGAAAGCAGTTCCCTTCAAAACACTGTTCACTACCTATTCTGCTTTTCAAGCCCAGCATTTTAAGATCCATTCTCCCTGCTAGGAGAGGGCATCCACCTTCCTTTCCGCCACTTGCCCAGAATGAGGGATTGGATAAGCATCACTGTCAGCCATGTACAGGAGGTGCAATGCAGATGCTATCTACAACCATAGGCGCATTGAACAAATCCAAGGCTACTTGCTACACATTTTTCCTCTCCATTTTTTTAATGGAAAAGCAGGCATTGTTGCAACTAAATTCCATCCATCTATGTAAAAGAAGTCCTGCTCTCCCCCATTTATCATCTCAATTGAAGTTACGATCAGACCAAAAAATAGCACAACATAATGGAAAACGCTTGGAGCTAAATCAGGTATCAGCCTAACAGCCAAGTGATGCAAGCTAACAAATCTAAAAGGCCTACACAAATTAGCATGGGGGGGATGCATTTTAGAAGTGAGATGCCATGACTGAAAAATCCCTTTTTGTTCCCCCACCTTCCTTCAAAAAGCAGCCTCTGCTTGCACTTTCTCCACAGAGGAAGAGCCAGGCTGGAACATAGAGCAAAGGCTCCACAGCTTTTCTGCTTCTGTTCAGGTGGGCCACGTTCTCCAAATCAGCAGCTTGGCCACGGGAGCTTCATCAGGATAGGGTTTGAAACAAGCTGGTTTGGAGGGCGGCAACACCTGACTTAGCTGATTCGCAGGAGGGTTGCTATTATTAATCAGTGTATCCCAGTTGCTTTTCCTCTTGCGTTCAGCCTCTATCTATTTCAAAAGAGGCCAAATAAAATGCCTGGTACAAAGTAAACCACAGGCTCTGATATATATATTTTCTTGCTGGAGACTCCTGTTTTGCCTCCTGCTGAGTGCAGCTGTTATGTGAGAAGGCAAGGAGGAGGAGCTGTCCCCATACAAGTGGGGTTGGCTCAAGGCCCAGGCGGGTGCAAGGCGGCCACAGGACACATTGACCTTGCTCTGGAGTTGCACAGGAGAATATATAGGAAGCAAGTGGATAGGCCTGGAATTGTAAATCTTTTTTGAAGCAGAGAAAGCGTATCTGTGTTTTCAACCTTGTTCTTTTCTTGAGGCTGCAATGGTAGGCAGCTGTTTGTTGCTGGGCTAAACTTAAACACGCCGTTAGGTCATTTAAGGCTCTGGCCTTAATAGCAGGGTGTCTTCTTAGCTGGAAATGTGTACCATGTCACTTCTTTTAACATGTAGAAAGCTAGCTCTGCTGGCTTGGAGACCCACCTGCTTATTTGGCTGAGGAGGGCCTTGGTGCCAACACTGCAATTGTGCAGAGAGAACAGCTGAAATGTTCTTGGGATGGGAAACCATCAGTAGGATTCAATATAGTGGTTACTGCATTACTAGGGCTACCAGATCTCAGCTGCAAAAATCTGGATGGTTCCTAGTTGGCTGAAAAGAGTTAAAAGTGTTATCTATCTCTTTGCTCTTGTCTGATGATGACCTGGATTTTGCACCCCAGGTAAGGCACCCCCTACTCTGTGAAACACATCCAAGGCTTACTCACTTAGGTCCCTTTGCTGAAGCTTTGAAAATACAAAGAATTTTATTCATTTATTTTTCATTATTTATAACTCACCCCAATCCCCAAGGACTCTGGGTAGCATACAACATCAAGCGAAAAGGGAAAAAAATGGCTAATGCTGGCTGGGGATTCTGGAAGCTGTTATTCACCCATTGGGAGGGTACAGTTCGGGGGAAGAGTGGTTATTTGTGTGGTGAGTACTTTAAAATGTCCTTCTGATGCTTCTAAGCATTCAAGGGCTTGTCTTTAGTCTGTTCTAAGCATTACAGGACGCAGAACTGTAATGATAAAGGAAGAGATTGAATGTTGTAGTAGCCTTCACCCAGTAATTGATAGTCTGTTTTTCCCCAGGGTATAGAGGGAAAGCTGCACATTTCCTTCCAAGTCTAATTTTTATTTTGTTAAGCCACTAAAACATAAAAGCAGAGCTCAGCAAGAAAGGAATGAAAGTAATTCTGTTGCATGACTAGAGATGCAAGGAGAAGGAAAGATGCATACATGACCTTTGCCTCAAATGCGGTAATCAGTCCAGCCTGAGATCATTTATGGATCATTAATAAAGAAAAAATTAATTACTTTAAAAGGAGATAGAGTTTTGTTTAGAATGTGCATATGCTGGTGGATAAGTACTGATGCACATTTGCAAATAATTCCTATTATTTTAAATAGAAATACAGTCCATCTCAATTTAGCTGGGAAAACTATGACCAGTAAAGTATGTGCCTCTTCAGCTGCTCTCTGGGTGTTGACTATTGATAGGTAACTTCCTCTCTTCTTTCTTGGAAGTCTTAACTTTCAACTCAGACTTTGACTAAACATCTCTTCAAATGGAGAATGGTCCTCTGTAAAAAAGGACACATGTCCAGCACAATGTGGGCTCTGTTTTAAATTGCTCCCTGATAGCTAATACTGCATGTTTTATTTAGCCTGTCTTTATTATAATCCTTTTCCACCAAAGAACGGTGCAAGGGCAACAATTTGCTATGGTTGTAGAACTCTTTTCCCAGGCCAGCACAAGCATACGTAAGAGCTTTGTGCTAACAGGGAAAAAGGTTTTGCTTCAGGTTTTATTAGCAAACTCGTGACTGCATTTCCACGGTCTGATATTTTGACTGTCTCCTGTATAGCAAGGGATGGGCAAAGAGATGGAAACAGAGCAGGAGCATTGCTTATGACAGAGCTTTCCAAACTGTGTGTCGCGACAGAAAAGTGTGTCGCGACACAAAAGTGTTTCGCCACACACAGTCTGGTGTGTCGCCACACAACCCGGAAGCGCTGATCATCATCAGCGCTTCCGGGTTTTCCCACGGCAACACACCAACTGCAGCGCGCAAAACCCGAAAGCGGCAGCAGCGCTTCCGGGTTTTTGCACGCTGCCACAAGGACGGCACTTCCGGGTTTTCCCGCGGCGACACACCAACGCCGGTTGGTGTGTCGCCGCGGGAAAAACTTTGGAAAGCCCTGGCTTATGAACTGTGGGCAGGAATGTGCAGGTGGTGTTGGAAATTCAAGTACCTTCTACTTGCTGTCTTAAGGCTGGCTAGGACTGGTGATGTGATCCTCATTTTAGAGTGTTTCACATGAGGACCCTAAAAGGCTTCAGAGTGGTCTGCAATAGTGCTTGACTTTTAGATGGTGATTCTTCATACTGTTAAAAAAAATAAAAAATAAACAGGCATATTTTATTTGCCCTGGAATCCTGGGCCTTTAGTTCTGATTGTACCAGAATAGGCAGTATTTAGGAGTGATGAACAAAAAAGTTCTTGTGCAATACACTGATACTATTATTTCTACCCATATTCCTCAGCTCAGTCTGGCAAGTTGATCTGAATTCTACAAATTTAAACATTTCTTCCAGCAAGCCATTATAGTGTTTTCCAGCCAAAGTATGTCGTCTTTCTGCTATTAAATTTCAATAGACTATTTTTTTTGGGGGGGGGCATCCTGTGCAATGAAATTATTGTAAGAAAACTGTATAACTATTATTAAAATTCTTGTTTTCTTGTTTAAGCTACTGTATTGTTGCTAGCCTTTCTTTTTGCAACATTTGAAACCAATTAAATGATAATTAATGATAGTTATCTTGCCAAACATACAGGAACATTATAATGTTTTTAACTACGCAGTGCTGGTTTGACTGAAACTGTCATATGCTTGTTCTGTTCCCCATCTTATTCTATATCAGTAAGATATTTTCAACACTAAAGTTGCTTGCCAGATCTGCCCTAATAATGATTTCATCATACTTGCTAAATTCACAACTACTTAAAAGAGCTATTTATAATTGATTGTTGTGCAATCTCACCCACTGAATTTAATGAAGGAAAGCAAGTATGGTGTTAACCATGAGTAAACCATTTACACGCTGCTTTGAGATCAGACAAAATGGCAAATTATGGCCAGCTGTGTATTGCTGGTTAACTACCTGTTTGGTTGTTATTCCAGTCACCTTTGTGATACTGGCCAGCCAACACTTCCTGAAGCTTTAAAAACATAATTTGAAATTTAACAAACAAGAACATGGTGACCCAATTGAAAAGATGCAGCAGTTGCAATAGCCTATTTTTTTAGCTGCTCCAGTCACCTCAGAAACAGAAGTTAACCACAGGTTAATGCTTATGTCTGGGTTGGATGTCATACTGGATGACAATTTAGGTGACTAAATCCATGACAAACCAAGATTTGAAACTGTGGTTAAGAAGCTTTTTAAAGATAATTTAAGTCATAATCCAAATTCAGAGGTCACACTAGGTCTAATCACAAGATTAAGTGCATTTATGGTGGCAACAACTAAGTCCAACTTTGCACATGACGGCTTTTTAAAAAAAGCATAGATATCACTTAGAATTTACCTTGACTCATAACTGAATATGCCGATGGTACTTCTAATGAGGCATTTACTCTGTAGTCATTCTGTTACATTTGCCACATTTTACAGAGATCCAAATCATGTCAGCTTCATGTGTAATTAATTATTCCATGTTTTCCCACTGCTACAACTATAGTGTTCTTTTGCTTTTTAACACAATATATTAGTTAAGGAAACACTAACCTCTTATCTATTTGGAATGAACCTAACTGGCTGCACTTCTTTGGATTATCTGATATCTGTTGGTCCTTAAGGTAACAGTGGTCCGTGCGCGTCATGCCAGCCACATGACTGCATAAGCGTCTTCGGACAACGCTGGCTGTTCGGCTAACAAACGGAGATGAGCACCGGCCCCTAGAGTTGGACACGACTGTGCAAGGGAACCTTTATCTTTACAATCTTTGTGCAACGCAAAGCTCATGTTGCATCATCAAATAATAAGCTTCCCAAAACACTGATTCTGTAGTATGTCAGTATTTTGCAAAGAGCAGGTGTTCTTTGAACTTTGTAATTTTAACAAGTAGATGTTAGCTTGATTCACACATTGAAATACTGACAGCGGTGACAGATGGGGCTTGTACATGGGTCATAGCAGGTGATAGCTCTGTTTAAAAAAAAAAATCCAGGAGGTTAAGAATACAAGCTGCAAAAGCACAAAAGGATGAAATGCAAAAGGTTTGCTCCCCCACAAGGCAAAAGTAAATCCTCCCAAGTGGCTTTTCATTCTTCAAAAGTCTTTGCAGAAATGCTAGGCATCTTTACAGAATCAATAAAAATGCTAGCCAGGGGAGCAGGTTTATTTGGTTAGCTAATGAATCTCAGGTAATTCTGTAGTGTTGTGCAATAATACTCTGCCTCTTTGGTGTGTGAGTTGCTATACATTCAAGAACAAAATAGTTTGACCTGAGAAGGCTGGGCCTGTAACTGATCTTTCAGGACCCCACTGAGGGTCATAGGACCAGTGGACAAGGGCTCCTCCTTACTAAGGTAAGTGTTCCTCAACCAAGCTTCATAATAAGAAAGATGCCTTTTAAACAACTCTACTTAGCAGTCTTTGTCTCTGATTAAATGGTTGTGCAGAAAATCCCTGAGAATTGAGGAGGAGGATTTTACTGGTATAAAAGTACTGGTGGTTCTCCAAGCAGGGCCGCAACTAAGGGGGGGCAAGTGGGGCATGTGCCCTGGGCACTGCATGGGGGGGGCGCCAAAATGACGAAATAGTATTTGTATAGTTTTCTGGGGGGGGGGGCAGAATCCATGTTTGCCCCAGGTGACACAGACCCTAGTTGCCCTTCTGTCTCCAAGCCCCTGGTATGGTCAGAACCGGACATCACATTTTCCTTCCTACAATATGTGGAGCGTGATATGTCAAGGGCAGACAGTAAGCATGAGTTAAGACAAAGTTATAGACATTTTAGTGTTCATTTTAACACTAGAGGCTGGGGTGTCTGTAGGAGAGGACAAAATGGCCACAACCAAATAACTGAAGCCCCACCCCTTTTGACCTAGGTTGATCACATGGTTGTGGCTACCATCTTGACTTTTTTTTTTTTTTACCCTCCCTTGCAGACATCCCTGACTAGAGGAAACCACTCAGGACTTGATTACATGATGTAGTTCAGGAATTGGTATTCTTTAAAACAAAGGCCCACTGATTATGATGAGTAAAGAATTTATTTATGCAAATTCAGCCCTTGCTAGCTAATATGTATTACTGCATTTTTCTCAATAGAACTGGATTGATAATCCCTTGGTTATGACAAGGCACAGGGCAAACCAAATTTCTAACTTACCTTAGAGAACTCTGATCCCTTTAAAGTTTATTGTATTTCTGTTTATTGCAATGCTTATATATTTTATATGTAAAAGGTCCCTGGTTAGAGACTTTTCCCTTTTAGTATAAAAGACTAATTCATAGGCTGACTGTGCAAGGACTTTCTTGGAATAGGAGTTAATAGCCAATCCTATGAGCTTGGCTCTTTTCTACTGTAGTCTATCCTTTCCTGTGGTTCCGCACACCTAAAGAGAATGGACCTCCATTCAGATTTGGTGTTAACCATGAGTAAACCATTTACACGCTGCTTTGAGATCAGACAAAATGGCAAATTATGGCCAGCTGTGTATTGCTGGTTAACTACCTGTTTGGTTGTTATTCCAGTCACCTTTGTGATACTGGCCAGCCAACACTTCCTGAAGCTTTAAAAACATAATTTGAAATTTAACATTCAGATTTCGTCCTTTACCGTTCTCTCAAAATTTGCCATTTTAATTGCTTCTGTTTTCTGGAGCCCCATCTGGGTTTCAGGTGTGCCCTGGGGCTGCATCAAACTATTATACAAACTTCAAAAACCAACAATGATAGCAGAAGCTTTTCATGAATCATAGTGGCTTACGCTGTAACAGTTGTGTTAGTCTTTCAGGGGCCACCAGCCTGTTGTTTTGTTGCCACCAAGAGAATGATCCCTCTTGAGGATGATAGATGCTATGATGCTGTATGATCTCGAATAGATTTTGAGGCCTTGTGCCAATTTAGCATAAGATGATGCACTCAAGCAGTTGAGGAGATTCCTGAAGGGACCAACTGCAGTTCATTACTACAAAGAAAATAAAATGCCTCAGGTATTAGAAATAAAGGACATAAAATCTGAGCCCTCTCCCTTTAGGCGAGGCCAAATTGAGTTGGAATCTCATTAACAAAAATCTATTTGTTCTTTGAACACTCCAGTAAAGAATTTCCACCCTCACCTAGGTTTCCTCTTTTTCCACAAATATAGACCTGGAGAACAAAAATCTTGGTCCATTTAAGTTTGTACATTTCATCTTGTATAATTGAAACAATAAGATAGCAATTTTAATTCTTAAGAGTTGTATCAGCCAAAATCTGCCAGATGTTGTTTCATTCAATTTTAAACAGAAATGCAAGCTTATGTTTACAAATACAAAGAAGTTACTGGAATAAGATTCCTGTACAGCAAGTACAAATCAAATGGCAAAATCTTGGAAGCAAGAGATCTTTTGTGAATCTTTTACACCTGTGTTCAAGGTGAGAGACGACAAGTTTCTCACTTTAAAAACAGACTTGTCTGCGATGGCAACTTTCCTGAGCCTATCATCATCTGGCCCAAGGAAGAAGGATGTTTCCTGTTAAACCAAGCAAAGGTAACTGCAAAGTCAGGGTGGTAATACACTGTACAAATGGTTCCATCATCAAAGGGTGACAAAGAAACAGTGCAATACAACACCAGAATTTGCTTAATACTCAACCATCCCTGCCAGGCATTTTTCAGCCTGGCAGTGGACCAGCAGCACTTAATTTACCTCCCAGGGAAAACCCAGCTCCAGCTTTTAACTTGACAGGAAGTGTCAACATTTGCATTTCTCTGAGGTCTCCCCAGTTCTGCTGGCAAAGGGCCATTCTAGGTTTGAAGGACCAGTGAATGCAGACTGAGAAATGATTTTTACTATCCCAGGATCTACCGCAGTATGAATGATGATTTTACAGTTAAAGTGGTTCTCAATTGTCAAATTAGTTGTTTTCTAGAAACGTCATGGCTCCTATCCCCTGAACTGCGTGTATTTTCTTCTTTCTCTTTTCCCAAAAATTCTCAATACCTGAAACAGCAGATGTACACTGCAACCAAGACTTTGCTGACTATTATTAAGCAGATAATATATGTTGACTAGATTACACATTGTGTCAAGCCAGAATGAGGCTTACTTGTCTCTGCTAAATATGAAGTTAACAAGCTTCCAAAACAGAATTCTGATTACATTGCACCATGCAAAGATGTTGGGAAAAATACACACAGTTTGGAATAAGGAACTGCCTAGTCATTGGCTGAAAAGAAAGAGTTGCGCATGTAATGTGGAGCAAACTGAAATCTGTTCTCAAATCAGTTATTTGTGATGTGATTTCACCCAGTTTGAAAAGATTGCCCACTCCTGTGCTAAACAATGCTTTGTTTTGCTGTAGTTTGTTGACTAAGCCACAACTATGTAGCCATAAACCATGGTTTAGAATCATAATTGGTGGATCACATAATACACTAAGCCATTAAGCCAAACAAACCACATTATGTCTTAGTATGATGTATGAATCCAGTATTTCTTAGTACGTATACTTCTACGCCCCTTCATGGATCACTGCCTTGTTATGGCGAAGGGGCTTGTGTAATTCAATGAAGTCAGGTAAAGACGGACAGGTCATGACGGAGAGTTCTGACAAAACGTGGTCCATAGGAGGAGGAAATGGCAACCCACTCCAGTATCCTTGCCAAGAAAACCCCATGGACAGTATCAAAAGGCTAAAAGATATGACGCCAGAAGATGAGTCCCTCAGGTCGGAAGGTGTCCAATATGTTACTGGGGAAGAGCGGAGGGCAATTCCGAGTAGCTCCAGAAAGAGTGAAGCGGCTGGGCCAAAGCCGAAAGGACACTCAGTTGTGGATGTGTCTGGAAGTGGAAGGAAAGTCCGATGCTGTAAAGAAAAATATTGCATAGGAACCTGGAATGTAAGATCTACGAATCAAGGTAAGCTGGATGTGGTCAAACATGAGATGACAAGATTGAACATCGACATCTTGGGAATCAGTGAACTAAAATGGACAGGAATGGGCGAATTTAATTCAGGTGACCATTATATATACTACTGTGGGCAAGAATCCCATAGAAGAAATGGAGTAGACCTCATAATCAATAAAAGAGTAGGAAAGGCAGTACTGTGGTACAACCTCAAAAACGACAGAATGATCTCAGTTCGAATACAAGGCAAACCATTCAACACCACAGTAATCCAAGTCTATGCCCCAACCACTGATGCTGAAGAAGCTGAAGTCGACCGGTTCTGTGAAGACCTACAACACCTTCTAGAACTAACACCAAAAAAAGATGTCCTTTTCATCATAGGGGACTAGAATGCTAAAGTAGGAAGTCAAGAAATAACCGGAATAACAGGCAAGTTCGGCCTTGGAGTACAAAATGAAGCAGGGCAAAGGCTAATAGAGTTTTGCCAAGAGAACACGCTGCTCATAGCAAACACTCTTTTCCAACAACACAAGAGATGACTCTACACATGGACATCACCAGATGGTCAATACCGAAATCAGATTGATTATATACTTTGCAGCCAACGATGGAGAAGCTCTATACAATCAACAAAAACAAGACCTGGAGCTGACTGTGGCTCAGATCATGAGCTTCTTATCGCAAAATTTAGGCTTAAATGGAAGAACGTAGGGAAAACCACTAGACCACTCAGGTATGACCTAAATCATATCCCTGTAAGGCACTCCATCCGATATCTATAATCTCCCTGCTCTAGAGTAACTCACAGACACATGAGTTCTTAGAAGCAGAAGAGTTTATTATAGCATACAGAAGCTAGCACGAACAAAGACTTGAATGGTTGGAACCTGTAAAGCCTGTACATTTAAATCTTCCCTTCCCCCCCCCCACTAGGTTCTTTGGTGGTGACACGTGTAACTCGTGCCTTTCCAAGCTGCTCAGACATCCGCTCTCGTGGAGATGTGTATTCACGATCCTCAGCTAGGTGTGAACCGGTCTACTTCAAAGCCGGCGTCTCTTTCGTGTCACTGGCAGCCTCCTGGAATGTGCATCCCGTCTAGCTTCTTTGGCAGAGATCTGCCGATCTCTGACAATCCCTTATGAATATACAGTGGAGGTGAGGAATAGATTTAAAGGATTAGATCTGGTAGACAGAGTGCCCGAAGAACTATGGATGGAGGTTCGTAACATTGTACAGGAGGCAGCAACTAAAACCATCCCAAAGAAAAAGAAAGGCAAGAAAGCAAAGTGGCTGTCTGATGAGGCTTTACAAATAGCTGAGGAAAGAAGGGAAGCAAAAGGCAAGGGAGAAAGGGAAAGATATAACCAACTAAATGCAGATTTCCAGAGAATAGCAAGGAAAGATAAGAAGGCCTTCTTAAATGAACAATGCAAAGAAATCGAGGAAAAGAATAGAATGGGGAAGACTAGAGATCTCTTCAAGAAAATCGGAGATATCAAGGGAACCTTTTGTGCAAAGATGGGCATGATAAAGGACAAAAAAGGCAGGGACCTAACAGAAGCAGAAGAGATTAAGAAGCGGTGGCAAGAATACACAGAAGAACTATACAAGAAAGATCTTAATGTCCCTGATAAATACGATGGTGTGGTCACTGAACTTGAGCCAGACATCCTAGAGAGCAAAGTCAAGTGGGCCTTAGGAAGCACTACTAACAACAAAGTTAGCGGAGAAGACACTATCCCAGCTGAGCTATTTAAAATCCTAAAAGATGATGCTGTTAAAGTGCTGCACTCAATATGCCAACAAATTTGGAAAACTCAACAGTGGCCACAGGATTGGAAAAGGTCAGTTTACGTTCCAATTCCAAGGAAGGGCAATGCCAAAGAATGTTCAAACTACCATAAATTGCGCTCATTTCACATGCTAGCAAGGTTATGCTCAAAATCCTACAAGCTAGGCTTCAGCAGTATGTGAACCGAGAACTACCAGAAGTGCAAGCTGGGTTTCGAAGAGGCAGAGGAACTAGAGATCAGATTGCCAACATTCGCTGGATCATAGAAAAAGCAAGAGAGTTCCAGAAAAACATCCACTTCTGCTTCATTGACTACGCTAAAGCCTTTGATTGTGTGGATCACAACAAACTGTGGCAAATTCTTAAAGAGATGGGAGTACCAGACCACCTTACCTGTCTCCTGAGAAACATGTATGCGGGTCAAGAAGCAACAGTTAGAACCGGACATGGAACAACCGATTGGTTCAAAATTGGGAAAGGAGTACAACAAGGCTATATATTATCACCCTGCTTATTTAACTTATATGCAGAGTACATCATGAGAAATGCCAGGCTGGATGAATCACAAGCCGGAGTTAAGATTGCCGGGAGAAATATCAACAACCTCAGATATGCAGACAATAACACCCTAATGGCAGAAAGTGAAGAGGAACTAAAGAGCCTCTTGATGAGGGTGAAAGAGGAGAGTGCAAAAGCTGGCTTGAAACTCAACATTAAAAAAACCTCAGATCATGGCATCTGGTCCCATCACTTCCTGGCAAATAGAAGGGGAAGAAATGGAAGCAGTGACAGATTTTATTTTCTTGGGCTCCAAGATCACCGCAGACGGTGGCTGCAGCCATGAAATTAAAAGACGCTTGCTCCTTGGGAGGAAAGCTATGGCAAACCTAGACAGCATATTAAAAAGCAGAGACGTCACCTTGCCGACAAAGGTCCGTATAATTAAAGCTATGGTTTTCCCAGTAGTAATGTATGGCTGTGAGAGTTGGACCATAAGGAAGGCTGAGCGCCGAAGAATTGATGCTTTCGAACTGTGGTGCTGGAGAAGACTCTTGAGAGTCCCTTGGACTGCAAGGAGGTCAAATCAGTCAATCCTAAAGGAAATCAACCCTGACTGCTCATTGGAAGGACAGATGCTGAAGCTGAAGCTCAAATACTTTGGCCACCTAATGCGAAGAGAGGACTCACTGGAAAAGACCCTGATGCTGGGAAAGACTGAAGGCAAAAGGAGAAGGGGACGGCAGAGGATGAAATGGTTAGATAGCATCACCGATGCAATGAACATGAACTTGAGCAAACTTTGGGAGACAGTGGAGGACAGGAAGGCCTGGTGTGCTATGGTCCATGCGGTCACGAAGAGTCGGACATGACTAAATGACTGAACAACAAATAGCTCTACTACACTTTGGGCTCAAACATTTTGCTATATCAGAAATCATCAGCCTTTCAGAAAATGGACATAATTGTTCTATTTGACTTGATGTTGTAGGCTGGCCAAATATAATTTCTTGAATGTTTAAAATGTGAATACATGCTTTTGAATTGGAAATAGCCCAAATTACACCAGGTCTTACACTAATGGTAGTAGCAGTCCAGTTATGGAAGTTGAGATGAAGGGGGAAGCTGCTTGTTGGTGTGCTCATGTCCACATGTGCGCTGTTCAAGCGCTGCTGGGCAACCAGTTTAATCCTTGGGGCCAAAAAGGATTTGAAGGTTTATATTTACTTTTTAATACAAAGTTATACAAACCCCCTCTGGGGGGAGGTCTTGAGTTTCTATTATGAGGCCCAGACAAATAAACATCTATAGGACTCTATTTTGACACTGCAAACAAATGAGGAAGGAAGGTGCGCCATTCATAGCATCTCTAGGGTTTGAGGGTTCAAGAACCAACAGCTGGGGTGCTAGTACATATTCTCTTTTTTCTGAAGAGTAGAGCCAGTCTTGCCTCTCTGAAATGTTACGTTTTCTAAAGAGATTATGTGAATGAAAGTGAATCATGATTCTTCCTTCAAAAATAGTTTTAATTGCTTTCTAGATTTAGGTGTGGCAGAGATGGGCCTTGTCAAATGAATATCCATTACTTACAAGAAAGATTAAACCCTTTTTTCTCCGGTTCAGCTTGAATCCATTCCAAAACACACAGAAACATTTTTCGTTTCCTGAAACTCACTGAACAGAGGCTGTTTTTAAACTACCTCAAGTATTTCTTCAAATGTTACATTATTCTTCACTTTTTGTGTACTGGCCTGTACAACTGCTTTGAAGTTGTATGTTGTGTCAGTCAAAAACTTCCAGTAAGAAGGAAACCATTTCTTTGGGTGGTTTTTCTCTCCTTTGCCAGCATTTGTGTATGCGCATTTCTTTGCTCCTTTCTGTCACCCATAAAAATGACTACATATTCCAAGAGAGTATGTCTCCCAGATCTTGCTTACCACTGCTATTTCCTTGACATTTGGGTGCTGTAATTATGCAAACTTGCTCAGAAGTAGGCCCCACTTAAGTCAGTGGGATCTCTGAGTAAGCTCCTGGGTTTAGCTCCAGGAAATAACTGGCTCTTTCGGACGCTCAGCTCAGTAGTTTAAGAAGAAACTCTCATCTTGGTTATAACCTTTTAAAAAGAAGGCTAATGTTTAAAAATAGATTTCCAAACAGATAATTAGGTACCTGAATCAATGACCTTATTCCTTCCTGCTACAGAACAAGTACCCAGCCATGTTACTGAGCCGGTGTATATTGCTACAATGGACAAGAAGAAAAAACAGTTGGAAACTCTTGGCCCAAATTGTTCTGTAATGGAGAAAAATTCTTGCACTGTGGCTACATTTCCTGTTTAGAGAACAAGAGCAGATAAGCTTAAGAGTTCAATGCTTACTCTGACTGGGTCAAGGCCCTTGCTGTCTATATCCTGGGGGCTTTTGAAAGTAGCTTACTAAATATATGTGGCTGTTTAAGGACATCACAGTAAAGAGTAGTTCTGAACATCTGTCATAAATATGCTTCCTAATAGATACTGGAAACAAACTGGACATCCAGGATGGAGGTAGCCAAAGATACTGTGCTTTGTCTTCTACACAAAGGCTGCTAATAGAGGCATCAGCACATGGATAATCCATGATATCTGGTCCTGACGGGAGAAGGGAAGAAATTCTTCTGAATGAGCTCAGCTCCTCACCTAAATGTTCACCCAGAGCAGTCCTGCCTAGAACATACTCTCAGGATGTAAAGAGCAGTGTGCCCAAGACTCTGTTTGCTTTACTAAAGTATTTCCTGGTTTCATCAACTCCTTTTTTCCCATAGCCAGGAATTGCAAAAATACCTTGGGTAGAATCCAGCCATCTAATATAATGCTTATGCCTTTTACTCATAATAAAAATGGTCTATTTTAAATTTAAATTTAAAACGGAAGAGAGTCAATGATATTGAGGTTAAAGATTAACAATTACAATGATTTTTCTGGGACATAATTTTGAAGACAAGAAGGGCCAAATCAGACAGAACGTTGAGAGTTCAGTGATCTTTATTATTTTTTTTAAACAACATGATCAGGGCTACAGTGCTGGGGAGGAAAAAGTTTACTTTTCTCCCTCCTATTTTTGCAATAAAATAGTCCTTCCCCCCCTTCCCCCGTTGCTATTTGCTTCAGGTATCCATATATTTTCCAAAGCAGCAACCACTGGGGGTGGAGTATGATTTAATTCAAAAAAGCAGTGTAGGGAATAAAGTGAATCTCTCTCCCCCACCACAGTGCTTCAGATTTGAACTGAGCGTCTCTGCAGATGCTTGAGATGGAAATGTAGCAATGAAACACCCCCTAAATAATTTCAATCATCCTGTGCACTCTGAGCCTGAATTGGCTCCAATTGGTACATTGCAAAGAATCAGGATTTATCCTTTTTATCATGTTTTCTGACATGAAAGATTAAACTTGTTCTGCTTTTCATGTTGTGCTGGAAAATTAAAACGGTTGTACTTTTTATTATCAATATTGCAGCAGTATGTTAAGCAAATAATGATACAGTTGGTATTGTCAATAGGAAATAACTAAAGAGAGAATTGTGGTCTAGAAATTGCTACTGCTGCGGATAAGGATTGAGGAAACGATTTTTTAATGAGACTTACTTCTGAGTAAATATATATTAGGATTTTGCTGGTAGAGCAGAGTATGGCTGGAATTATGACGGAGATAGTACTTCTTAATTTTATTTTATTTTTTGCCTTCAAGTCAGTTTTTGACTCCTGGCAACTGCACGGGTTAGTCCCTGCAGTTTTCTTGGCAAGGTTTTTCGGAAGTGGTTTGAAATTGCCTGCTTCCTAGGGCTGAGAGAGTGCCTGGTCCAAGGTGACCTAGCTGGCTTTCATGCCTAAGGCAGGACTAGAACTCATGGTTTCCCGGTTTCTAGCCTGGTGCCTTAACCATTGCACCAGACTGGCTCTATATAGGTAAAGTAAAGGTTCCCCCCGCACATTTGTGCAGTCATGTTCGACTCTAGGGGCCGGTGCTCATCTCCGCTTGTTAGCCGAAGAGCCAGCGTTGTCCGAAGATGCTTCCACGGTCATGTCGCCGGCATGACACACGTGGAACGCTGTTACCACCCCACCGAAGTGGTACCTATTAATCTACTTGCATTTGCATGCTTTTGAATTGCTAGGTTGGCAAGAGCTGGGGCGAGTGCGGGAGCTCACTCTGTCACGCGGGACTAGGCATTCGAACCTCCGAACTTGCAATCTTCTGATCCACAAGCCTGGCGTCTTACCCGCTGAGCCACCACGCCCCGTTATATAATACTTTACTAAATACATTCTGGATGTAGTACTTTTAATTCCACTTCTGCCTTATTTGTGGAAGAGCAATATTTTATCAGCATTCAAGTATCTTCCTGTAGAAGCAACCTGATTTGTTTGAAAAGGTTGCTATAGTCTATTTTGGTTTCAGTAGCCTTTTCTGGGGGGGGGGGGGTTTAGCTTTTTAAAAAGCATTCATGCTTATGTAATCCAATATTAATATGATTTGATTCTGGTTACACAGGCTTTTAATTGTATACATATTATCTTTATACGGGAAGGACATCTGTATATGGTTGGCTGAGATCCACTTGAAGAGGTAAATCAGCTGATTTGTTGCATAAGTAAAGAAATAACTCGCTTTGTGACAACTGTTTTTGATATTAAGTTCTGTGTTCTTCAATGTTTTTATTAATGACTTCAATGAAGAGGTAGAGGAAATGCTTATCCTATCTGGAGATAACACAAATATGAGTGGGATACTGAATAACCAAATTAAATTCAAAATTATCTTCAGAGGGTAGAAGAAGTAGGTCGAGAATAAGAGAATGAAATTTAACAGTAAGAAATTCAAGGTTCTTCCCTTAGGAAAGAGAAATTAAATGAGCAGTTATTGGTTGGGGGTTGCCCGGCTTGATAATAGTGCATATATAAAAGATCTTAAAAGAGGAGTTGATTACAAACTGAGTATGAGCAGCAATATGTGGCTGCAAAAAGGGAAAACAGCATGAAAGGCCATATCAGTAGGAAGATGCTTTCCAAACTGTGAGACATCATAATGCCTCTTTGCTATGTGTTGGCCAGGCCACATACAGAATATTGTTTCACCAACATTTAAGAAAGATTCAGATAAGCTATCACAGGTTCTGAGAAGGCAATGGGAGTGATTAAGGAACTAGAAACTGGGAAGACTTGAAGGAACTGGGACTGTAGTCCTAAGAAGAGAAGATTGGGAGGAGGGTATGACAGTGCTCTTCAAATACTGGAAAGGATGTCACACAAAAGTGGTCAGCACCTGTTCTCAATCTTTCCAGAGTACAGGACACAAACCAGTGGGTTTAAATTAAAGAATGGAAGATCCTGACTGATGGTTAGAAAAAACTTCCAAATAGAGCAGTATGACTGTTGAGCTACTGTAAGTACACAGAGAGGCGTTACTCCCCTTCATTGGATGTTTTCAAATGAAGGCTAGACAGCTATCTGTCCTGAATACATTAATTTCCATTCCTGCAGTGAGCAAAAGCTTGAACTTGATGGTCTAGCTGGCCTCTTCCAGCGTTAAGCTTCTGTGACACCGTAGCACAGAGGACAATTTTCTTAACCCGATGTTCTCCTGATCTGTTGGACTTAAACACCCAGACTCTCCAGCCAAATGGCCAGGAGTTGGAAGGCTGGCAGGGTATATAGCCTGGACAACATTGCTTGGAGCAAGAAAACTGCATGGAAAGTATTCTGAAGGGTAGATCAAGTGCACCAACTTTTCAACTATCAGAAGCCTCAGAGGGCCATTCTTCATGCAGCATGCTTTCAAGGCTAGATGGTTTGGTGGCTGAGATATTATCAGTCCTTATCACTTATCATTGCAGAAGCAGTCATACCCTGATGGCTTAGTGATCTCAATCTCAGTTCAGTTTTAGATCATAGAGGGAAAATCTGTAAAGGAATCTAATCAGGCAGGCACAGCTGATGTGGCAGTTACCCTTCCCCTTCCTTGACTCTAACTGTATCATTCTTGACAAGGGTTTTCACAAATATATGCAGGAATGAGAAGTTGTAGTTGTTGTTGTTCAGTCGTTTAGTCGTGTCTGACTCTTCGTGACCTCATGGACCATAGCACGCCAGGCCTTCCTGTCATCCACTGTCTCCCGGAGGTTGCTCAAATTCATGTTTGTTACATCGGTGATGCTATCTAACCATCTCATCCTCTGCCATCCCCTTCTCCTTTTGCCTTCAGTCTTTCCCAGCATCATTAAAATCATAAAATCATAAAAAGGAATGAGAAGTAGCAGTCTCTTTTTCATACATCTGTTGTTAAGGTAAAAAGGAAGCAGAAGCAGATTACCCAAGATTGGGGTTCCTGATGATCCCTTGACACAGAACACTTTCTGCTGATTGAACCTGGAAGCTGATGGTCACAATCCAGTGTATAGCTGAAGAAAGATGTCAGAGGAGGTTATAATAGTAAACTGGGCTGTGACTGATAGAGGGGGCTAAAATATCTTCTGGATGTCTGCAACAGTATGGAACAGGTGTCTTCACTGTGGTGTTTTTACCCGTTGTACATCAGACTTGCAACATATATTTCAGTATACTCACACCTCTTAAGAGTTATGTTCCTTAACTCTTAAGGATGATCAGCCAGCTATGGCAACCTTTAGGTCAGGGCTTTCCAAAGTGCCGCCGCTGGCGACACACCAGCGGCGGCGGTGTGGGGGGGGGGCGCGCGCGCACGGCGGCGGCGCAGGGGGGTGTGCGGCGGCGGCAGCCTCCGCTAAAACGCGGAAACACTGATACCGCGGCGGCGGCGCCGTGCACGCGCGCACCGCCGCTTCCGGGTGGTGTGGCGACACACCACGCTGTGTGTGGCAACACACTTTTGTGTCGCGACACACAGTTTGGAAAGCTCTGCTTTAGGTTAAAACATTCCAGCTCTCTAACTTCACCTCCTCTGCCATTTTCTTTTCCAATTGATACACAGCATTCCATGATTTATACTCAGGTTGCGTGTGCGGGGAGGGGGGCATGTTTTACTTCATGCACTTCCTCATTTGCATTAGGGTTATTTGGTACTTCTGCAAACCTCAAGTTTCCAAGCACGTTGATACCTGCCTCTTGTTTGGCATTGCTTTGGCTCCATTCCTGCCAGCGTCTACCACCTGAGCAGAGAGTCATGGACTCTCTTTGGGATCTTTTTCTTCTTCCTGATGTGGCAGTCATTTAAAAGCAGTAATTATTAACAACAACCCTTTAGTTTTTAAATCATAATTTCTACACACATTCTGATCTCTACTAGGCTGTTCTCTATATTACCCTTGTGAAGATGACCTCATGTTAGTCATTTTGAACTTGACTCGCAGAAAGACATACATTTGATCAGGAATTCAAAAACACAACGAAACCAGTTAACATTAATATTTAGCCAGATGTTTTCCTCAGATTCTAAATAAAATACATTTCCTGGCTAGAGATGTCTCCACACAGTTTTTCAACTTTTCAATACTTACAAATACAGCTAATGCAACTTTTTTCACTTGCACAGTGAGCTAGATAGCCTACGGAGTTTCTTCAGGAAACAAGACTGGCTTTTTTGCATCATTCAGTTGTCTCAAAGAGCCATGCCAATGGATTTGTTCCCAATGGTTCAATTGATGAGAAGTACGGGTGTTCCATATGCTTTTCTCCATGTGTAAGGGTTCCAGTCTGCATACAGTTGGATGGAACAGGTGTCCGGTGCCCGGAACAAGGCAGGCCTTGTACAACTGTACCAAAAGAAATGAAAAGTGCAAGCCATGAGATGCTGAATGAAAAAGAAAGGGCAATAATATTTGGCACCCAAAAAGTTTTACATGCATCTCTAAAGTGCTTTGGCCTTGTCATAAACGACTATAAATTGGATTACCATTGAGTTGCATATCAACAAATGCCTGTCTAATTGGAGAACAGATGTTTCCACCCCCAGATCTGTGCCTCTATTTGTGAATGTTTGTACAAATATCTGGTTGGTCACACAGATGTTCGGGGAATGCCTACACTCACATCTGGATAAAGGACTAACACAGACTCATTCTGGGTGAAGATCTAAATGGACTACAGAGTGAAATTAACTTCCATGCAAGCCTAAGTACAGCTGAAACAAGCTGCTCATTTATCACTGCAGTTGGCACTTGGGTGGCAGAAGACAGACTCAGATCTGTGAGGTCTCAGCAGTGATTGCCTGACTCACTGAAACTTTGTCAGGCATAGAAACCCAAACTAAACAGAGTCTTCTCTAAGTTATAAAAACAGGAGACAACTATTCGGATCCGTCTTTATATAATAACCTCAACTAGGATTAGCTACTGCATATAGTTAGTAATACGGTTTGAACTTTCCTGAAAGTTTTCTTCTGTGCAAAAGAGGCTCTTTCTCAGGGTGCTTTTCCACTGTTTTTGTGATGTTTTAAATCGACTTACTTTATTGTTGCAAAGCGGTCCTGGGTGCTGCTGTTGATGCCACTGTCCCATATCGATCCATCCCTTTGCAGCCTCCTTGGCTGATCTGAGTAAGCTTGAAAGACTGATGTCTTTCTTGGGATGTAATGGGAATGCTGGAATGCAGTCTGCTGGAGAGATGATTGAAGGGTGAAAGGTGGGAGCAGTCACAGGAGCATTCATTTATCACCCCCCCCCCTCTCTCTCACACACAAACATATCCTGGCAATCTCTTAACTAAGAGAAGTCTATGAATTCTAAACCTCACCCATGATACCTTCACCAAACCTTTCTCCTTTGGAAACAAACAGAAAAGCTGGCCTGCAGAGGTCTTGGCATCATGTTCTTCCCAGCAAAAATGGGTCTGCACAATGACCTAGTGAAGGAAATAAACAAATCATGAACACCTAGATTGGGGATGTATAACCTGTGCTTAATCTGGGGAACTTGAAACTAAAAAGACTGGATCATTGTTCAGTATTCTATGTTTGGAGCTCTCCCTGAAATACACCACTGAGATCAACTAACTCAGTACCCTTTTGAACTAACCTGAAAGATGGCTTATGTTAAGCAATTTCTGTGCTTCCAAATAAAAATGTTACAATTGTCTTTTTTTCCTACATGCCATTTTACAGCATGGCAATTCAGGCCCAAGTGTAGTGCTATTCCATTTATTTGCCAGTTCTCCTAAAAATTGGTGGTGTTAGGAACCCTCGAAGCATAGAAAATTAAAAGATTTTAAATACATAGGACCTTTCTTAAGGGGTGTGGTGGCTCAGCGGGTAAGATGCCAGGCTTGTCGATCGGAAGATTGCAAGTTCGGAGGTTCGAATCCCTAGCCCTGCGTGCGGAGTGAGCTCCCGCACTAGCTCCAGCTCTTTCCAACCTAGCAATTCGAAAGCATGCAAATGCAAGTAGTTGAATAGGTACCACTTCGGTGGGTAGGTAACAGCGTTCCACGCGCGTCATGTGGCCACATGACCGTGGAAGCGTCTTCGGACAACGCTGGCTCTTCGGCTAACAAACGGAGATGAGCACCGGCCCCTAGAGTTGGACACGACTGCACAAATGTGCGGGGGGAACCTTTAACCTTTAAAAGGACCTTTCTTGCCATTTGGAAGATGCTCCAGCTACACATGTTTGGAAATTTGGCACAAAAAAGGCGGCTTTCTGCTTGGCTCCCAGGTTATGGAGTGCCCCATTGTTAAATTATTTTAACGATACTGATTTCAAATTCTAATTTGATCTTAATTGTATTGATTTTATTGTGTTATATTTTGTATTTAATTGCTGTAAGCAGCCTTGAAAGTTTATAGAACAAGAAAGGCAGGGTATTCCTACACACTGAACAATAAATGAACTAAAATGTACTTTTTGCATTTTCATTTTTTAGCATCTTGTATACGTGTTTATTCCCATCAGAAGAATTTAGGACACCTTTCACGTCACATATCTGATGAAATCGATAACCCTTTGGCCATAATTGTAAAGAGCCACAACACTTTTGGGGCGTGCTTTTTGCCACACTGAAATGAAGAGGCTTGTAATCACGCAGTTCCCGAGCGCTGGAACGTAGGCGGATCGCAGCCTTGAAGCACAGCCCACGGGAGCCGCCGAGAAAGCAACTTCGCTCGCTCTCCGGACAAGGAACGCTCCTTCAGCCCCAGACCGGAGCGAGTCAACGTCACTCCTCCCAAGGCAACAACGGCGCATGCGCCCTGAGGTCTAGCGATTTAAAAGGCGGTAGAACGAGAGCCGGCTTGAGATCGAGTCCACACGTAATTCACCACTCGGGGGTGGAAGCGGAGATGCGGCTTCGCTTTGGGAAGAAGGCATGCGAGTTGCTGCGTCTCTTTTCCAGGTACTTCAGCAACACGTGCGCTAGTGTTTCCGAGCCTCCTCCTGTGAAGTCAGTCAACATGTTTGCCCTTGCCCTTTTTTAAATTCTGGGCATCTCCTGGAGAGGCGGGGTCGCTTTCCCTTCACTTGGAAAAGCCTCTCCTCCCCTCGGCTCCGTCCGGCTTCGCAATGGGTTTGCGCCTGGGAAGGTGAATGTTGAAGAAGCCCCATCGCTCCGATGGCTTTCCCTGAAAGGCCGGCGCCTCCTCTCGGCTCGGGCAGGTCTTCTGAGGCTCCGCGTGTGGGATCGGGGGAGGCCGGCGTCCCCCGTGCCTTCCCCCTCCTCCTCCGGCGGCGGCTGCTGCGGAGGAGCGTGGGTGGTTGATTCGGGGGCACGCGGGAAGAGCCGGCTCAGAACTTGAGAGTGGGACATGGTTGGCAGAGCCCGCTCCGTTTGAGATACCGCAAGCGCACCACCATAAAGTTATTTTGCTTGATCATCGCAATCTCGGCTCTTTTGGAAAATCTTAGGCTTTCTTCTCCGGAAAGGGGTGGGGCTGCAGGAGGTATGAGTCATATATTAATCGTGGAGTTTATTTTGGTTGAACTCGCTGCGGTAATCTCGGATGACCGATCAGCGCAGGATTCCACGTTTTGCTACTACAGTTCCCTTAGTTACCTTTAACCTGGGACAGTTGGGTTTCAGAGCCGTTCATTGGATACGTGGCGGTGGGGGAAATGTTCCGGAGGAATGAATGACTTGTCCCTGGGTTACTGCTGGCTACTTAATGAGCGGTAGCCTATTAGTTGACAAAGGAATTCCTCCCAGCCCTGGGAAAATTGATCATCAGGTTAACTTCATCCTTGAACTTCTCCCTCTCACTCCCTCTAATTCTTTCCTGGATTCCTGTTCTCCTTTTGGCTGGATAGCCTAAACATTCTAAAGCTTGTGAATTGTTGGAAATCCATAGAGCACAGATTCAAATTTGACACAGCCCAGTTGCTGCCCTGTCTTATAAAGGACAAACAGTACAATCTCTTTGATTGGTAAAGTACAAACAGAATGTTTTTAAATCGCTTTCAATTCAAGGGAGAGATTGCAGATTCTTTTCTCTCTTTCTTCCTACTGGACTCTGTGGTGGTGGTGTCCACATTTCTGGAAGCTGAGAATCCACCCCCAGAAATGCAGAGAGACCCAGGTTCTGTACCAATTTTGTTTAAAAAGTCTGTCTTGTTTAGCTATGGTGGGCCCGCTTTCCAGGGCCTACTTTTTAAAGACCCAAATGGCTTGGGATAGAATTATCTACAAAGCCACATTCTGCCCCAAACTCTTTAAGATTTCCTTCAGAAAATGTGCATTGATTGCTCCTATCAGATAAAGCAAGGCAGCTGACCTCTAGGGAAAGGTATTTTCAGTTGTGGCAACTGGGTTACTGGAGCCCAATGTCACCATTACAGCCTTGTGGCATTGGGTAAAGAAATTTCTCTTGCTGTCCAGAAATGGTGGACTGTAACTCCTCTTGGTCATGGGAGCTGATACTACAGTACATCTGAATATAGCTAGCCTGGTAAAATCTGTCCATGGGAGTTTTAATAACTGATATTTAAAATTTGGGGAGGGGGTGGGTTAAAAGTTAAAAACTTGATTAGGTAAAAAGTTCTGTTTATAATTTTGTTTTAATACTGCATTGACATGTTACAGTTGTTTGAAGGCACCTAGCTCCTGTTGTTGTTCTATATAAATCCATAAATAACAATGTTTAATTTTTCACAATGGCCCAGAACAACTTTGTCACAAGGACTACTGTACTATGAAAAATTAAAATGGCAGCTAAACCCAGATGCCTGGTGCTGTTTGAAGCATTAGGCCTGATGCTGTTGTTGTTGATAATGGTGATAAGTCATGTTGTTTGATATTATTAATAGCAATAAAAAAAGGTTTAAGTGATTGGCTCTTCAGGTTCCTAGGACTCAAACAGTGGCCGAGAAAATATATAACTGAAATAAGATCTCAGTTTCACATAACACACTTTTCCCACTACGTTTTTCTAAATTGCTTTATTTATTTATTTATTTTTCAAATTTATTGACCACTTCAGAATTGTGTGAGGAATTGATCATGACATGAATGAGGGGGAATGCAGGTTGGACAAGGAAAGGCCTCTTCCCCCATCCGAAACGTGGATCCTGCCAGACAAAGAATCCAGCAGAAGCTTCCCAGCTGGGCATGGTGTCCTTGATGGACTCTGATAGACTCACAAGGTTCGGTCTCTTTCTCAAACAGAAAACAAAACTCCACCAAGGACTTCATAATGCCCACGCCACAACTGACGTGTAACACGTAGATTGCTCAGTTTCTCCTGTGGTTAAGAAGTTGTATTTTTCTAATAATTAACTAAACTCTGTCTTCTGGATCCAAAGATAAAGGAAAAGCAAGTACAGGTACTCCTCAACTTAACGACCACAATTGGGACAGGAATTTCCATTGTTAAGTGATGTGATCATAAATGTCACGTGACTGCATCGCTTAGCGACGGCAATCTGGCAATTCCCCTTGCCGTCGTTAAGCGAATTTCATTGGTTGTTAGCCGAGGATCCACCCCAATCCAAGCCATTCTGGGCTTGGTCCCTCCCAGCCCCGAGTCTCGGCAAGGTAAGGGACTGCCTCCAGCCTCCCCCCACCCGCCTGTCTTCCCCCACCTCTGCCCTTTTGGCCGCCATGCACCTTGCCTTGCAAGAAGCCCCTGAACCGCAGTGCAGCGTGAAGCCGCAGCTGCCCCTGGAAGCCTCAGTTGGCCCAGCAAGCACCAGCAAGCATTTGTTCACCCAGGTGCCTTCTCTCCCAGTTCCCCACACCGACCTTTCGCCTTTGGCACCCAGCCACAGTGGCCGGGAAGCACCGGCAAGCGTCGGCAAGCATTCATTCGCCCAGGTACCTTTGCTGTCTCCTTTTCAGACCCAGCTACTCCCGCAAAGACAGCGCGGCTCTCCGAAGGCTCAGGGAGCCACTTGAAGGAAACGTTCACAGGACAAGCTGCGTCCGAAAAGGCAGCTGGTAGAACGCATGCTTGCTGACGCTGGCTGGGGCGGCTGCGGCTTCACGCTGTGCTGCGGCTGAGGGGTTTCTTGCAAGGCAGGGTGCAGGGCGGCCGAAAGGGCAGAGATGGGGGGGGATAGGTGGGTGGGGGGAATTGAAGTGCCCCTGTGGTCGTAAGTGCAGGCGGGCTGCCAAGCACCTGAATTTTGGTCACGTGACTGCAGGGGCGCTGCAACGCCGTAACTTTGGACACCGGTTGTAAGTCACTTTTTTCAGCATGTTCGTAACTTTGAACGGTTGATGAACGAATGGTCGTAAGTCGAGGACTACCTGTACAGCATTCCCTAACTCTGACACAGGCCACTTTGACTGTAAATAAGTAATAATCCATGTGGGTCTTTCCTTTTTTAAAAAATGGATTAACTTATAGTACTCAAGGAGCAGACTGGTGTTTGTGTTACACTTACAATGAAAATCAAGTTTGCATACTGATGGGATATACGCTGGCTTAAAGGGGAAAAACTCGAGGCTTGAGAATAAACAGACAAGAATGCAGCTTGTTAGGGCTAACAGTGTTTACTGGTAGCATAAGGCAATAATGTATATACAATCACATTATCGCAAAAAGGAAAAAGTTGAATATACATGGTACAGCATTGCCAAAGGAAAAACAAAAACAAACTTATAAGCAGAGTTCCGTGTATTGATCCCAGGGCCAGAGTTCCTGCCACGGCCTATACCCAAAGCTAGGCATAGCTCACTCTGCCCAGTCCACGGGAAGTGAACACGTGAAGAACTACATGGCTAAAGACACTAGAAATCAAGAAGACATAGAACACCATTTTGCATGGTTAATTATTCAGTTCTTCTAGCTTTCTGATTGGCTGGAAGTTAGCTGTGACACACACTAGGCCTAAAGCATTAGGCCTAAAGCACATAGCATGACCTGCTATTGGGTAGCAGTGCTGCATCTAAGTGAGCACGTGATTTCCCCCCTCCCTTGCTCTCACAGGGCAAGGCTTCCCACAGAGGAAATCAGGAGGATTTGTTCTTATGGGAAGATCCAGAAACTAGCCATAACAATACACACGTGACCGTTGTTATCTTGCACCTGCACTTCACGTCACCATGAGAGGCCTTTGCTTTGTAAAGGATGCAATTTGCCAAAACACTTTTGCTTTGTAGAGAAACCCAATTTGATAATCTCATAGGAGAAATCTGACACATACACCTATATCATCAGTAGTTAATCCAATAAAAGCTATTGCCTTGTTTTTTTTTAAAAAAATCCTAGCTTTGGGGAAACTGAATAATGGATTTTAAGTAACGCTAAGCCTTTATGATGGGGTGGGATATAACCCTAGTGTTTTACTTGGGATTATCTGAGGTATAGGGCACCTGATAATGCAAGCATATAGCCATAATTTGGTGCAGCGGTACTGGAAATTGCAAATATTTGAGTGATGAGTAGACTTAGATTTTTCAAATAGGTTCAGCTCAGAGCTAGTGAGCTGATATTTATAGAATGATCTAGGCTCACTCATAAAATTCTTTTCTTTGCAGTTCTTCTGTGCACATGAACTTCTTCCTCTTGGGTATCACAGGAGTCTGAGTAAGGATTGCAGTTCCCGATTTCTAAGAATCACCAAGTTATGCTCAGAGGATAAAATTTATCATGGCTGCTACATGTTATGCTACATGGCTGTTCGGAGATAACATCCTCTTCCTAGCCTATAATGATGAGTCAGTAGTGTTGGCACTTTAGGGGAGAAGTGGCTAGTAAAAGAGGGAATGAGCGGGAGGTAGCTCTTCCTTGCCAGTATGCACTTTTAGATCTTATGTGACATTATTATCACAGTCTGTATGAATGTATGTGGGTGTAAAAACAAGTGCGCATACACTTCTGTATGTTTGTGTGTATATATTTATAGGTAGACTACGCACACACACACGTGGGAATAAGTCTTTAGGTTGAGGTTGTATTGACATACTCTAAATCCTTATTCTCTTTTAACTTTTGGGTACTCCAAAATTATTCTATCCAGAAAGTGGTGAAAACAGAACACATGGAACCACATGAATAAATACATTGGGTATTTTCAAAGATGGGTCTCTCCTAACCCAGGAGATAGCTTACATGAGACTTCGCTATAGCTGTTCTGGTTGATCTGGGCCATTTCCCCTGCTATAAACAGAATGCTAGTTAATGTGCCCCATCTTAATCTGTTGTAAGTCTTTGTTATGCTTCCAGTGATCAATTTTATGACAAGCCCATTAATCCTTGTTCTATAGAGCAAAGTCTGAAAGTAGTATAACATTTGTCTGAAATTATGAATTATCTTCTGACAGTTCTGAGATAATGATTTTGTGTTACACTCTTGCACACTATGGAAGGAGAAGGTTCAGAGTAGTATCAGTTTTTTGAACATTACATACTATTGGGTATGCAAATGGTCTTATTAAATGAGACATAGGTGGGTATAGCAGTCCTGGAAAGCAGTCTGTATACTAAATAATTACAATAGTAATTGACTAAAGTATGAGTGAGCCTAGCTTTTGCACATGCAACTCTGTTATGATATGAAATACACTGACAGATTCTATTTTCTTTCCAGGCATGTTTCAGTTGATATTTTATATTCTAGGGGCTCATTCCCCCCAACTTTGCTGCCTCCAGATGTGTTGAACTACAACTCACATAATTTCCAGGCTGCATCAGTTATGGTGGCAGAGAATTAGAATGTTTACAATCTTCTCATTCTTTGCACAGTTGTACATGGGGAGGACACAGGGTTGGGAAAGACTGACCTAGATTGTTTATAGAGCATTCAGTTCCTACCACTGCTACTAATTGCTACAGTGGTGTGTAGCAATCCTAGCTTTCCTTCCATAGGTTTTTGTATGAGTGTGTGTAATAAGAAAGAGAGATGAAGCAATGGGAAAATACAAGGAGTTTACAAATGGAAGGCTACAGCGGTGTGTTTGGACATCACACTAATGGCTCAGCCTGATCATGTCCATTGTCTCTGCCTTCTGACCAATGTGGCTAGGAAACCGCAGTCACTGGTTAGTTTAGGGCTTAATGTGTCATTCAAACGGAATACATGCAGCTTCCATCCTTGCTAGTCAGAGAATGTGGCCATTTTATTTGTTTATTTCTTTGATTTCTATTTCACATTTCCTTTAGGACCTCAAAGCAGTATACATGGCTCTTCCTCCTTCCATAATTGTTCTGTTTGGTGTGTTGAATTGAGAGCTGATGACTGAGCTTAAGTCACTTGGTGAGCTTCCTTGGCTGAGGATGGACTTGGAACTGGGTCATCTGCAACCTGGTTCAGCACCTTAGCCACTACTGCATACCTTTAAATGAATAGTTATAAACAATTCTCCTTGTATATGATGAACTGGTTTGCATAATGTATTAAGCCTCAATATGATTTTCTTGTTTGTGATTTAGCTTGTTGTGTAAATCCAGTCAGTTGTGGCTTCTTCAACAGATCGAAGTTAAGCAACCTATCCATACTGGAACTCAGTTACCGCGATTTGATTCCACCATTTCATCTAATGCATCTGACTCTAGTCTGTAAAAGTTCATTGTACTAGAATGCATTGTTAGTCTTTTAAGGTACCAGAAGAGTTTAATTAAAAGAATCATTTTGAAGTAAGCAAAAGTTTAAAATATCCCCCTTTATTGGCACTCAATTTCACTTTGGCTTCCTCTAGGTTTACCTATGTAGTTACAGTTTAAAACAACAACAGTTACAACATTGTGCCCATAAGATGTCTAATCTCTCCTTTTGGACAAATTTAAGGGGGTGTGGTGGCTCAGCGGGTAAGACACCAGGCTTGTCGATCGGAAGATCGCAAGTTCGGAGGTTCGAATCCCTAGCCCCGCGTGACGGAGTGAGCTCCCACACTAGCCCCAGCTCTTGCCAACCTAGCAATTCGAAAGCATGCAAATGCAAGTAGATTAATAGGTACCACTTCGGTGGGTAGGTAACAGTGTTCCGCGTGCATCATGCTGGCCACATGACCGTGGAAGCGTCTTCGGACAACGCTGGCTCTTCGGCTAACAAACGGAGATGAGCACCGGCCCCTAGAGTCGGACACGACTGCACAAATGTGCGGGGGGAACCTTTACCTTTATGATTATATTTAAATAGCTTTCTTATACCTCAGATAAAAAAAGGATAGAGATTTGAGTCAACCTCTGACTGATTCTAGGCTGATTAGGATTGGTGGATCTGCTCTCAGTAATGTTGTAGGGAGCAAAGTATAACCTGAATGTTCCCCATCATTACAAAGAAGGCCTCTGGGGTGAGTGCATACTAAAAATGAAAAATTACTTTGCAGCTGTTTTTATTCAAGCAGGAATACAACGTGAGAGCTAAATATATACATAAGGTTCACTAGGAAAACATGGCTGGGAAATGGTTGGTAGGAATCCTGATGCAATAGCATGTTCTTTTATTTCATGGAGCTTCGTTTGTGGCTGGGAGAGATGAGTAAGTTGCAAATTCTTGACTCAGAATGGTCTAAAAAGGTTGTGTGTTTTTTCTTCTCTCCCTTGCTAATTCCTAGGAGCGTCTTATAACTAGTGGTACATGTTTTTTTCTCTTCCTACCCAAGTAGAAATCAGTTCCCATGTTTAAGTTTGAAAAATGTTTGTTCTAATGCTTTGCAGTTTGAGTATGAAAGAAGGCAGGTTTGGGAAAGTAAGATATGGGATAGAAGGATCAGAACAGCTGAAACTGCAGCGTTTGTTTCGTTTCAAGAGACAGAGTAGAGACTTGCTATGTTCTGCTGCAAGCAGATGCCAGATCTGGAAGCAATTCATAAATGCATCTTCTGAGGCCTATGGTGTAGCTGCATTCAGGTGTAAAAGTCATTATCAGGAGAAGCTGCAAGCTGCAGGGTTGATCATGCAGAAGTGAATTGTGTGCAGATCTTTGATGTGATCTAGTGGCTTTGAAATCAATTAAGACATCCAGAGAAGATTGTCATGGGAACTGCTGCAAGAATTTGTAATTCCAAATGGCACTTTCTGTAGAGGGTTAAAGTTTCAAAAGTTCATAGGAACCTGAATAAGATTGATTTCTCTCTCTCTGATTTTCTTCCTGTACTCCTCTATCTTCTACTCTTTCTCACCCTGTGACAAAGTTACCAGATTGGTACTCCAGACAGGTTAAAGTTATATGATACAGTAGAATTCATTTAGCCTTAGTTGTATTTGTGTTCTAGCTCAAAAATAGAAGTTTTAAGTCAAACATTGGCACTTAAATGCCAGACTGGTTTTTGGTCAAATTCAACATGAATTTGAGTAAACTCCGAGAGACAGTGGAGGACAGGAAGGCCTGGCATGCTATGGTCCATGAGGTCACGAAGAGTCGGACATGACTAAACGACTGAACAACAACAACAACAACAACTTGTGCCTTGCCACATTTCTGAAAAAGTACTAAAAGCAAAATAAAGAATCTAAGTCAGTGTTTCTCAACCTCGGCAACTTTAAGACGTGTGGACTTCAACTCCCAGAATTCCTCAGTCTATCCTGGGAAGTTTTAGGTCAGTAGAAACTGTCATTGCTAGAATATTGTTTATCTCACTTTTAAAGTTATCTTCATTTCTGTTGTTCTATTTGACAAACTGAGAAATAATCACTGCCATGTCACCAAATCATTGCATCCTAATTTTACCTGAGCAATGTCTTTAAAAAGTAATACCGTAGAACATATCCTAGGTGCTGGAAAGACCCCTTCTGGCTTATATAGCTGCAGCCGATTTCTTTGGCTAACCATTTTGCTTTGCTGCCTTGATGATGCTAGCTACTGAGCTTGGCACAGCACCAAAATTCACTTCCCAAATACAGCAGTATTGCTATATTCCGTATAGCAACTTCACTCTCCTTTTAATGGCAGCCAATTCTGATTTCTCTCCAAAGCTACTGCCATACTGGGATTGCTAGTCTTTATTGCTGCTTGCTGAGAGAGTTTCAGTGTTCTTTTCAATCAGTAGCGTTTCTGGATAGAATGAGCAGAAGGACCCACAGATCTAGCTGGTCAGGCTTACCTTATTTATGTTCAGGTAGATAGTACATCATTATCATCTTAAGAGGATAAAAACCATTAATTCCTGAATCTAACATTACCTAACTGCACCATTGTTGTTAGCTGGGTTTTCAGAAAAACAATTTCTAATCTCTCTGGTTAAAGTCCAAGTTCATGTGCAAAAGACACAAAGGACCTGAACTTCAGACAGGTACATATGAGTGCAGACAAAGGAAAACTCAGCTTCATGTTTTGAAAGCTACTTAAGTGCAGCAAATTGTATTACAAGAAAGGCAAGCAAAGTTAAGCATAGCAGCGTGCCGACTTAGCTGTCCCAGGAAGGAAAGATGCAACGTAGCTTTTTTTACTTCTTTTTGATTTCTGAGAACAATGTCTCTATTCCTTGCCTTTGAAAATTATTCATCATTGTCATCTATTGACATTAGATTTGTGAGTCAAAAAGACAGGCTGTCGTTTCACTCCAAAGCAGCATTATCCTTTTTTTTTTTTTGGTAGCTGTTTTGCTGCATTTTGCAAAATGTGAACTAATCATGAACTATCTTCAGATGTAACCATTGAAAGGGGCTGAGTTTGCAAGATGGCTTTACTGAAATGTTTTTTTGTGTTGAAATGGCATTGGGGCCACCCATAGGATTTTCTGAATGTTATACCTCAGTTATGTCTATGAAGGTTCTCAGTCATCCAGGTGGAACTGTCTGTAGCTTGAATCATGTCAACTGGATTTCTATTTTCTCAGCGAAACGTTTCCGCTGAGAAAATAGAAATCCAGTTGACATGATTCAAGCTACAGATACCTCAGTTATATTTCTCAAATGGAACAAAATCCTTAAGTGGCATTACTCACATTCATTTCCAGCTAGCTCTGCTTTGAACCTTCCTGCTTCTTCTATCGCTCACTTTATTTTCTGCCTCATCAAAAGAGAGAAAAGGGCTGAGCATGCATACTCTCTTTGGAAGAAGTGTTTGTCTATCTCTACTTGAAATAGAAGCAGTGACAGATTTTATTTTCTTGGGCTCCAAGATCACCGCAGACGGTGACTGCAGCCATGAAATTAAAAGACGCTTGCTCCTTGGGAGGAAAGCTATGGCAAACCTAGACAGCACATTAAAAAGCAGAGACATCACCTTGCCGACAAAGGTCCGTATAATTAAAGCTATGGTTTTCCCAGTAGTAATGTATGGCTGTGTTGGACCATAAGGAAGGCTGAGCGCCGAAGAATTGATACTTTCGAACTGTGGTGCTGGAGAAGACTCTTGAGAGTCCCTTGGACTGCAAGGAGGTCAAACCAGTCAATCCTAAAGGAAATCAACCCTGACTGCTCATTGGAAGGACAGATGCTGAAGCTGAAGCTCAAATACTTTGGCCACCTAATGCGAAGAGAGGACTCACTGGAAAAGACCCTGATGCTGGGAAAGACTGAAGGCAAAAGGAGAAGGGGACGGCAGAGGATGAGATGGTTAGATAGCATTACCGATGTAATGAACATGAATTTGAGTAAACTCCGAGAGACAGTGGAGGACAGGAAGGCCTGGCGTGCTATGGTCCATGAGGTCACGAAGAGTCGGACATGACTAAACGACTGAACAACAACAACAACAACAACAACTTGTGCCTTGCCACATTTCTGAAAAAGTACTAAAAGCAAAATAAAGAATCTAAGTCAGTGTTTCTCAACCTCGGCAACTTTAAGACGTGTGGACTTCAACTCCCAGAATTCCTCAGTCTATCCTGGGAAGTCCACACGTCTTAAAGTTGCTAAGGTTGAGAAACACTGATCTAAGTGATTAATGGAAGAGAGAAAGAGAGAGACCCTGAGAGGAAGAAGATAAGCAAATACGCCACCAGTGTTTCATAAATGTTACATAATTAAGTTGCATAATGCCTGGGTGGAATGGTCACTGCTACAGATTATTTTGGGATGAGTGGAGCAGCCAAATGGCAGCTTGTCCCAGATAAACGGAGGGTGGATGAGTGGGTGGGTAGAGGGAGGGAGGATCTTAGTATGGTGCCTCTCCTTTGCTGTAGTTAGATGGAATAGTATGGAAATAAGTTCCTCAGTCCCATTGCACAGAGTTATATATTTCATCACCTTTGCATGCCAGTTGGACCAGCCAATGAACAGGGTGGTTAAACATACCATCCTGTCTATATTAACTCCAAAGTTCAGAGTGAGTTATACGAAGTTTGTGAGAGTTACACTGAGCTTTGCGCAAGCCGTCCCTGGACACCGCATTTCCCAGGTGACAAATACAAGATCATTCTTGCTTATGATTTGCATTTCATGTAATTATCTCTTAGCCAAGACTGAATTTGGGGTGGGAGGAAGAGAATCCTGGTATTACTGCATTTGAAGGTTAAGAGTTACAGTACCTGAAACTCTCAGTGACTACCTGAATGCACCTCTATAGTTTTCTTGTACGGAAATGGTTTGCCATTGCTTTTCTTCCTGGATGTTTTTTCAACCTGTTCAGATTCTGTGTATCTTTTTATAGCTATCCCCATATTTACTTCTGGGCAATATGAGATCAAACCTGACAATAACGGGTGCCCCCAGGAAAAGGATATTGGACTTTTGCGGCAGTTATGACTGTCCTTGCTCCATCCCCCCCTCTCTATATACTTGTATGATCTTGGGTATTGACCTTATTCCTACGTTGTAGGTGGCGAATGTACAACGTACAGTAAGTACTTTTTGGAAACCAAAGTGTACTATTTATAGAGTTACTCTCCAGGGAAGCCTAACTTGAAGGTGCCCAAAAGGCGTAATGTAGGAGAGGAGGGACGCTTTGTTACCTGGCCAGCTTTCCACTCTACCTATGTTCTCAGTAAACTTTGATCTGGCAAATCCAGACTTCTGAAGAAATCACACATAAAGGGCTAACGGGAGGAGAGCATGCCTGTAATTTTCAAAGACTGCCTGAAAGATTCCCCACCCTGTCTGTACAGAGCGCCAGTAAGTGAGAGAGTTCATGTTTACAGCTAGCCTTGTTCTTCTCAACCATGCTGTAGGTACTAAGGCTAGAATGTTGCAGCAGCCAAGTTTGACGCGGAGTGCAAACTTAGCCAATCCTCTATTGCCAAAACCCACGCTCCCTCTTTTCCTGTTGAGAAATGAACAGGATAACAGGATCTGATTATGTGGAAACCTTTCAATTAATTTTCCCAGTTCTGCAAGAGACTAAGCTGGTGTGCTGTTTGAAACAAATGATTGAAATCTGAAAAATCAAGTGATTTGCCATAAATCTTGACCATGCGGTATATTGCAGAATATGATGATGGGCCTATCTTAACCAGTCTAACTATATGGTGGGTCTTTAGTAAAACTGAAATATAATCAGTACAAGTTTCCTAAAATCCAAAATTGGGCTGAGTCCTTTTATTAGACCACTGAGGAACCTGTGTCTCAACCATAACTCTCACTTTCCCTAATGAAACGGGGGCAGTTGGGAACTATGGTTAAGCAATAGCATGAGAGCTATAAGTTTCTCCAGTCCTACTTTAGTATGTGGCAAAGTGAGGGATAATAATTATAGTTGCCAGGAGCTTAAATTCCATGCTCTAAAAATAAACGTTGATAAGTTAAGGAAATGCCTTTCCTCTTAAAGAGATAATTGATTTAATTCGCTTGTAAACCGCCCAGAGTTTTTGTCGAGATGGGCGGTGAAGAAATGCGATAGATCAGAGCTTTCCAAACTGTGTGTCGCGACACACAGGGTTTTTCCGTGGCGACACACCAACTGCAGTGCGCAAAATCCGAAAGCGGCAGGAGCGCTTCCGGGTTTTTGCGCGCTGCCGCAACGATGGCACTTCCAGGTTTTCCCGCGGCGACACACCAGCGCCGGTTGGTGTGACGCCGCGGGAAAAACTTTGGAAAGCCCTGCGATCGATCGATCGATAGATAGTTAGATCTGATGTGATTTTCAGAAATCTACGAAGTGACTCTGAGAATGGGATTCATAGGGGCAAAATGGCACTTAGGATACTCATGGAAGAGGAGCGAGGTGGCTCTTTCAAAATCTGGCATTTCCAACCCAACTGTAGACACAAGACTTGCCTCTGCCTACTACATCCACTTCTTTCCTGCTTTTTTTGGTGTGCTCTGACTGAAATTAGTCTGTGTTCTGTACCTGCCTTCTTTCTTTCTTAAGGGTTCTTGGTTTCCAAGCCGTGCCCTCTCTTTTGGAGATTACCAGCAGGTTCCTTCTTTGCAGTGGTCAAAAATGACAACGATGACATTAAATAGCTGGCATGGTTATAAATAGCTGGAATTGCAGACCACAAAATTGCCACAGGCAAAAACGCATTAGTTACCATGTGATTACAAAAGGAGCCATTAGTGTGTCTGGAACTCAAAACTCATCCTCCACTGAAGAGCAAAAGGTCATGCCCTTCAACTTCAGTCAGAAAAAAGTAATAAAGCTTAAGAATCTGCTGTCATAATTTCTTCAAAGCTTCTCACGGCTGAGACTTTGAATAATGTGGTTTCCTCCTATCACTGAAGTGCTGTTCTATACCAGATAAGGCCTCTCTATTGGCATCAAATTATCTTCAAAAATTTTAAATAGACAGTCTTTTTCCACTGAATTAGCCAGTGGATTGCTTATGTTTTTGCCCCAAAGAACTTCCTTAGAGTTTCACACATTGTGCTAGTCCATAACATGGTTTGTTTGGCTTTAGCTTATTGCGTTGGATCTGAATCCAGCCCTTGGAGCTTGGAAACCATGGCTTATGCTGTAATACAGAGCTTTCCAAACTGTGTGTCGCGACACAAAAGTGTGTCGCCACACACAGCGTGGTGTGTCGCCACACCACCCAGAAGCAGCGGCACGCGCGTGCACGGCGGCAGCGGCGCGAGATCAGTGCTTCTGCGTTTTAGCAGAGGCTGCCGCCGCCGTCACCGCTGTGCACGCGCGCGCCGCCACACGCCCCCCCGCGCCGCCGCCTCGCTGCCGCCGCCACTGGTGTGTCGCCAGCGGCGGCACTTTGGAAAGCCCTGCTGTAATATATTATATGAATCCAGCCAATTATAGCTCATTCAACTGACCATGGTTAAGCAAACTATGTGCAAGTGTGAACTCAGTCATAATGAGCAAGCCTTTTGATGTTCCAGATCTGACTAAATCACAGAACTCTTGCTGTGCTAATTCAGCTATGCCTGCATAATCTCTTCTACAGACATATTAAGGCTGTCAAAACACTACAGACAACAATAATTGGGGTAGCCATTTTTCTTCCAAGCTTCTTTTGCTCAATAACCTGCCTGACTGGCAATCATAGAAAAAAGGACTGAAATTATCTAGAACTGAAATCTAATTTTTTGTGATGTGTATGTGTATCTTTGGGCTTATAAAATGAGACATTAGTTGGTCCTAAGATATTACTATGCTGCAGAATTTCTCTGTTTGCTGTCTTCTAGATGTGTCAGTCTAGTCTTGTCATGCATAGCCAGCATGGCTTCCAGAACATGTCTATTAGCATTACCCAATCATTGTTGCTTTTTTGTTGTAATCCACAAGCCCAATTATAAATGGCTTTCCACACTATTGGTTTTATTGTGTTTTAGCTATGTGTACATATCACTATCTCCTGTAAGCATCAGAATGGGTGAGAGAGTTGCTATGGAAAGAGCTATTTGGAACCATATATATTAATTACAAAGAAAATAAATGTTTCTGATAATCACAAAAAACATGGTTTCAAGAAAAACTTTTTTTTAAATTCACCATTTAGTTTTATGGTATGTTCGCACTATTTACACATAGTTTCCATAGGATCCTTCTTTAGGCTCATTAGCTTCCCTTCCAACCAGAGACCTCTGGATTCAGTCTGCAGCGTGTCTTGCATCAGCTGACAATTCTCCCTCTACATCTGGCCCCAAAGTCTCTATATCATGCTGGCTGGAAGAAAAAGGCAAAATGGAAAATGTAAATAATTGTCTTTGACAGCATGACCAGGCACTGTCACAAAAGGGGGAACAAAGTTAGCTGCTGCTGTTTTCAGTCTGACCGTTGCATTTTTCAGATTCTTGATGTCATGGAGTGATGTTAAACTGACAAAGTATTTGTTTCTGTTCAGAGCTAAGCTGTGAAGTGGGGGAAGAACCTAAAACTCTTCCGATCATCTGCCTTTCAGTTTGTAGTTTAGTTTCTAAATGTGAAATCTAGCAGTGCAGATGACACCCCCCCCCCATTCATGATCTTGGTGACTTTGAATTGTATCCTACAACTTTGTAGCAAGTATGAGTTTGGAGAGACTGGAGAAAGGGGGAGGTGGAAAACCTACATTCAGTATTCTGGATTCAAGAGACTAAAAGTCCCAGAGTGTGTAAGAGATGTAATATTAGAACGGAATTCTCAAAGCAAGGTAATTTGGACTTTTTAAAAAAAATTCTGCATTGATGGAAACCTTTCAGAATAGTAAAAGGAGAGGTGTGAGACAGTGAAAATACCTGTAATGCAAAGAGGTAATGAGGTATGTTTGCACATAGGTAGTAATTGGGGCAAAAGATTGATACTTGTTATCCCTGTAACACAATGCTGTGTCTTCAAGCTACTCTTACTACACTTCTGTCTTGCCAGTTCCTTCAAAAAGTCAGCCTTCATTTCAACAGAGTGGTATCTTATGAAGTAGGGGTGTAAAAGGTAAAGGTTCCCCCCGCACAGTTGTGCAGTCGTGTCCGACTCTAGGGGCCGGTGTCATCTCCGTTTGTTAGCCGAAGAGCCAGCGTTGTCCGAAGACGCTTCCACGGTCATGTGGCCGGCATGACGCACGCAGAACGCTGTTACGTACCCACCGAAGTGGTACCTATTCATCTACTTGCATTTGCATGCTTTCGAATTGCTACGTTGGCAAGAGCTGGGGGGAGTGCGGGAGCTCACTCCGTCACGCAGGGCTAGGGATTCGAACCTCCGAACTTGCAATCTCCTGATCGGCAAGCCTGGTGTCTTACCCACTGAGCCATCGTGCCCCCTGTAGGGGTGAGGGGTAAGTAAAGTAAGACAAATTCATTTTTCCCCTTAAAACAGCAAATAATTACACAGAATAGGGAAATGGCACCTCATCGTATAAATTGATTGTGTGACACACTGAATGGCTTTAAACCTTATATTCTACTTCATAAGATGGCTGTGAGGAAATGAAGTGTTCAGATGCACATGCAATCTATGCTCTGTTTGAGCTTGAAGGCAGAATTGCATGTGAAGGGGTCCCATATTGGATGAAAATGCAAAAATCTAAAACTCTCTGCAATTTCATCCCTGCGTAGTGCAGATGTGTGTCTCTTGTCCCCTTGCTTACAATGTGTAACTGACCTTTTCCTTTGCCAGAAAGTTGGATTAAAGGATATGTCCACTCCCCTTTATGCTTACTCAAATAGCTTATTGGAAGAACTTCTTAAAACAATGTTGTTTAAAGTGCTTTGAACTTGAAATTGGGTCCAGATTTTAAAGGGTTGGAACTGTCTTGACTTGAAAGTGATTATTTGACAGTAGATGGTGGATAAGGACGGAGGCCTCTGCTGATGAAATGACCAAGCAGAGCCTGGGAACAGACCATGCATGGCCTTGCAGCAGTTTTGCATCCTTGACCCTTATCTTGAGATCTGGGAATATTAATGCCACTCAGAAGGGACCAATATATTTTATCATTATTTAATAGAAATAAAAGCTCTGTTTTCTTATCCCACTTACCCTTCAAATAACCTGCCAGATCCTGAAGAACTGTTTGAATGAAGTGCTTGTAAAACGGCACCTTCAGAAATCTTCGGTTCTGGACCATGCCCACTGCTCACTTCACATTCTTCAGGAACGCAGGCGGGTGGTCAAATGTAGCTGAGCGCAAGGAGCCCTGGGGAAAGCCTAGCTGAAATTTGGATCTCCTCCATGTGTCTTAAGAAGGAAGAGCGATAAAACCCAAAGCCCTTGAATAGCTTGGAAGAAAGGGAAATGCCTGGGGCACTGCTGCACAATGCCAAACTTAACTCCTAGAAATTGGGACTCATTCCCTAAATGGAGAAGGGGTGGGCTGGGAGGAGCTTGGGGTATATTGTCCGCTACTTTTCTTCCGTGCTGTTGTTTTCGTGGGGAGGAGATCTGGCTAGGCCACCTGTTGGGGTTTGACACATGGGAGAGGCCGCTGCCCTTTTTAACACTGGCTGCCTCTCCTCTTTCCCCTTCCAGATCGCTGTCTTCTGTTTACAACTGTCCCATTGTAGGGCTCAGCTAGAAGCAGCTGGGGGACTGTTTCAGGCTCAAGGGTAATTTCAGCGCCTTCAAAAGCCTTTAGAGCCTTGCCCCCTCCCCAAGAGGACGGCAGCACCAACAAGGGGATAATTTGATGGATTACTCTGCAGGGCTGAGAGGCTCTTGGCTAATCCCCTTTGTGTGTCTGCTGGGGGAGACACTCAGCAGAAGCCACCCCCCACCCCCACCCCCCTTTCCCTGCCCCAGGCAGAGAAAAGGCTGCTCAGCAGGGCGGGGTTTACATCCTGACAGGTAAATGCAATCAGCCGGGTCCTGTGGGGCAGGATTTAATCCTTGCCCACTACCATGGCCAAGAGGTTAAAGGGAGGGGGGCACTTTTGGGATTGCTTTAGGTTTTTCTCACTTGGTTTGATTTCCATTTTTATTCTTCTGCCTTAACTCAGAGGAGGAGGCTGACTGGCAGAGGGGCAGTCCTTAATCCTGGCCCATTCAAAAGCAAAATGCTGAGGTCCCATCTTGATTTCTAAAGGGCACCATTCTCTTCCCCACTGAGAATACTGAAAGTTCAATTTTAATATGTCTGATTAGCAATTTGAATTAAGATCTTCCAAGCCATAAACTGCCAATGCTGTAGAGCCATTGGTTACATTAGCGGACACAGCTGGCACTGCTGGTGCTGTTATATTGGCTGTGGAGAATGGATGTGCAGGGCTATGTGCAGGGACTATTTAATGTGGTATGTCACCCCTCTGCTGGCCTGCACAACTGCTTTGCTTGGAAGCTGGCAAAAGCGACAGAACGCAGTCTGAAGACAACTCATTCTTGCAATTCAGTTGCTCCCCAGAAAATACTTAAAAGTTTAACTGCCTATGTGGAGGCATCTTTCTTTTATCCCCTCTGGTAAAGCTGTGAGATGAAGACTTGTTCAAGGTCATCTGGTGAGTTTTGCAATCATACAGCAATCTCCAACTTGGTGACCTCCACCCCTCAACATGCTGGTTGAGAATTCTGGGAATTGTGGTCTAGCACATCAGGAGGGTACCAGGTTGGGGATGATTACTGAATGATATCTGAAATCTTTCTTTCAGGGTCATATGCATACAGTCTGTGGGTGCTTTGGCATGACGCTGCTCTGTGGTGCAGCCAGAACAGATGTGAAATGGGTTTCTAGATATGGGGGCCTAATGAGCAAGCCATTCTGAAACATCTGCCTCTCCTTTTCTGATTCACACTCCTTTTTATACCAGGCAGATTGATTCTGCTGATAAATTGCTACAGCTGTCTTTGATGGTGCAGGGGAGAGAAGTAGTACAGGAAAAAACCCCAATAAAACATAAATGAAAGACTCAAGGTGTTAAATCAGCTCTCCAAAAAGTGGTGTTGAACTTCCTTGGAGGGAGGGAGGACAAGTCCATGCAGCTTTCTTGGCAGCATTTTTGGAGGTACAGTAGTTTGCCATTGGCTGCTTCCTAGGCTGAGAGTAACCGGCCCAAAGTCACCCAACTGGCTTCTGTTGAGCTACAATCCCCATAATTTCCATCTCGCCATTGGTTTCTCCAGTAGGGGGTGATAAGAGTTGTGGTCCAGTATCTGGTTGGAAATTATGAAAATTGTAGTGCAACATGTCTGGTAGATTGGGGAAAGGTTGATGGTAGGGCTGTCAGAACTGGACTGGAAAAATTAATGGCCACTAGATGGTAACAAAGAGAGCTCTCTGTATCCTTTTGCTGCCACCTAGTGGTTATCCAGATTTTGCAGCCCAGATCTGGCAGTCCTGTTGATACAAGGATATATTTCTTCTCTACTCCCACTCCCTGGGTTGAGTTGCTTCAAATAGACCACAGGATGCTTGGTTTTTCCTTCTCACCTTCTAATTTTATTTAAAACTCTTGTTTTGAAACAGAAATAGATTTCCACTCCAAATAATTTTACTGGCATTCTCCAACTCAATTTTTTTCTGGTTAATGTAGGTTGTTGGGGGGGAAAAATGAAGCGCAATGGTATAATTGGAAATTTATTATTTTGTTGTAGGGACGAAAGAGCTGGAATATTTTGTTAACAACTGGTAAAAACAACAGACTTTGACAACAATCCTCTGAACACTTACTCAGAAGTAACCCCCTGAATATTCATTCAGTGAGACATTCTTCAGTAAATGAGTGTAAGATTACAGCCTTATTTCAAATTTTAGTGAACTGAAATCAGCAATTGAATGCCAGTTCATGAATCTTAAAGAAACAGGGAATTTCCTTCATTGTGAGTTTTCTTAGTTTTGTCTTTGGACTTACAGAAGCTGCTTTTTATTGGACCAGCCCACGCCAGAGCTTCCTGTTGGCCTTCACTATCCCCAGCTCCCCCACCGTCAAGTCCATCACCTCCAGAATATCATCCATCCATCTTGCCCTTGGTCTGCCCCTCTTCCTTTTGCCTTCCACCTTCCCTAGCATCAGCATCTTCTCCAGGGTATCCTGTCTTCTCATTATGTGGCCAAAGTACTTCAGTTTTGCTTTTAATATCATTCCCTCAAGTGAGCAGTCTGGCTAGATCAAGGCAATATTTTTGCATTCCTTGGATAATAAGGCTTTTTGCAACGTATTATTAGCCTTGCTCTGGTGAAAAGCCAGTAAGATAACAGAGTCCTCAGTTTACCGAAAACCTGGAGCTAATTCAAGGAGGTGAAATTAAATAAATTACAACTGTGCTTCTATCTTCCCTACTCTGGGTACATACTTAGGAACTCCTGAGGGAGGAGGGGTCAGAGAAGGGCGAGGAACTTGTCCCTTGTCCTCTTACCTCAGAGAGGAAGTTCATAATTGGGTTCAGTCCACCTTTCATTCAATTTGGAGGAAAGCTTCCCAGTTTTTCTTTTCCCTGTTCTTGGGAGGCCAAGGTCTCAGAGCCTTTTCTTTTTTCCCAGGGGATAACTTCATATTTTACAATATGTTAGCTTTTTAAAAATATGTTTCAAAATTATAAATAAGCAACTTCCAGTTCCCCCTCTCTCTAGGACTAGGTGTTTACTTTCCAGCCAAGTCCTTCTTTATGTAGATGTAATTGAAAGCTGCCTGTGTATTATTTAAGGTAGACAAGTGGGCTAGACACAATGACATCATCAAGTGAGGCTTAAAGAAAATGTTGCAGTGTGAAATGTTCCTCTTTCGTATTCTAAGTTGCAGTTCTACATCTCCTTAACTGGGTCTAAGCTTCATTAAAGCAATCAAAATTACTTTTCAGGAGACATGGGTTATAATTGCACTGTGAAGCATACTCTCCTTCAGTATAGTCCATTCTTTCAACTTTTCAGTCTCACCCAATTCCATCTCCCAGAGCAAGGTTTCTCAACCTTGGCGACTTTTAAGAGGTGTGGACTTCAACTCCCAGAATTCCCCAGCCAGCATATCCTGGCTGGGGAATTCTGGGAGTTGAAGTCCACACGTCTTAAAGTTGCCAAGGTTGAAAAACACTGCCCCAGAGAGTCAGCTTCCAATGGCTAAGAAGTGGGCTCCATCCTTGTTTGTGGTTACCCGTTTCCAATTTCTTCTACAACAGCTTTGCACTCCTGAGAACTTTGGGGTTGACCATCCAGCTCATACCTCTCTTCTATGGATGAATTCTGCTGCTGCTATTTTGGCTACTAAAAAACCCTGTATTTGCATCTAGAGGGAGGATAATAAATTCTGCTGCTTTGAGCTATGGTTTTTAAAAGTGATTTAAAAAAAAGCAGCACATAGTATAATAAGTATGCCCATTCCCATTACTGTGAGTTCTAGGCCCCCCTCAGGCATGAAAGCCGCTGGGCGACTTTGGGCCAGTCCCTTTCTCTCAGCCCAACCCACCTCACAGGGTGGTTGTTGTGGGGAAAATAGAAGGCAGGAGGATTAGGTATGTTTGCCGCCTTGAGTTATATTTTATTTATTTATTTATTCAATTTATATAGCCGCCCATCTCAAACCAGTGACCAGGATAAAATAATAATAATAATAATAATAATAATAATAATAATAATAATAATTGTATCATATGTTTCTGTATTGTTTGATACTAGTATAATTTATTAATATTATTGATTGGTACTGAATAATTTATCTTGGAACGATTACTGATTTTCAGTTATTTTATTTTTGCCCAGCATCCATTCATCCATCATTTTTTATATTCATTATACAATTTTGAAGAAGATGCTTTTTTTTCAGCATGGTGTGACTTATTGACTTGTTGTTATGCTTTGCTACAGTCCTCAAGGTTTTAGGTCCAAAAAGAAAAGAAACTATTTTCAGGATCTTGGAGACTAAAGAAGGAAAATAGTTGTGTAGAAGCTGCAGGAATGTTAAATATATGTTGTTGGAACAGTTGCCATCCTTCTAAGGTGTACTTTAAATTTGCCTTTCCTTTGTCTGGCTTTTCCCTTTAAATCATGCTGAGGCCTGGCCTGCTTACCTGGTTTTCAGGTAAAGAAGTTTTGATGAGTTGTTTCCTGGTTTCTTAGACAAAGAAATGCTGTTCTCTGTTCATCAGGTAGGGCTTATATTGTGTTTAACTAAAATCTTCAGACTGTCTCCCAAGGGAGGGGTAAAGCAGAGCCCGAATTGATCCTGTGCCAGATCGATTTAGACTCTAGTGGCTGCATTGCATTCATAGCAGACAGTTGCTTATTTTATTGTTGAAATGTGAATCTTAAGGACAAAAAGCAGATTTGCAGTAGATTCATAATCCATAGGTTCACAGAACATATATTTAAAGTAGGAAGATAACATCTGGCTTTTTTTTAATGGAAATCTTAGTTCCTTTTAAATGAAGATTAGGAACAATGATAAAAATGATTCATCCACAAAATGCATCCATTAACACTTGGCCTATCACAGAATTTGACTATTGAGGCTCAGTTACCCTAGTACTATTACAGTTAGCATTAGCATTTGTTTAACTAATATATACTGTGTTAGAAGCCCTGGGCAATTCAATGACAAAATCTATGCTCAGGTGGTTTACATCAGGGCTTTCCAAAGTTTTCCCATGGCGACACACCAACCGCCGTTGGTGTGTCGCCGCGGGAAAACCCGGAAGTGCCGCCGTTGCGGCAGCGCGCAAAAACCCGGAAGCACTGCTGCCGCTTTCAGTTTTTGTGCGCCGCTGTTGGTGTGTCGCCGCGGGAAAACCCGGAAGTGCTGATGATGATCAGCGCTTCCGAGTTGTGTGGCGACACACCAGACTGTGTGTGGTGACACACTTTTGTGTCGCGACACAGAGTTTGGAAAGCTCTGGTTTACATATTCATTAAACTGCACTGTCCTTATGCGCATATAAACTCTATGCATTAGTTTTTACCTATTTGTTGTTTTTATGGTTGCCTCTGCTATACTTTATCTTATATCTGCCTAGTTAAGCACAATTGTGTGGAAAAGTGGGATACGCAATTGGAATAATAATAAGACCCTAGACATGTGGTAGGACGCTGCACACCCAAAGTGACCATGCAAGCTTGGATTTGAAGAGGTTACAGGCCAGTCTGGTAAATGCATGTAATTTGGGTAGGGAGATAAGAACTGACACTATGCACCGCTCCATACAGTATATGCATGCACGTGCACACACATTCATTATGTGTGAGTTCTTGAAATACTTTGAATAATTGAAAAAGGATTGGTGACTACTTCATAAGCAGTGTGGTCTGGCCAAGAGGGGAGGAAAGTGTTATCATTTATTTTGCTTTCCTAGGTGTTTAGACCAGGTCCAGATGTGAGATGGAAGTTCTCCTTACATTTGGCCAGATGCTACCACCACACAGCAGCACACTTGTGTGTAGTATATAGAATACAGGGATGTCGGAAGCTGACTTTTACCATTGGTCTGCTTACCTCTGCATTGTCTGTACAGACTGGCAGTGGCTGTTCCAAGATTTTCAGACAAAGCGCACAGCTTCTGCATGCAAAGCGCTTGCTGTATTACTGAGCATGGCCTTTCCCTAATATTTCCCTTAATATTTAGGAATATACCTTTTTTGCCAGCTTTCAGTCATTTTATACAACCATATACTGTGCATAATCTTTAAGTGCTGGTATTTCTGATACTGTTCATTGCCAAAATAGCGAAATCATTTAAATTTTAGTAAGATATGCAGACTGGTGTTTGGAGTGTCAAGTTATAATAACCAAAGCAGTTTTATTAGACTCTCATCATGACCACAGTTTTATTTTCATCATAGTGGGCTGCAACTGCAGTTATCTGTCCTGGACACTTCCACTGTAGCATCTAATTGGCTTTCTGCCTGGCAGATCTAGTCTCTTGGCAAGTGTGTTGTGGTGGAGATTAGTAGTTTATAATGTCTGCCTGCTCTCAGCTGAGACTGTTATTAGTAGCCAAACCGGCACCTGCAAAAGTGTAAGCTCTGAATTATGGGAGATAATCCCCCCTCCTTCTTTCCACTTGATCCACATTTCCTCCAGATGACTGAGACATAAACAATGTACGCTCCATTCATCTGAATAGAATAAATGCTCTAGCCATAGTGTCTATTCTTTGTGCTAAATATAAAATGACATTCAGTGATGCAGGGGTAAATTTTGAAGTGTAGGTGTTTATCAGTGTTTGCATGTGTATGCCTGTGTGTGAACCCACTGAAGAGCAGCTGATACTTAGCACAGTACCCTATTGATTAGGATCAACATGATTGCAACCCTGTGCATAGTCGCCTGGAAGTTGTCGGCTCAGGCTTTTTAGGTCCAGTTAGTAAAACGTGGTGAGCTTCAAGAAAAGATCTTCATCAACCTGAAATGCAACTTTCAGCTTTTAATTAGAAATACAAGCTATACTGCAAAGAAGTTTTGCCTTTTAAACGGCTGGTGTACAGGAGGACCCCTATGAAGGAAAAAGCAAGCCATATTCAGCTTCTGCTTGATAATGTTCAATATCTGCTGGTTTCCTTTGTATTGTATAATACAATTTCCTTTGTATTGTATAAACAAAATTTGAAGGCTGCATTATCACATAATTCATTTATTAGATCAAGGATGGCATTTGGTATTTTCGCAGCTATCGCCACCACTCTGAAGAAAGTCCTAAAGCTCTGCTCCCCTTATTATCTCTCTAGCATGCAACAGCCCAGGTTAATGGAAGCTGCAGTAACAGGAGATTGGCCCAGAACAACTCAGTTGTCCTAGGTGCTGCATAACATGAGTTTCTCCTTTGATGATTCTTCATTTCTACTGTTGTCTTAATGCAGGGGTGGGCAACGTCAGGCCCGCGGGGCTCCCGCCTAAGGCCTGCAGGGCTCCCGCCCGCAAACCCTGCCCCTTCCACACGATTGGCTCCTGCCCACAAACCCCGCCCCCCAGTGCTTGTGATTTGCTCCCGCCCGCAAACTCCGGCCCCCGGTCCGCGGGAATCCCAGAAACCCTGCCCCCCACCCCAGTCCCCGGTTATAAATATCCAAATGGCCCTTGGCAGAAAAAAGGTTCCCCACCCCTGTCTTAATGGATTCAGATCATGCTTCGGATGTCCTGAAGTAGCAGTTGGATTTCCCAATATGTACAAAACGGGGGGATTTCCCAGTATGTACAAAACGGGGGAAATACAAGTCGACAGCATTCTGCTTCTCATGGGGAATGTGCAGCTTCGAGTCGGTGAGTGCTGTACAATGACATAGTTCTGAAGAGCAACTCACAAAGAAAATAGAGCTCCCTTCCAACAATAGCTTATATTCCATGCCAACTTTCTGTGGATGCTGCTGCATCCCTTCCAAGAGGCCCACTAGAGTACAAACTCTCCTGTTGGGGAGGCAGAACTATTCAGCTGCATAATCACTTTTGAGAATGGTTTCAGGGCAGGGTTCCCAGCTGTTCCCAGACATCTCTCCTGCCCCCCGCCCCCCCGCACACCCATGGCTTTTGTACCTTTTTAGGATCTCTGTTACCAACATAATGTTTTGGAGCAAAAGTGCTGCTTGCTGCAAAAGGCAGAAATGGGAGTGCACCAGTCATCCTACTGATAATAGTTCAGCAGTCCTGTCATCCTAGGAATTGACAACCTGAGCTCTTTGGAGGTTTTCAAAAAAGGATTGACTATCCACTGCTCTGTGACTCCTTTTTTTTTTTCCTTCCCCCACACAAAGGAGCAGGTTGTGCATTGTAACTGGAACTCTCAACTCACTGTAAAATATACAATAGTTTTGCAGTGCAAATACTTGCAGGGGGGTGTGGAAGGGAAAAAAGGGAGAGGTAAAATAACAGCAGGGAGGGCTCCGGAACCAATAGGATATGAGAGCAGAGGGGTGGGTGGGTGGGTGATCTTGGCCCCACCTCCTCCTTGGTGCACTCCCAATGCCGGTCCAGGCTTACTCTGCTGAAGCAGCTTTGTCTTTGGGAGGAAGGGGTATGAAACCAGCATGCTTGAACTTCTCAGCCTGTTGGCTTCCAGCTTTAGCCAATAATCAGGTGAGTTGACTCTTAGCATTTGGAATAAGTGGAGACTTTGCAGATGTTTTGGATGGCTGGTGAAGGACACTTTCAAATTTACACTGATTTCTCCTCTTTGCTTCCCAGAACAGTCCTGATTTCTCTCTCACCCTTCCAGGTTGCTGCATGGAAGCTGCAATTAGAAACTTATTGGAAATAACACCTTTCATCAACTACAGCAGAAGAGAAGAATTATATGACTAACCAGGAATTGCTTTAGGTTTTGCTGAACAGCTCCTTGCTTATGAAGTGTGTTGGTGTGGGGCATGAATTTAGGTTTGCAGAGGAGTGAAAGGAGAATCCAAGGTTTTGATTTGCCTGATGTCTAGCATGAAAGCTAAATAGGTATTATATTTGTGAACAGTCTGAAATTGCCATTTCTAAGGGCCAAGAAGTTAATCTAATTTTGCCCCACGTACCACAGAAGATTCTTAGCGTAGTGGCACCACGAGTACCTAACTCTGCTAACTGATGCCATGGTAGAATAGTGTGCTACAGCCAGTGTTCCTCTCTCTGTATCTAAATAACTGTGTTTCAGTTTGTATTTCCAAAATGCCTCAAGAGCTCTTACTTGAGTTTCATGGCTTTAGGGCAGGTTTATATCCCAAGGAAGGTTTTACTCTAACCGGTTTTAAAATGGTCTATTAGTTTTTCATTAGCCTTGTGGCTAAATAATAATTCTTCTAGCAGTTGAACAGCAATTTTATAGTTATCATCAATGCATAAATTAATGTGCACAGTGAATACATTTCCAATTCACTCTTCTGTATGGATGAATAGTAACCAAGGTTCAAACCGGGCATTTAAATATCTCTGTCATTAAGATAAAATAGATTAAAGATAGATTAAAAATTATGACAAAGCAAACAACTAGAAGCATGACACACAAATTTCTTACTTTTGTACATAATCTTCATAACAATACAGATACTTTCATCAGTCCTGTATGGAGATGAATCTAAAACACATTTTAGTTGTTTCTCCCTTTTCTTCCTCTGTGAGCATACAAGCAAAGTTCCATCCTATCATTTAGGTTATACTGATATAATATACTTTTTCTACATATCAGTGTGGAAGCTGAAGAGTGGCTGTTGCTGCAGAAATCTAAACATGTGAAAAATAGTTGCATGTGATTGACTTTAGCTTCTCCAACGTGGCTGTTTCCTAACTTGCCAAATGTAGTCCTTTCAAATAACTCAGAATTATTATCATTATATTAATCTAAGAAGCCTATATTTAAAGCTAGAAAAACTTGTTCATCTGGAGATGTTTCTTCAATATCTGCTCACATTTCACCCCTTCCCTTTCCCCTTAGAAGGCAGCAATATGAATATCTTTCCATAGTTGTTGAAATAAAACAAACCAGTGGGATTTGTGGTGTGTAATATTAGGAGATAAGGGGCATTTTATGTGGCCTATATCCTCAAACTGGCACATGCTAATTTCCTTTGATGTTACTATTCATAGTTTGCACGTCTTTCCCCTTGTACCTTTTATGGCCTATTTATAAATATGCTGAAGCGAAGCAGTTGGCTGTATACTCATTAAAACCAAGATGATGGGTGTGGGATGAATGAATTGTTGGAGGGAGGGAAGGATGCCAGGCATGTAAATATCTGTATCGGTAATGTAGAAAATGAAGATGATGGCCCCATGAACTTCTCAACTCTTGAGCAGAGTAGCTCCTCCTTAAAGACCATAATTGCTTTCTTGGGAAAGACTAATCAAGTTTTCTCTTAAGTTACATAAATTTCAGGCAGTTAAGTGAAAGTTAAATGGCCTCCCCTGAGTTAGCCTTCTGTATTTACTTGGATCTCAGATATTACAGAACCATGGAATTTGTGAATTACTTAAATGTAATAATTTGTCTTGATAGCTGGAGAAAATAATTTGTTTATAGTGGCAGATCTGGCATCACTTCCTGTCTTGATAAGCTAATTTACATAAAGATGTTAAAGTTATAGGTAAAAAGCATGCAATGACAGGGATAACTCCTTACAAGTGTAGATAGGGCAGTGTGTGCATGTGTGAATATTTTAAAACTTGAAAACTGCAAGGATGTTTTCCAGGAATCCTTCCCATTCATTGTTTTTAAAATCTTGATTTTTTTTTTTAAAAAAATAATAATTTGGTCCTGCCTCTTTTTAAGAAACATTACCTGGAAGAATGTACTGTGATTTGCTGGGAAAGACTGAAGGCAAAAGGAGAAGGGGACGGCAGAGGATGAGATGGTTAGATAGCATCACCGATGTAACGAACATGAATTTGAGTAAACTCCAGGTGACAGCGGAGGACAGGAAGGCCTGGCGTGCTATGGTCCATGAGGTCACGAAGAGTCGGACACGACTGAACGACTGAACAACAACAACAACAACAAAAATTTAGATTTATTAAAAATGGGAAGTTCTGCACAATGCCTTTTTTTGATGTCTGGCTGTGCCACAGCAGAAATATGTTCTCAAGAAAGAAAAAGGGAAGTTCATTGTAGAGAAAAAGACCCTTCATCTTTGTATCTATTTTAAACTAGAATGTTTTTGCTTACTAGTAAGTACATCTAGAGTTCTTGGAATTCTTGGCTTCAAGTAGTTTATGACTTTAAATTTCTTTCCAGAATGAGCAAATAACTGTTAGACCTAATCAGCTAAAACAAAAGAAACCCAAATGTAAATATCTATTATTTTTACATACCGGTTAGGAAACTGATAGATTAACTATAATTCAGAGGACTTTTGAGATGGTGTAATAACAAACTGGATTTGGGGCTATAAGAAAGGATTGAATTTGTTTATCATGGAAAAAATCTTTCCTAGCCTTCTTATTAAAAATGATTATCCTGCAGTTTGCACACAGTGAAGCAAACCACATATTACTCTTGTTAAAGGAACATATTTTCAGTGCTATGATAAAAGTAATGCAAAGTCTTGGAGGCAATAGAGCCATCTACTGGTCTGTTTTGTGAAGAAGTTAATCTATGGTTTACCAAAGGTAAATTGCTTGTGTTCCAACTCAAAGAGATTGAACAACGTAAGATTAAAGCTTTAATTTGTTTAATGTTTTATATAACTTCTTTCCTTTGCTAATACATTAAAGGTAAAGGTTCCCCCCGCACATTTGTGCAGTCATGTCCGACTCTAGGGGCCGGTGCTCATCTCCGTTTGTTAGCCAAAGAGAGCCAGCATTGTCCGAAGACGTTTCCACGGTCATGTGGCCGGCATGACGCACGCAGAACGCTGTTACCTACCCACTGAAGTGGTACCTATTAATCTACTTGCATTTGCATGCTTTCGAATTGCTAGGTTGGCAAGAGCTGGGGCTAGTGCGGGAGCTCACTCTGTCACGCGGGGCTAGGGATTTGAACCTCTGAACTTGCGATCTTCCGATCGACAAGCTTGGCGTCTTACCTGCTGAGCCACCACGCCCCCTAAATACGTTATTATTAGCTAATACATTAACTGAGGAAAAATCTGATAGTGGAGATATTGAAGGGCAAATAAGTAATCAATATAGTAACTTGGGCATCAATTTAATCATTGTTAACTATATGTCAGCCTTGCAAACTAGTCCAGACAAGAAGCACACCGAGTGCTAGCTGTCTCTAAGAGACATTAACTGTCTCTAAGGTTACATTAACAGAATCTTGCAAGTCTGCAAGTACATCTCCCCCCACCAACCTTAACAGTCCAAGAAACTAGGGAGGGTCCCTTCTGAGACATTTGCCATGCCTCCATTCCTGCTGGGGGCTCAGCTGCCTCTTATCCGACTGGTTGCCTAGTCTGTGGCTCTTCCTCCTATCTCCCAAGGTGATTCCCACAAATCATTACACTATAGCTGTTTATAGCTGTTTAGAATTTATTCCTTGTTTTGTGAATAACACATTAACACAAAAAGTTTGCCTCCTTTATATACTGTACTTGTTAATATCTTTGTTAATTGTTCTTAATGATCACTATTTTTCCCATTACTCTCTTGCCTGTATACTCAGCTCCTAGCCCAAATTTTCTATTTAGCAGATCTCGTACAGTTGTATTACAAAAGCAGTGGTGTCAGACTTTGTTTCTCTCCAAAATATTTATTAACCAAAATAAAATTCCAGCTCTATCTTATCTATGTATGCCCCAGCCCTGTTGTTCCTATGAGTGCAAAGTCTATGTGCTTTTTACTTGGATCCACAAGTAAACAGTGAATATAATTGTTAGGTGAGTTTAGAACGGAAGAGCTCTGCTGAATCAGGTGAAACAATTAACCAGGCTACCATCCTAGAATAGCTAGTTAGAAGCTTCTGAGAAGCCCTGAGTGGGGTGTGCAGTCCATAGCAGTAGCCTCTGCTAGTTTTGTCTGTTTGCTCTAAGAATTCATTTCCCCCCCCCTTTGAACCATTTATCCTACCTGCTATCACCCATTGTTACAAGTTGTGTAGATTAACCGGGTAAGGGTGCAATTACCTAAAGCCCTTCCTCCGCTTTCTCATCTGCCTTGAATCTCCTGCTGTTTGACTTCATTATCCTGGGCTCCACTATAATCAGAAGATCCATTTTCTTTATATATCATACATTTCATACTCTTTATCATCTCTCCCACTTTCTATTGTTCCAAACCCATAGAGCTAAACACTATAACATTTCTTCATGGAGCCATTCTGATTGGCCTTTCTGGCAGAGTTTTACATTATTCTTTTTGAGCTATGACTACAGTTGCACTTAGGTATGCACTTATAGTCACACCATCAGTTGTCTAAATGCATTAAGATTTTGACATAATCATGTTTCATCCATTTTTTTTGTTTGGTTGTCTATCTTTTGTTTGGCTATCTTCACAACCAAACACTAACGCTAATCTCTTTCCTGATTATTTACCACCAGCTCAGATCTCCTTCATGTGAGATAGCATCATTTCTGTGCTTACTTCCATTGAGTCCCATTTGTCATTTTGTTTCCTGTTCATTTAATGAAATACAACTTCAATGTACCATTTGGTAACATTTGCTCTATTGGAATATATTTGTAATAGATAAATAGACACATTAAGAAAGGGTTTGCAAACACTATTATTACAAATTAAGGAGTCTTGGGAATTTTAGTTCTAAGAAGTTGTCAGACCTTTAGTGTTTGAATCACAATTCTTAATATCCTCTCAAAGTACAGCTCTGAAACTTGTTTGGAGAAATCCTGGAATTGAGCTAGTTTAAACTGCTTTATTTGCATAGCTAGACAAGAGAAGAAAAAAAAACCCCAGCATTTAGCCCAGGGCTGAGCAATCATTTGGTGATCATGGACTGCATTTCATGATTGTTTTAGGAAGGGTTGTGCAAATTCTGGGGTAGGTAGAGTTTGTATGGATGCTTTCACTACACCTTTTATTATTCATTAGATTTCTATCCTACCTGTTGTACAGGAGCTCAAGGTGGCATACAGTACATAGTGCTCTGTCCTCTTATCCCCCCCCAACAGCCATCCTGAGGGGAAGGTTGGGTTAAGGGAGTATGAATGTGTCACCCACAGAGTCACCAATTGAGTTTGTATGTTTTCTGTTGCCAAATGGTGGTGGTGTGGTATTGGGGGCAATTGTGGGCGGAGCAAAACGGATGCAGGGGCAATGTGGAGCCATGGAACCTCGGCTTCCCAGCCCTAATTTAGCTAGACATAGTAGGATTGTTTTCAGTTATGAATGACAAAGCTGCCACTTTAACTTACACCATGGGGTGGGGTGGGGTTTAAGGAGTAGCTGCCCTGCATGCTCCCTGCAAATCGTGGAACTTCAGTTCATTTGCAGGGCACTGGGTGGTAGTTGAGGCTGCTATGTGGGTTTCATTGCTATTAGAAACTGTCTCAGCTTTAGGAAATTTGGTGCTGATATGTATTATCTTTAATTTTCACTATTCTCACAGAGAAGTTGAAGCACAATAAACAGTTAAGACTACTCATCTTGCCACCCTGAGCCCAGACCCAATCTTCATTTTGACCAGTGGGCAACAAACTGAGATCCTCACTGTTGGCTATAACATGGCTACCAACCTTTTGCTATTCAGCTACAAAAGAAAACCCAGGACTCTGAACTCCTGCTCTGAATCCTCCTAAGGAGAATGCTGTTGGCTGGGGCAACTCTTGGATGATGAGGTGCATGGGGGGCCTGGCTCAGAGGGCCTGGCTCAGCATGGCGTTCCAGAATCGCAAAGCCCAGCTTTTGCTGATCAACTCCCTAACCTTTGGCCTGGAAGTCTGCCTTGCTGCAGGGGTCACATACGTGCCGCCCCTCTTGTTGGAAGTAGGAGTGGAAGAGAAGTTTATGACAATGGTTCTGGGTAGGTGGCTTCTTTTCTTCTTTGCTGGGAGATGCTCCGTGCTAGTTTTGATAGACTTTGAGCTGCATCGTCTCAGCGTGTCTGTTCGTGTGTGCGTGCGTGTTTATCTGTCCATCAATCAAGGCCTTAAGGCTTCAGGTTGCCAATATCTCAATTAGGACATGAAGTAGTGTTGTACAATATACAGACTACAAATAATAGTTGTGTGCGTGTGAGTATGTAAAAGGAAGTGGCATGTTATGGATTAGGACATAAAAAGAGAATATAATGGAATTGCTATTTTATACTAAACTATATGATACTAGCCATCCTTATAATCTAATCCAGATATGGGCAACCTTAAGCCTGCAGACCATATGCTGCCCTTCCTTATATGGCCCCCCGATCTTTGCATTGCCAAATTTTGGCAGCATAGTTTCCCACTGGATTTGGCTGCAAATCAAACTGTATTTTTTAAAGAAAGGTCTGGGGGATGGGAAGCCATGCATTTTAAAAGATGTTGCAAGATTTTTCCTTTCACTGTTCTCCCTGTCACACATGATGACTCTTCTACTTTTGTATCATGGCTCTCCTTATCTTTGAATGTGCCTTCTGTTACTAACTTGTTCACTCTTGTGCTAATATGTGGAAGGCATGTGTGCACGCACACACTCCGTTCTGGAAACACGGGTGAGGGGATGCTCAAAGGTTAAAGACCCCCTAGGAGTTGTTCGTTTCTCCTTAGAAAGTCTGGCCTTCCTGTTTGGTTTTGGAGACCTGGAGATGGATTATCTGACATTGTGCCTTTCATTTTGTGATCATTTGTTTCCAGCTACTGCCCTGCTTAATCCCTTCCCTTCAAATAATGATCTCTCCCCCCCTTCTTCTTATTTTCTAGGGATTGGGCCAGTTCTAGGCCTAGTGTTTGTACCACTCCTTGGCTCTGCCAGCGACCACTGGAATAGCAGCTATGGCCGACGAAGGCCCTTCATCTGGGTCCTGTGCCTAGGCGTTTTCCTGAGCCTTCTGATCATCCCACACGCTCACCAGCTGGCCAGACTCGTTGCCTTGGACGCCCGTGCCCTGGAGCTGGCCTTCCTTATCCTGGGGGTTGGCCTCCTTGACTTCTGTGGCCAGGTCTGCTTCACCCCCTTGGAGGCCCTTCTCTCTGACCTGTTCCAGGAGCCGGACAGCTGCCGACAGGCCTTCTCTGTGTACTCTTTCATGGTTAGCCTGGGAGGCTGTGTTGGGTACTTGCTCCCAGCTATTGACTGGGACAGTAGCTTCCTTGCTCCTTACTTAGGGGGTCAGGCGGAATGCCTCTTCAGCCTCCTTATCATCATCTTCCTTGGCTGTGTCTTAGCAACTGTCTTTGTGACAGAGGAGGTGTCAGCTCAGGTAGAGCTCAGCGCAGGCCCTACAGGGAAGTCTTCCAAGTCCCCATCATTTGGCTGCTGTTCTTTCTGGCTTCCAAAGAACTTTTTGAGGGCCAGGCATCTGGTCCAGGCCTTTAGGAATCTTTGTGCCTTGGCCCCACGCCTACATGGAGTGTGCTGTCGTATTCCCAAGGTAATCCGAAAGCTTTTTGTGGCAGAATTCTGCAGCTGGATGGCCCTCATGACGTTCATGCTGTTCTACACAGACTTTGTTGGGGAAGGACTATACCAGGGGGTTCCCAGGGCTAAGCCTGGGACGGAGGCCAGGAGAAACTACGATGAAGGTACGATGAAGTGCATGAGAGTCCTTTTGCTTATGCCCTTAAAGCAGATTTCAGCACTGAAAGTTGTTAAAGTTATGTAATTAGAAAACTTGTTTTCATTTTTAAAAAAAACCCTTTTGATAATTGATGCAAGCAAAGCAGACTTGCATAAATCTGCCTTTGCCATTTGTTGTAAATTTTTCCTTCTCCTTGAACCTGGACTTCTTTGAAAAGAAGTAGCAGGAAAGATAAATTAATGATAGTGCTGGTTTTAGGTATGGGAATTAGATCTGCAGTTTTATTCAGCAGTATGTTAATTAAATTGCCTTGATATTATTATAATTTTCAAACCTGAACGTTGTCACTACACTATAAAGGAATCCCATTTCCCCCCCAAACATCCAAAATAAATACTACTTTTAGAAGTCAAGTCATCCTACAAACCTGAATTTTACTGCATAATAATGTGCTTTATGAGGCTGATTTTGAAAAGAGTTTTAAACTTCTACTGGTTCATCATACTGGAGTTAGATTATTAACCAGGGCAAACTGCAGGGAATATATACTAGTCCCTTTGGCCAGCAACCAGTTTGCTTCAGAACACCATTCAGAATTCTGGTTTTTACATATAAAGCCCCAGTATAACATAGCAACAGCACAGCTGGCTGGGGAATTCTTGGAGTTGAAGTCCACCTATCTTAAAGTTGCCAAGGTTGAGAAACACTGATTTAATATCTAACATTTCATTGATTAATATATGATGGCCTGCGAGCAAAATACTTCTTGTTAATTAAGAAGTTTGTGAAAGATTCTCTTTTATATTTGTCCTGCACTAAATCAGATGTGCAGATCCCCCTGTTGCAAGAGGATAAAATCTGTACCTGACCTGTTTTCTCATTTCTTTCTTAACATGAAAAAGGTACCCAGACTAGATTTTCTTGAATGTCTCCTCTTAAAGCCATTTGATCTCTGGCTTGTCTTTTGTTCCAGTATAGCATATTGTTCCAAGGTCTGGGTGACCCAGTTTCAGTTTAATATTTAACATTTATTAATGAAGCGTACACAATGCTGTTCAGTAATTGCATCATCTTGGACCCATGACCCATGTATAATTGTCTTTTAGAGATGCAGGAAACTCAAATGTGGCACTGATTTAAACATCAATTTCAGTATAAATGAAATGTGAACAATATTTTTCAATTGCAAGTGTACAAGTTAACATTTTGGCCACAGTTAACTTCTCAAATTAATAGTTGGGCAAAGTTCTGAGAGTGTTTAAAACTGAGCTATATTTGAGGGTTATGTTACTCGATGCCAGGCATCTGAGAACTGCTTTTGCCCTTCTGACATATCCAGGTGTTTTCAGATGTAAACACATATAATACTTTCCTCCTGTTCATCTTTTGATTTGATAAACTATATTAGAACAGGTAGAACATTCTTGTCCAGATGACTAACGGTAGTTGGCTTTATGAAATTTGACTTTTATCTAGCTAACCTGTCCATTGATTCTTCCCTATTTCACTGTATATATCTTTGTTCTCAGGAATTCGGATGGGTAGCCTGGGCCTCTTTCTCCAGTGCATCATCTCCATTTTCTTCTCAACAATCATGGATCGGATGGTGAAACAGTTTGGGACACGAATGGTCTACTTAGCTAGCGTGGCCTTATTTCCATTGACAGCCTTCATCATGTGCTTCTCTCAAAGCGTTGTCATTGTCACTGTTTCTGCTGCCTTGACTGGCTTCCCTTTCTCAGTGCTTCAGATCCTTCCATACACACTTGCATCACTTTATCATCATGAAAAACAGGTGAGGGAAATAGCCTGAAATGGCTGAGAGCATGGAACAAATGGATGTAATTTTAAGATGTGTTTGATGAACAAAACTACCAAGTTTGGCACATGTACACCTTTTCCCATGGCTACCTTGTATGAAAGCAGAAACTAGCATTTATAGGAAGTAGCACTGGTGTATTTTTTTGTCCTCAACAAGATTGTGTTCAGGGCACATAAGAATGGTTCCAGAGAAGGCTCTTGTGTAATTTTCCTGATGAATTCATAGAATCTTATGGGAGATCTGGACATCATCTTCCAGATGTGACTCTCCTGTCATTCTGTTAAGGAAAAGACAGCATGGTTGCATATAATTTTGATTGCTAATATTCCCAGCCATCCAGCTGAAGGCAACCTAGGACTAAACTTGCTTATTGTGGCATAAGGTTCAGTCAGCAGTACCTCACTCGATCCCTGCTTTATTGATTCTTGCTCATTGTCATATAAAGCTATGGTCTATATAAAGTACTGCAGTATCTTGAGTTGACCCGTTTCCCCATATACAGTATAGACATTTTTAATAAGCAGTGGATTTTCCTAGACATGGTATCCCAGAGCAGCCTAGCCATGAATCTTAAAACCTACATTGCAGAGCAGCACAGCTAGGCAAGAGCGAATAACTTCAACTAACCTAATAGAAAATTACCACCAGAAGTTCCGATAGTACAAACTCCTTGTTTTGCTAGAGGTTCTGTAGTGTGGAATTCCAGTAATGGCCTTTTTGGATATGTAATTATCAGCACCATAATCAGTAAGTATGACACCTGATGCAAACTCCCAAAGCCATAATAGCTTCACCACCACTAGACTTGGCAGACGTTATGCAGCATAACTTCATGATAGCCAGAGCATTTATGTAGGGGGTGGGAATCCTGGATTTCCTTGACCAGGGGTTGCATGGCCTGGAACTCTACAAATGGTTTTTAAAGCAACAAGACAATTATATGCAGTTAACTAATAGGCATGTTCAGTTGATCCTTACTTAGAGTGTTTAGTCAAATCTTCGGAGAACTGATGGTACTGCTAACCCTTAAACAAATGTTACTTCTGTTGTTAAAATATTATTCGAAACTGTCACTATATTACTTGTCTTTGCCAGTTTGGCACCCCAATCAGGTCATGCCCAAAGCAGGTGTTCCCCGTTACCTCACTTTAATTGCACGACTGCTGAGTGAATACTGTATCTTCTTTGTAGACCTTTGTAGGGTGATACAGTTCTACCCAAGCCTCCTCTTTTTTCTCTGCCTCTTGTCCGTCCTTTATATCTGCTTCCTCTGTCTTTTTGCTTCTTTCTTCTGAAGTGAGTTTCTCCATAACAGCTGCCATTCCAGTGTTGTGAGAGCCAGCAAGACTAACTCTGTCTGAAGCTTCCAGTGCACAAGCTGTGTAAGTCGGTTGCATTTCATGCATGCCCTTGAATCGTATTGTGTTTACAGAACTGTCATCTTCTTGGAATCAGGTCCTGACTGTTCTGTATTGGATAAAGAACTTTGACCAGGCTGACATTATATAAATTTAAATGGTACCTAAATGGTAAATAATACCGAGCTGCCTTGAGCTCTTTTTTTTTAATGAATCCTCAATTCATGTGAAATAGCTTGAATGATAAATTTGATTTCTAGAAAACAGCTATCTTTGTTTCTTCTGTTGATCTATATTTAAAAGCTTTCATCCCCACTTTTCTGTGCTCCATCTAATCATATATTTCATATCTTATTTTGTGGTTCCTATGCCTTTGCTGAATTGTCTCCTAACATCTTACCATCTTTTATTTTCTTTTGCTTTCAGATATATTTGCCTAAGTATAAAAGTAAAGAGGATGCAGCTCAATCAGAAAAGAAACTTGGTTTTCTCAAAAACCACCTTTCTGCTCAGAAGTTGACCTACCAGAATGGACATGGTGGAAGCCTGTACTCTCCCCCTGTTGCTGGCTCTTCTATCTGTGTCAGCTCACCCTGTGAAGTCTCACTCATGATGATGGTGGGAGATTCAGACACTGCAACTGCAAGCCGAGGCATCTGTTCAGATCTGGCCATCTTGGACAGTGCTTTTCTTCTTTCCCAGGTTATCCCATCCCTTCTGATGGGTTCACTGGTTCAGTTCACACAGTCTGTCACCACTTATATGGCATCTGCTACTGGCTTTGGGTTGGTAGCCATTTACTTTGCAACCAAAGTTATTTTTGACAAAAGTGATATGGCCAAGTATTCAGTATAGAAGGAGAAAACTAGAGAGAAAAATTATGTACATTAAAACACATAATAGAGAAGAGTCAGGAGGCCTCTTTCTGCTTCTCTGATTGTTACAATGAGATGTGCAAAATATCTGGCTGAAGGAAAATAACTGGGTTGATCTCAGGGTCTCTTAATAAATAAAAAGTGTGGTATTGGGCTGTCTCTTTTCACCCGATGCCTTCAGCAAAAATCTCTGCGCACAAGCCTATGGATCAGGCTCACAAGAGCCATTCTAACAGGGTGCTACTATGATCACTTCCTCAAGTTGTGTGGGTGGAGGGTGACATAGTGCAGAAGGGACCAAAGACAGCTCAGAGATGCAATGAACCTCGTTTCTTAGTTACTTTCTGTATTGAAACTTTGTCGGTCAGTTTCTGTATTGAGTTATAAGTCCTCATAACTTGCTTTGAGCCAGAAAAGATATGGGAAGAAGGATGTGACGTGGTATATCAATGTTTTTGGAAAGATGTAAGAATAATACACTCCCTCCATCTGTCTGGATGTGTTGCAGGTCAAGATCTAGGTGGTATAAATAATCTGAGCAGAGCTACATAGGAGGGAGCTTGTTTAGCAGAAGATGCTGTGGTTACACTGGCAGCAACTCTACCGCAGCATGACGGAAATGAAAACCTTGGTTGTCAGCTGATCCTTTTCCCCACATCTGCCCAAAACAGAGCTTGCAGTTAGTGCAAACAGAAAGACTTGCATAAACGGAGGCTGAAGAACATGCCTCTCTGGGGACTTGCCTTTAAGTGACTGACTGGCCTAAACAAATTACAGTGCCTTCCACTGTGTGCAGTCCTAAAAAGAAAGCTTCGAGTAAAAACACTTGGGTGCATGCTGCTGTTTCTACTAAGGAGATGTGGAGGTCATCCAAATTTCTGCGGAAGGGCTTTATAGAAAAGGAACTATGTTCCTATATACCACAAGGCAGGCTCCAAACGGAGTTTTCCACTGTGTAATCTACACTTTCTGCCACCCAGATAGAGCAGAGGCATTTCTTTGGCCAGAAAAGCATTGCAGGCCAAACTGCACTCTTTTTAATCCCAGCCCCTCAGCTGGTTTTAACAAGCCATATAGCTTGCATTGATTCCATCAGCAGCAGGCAGGACAGCTTTTCCTGACCAGGAGTAACACACAGCCAGCACAACACGAGTTCAGGATGCATAGAACAGTGGGACCAGGAGGTCAAGATCAACTCTTTCCCCAAGGTAGGATCCTCTTTCCATGGGGTTGCACAATTAAAATTAATTAAATGCAATTAAAATTGTACTTGTAATTAGAACAATTAGTAGATTAGATCTGACAATAGTATTGTAAGTAAATAGTGATTGCAGGGAAGCCTTAGGATTCTAGAATTTGGGATGGGAAAGAGGTGGGTTTTTGTCTGACCTCTACACTCTCAGGAAAAATGGGGTCACCAAAGCTGCAATTTGCATTTCAAGGGAAGCTTCCGTTGATGGCCTTTTCTGGAATGTAGAGAACCACTGTAATGAGATGATCTTTTTGGGTTGAGGGAATATATAAAAGAGAGAGAGAGAAAGAATGAAAACTTTTCCCCACTCCCAAAGTCCCAGAACTGGGGAGCTTCCTTAGTTGGCTGTTTCATATTGTCGCTGTTGAAGCCCTCAGTTTGATATAAACATCAGTTGGTCATTTCTAACTTGGCCCTTTTTGCATTTTGAGCTATGAGGTAATTGTTGAGACAATCATGTAGGCCCCGAAGCCTACTTAATCCATGCTCTTTGGTCAGCCTTAGTGTGCTGCTGTCTTGCCAAATTATTGTGTTAACCAGGCTGTAGTATGTCCCAAGAACCCATTAAGAAACTGCTAGATGAAGTGTGCCAAAGGCCCCTGTAGGAAACAAATTTTTATTCAAAGGGATGAATCCTGCAAGTGTTCAATGTCTTTAGAAGTTTTAACTAATGCAAATTCTTAGCCTAAAGAAGCTAGTCAGTTAAATCCTGTGAAAGACAACATTTATCCACAAAGTCCTCTGTTACAGGCTCATGCTAACTGGATATCCAGTGAATGCAGATATCTTTGTTATGTTAGAGGGAGGGAATTGATGTGGATGAAGAATAGACTTAACACGTATATCCTGGTAATTCTTGCAATTTAATCTGAGTGGAAGGAGTGAAGTTGCAAAACAAAAATAGGGGGGAAATGCCGTAGGAGGAAAAACGATTGGAGAGCTGTCTTTCAGAACTGGAATAGAAGATGTGAATTGAAGAGAAAAAAGCAAAACTGAATAATTGCTATTACATTGGCTTTCTCCAATCTGATATTCTTCAGATGTGTTGGATTATAACTCAGCATTCCCATCCAACAAGCAGATTGCAGGTGAAGAGGACTATAGTCCAACCATGTGGTTTTTTCTGATGCCATAAGTACAGGGCTGTCGAAAAAACATTTGATATTAGGTCCTAACATGGTTTCATGCTTTAAATGATGGCACACATTGTCCTAGTTACCAATGTCACCTCCCTGCGTGATCAAATAGCAGTAGCTCATCCTGGATTATTTTCACTTGAGAGCCCTTTAGTGCTACTGAGGTATTGCTAGAACTGGAATTAAAACAGTCGACCAATATAAGCATTTGTATATTATACAATGGTCCTTCCATAACATTTACTCACAAATTAGCAAATGTCTTTCCCAAATAAGTGTGTGCTTCAGACCCAGTTTATGGTTCCATGAGGCAAATGGGATTGTTTTTCAGCAAGTGTAATATATTTCTGTCTAAAAATTTAAATCAGAATTTAAAGAAGCCTAACTTCATTATCCTTGCCTCAACTTCTGAGAACATGCAAACGATGTAGGAACTAGCTGAGTGGCTGAAAAGATGTTGGCAGAGATGCCTACACAAAAAGCTTGACAAACCATCCAAATCCATCTTTTCATACAAAACCAATCCCTAGAAGTATAAATTGGGTTCATTAACCCCATTTAGTCATAGTGGTTTGACCATAATTTACTGGATAAGCCACAACTAGCTGTGTTCACAGAAACAATAAGCCATAAACTATGAGTTAGCAATCTCCATTACTCAGTTAATAGAACATGCCAAAACAAAATCTAACTAACCACATTATAGTTTGAACTTCAGCATAAACCCATTCTTGTTTTTTCCTTTTGAACAAATTATCCAGGGATATGAACTAGTACTAGTGGAACTGTCACTATGTCTGTACTGGACAGATAGTTGTGGGGTTTATAACAAACTCTGTCCATCTCAGCTGTCCTATGATTAAAGCTTTTCCATTCCATTATGTGGCAGAATGTCTGCACAGTTGAAATTATGAAACATAAATCTGATAAGATTGTTCTTGCTAACATTTGGTGGGTTAATACAGAAGATAAATTCATGAGCCATATCAGTTCTGTGTAATTCTGTCCCATGATATAGCATTATCTTCAGCTTCTATCCAAAACTCTCATATGCCAGCAACTAACCTGGTTTAAATCAATACGGTTATCAGAAACTTTCTTTTTAGACTTGAGATGGGCTAACAAAGAATCCACTGGGTAATGGATTCACACACTTCTATTATTGTTGTGCGCCCATCATTGATAGGTCCTGAATGCATATCGTTCACAAACTTTCTTTGGTTGTGTTGGAATTAGGGAAGAGCTTTTTCACTGTGGGGCAGCAAGGTGGGTGAATAATGATGATGGAATGATACAAAATCTGCAACTTACGTACTTGTGTCAGATGTCCTGACACAAGTATGTATCCATAGTGTTTGCATGATTGCATAATCACACATGAATTGTCATTTTGGCATCACTGCAGCTTGCTTTGGATGTTAATTATTTCTCCTTTGTTAATGGTATGTTTGTCCATCTTTATCTTTCCCAAAGATAAAGGGAACTTTCTGAACCAAATTTTGGCCAGTGATTAAATGGTACCCCGTGCTATGTCCTCCCTGCTTAAAAAAACTATGGAATTTGTATGTTTATTTATTTATGAAAGTAAATATTTTGTACAGTTTGTGCAGGAGATATTAAAGTCTATTAAGGAATGGAAATGTTTAAAATAGTCTGTTAATTTAATACCACAATAAGAACTTCTTTTGGATTTGGAACTGAATACTGAGTTACAGTATCTACTTTTTCTATCTTGAATTGAAAGAATGAATAACACCTGAGATGGTCAAGTAAGTCAGAGCCATTCACATGACTGTAAGGGCATATACTTATGGGGCTAGATCATTGTGAAACAGCTTGTTTCTGAACATGGGTCACTTCATCAGAAGGATTAAAACAAAAGAAAACCGAATTGCACAAAGCTCACAAAGTTTGAATAGCTCCCTTTTCAGGACATGGAATTTTCCATATTACAATAAACTCATGATGGGTGGGTTACTGCATTACACTAAATAACACATTTAAACAAAATACAAGTTAATTGTTTGGAGGTATTATAATATTAGGTTCATGAAAAATATATAGTACAGTTTTTTATTTTCAAATTGTACACTTGGTTTATGAAGCAAATATATTTGTGCTTCACATACCTCATCCCATCTGGTGCTGATTGATTATAGAACTGTGTGGAAAGAACTCTCTGTCCATTTTTCACCTGGTCTCCTCTGTTTAGATTTGCCATGGATAATCGTTAGCTCTGTTTATACTATATATTACACCATAGGCACCACAACAGAATCATGGAACACCTTTCTTGCTCCATGTATCTCTGCCATGGCATCTCAGCAGGTTTGCCAATTCCTGTTGCAGAACAATTGTACATTAAACACTCTAATTGGCAGGTTTCAAGTATAAATCTGTTGCAGTTATTTTACTTTCATAACCAACTAAAAGTTATGTACCTCTTGATCACTAACAGTTTTGCAGCTATGAAATTACAAATTAAACAGACAAAAATATACTGGACAAGCACAAGAAACAAGGAGAAGTTCCAGAAAAATTAGAAGGTATCAACATTTGCTTGCATCTTATAAACATCAGGATTCTTAGATTAATCTAAAGTTTCTTCTCTGAGAGTCAGTCATCTCTGCTTCATGTTTTTTTTTATGACTATTGAAAGAAACGGTGCGGATGGTTGTAACTTAGACCAGCCGTTCCCAATTTGGTTCCTTCCTGAAATACTGTACTGGGGTGATGTCCAAGATTTCAAGCCAATATACCCAAAGTCTGGGAGCTCTGGGATCTGCCAAACCGTTTGGCTGCCAAACTACTTGGAGAAACAAAACCCGGAATGCAACTGTTTGCTTTGAGTTCAGAACAAAACTCAAAATGTTTCCATTTCACGCATATCTATGATGTGAACCCAGCTAGGGTATAACTTCCTGTCCAGTCAATGCTGAAGTACTCAGATTATAGCTGCCAGTATGTATGCTAGCAGTGCAGTGTTACTTATCTACGTGTTTATTAGATTTACATGGGTGCCCATGGTGATTCCAGAAGGCTAATAAAATGATTCTTACAAAAATTTGGTCAGAGGCACTCAAGAAATTGGGGGGATGAATAAAGAGACGTCCCTGTATGAATAATGGCTTGAGGTATGGAATGCTAAGGTTTTGACAAATTGTCAATTACAATTGAGGGAAATCACAGGAATAAAGGATAATTTGAGGGATCATGTCTGGATGTGCATGGTGGGAATCATTAAAATAGTAAAAAAGGAAAACACCCTCCTAGAAAAATTTGGCAACCTAACATTAATTTATGCCTGTATTTTAAAGCTGTCAGTACCATCTCTTAGTTTGTCACGCATTCCTTTCTGAATTAGTACAGTATCTGCTAGGGAGAAAGCAGCTTTGTTTCCTAGCCCCACACCCCTAGAATGATTGCAGAACTAATACTTGTTCATATAGGAGCCTTGAATATTTTTCCCCCCACTCAGCACTCAGGACTGACTGTCAGCAGAATAGCTCTTCAAAAACTGAAGGCAATAGGACCAAGTTTGGTGTGGGGGAGAAGCTGGTGAAGATGTTTGCAAATGGGTGAATCAGCCCAGGTGCTACAGAGAAACTAGTTTTGTGGAGAGAGGCAATTGGCCAGCAGCTCAGAATGTTGGCAGCTGTTCTATTCTAAGCCCTCCCCACTTATCATGTGACCCAGAGCAGAGAGTTTTCACACAGCTACAACATGATGCCAGATGCTCATGCTCCCACAGATGGGACACGTTAGTTAGCTACACAACGAAAGTGCAGATGCCCCTATGGTAAAGGGGTTGGAAAAAAATTTAGAAGCTGTGCTCTGCTTCCTTTCCCTACCTTGTTTAGGTATGGATACACCATGTTTTGTGCACAATCTCCAGCAGGTGGTGCTATAATATTCTACACAAGCTTTAGCAATGCTGTAGCAAGGAGTTTGCATTACAGATTACTTTTTTATATACAGTCCCCTCTGGAAATGGGGGGAGATGGGCGGTGATATAAGTTAGAAATATATATATATATATATATATATATATATATATATATATATATATATATATATATATAAAATGGATAGCAGAACAAAGGAAAAAAAATAGAATCATAGATCTAAATTACTAAGCTAAACAAAATACAGTAGCAAGAATATGTAAAAGACTAAAAGCAGTCCTTTAAAATATATTCCAGTGTGGCCATCTTAATTCATTAAGGTACTACCTAAATAAAATACTAAATATTAAGGGGCGTGGTGGCTCAGAGGGTAAAGATGCCAGGCTTGTCGATCGGAAGATCACAAGTTTGGAGGTTCAAATCCCTAGCCCTGCGTGACAGAGTGAGCTCCCGCACTAGCTCCAGCTCTTGCCAACCTAGCAATTCGAAAGCATGCAAATGCAAGTAGATTAATAGGTACCATTGGTGGGAAGGTAACAGTGTTCCGCGTGCGTCATGCCAGCCACATGACCGTGGAAGCGTCTTCGGACAACGCTGGCTCTTCGGCTAACAAACGGAGATGAGCACCGGCCCCTAGAGTCGGACACAACTGCACAAATGTGCGGGGGGAACCTTTACCTTTTAAAATAAAATACAACATTATTAAGAGAAATAAATATTAAAATAAGTTGAAAAACCTAGTAGAAAAAAAGGATTGCATCTGACACTGAAAGGTTAATATTGATTCGGAGCCTTTCTGGAGAAGGAATTTCATGAATATATGGAATTGAACTACTTTGTTTACTGAATTTATTGTCAAAGACTAAAAGATAACACAGATACTATATAAAGAATAAAAGTGAGAAATCAACACATTAGAGAGATGGAAATGGTGGCAAACATTAAAAAGTATTGATCTTCTAGGCCCAATATATAACCAGACCATTTGAGCCTAAGGGTAATTCAAACCAGCACCTTCACAGCAATTGCATTTCAACAGAAATTAGCAGCTTTTGTAGAAATTTCAATAGTCTGACATGTTCGTAGAAAGTATACGACCTCTATTTTAGGCCAACTCAGGGGGAAATATTAATTCAGAGCGCTAAGAGTGGTACAAGGGACAGCACAGGAGGGCGAGCAAGGCTTCCTTGATGGCTTCATCCAAGCACAGACCGAGGCACTCTGAATACCGGATGCTGCCGAACCTCCCCTCCAACACCTTCGAGGGGAAGGTATTAAATCTCACTAGTGTAAATAATGATAGATTTATTGGTCTCTTGATGTGAGATCAAGAGTATGTTAGCAGGACAATTGGGGATGGCAAAAGGTGTAATACAGAGGCCCCCACGCTAATAGTCAGAAGCTTTGTTGTGCAGGTCCAAGTCAAGGACTCTCTAACCCAGAGCTTTCCAAACTTTTCATGTTGGTGACACACTTTTTAGACATGCATCATTTCGCAACACACTCTTACAGCAGGGCATCATTTTGTGACACACTCTTACATCAGGGCACAAGGCAAGCACTAGGACCTGCGCGGAATCACAGCAGGTTTGGAGGCAGCAAGGCACAAGGCAGGCACTAGGACCTGCGCGGAATCCTGGCAGGGCTCGGAGGCGGCAGCAGCCGCGACACACCCAGACACTGCAGCCAACACACTAACGTGTCCCGACACACAGTTTGGAAAGCTCTGCTCTAACCTTTAACACAGCTTTCTCTGATTAACAAGGATTGGGATCTGAAGCTGCAAAAGTACAAATCACAGGCTATACCCTTTTTCCAGCAGGAAATAAACTTGCCAGCAAGAATAGACAGGGTCAAAGACTCAACCCAGAAAATTTATTTGGGAACTACTACTAAGAAAGCTGTAAGTTACCAGCTGATTTCCCTCAGATGGTAGGGACATATGGAGAAATGAATATGACTTCATTGGACGAATAACAGAGCATGTATTCTTTCAAGTACCTATTAGGATTCTGCAACACTTTGGACTCTAAGGAAAAAGTGCTTCAGTGTGTGTAGCACCTGTTCGCAACTTCTTAAACCAAATGCATCTTTTCCCAGGATCACATGGCAGCTGTGGATGGCAACTGCACAGTCCCAGGAAATGATGCAGCTGCTTTAGGGTGCTGCTGGCAGGTGGTACTTGAGCCTCTTACATTCTCCAAAGAACCTGAATTGTGCCAGGGCATAGACCAGAAAACCTGGTGATTTCTTTGTAAATACCAACAAGAATGAGTACAATTTGAACTAATTACACTTCAATTACTATAGTTTTTCAACACTATTAGTCTCCTACACAGAACAATGCTATCAGTTTTCAGGAATCATGGTCAGAAAATGCTTCAAGGGCCACATAAATGGGGTTTTGGGGTTGCCCACTCCTGTTTTTAGGCAATTTTTAAAAATATTCACAAGTTTATGGAGATGAAACTATCCATACACATACACATACACACAGTAGAAATAACATAAACACAACTGTATCATCCAGAAAATCTCTCAATCCACCAGTCTCTAGTTTCAATAGGCCACCCATCCTTGTAAAGGGAGAAAGCCGCTGACGGGTTAAACTTCAACAGGTAGTGATCCAACCTTGACTAATGAATAGAAATCTGTATCTGCAGATCACTAGCGACCTGTCCAACCGAGAAAGTTCCAAATAGTCCTGATTCAGTTTGGGCTGATTATAAGTCAAAATAGCTGTGTCTGTCATGGCAGCCATGAAACAGAGGTGCCCTAGATGAGGCAGTCCTACTGCAGGTCCCTCAGGATAATCAGCTTGAGAGTCCCAGTATTGAAAATGCCACCCACGAAGGCTGCTGAAGATACACTGGCGACATCCCAAACAAATTTGAGTGCCCAACACATGATACAAAGACTCGAGATTAGTACAGGCCCAAACTAGAGGGGCGTGGTGGCTCAGCGGGTAAGACGCCAGGCTTGTCGATCGGAAGATCGCAAGTTCGGAGGTTCGAATCCCTAGCCCCGCGTGATGGAGTGAGCTCCCGCACTAGCTCCAGCTCTTGCCAACCTAGCAATTCGAAAGCATGCAAATGCAAGTAGATGAATAGGTACCACTTCGGTGGGTAGGTAACAGCGTTCCACGCGCATCATGCGGCCACATGACCGCGGAGGCGTCTTCGGACAACGCTGGCTCTTCGGCTAACAAACGGAGATGAGCACCGGCCCCTAGAGTCGGACACGACTGCACAACTGTGCGGGGGGAACCTTTACCTTTAAACTAGAGGCCCTGAACAAACATGAATAGGCTAACTTTTATTCCATATCCATTTGCAGTGTAGCTTGTGAAGTATGTATATGCAGTTTTTTGTTTTTGAAAAACTGTATACTATTCTTAGAGTAGACATCCCATGATATTACGATTTACTATTCCCAGAGCAGATGTTGTTGTTACTATTCAATTTTACCATACCACTTGTGTCTGTATCAGTGCTATTGACACCAACAGAGCAACTATTTGAAATGGTGTGCAAATCTCACCATTAAAAACTTCAGGTACTATTCAAACAATGTTCTGGGGCAGTTCCTGTTAAAACATGCATTTTAAATGCAGCAGAAATCAGTTCTGATTCCTGAATAAATTAAAGAATGATTAAGATTGCTGGCAGCCTGCATTTGGGAAATTAAGGGTGGTACCTTCTTGCTACCATTCTGGTAGATCAATTAAACTGGTTACAAGTTAATGCAAGTCCCTGAAGCCTCTGGGAAGAAAGGACTAATCATGCTAGCTCATGCTTTAAGGAAGAGACAGTGCTCCATGTTGAAATAATATAGGAATCAGTTCCTCTTGTGAGTGGTATAGAACATAGCAGTTTCCAGTTAACAGTATTTTCCTCTTAACAATCCAGCTTTGAATGCCAAGAAGTTATTAGAATTTCCGTATCACTTTGGAGTGTTCAGAACATTATGTACTCGTTTTCTCAACAGTCCTTTTGACAACAGTATAAAATGACTAGGAACTTATTCCCTGCTTTCCCTTAGAATAAATCAAAACTGAGTTCTATGGGACTGCACCAGTAGCAAGTTTATGGAGGAAAAAGGGGAAGGGCTTCCCCACTCAGATTGTTCACCTGTAGCCACTATCCTTACTAGTAAAATAAATATGTCTGCAGGTTGACCCGGTCTCCTAGGGACTACATCCATGCAACTTTTTGTTGCAGTGTTTACTTGGCTTAGTGAGTTGCTTCTGGGGTGTTATTTTCAACTGCCCTATCTAGTCAACTGCCCTGAAATTCCCAGACTGTTTCCCATCCAAATACGTATCAGGGCTTACCCTGCCTAGCTTCTAAGATCAGCCGAGGTGTTGCCACCTGCTAAGACTCTATCCATATTAGAGACAAAGGCAAGAATGATGCCTGAAACCACGTAAAATCAAGAGGAGAGTACAACAATAGAAATTATAGTGCTGTCATTTTTAAAATAAGAAGTCTTACGACTGAACTTTAGTTGGATTTAGCTCTTCCAGAGGGAGGACTCCTAACATTACCAATCAAAAAGCAGATGAGTCCTAGTTAGGGTTACCAGATGTCCACCAAAGGAGGACATGTCCTCCTTTTTGTTCTCATGCCTTCCATCTGGCAGGCATAGCCTTAAAATCAAATATTGTCCAGCTTTTTGAGTATCTTGGGTTTTTTTGAACTATTTTTACAACAGTAGTCATTCAAACTTTTTCGTATTGTGACCTTGTAAACTGTCTGCTTCTCTCTTTCCCTTGTCTGTCAATAGACTTGACAGCCTACACTTAAATTATTTATTTCATGATTCCAGCAATCGACTTCAATCCAGTCCCTTCAAATCTATGATCACTAGTCTGCAGACCACATAACTTGTCATATGTTTCTATGGTGAAATTTGAAAAGTACATTGTTGTCAATTCTATATTATCGCTAGCATATATTCTTGAAAATAAAGTTTTGTTGCAAAACATCATGATTAAGAAAAACAGTCTTTCTGATGGGGGGAAAAGTAATTTCATATACATGTAGGCCTAAGTACATTTGTTTGCAGGTTTTCACTGTAATTTTTGTTGCAGATGCCAAGAAAATTAAACAGTTACTGTGTCCTCTTTTCCCCCCATTTGTCCTCCTTTCCAATTGTCTGCATCCTCCTTTGCCTGTTCAGATATCTGGTCACCCTAGTCCTAGAACTTCTATTTTCACTGTGAATGAATTGCTATTTCTATTGTTACTTGTTTCGATTTCACTGGTTTCAGGCATCTTTTTGTTCCTACTTAATCGTGGCTTACTAAATAAGTTGCAATTAACTTAGTTCATAGAACACAGTAAACTCTAATTCACAGTTTGCAAGCCACACAGGCTGGGTTCACCATGGACAGAAAACAGCACTGTAATGTCTTGTATGGACACAGTCTACATCAGAGCTTTCCAAACTTTTCATGTTGGTGACACACTTTTTAGACATGCATCATTTTGCGACACACTCTTACAGCAGGGCATCATTTCACGACACACTGTTACAGCAGGGCACAAGGCAGGCACTAGGACCTGCGCGGAATCACAGGAGGTTTGGAGGCAGCAGGGCACAAGGCAGGCACTAGGACCTGCGCGGAATCACAGCAGGTTTGGAGGCAGCAGGGCACAAGGCAGGCACTAGGACCTGTGCGGAATCCTGTCAGGGCAGGTTTGGAGGCAGCAGGGCACAAGGCAGGCACTAGGACCTGCGCGGAATCCTGTCAGGGCAGGTTTGGAGGCAGCAAGGCACAAGGCAGGCACTAGGACCTGCGCGGAATCCTGTCAGGGCAGGTTTGGAGGCAGCAGGGCACAAGGCAGGCACTAGGACCTGCGCGGAATCCTGGCAGGGCAGGTTTGGAGGCAGCAGGGCACAAGTCAGGCACTAGGACCTGCGTGGAATCACAGCAGGTTTGGAGGCAGCAAGGCACAAGGCAGGCACTAGGACCTGTGCGGAATCCTGGCAGGGCAGGTTTGGAGGCAGCAAGGCCCAAGGCAGGCACTAGGACCTGCGTGGAATCACAGCAGGTTTGGAGGCAGCAGGGCACAAGGCAGGCACTAGGACCTGCGTGGAATCACAGCACGTTTGGAGGCAGCAAGGCACAAGGCAGGCACTAGGACCTGCATGGAATCACAGCAAGTTTGGAGGCAGCAGGGCACAAGGCAGGCACTAGGACCTGCGTGGAATCACAGCATGTTTGGAGGCAGCAGGGCACAAGGCAGGCACTAGGACCTGCGTGGAATCACAGCATGTTTGGAGGCAGCAGGGCACAAGGCAGGCACTAGGACCTGCGTGGAATCACAGCACGTTTGGAGGCAGCAAGGCACAAGGCAGGCACTAGGACCTGCATGGAATCCTGGCAGGGCTCGGAGGCAGCAGCAGCCGCGACACACCCAGACACTGCAGCCAACACACTAACGTGTCCTGACACACAGTTTGGAAAGCTCAGGTCTACATTTTCACTATTGATAGTGGCTAAAGCTGAATGGTCTGAATGGGGAAGCACTTCCTCTTCCCCTATTTCAGGGATGTCCATGGGGGGGTGTCAAAAAAGTCAAGATGGTGGCCACAACCATACAATCAAAGCCGCAAATAAAAAAGGAGTGGGGCTTCAATTTCATGGTTGTGGCCACCATCTTTGCTTTCCCCCCCCATTTGAGTGTGTGTGTGTGTGTGTGATACACCATTTTAAATCTGTCACACCACCCTGGAGCAAATCTGCCTTAGAGACACTGGGAAATTTAATAAAGAAATTCCTAGCTGTGAGCTAATGCTGCCAATTAAACATATGTTCAGGAGCTCATTGCCACAGGAAAAGCAAGTGACCACTTTGCTAACTTTCAAATCTGAAGCTGGCCCAACCAAAGAGAGCTGGCCCCTTAGAAGGCTACTGGAAAAACATATACTTAAGACTGAAGAATCAGAGTGTAGTTATTTCCAGACACCATTAAAGACCCTTAAAATATATGTATATGTTCAAAGGCATAACAGGTGATGTAATAGCTGAAATAGATGAACTAGCTGATGTATTCCTATTTTATATTATGTTGTTGTTGTTGTTGTTATTGTTATTATTATTATTTCCCCCTGCCAAGGATGGGAGAGATGCTTGGGAAATTTTGTGGATCATGGGTCAAAATAACTCCACTAGCTTTGATACTAAACATCTTGTATTTCTGTACAGTATATTCAAATTCAAATGATACAGTATTCTTTTATTTCTGTTCTGGGCTTAGATTTTTAAATAAATAAAATCATCATCATCATCATCATCATCATTATCATCATCATCATCATCTTAGGAACCTTGCTGTTGAGAAAGTGCCCTTTATGAGTCAGTCTATGGAGCTCAGTATTGTAGACACTGATGGTCAATAGGTCTATAGAAGTTGGCAGAATGTTTTTAGCCTTACTGTACTTAGACATCCCAGGACTGAACCTGGGGACCTTCTGCATTCAAAACGGGTTGTCAGCTACTAAAATACTACTGGGAAGGTTAACTGTTTCTGGGTAAGATAACTTGGATGGATGGGAGGTGCAACTTGATGCCAATTTTATTCTATCACAGTTCACAGAATCTTTACAAAATATAAATTCTCAAGATTCCTTGGGTCAGTGATACTAATGCAAAAACTGATTTAGTCTTGTAGAATATATCTACTTCAACAGCAAATAATGTCTAATAATCCAGGGGGGAAGGGCTTTCAAAAGAAATCCACATTTGCCTGTGATTTTAATCCTAAACTCATATTAATAAGATTTGACTTTCTTAATAGATGTATTTCAGATTGCACCGACAAGCCCGTAATGCATGGTTCTTACAAATATTATTTATTTATTTATCAATTTTCGCCCAATATACCCACCTGTGTAACTCAACAGGTAGAAAAATCTCACATAGCAACTTCATAATCATCATATTTAGCCCTACACATACTTGCTAATGTAACATATACCTTTTTATCCCACTAGCCTCAAGGCATATAAAACTGAAATATCAGGACTTCTGACCTTCAAGCGAGCGGCAAGAATAGAACGAAAATGTAAACAAGGACCGTATTTGCGCCTGCGGGGAAGTTCCCGGGTATGGCCTGGCCGCGCCTGCCGGGTTCTCCCCGAACCAACGGCACGTGGCTCTGCGGCTAGCAGGGCCAGGCGAGCCCCTGGGACGAGCTGTCCAATGAGGAGACTAGGATAGAACCAAGCCTTCGAGTGGGCGGGCCCACTGTTTCGGAGGGCACCTACCTTGGGATCATGTGAGCAGAAAGCGAGAGCGCGAGGAGGAGAGGGAAAGCGAGAGCGTCGTCGCAGTCGGCGATGGTAAGGGTTAACTAGAAGGGGCGTTGGTGTGGACGCGCTCGAGCTGGGCACGATAGAGAGCGAAGGGGGACGGAGGCGCGTGTTGCAGGGAGTGGCTGCATTTTCAACGGGGAAGGTCGAAGTGTACTATTGCTGTAAAAGGACAACTTTGGGAGCTAGTGTATTGGGAAGGCACGCACGGAATGCACTAATAGCCGCGTGTGAACTAACACCTTCCAAGAAATAATTTTGCTCTTTCTCTGCCCCAGCTAGCTGGGTCGGGGAGGGATTCACCGTCAAGAGCCGATATGCGTATCTTGCTTGCAGGGAGCAAAAGCCCATGAAAGGCGGGTCTGCTCTTCAGATAATGTAATTATTTTAACCCCCCGCTTAATTATTTTGGACACTGAGTGGGGAATAAATCATCCTCGGGGGTTGTTCACAGCAGATGGCATGTTAAGGCGAGTGGAGTTCCCGAGCTCTTCTAGTGGAAAATCTGGGCTTCTTGCCGCCAAAGGACGGGTAGCTTTTTTCAGTCCGATCTTCGCACCCCGAAAGCGTTAATTCAGAAACGCAGCCGATTCCCGTCACGCTGACAAACGTAATGGGGCTTCAGGAATCCAGCCAAGCAGGCTAAACTTCTAGAGCAGAGGTTTTCCAGGCGCGTGAAGCAACGCGCCGCTGAACGCGAGTAACCCGAGACGCTCGTCCCTCGACAGAGTGCGCCGCCGTCGGAATCGATCTTGCCCGGCCTATTGGAAACGCAGAGCTCTGTTGATTGATGGCAGACCTGCCCAGTGTTTGACCTACTGGCTTGCAGGGCGGGACTCCTCCTCCTTCGGATCGGTGCGAGGGGAAGCGACGCGGGGGTAGGTGGGAACCCGATAGGTGAGCCGAGGAGCGCGTGCGGTCCGGGCAGCCTCGTCCTGTGGCTGTGCTCTTCTTGAGCGGGTAGCTCGTTCTTTCCGTCTGAGCTACTCGCGCCGGGTTACGGAGAAGCAAAGAGCGCGCGGGTTAGGCAAGGCGCGTGATTCCTTTCCCGTGCTTCTCAACCTCTTGAGAACTGAAAATAGGGCCTTACCCCGCTCCCGTTTTGGCATACCCGTAGTTGACGCCAGGGGAACACCCTCCTTTTCAAAAAGTTCACTGTTCTTCTCTACAACTCCAACGCAATGCACTTTCGCTTGTTTGTCCTCTCACTGCACTTTGCGTACTCCCCCTCTCCGTTTTTCCCCGGTTCGCCGCTGGCCATGTCCACCCCTTTTGCACTAGAAAGCAGCAATCCCAGTCCGGCTATGGGTGATCCTCAAATAGCGTGAGATTGGCCTTTGACACCTTCGCACCCATTTTAAGTTTAACGCACAAACACTCCTAACTCAACTGTAATTAATCCTATTTGCCCACTCATGAAGGAGTCTCCTCCACTTGGCTTCTGGTGACTGGTCCCTGTAACTTTCAGGGCAACAGTGCAGAAGTAGCTGGATGATGCTTTCTTCAGAGATGCTTTTTCCAATTCCCAGTCTAGCTACAGCTTTAGGATTTTGAGGGGGTCTCCCATCCAAGTACTAACCAGGCCTGATCATGCTTAATTTGTTGAGATTAGCAAGGTCAAACCTAGCTGAGCCACCCGTCCTTAAATCTCTTCACATAATTCTTTTGTCTCCGTTTTACATACCTCCAACAATGTTCTCCTCTTTCTGATTGATCCATGAGATCCAACCAATCTGAATTTGCCTAAACCTACACACTCCCACCTTCACCTATTCTCCAAATACTCTGCCACCCATTTCTCTCTCTCTCTCTCTCTTTTTTTTTGCTCAGTCTTCTCTCTTTCCTCCACTATGTGACCACATGTCCCTGTCTCTTTCTTCCACCCACCCACATTTTTCCCTGGGGGAAAAAAAGCAGAGGTGGGTGCAGGGCAGCAGTGATTTGTGCCTGTGAGTTACAGGGCATCAGGTTTTGGCCTGGGGGGAGCCCAGGCAACACCACTATCTTCACAAAGAGATTACCCCCTTCGGCGCTGTCCCCTACCCCAGATTCACTGCTCTCTCTTCCTTCAACCCATTTTACTTGGCACCTTCATTTTCTTTAATCACACACTGCCAGCCATGCAGCTGTTTCAGTCTTTTAGTCTCTTATTTGTCCTGTTTACTTTAAAAATATTCTCTTTCCCCTCCTGACTTCAATACTACAAAATTTCCATTGGTTAATGTGCCCATTATTGATGTTATCATTAATCAAGATAAAGGGGAAATTGGATGGCTCAGCTACCATTCATACATAATATTAAAACCTACACAAATACAATACTAGAATTGAACTATTTAATTTCTTAGTTCAACAGGTTCAATTTTTCACTGCCAGAACTGGTTTTCAGCTCTTGGCCAAAACTGTTCAATTGTTCCTTTGCAAAAAAAAACTGCTATAAAATAAATGATAACATAAAACATGTGAATGATAAGGATGTACCAAAATTAACACAGATTCCAAGATAGAACAGGTGTTCTTGTGCCAGATTTCCAGTTAAACTTTACAAACCTTTAATTAGGCTGTGGAACATCCTAATTTCCATGGTTTTTATACTTAACAGTTCCTCTCTGCAATAGGTAAGATGTCTTTCCCCTTTAAAATAGGTGAAAACTTAAGTGCAAAAAATGAGAACGCTTTTGTATGAACCTAGTCTCCAAATTCTTTCCACATGTAAATTTTTTTCACTTGACTTTTCCTTAATACATGGCTTGCAGTTATATGTATAAATTGACTGGGTCATTTTAGATATTGCTCATATGGAAGAATAAGAATGAGTTGCTTATACTACCAATACCTGCTATTTGGTTTTAGTAGTGATTTAACTTAGTCAGTCATCATTTGATGCTGGTTCATGTGTGTAAACCAGCTTCCTGACTTTATGGTTTTCCCCCTATATAAATTAAGAGATAATTCACTTCAAAGGTGCTTAAATACCATTTTGAGAGCATGTTTTCTTTCATTGTCTGGAGGGGTAGAAGATTCATCACATCAAATAATAGTCTACTGTTGTCTATTCTGGCATTTGATTACTGAAAATGTTTTCCTAGTAATTGAATTATATTTTAAATGTATGCTTGGACTCTTTATTTCTGAAGCTTCAATTTTAATCATAATTTTATATGATAGTATTACATTTACATTTTTGTCACTGCCTTGAATGGGCTTTGTCCAAAAAGGCAGCTTATTTAAATAAATAGGCCATGGATGGGCATTCTGCATGCAAAGCGTTGTTCTGCTGTTGATTAGTCTGTTTCTTTTTTTTAAAGAATTTTTGTTAGATTTAAAGCAAAGATAAAAACTACAAAAAAGAAAAAAACTAAAAAACTAACGTGTGAAAACACAAGAATTTTTTTAAAGATTATATAAAGAAGTGACTTCCGACTTTTAACAGCAAAAATATACAACTATTTCCATAATCCCTTACTCTGTATCAAACCAAACTCACATTTTTTCTATAAATCATTCCCTTAGCACATATAGTGTAAAAATCACTAAATACAATTGTTCCCTCCCCTTATATTAAAATAAAATAAAATAAAATATATAAACCTCCTAATCAACTCCCCCCAAAAAACAATATTTATTTAATTATTTCCTTCCTACCACTATTCTATACATTTCTGTCCACTATAATAAAGATCAAACTAAAAAGCATATACATGTCTGCTCTTATAATTAATAATACTACAATTATAACAATCTTAATAATATTAAACCTGAAACCAAGCATTTATTATTATACCTTATTAATCTTAATCCAAATCCTTAAAAAGAAATAAAGTCAAACAAGCCTTAAAGACAATCCAGATAAACATTATTAAATCCTTACCCCACTTCAAAGTAAACCAAATAATTTACATATCTCCACAGTACACACAAGGTATTTTTCATAAAACATTCAGACATCCCCCCTTAAAAACTCCAAGCTCTCAGCAGAAAACCTCCCATAGATAACAATCTCTTCCTTCCCATAATATTCCATCAGAAAAACAATTCCACCCATGGTTAATTTCTTCAACCCGGCAATCCAGTCTCCGTCTGGCATTTCAACAAAAGCCTTGATCTCACTGTCATTAGGAACATTTCTATCATTGTTAATCACTTCCATTTCTTTCACAACATCCCCGGCCAGATGACACCTTTTAGAACTGATGTTTTCTACAATGTCCCAAATATCTTGCATAATAACTTGACAGGAATCAAAGAGAATCTGTTTAAGATCAGAATGAAAATCTGAGAATGTCTGTTGAAGTCTTCCATGTCTCAGGCAGTAGATTATGGGCCCCCCAGGTACTTAACTAGCGAAAGTGAAAGTTAATTGAAAATTTCCAGAAGCTGTTTACATAAGTCATTTATTTATTTATTTATTTATTTATTTATTTATTTATTTATTTATTTATGGTAACCCGCCCAGAGTCCCTTGCATGGGAGATGGGCGGGGAATAAATTTGAAAAATAAATAAATAATAAATAAATAAGTCAGGGGTGGGGAACCTTTTTTCAGCCAAGGGCTATTTGGATATTTATAACCGGGGACCGGGGGGGTGGAGGGCGGGGTTTTTGGGATTTCTGTGGACCGGGGGCCGGAGTTTGCGGGCGGGAGCCAATCACAAGCACTGGGGGCGGGGTTTGCGGGCGGCAGCCAATCACGTGGAAGGGGTGGGGTTTGTGGGCGGGAGTCCCGCGGGCCTTAGGCGGGAGTCCCACGGGCCTTATACAGTCCATGGGCCTGACGTTGCCCACCCCTGACATTAGTGAAGGTATGAAAATGAGCAGCTCCCCAGAGAAAGTGGCAACAGAAACCTGAAGATTCAAAACAGCAGATTCAACGTGTAGGGAAATATTAAAATCTTCAAATTCAGTGCAAAAATAATAGGGAGGCAATTATTTACTTTCAGTTCTCCTCAGTATTAGGATGGGAAACAAGCCAAAACTTAAAAAGATTTTTAAAAATTAATCCCGGAAAATAACGATAAGCACTAAGAGAGATCTCTTCTCCTTGCTGTAGAAAGCCTCTCTTAGGGTACATAAACTTAAAAAGATATAAACTGGGTGTTTTAGAAATGGGGTGGCCGGTCTTAGTGTCCCTTTAAGGCTACAGCGTGGCTTGGAAATGGTGACGTTCCAGCCACCTGGCGGCTCTTACCAGATTAGCGCAAACACTGTTTACGATCCTCTGACTGCAAGTCGCTGTTCTGGAGGGTAAATGGGATGATTCCAAGTGTTTTCTGTCTGTGAAAATGCTCCAGGGCTTCAGGAAAAACCTGCCTGAGCCCAAAAAAATCTGCCGCGTTGTCAGTTCTGCCTGCGGAGCCCACGAGCACAGCTGTTCAGTCCGCCATGTCCCCACCAGAAGTCTTGATTAGTCTGTTTCTGTGGTGAAGGTAGGAAGTATGGAAGCTGGGCCTGTTTCACTCAAGGCCTTGATTTTAGATCTCTGTTCATATATAAGTCTTTTAAATAAATAATAGCAAATAATTTTGCCACATGGAACAGGACATAATTTGAAGACCTTTAAACAAAGTAACATGTTAACTCAGGTTCTCTTCGATTAGTAACTCAGGTCACTTTGTTTTATCCATATAGTAATGTGGCTATGTTCACATGACATGCTAAGTCAAAATGTGATTTCCTCCCTCCCTTTCTCTCTGTCTGTCTCTTTCTTTCTTTTGCTCTAATGTGTTGTGTGAATACAGACTGTTTTTATTTAGTCAATAGACTTTAGTTAAACAAGCCACAACAGTGCAATATGAGAATCCAGTTTGTATCTGCATCCAGATAGGGCCAGTTCTCACTGGACTCTCTTTTGTCAGGGAGAAAGTGTTCTTAGCGCGTAAATTGCTGAGGACACATCACCTTTGTTATTGACAGAGCCTCTTTTGCAGTTGTTGAATGCCTCTGTGCAGACAAGGCAAGTTTGTTGTCTGAATGCATGGGGTCTTAATAGCTTTAGACACATCTGAGCATAGACTGTGTGTGTCTATGAAGTATGAAGTATGAAGGAAGGACACCTCCCCCCCCCCCAGTCTTTGGCTTTAAATTGCAGATGAGATTTTTAAGTGGATCCTGATAACACAAGCATAGACACACGTGCCTTTCATGCCTTCTAAAAATAATGTCAGATTGAGCCCTGACAGTAGTCACAGTGTTTTCAACACCTGCTGAAGCTGCTGTTGTTTGAAGATCTAGCACAGTGCTGGGCCTTTAAGAAGCCATTTTCTGAAGGAAAGAAGTGGGGGTTAGGAGCGGGGAAGAGACATATAATTAAAAACAGTTTAGCAATGAAAATAATGTCAACCAAAAATAGAAATGGGAGAAATCTGGTGAAACTTGGCCATCTGTTTTTGAGTTCCGGACCATAATTAGTTTGTGTTCTAACCCACAGAGTGAAGCCCTCTCAAATTTTGGCTTGTTTGTTAGTCTAATATCCTGCCTTTAGTTTAGAGCTCAAGGTGCCAAACATAGCACTACCTCTTCTCATTTTTCCCAACTACAACAACCCTGTGAGGTAGGTTGGGCTGAGACAGAGTGACTGGACTGAAGTCATCTAGCTTCCATGGCTGAAGGTACCAGAGATGCCTGGACTTGTTCTGGTTTTCAAGTCCCTAGCCATAATAGAACAGAAGACATGGAAAGAAAAGACCATCTCTCTGCATACAGAAAGAGTTAATTTGAAGAGTCTACATTTTAAAAATTCCAAACCTGTACAGCAGTGTTTCTCAACCTTGGCAACTTGAAGATGTGTGGACTTCAACTCCCAGAAATGCTGGCTGAGGAATTCTGGGATTTGAAGTCCACACATCTTCAAGTTGCCAAGGTTGAGAAACACTGCTGTATAGTATACAGTTAGTCCTCGCTTAACAACCACAATTGGGACCAGAATTTTGGTTGCTAAGTGAAGCGGTCATTAAGTGAATCCAACCTGATTTTATGACCTTTTTTGCAGCAGTCGTTAAGTGAGTCACTGTCATTAAGTGAACCACATGGTTGTTAAGCGAATCACGCAGTTCCCCATTGACTTTGCTTGCCAGAAGCTAGCTGGGAAGATTGAAAACGGTGATCACGTGACTGCGGGGACGCTGCAATGGTTGTAAGTGCGAGGACTGGTCGCAAGTAGGCTTTTCAGCACTGTTGTAAGTCTGAGCTAAATGAATGATCGCTAAGCAAGGACTACCTCTATTCTCTTTGAATGTGAATGTCTCCCCCCCCCCCATTGCCCCTGTATTTGATCTTAAGACATCATACGATATATTTGGGTTTTGGCTTAATATATTATATAACCCAGGCACTGGATTTGTAAATGGATGGCTTAGCATTGTGTCTGACCCAGCCCAATGGCTCTTTCCAGTAAACCATGGCTAAAACAAATCACAAAGTGCAAAACCAGCCATATATTTAATGTTCTTTAAAGGTAAAGACTGCTAGACAAGCTTTACTTCTTGTGACAGTGCGTCCATGGTCATATTGATTTTTGGCAGCAGAACAGAAATCGTCGCATTTGCCTTTTCTGGGATGTTTCTTAAGCTTCCCAGTTTTATTTTTAACAAAATCTGGTCTCCATTTCTTTAGATTGCCACTAAACGTTCCAGAGGGGAAGGAGGAGGGAGAGTGAGCTAACTGCTTGCAATTTCTGGAATTACGTTACAGGCACCTGCAGTGGGTGTGGGATCAAAGAAATAGTCCAACTGTTGTGAATGGTGTGTTACAAAATGCATTGAGCAATGCCAGGTCTTTGACCTGAATGTTGCCTTGGGCTGGAAGTGAAATGCTTTGAATGCTGTGCTCTCAAAAAGTGGGTATGTTTGTTCAGGAATGTACCTGTAATTAGGTTTTCTTGCAGGAAGGTACACAAGAAGATAAGCTGATTTGAATTCTATTAAAGAAAAGTGTTCGTCAGTTAAGCCCTCGGAATACAGCCAGAGAGTTCTGAATTTTAACATTCAGTGTGCTGTGCTCAGTGGGGCGGGGCAAACATTCTCAAACTGTTTTTTGTCATTCAAATCTATTTACACAAATTTTGGCTTATTTTTTTCAACATTTCCAGTTATGGCTGCTATTATATAAAAATATAAGGAAAAAAAGTGGATTGAAAAAGTTTTGAATTGGTTGATAAAACTTGTGCGACGTACAAAAGGAACAAATGCATGTATGCAATTTGATGCAAGTCACACATGGATAAATCTATGAACTGATAACACTATAGCCAATTATAGTGTTTCTGGCTTTTAGCTGCATATACTGTATCAAAAAAGAACCTGCCTTAAGAGCATCCTTGTTCTTACTGCCCAGCTAGGTGGGAGCATTTATCCAACTAATCTCAAAAAGCTAAGCAGGGTCAGATCTGGTTAGTATTTAGGTGGGAGACCACCACCAGGAAATCCCATCACAGTAGAGTACTCAGGGAAGTTAAAATGGTGTGCTAACCACCTGTGCTGTTGCCAAAAATGCTGCCTGGCCATATCCATGAAGTCATTAGGAGTAGAATTCAACTTGAAGGAGATTCACCTTGTGGCAGGGACTTTCTATGGGCTCATAAGATTTGATGAATGACACAATGTAACAACAATTCCTTTGGATTGGTGGGTGGGAGATTTTTCATTTATTAACAAAGCACATCAAAGCTAAGGCATTAGTTTCATTTCACCAGCTAGCTCTGCAAGCATAATTTACAACTGGCTAATTGCATTCCAATGCCCACTTCATCTTCCCCTTTGGGTACTGATAACACTGCCACTTGACTTTTTAAACTTTCTCTCTGCCTTGCAGGGAGAACTTTTTTTCCTTCTACTACTGAATATGGTAGCTTAAGATTTCTCTTAACTGCATAAAGTACAGTATATTACCTGAGGGACCATCTCACCCCCATGACATCGACCTGTCCTACCCGGTCATGCAGAGAGGGCATGTTACGGACCCCGTCTGTAAAAGAACTTCGCTTGGTGGGGTCCAGGAAGCGGGCCTTCTCTGCAATAGCTCCCGCCCTCTGGAACACTGCCCCCAGAAGTGAGACAGGCCCCATCACTCCTGACCTTCCGGAAGAACCTGAAGACTTGGCTCTGCCGTCTCGCCTGGGGTGGGAAGGGGAGTAGTTATTCTTGGGGGTGGCTGGCACCTTAGAGCTCTCCTTACTGGGTTAGATCTTCTAAGGCCATTTGGATTTTATATTTATATTTATTTTTACTTTTATATTTATATCTGGTAATTTTGTATTGATATTTTAGATGTTTTTATGCTTATTGTTTTAATGTGTTTGTTGTAAACCGCCCAGAGTCCCTCTTTTTGGGGGAGATGGGCGGTGGCAAAATTTGAAAAATAAATAAATAAATATGTTTGCAAACAATAAAGTTGCTCTAACGTACTGTATATGTGCCCATAGTTATTTCTATTGAGATCCTACTTTGAAGATAAGGAAAGAGCTAAATAGGTACTGGCTGGCCGCCTTTCTCTCCCGGATTGGCCCAAGCTTCCTCCCTCAGCTCTGGCTGGGAGAATGTCCTATCTTCTGTCATCTTCAGTCCCTGAGATTGAGTAGACAGGGTCTCACTACATAGCCTCCTCTTCAGGTCTTCAGTGAGCCTTCTTCTGGATCTCAACTAACAACTCTCTTCAGCAACCTCCTCCAGATTTGCCCTTGAACTAACAAGCTTCCACAGTATAACACTGCACAGTCTAATTTAGGTCCATCAGCCATCATTGCTCTGTCCTGAAACCAAAATCAAATCTTTTACAGTGTAACACTGTCTACATCCATTTTACTTCTTGCCAACCATTATATCCAAGTTTTTCTTCCAGTTCTCCTCCTCAGCCCTTCAGAATCCTCTCTATCCTTTTTTAGGGCTCCATCTCTGATGCCATCTCAACAGCCCCTCCTTCTCCTATGGGAACATTTTCCTAAGAGAAGCTAAGTTATCTATTACACTCAGCTTCAACTTATTTGCTCACAAAGCAAAGTGTTTGTTTGGGTGTCTGCACAGATACATGAACAACCAGCAGGAAGGCATGGCTGAATGTGCCTTCTATTCTTACTGATTGTCTGAAATTCTGACCAAATTCTACATATTACCAAATTCAGTGCTGAATTTCAAATTTGTGGAAAATGTCTATATGAGGAGGGATTGATACAATAGATATGCATACTGGTTGCTCTGACTTTGCTAATGTTTGAAACATGCCTCTCATTAGTTCCCCATCAGGCTACATGACTGATAAATACCAATTTAGAGCTTTTGTGCCATGCAATCTGCACAACTGGGTTCCTCTGAGCCATTTCTGTTCTACTGAACAGAGAGCATAGGCATGTTTACAAAATTAACTTCTGGTTACAGAATCATTTGTCCCATTCTAGCATAGGGACAGCTGTGTCTGCAGGTGCAACAGGATAGATATATGGTGATGCAGATTTTATTTGTGCTGCAATGCTTATTTGTCTGATTGTTTCACTGAATCTTTTGATGTGGTACAGAATATGTAGAGTGTTGTATATGCCTATAGTTTAATAAGTGTGGCTGGACTTTCCTTTATCTTTTTTTGCAGAAATATCTTTTTATTATAAAATTGATTTTGTGCATGTATGTCATAATAACATTTCAAAACCTAAATCTTGAAATTGCACACTGGAATTGAAAATCAAAATGATAGATATGTTTGCCACCTTGATTTATATATAAAGAAAAGGTGGGATAAATTAAATAATAATAATAACATGTGCAGTAAAATTCATGGCAAAAGGAGAATGCCAATGCATCACTGGCCAAATAATTAAAAGATAAGGATAGATTTTGTGCCAAACCAATGGCTTTCTTAATAGTTGCAGATATCATGAGTTTGTTGCTAACTAGCAAGTCAGTACTTGGATACCACTGCAGTATGTTTCAGGGAGATTTTTGAATTAGAATTTGTGTTCCTATGAAATTAGTTTCCAAAAATCTTCCATCTCTTGATTTTGCTTCATCTAGAATGTGGATTCCTTTAGACAAGTTTGTGGTTATTTTCTTGCAGGTGGATCTATAGATTTCCCAAGATCTTCATTTCCATCTGATTTGATTACTCAGCTTGCAGTTCATCTTTTTATGAGGGACTAGACCGACCCATGGTCTCAGTAAGTCATAGCAAACTGGTATCTGTTTCTGGCCCATTGCTTGCCCCAGCTTTTGATCAGCAAGATAACATATTAGATGTTCTCAAGCCTGACATGCCACCATTAAATTTACTGCAGGATTGCAGCAGTGAACAAGTATCTGTTCCAGCTGTTACCTCAAATACAGTATGTACATCAGAGATGGGTGTCTCGTTGTCAATGGTAAAGAAGGAAGTGGAGAAACCACAGAATACCATCTATGAGGCTTACCTCAAGCTACCAGATTTTTGTTCTGAAGTCTCTAGAGATTTCATCCCTACACTGGAAGAGATTGAGGAGTTCCTCAATGAGAAGAAGGCACTTCTCAAGGATGAGATGAATGACAAACAGCCAGGAGGACAACTTGCGATAAAATCTGAAATCAACTTACGCAGTGCAGGGGAACAGTCTGCTGCTGGGACTGATCTAGATGAAGGCATTTCTAGCTCTGTTCAGGCTGGAGTGGTATCTGGAGACATAAGCATGCCTGGAACCATGGGGACAATCCCTGTTCTCCTTCAGATCCAGCCTGTCCAAGCAGAAGATAGCTCATCCATCCAGAGCGCTCTCGGTGGTATTCGGGTGGCCCACTTGATTATCAGAATGCAAGGCCAGAACTCAACTGTTTATCCTCAGGTCACCCCAAGTCCTGTGAAAGGCACAGACCAGAAGTATGTACGAATAGCCCCTTTGCCTGTGGCATTGAGGCCAGAAGTTCTTGGAAGTCCAAGGAGTATGGAGGCCAAGGTCCCCAGAGTTTCTCCTGTTATCCGAGTCCACAAATGTACACATCCTGGCTGCACCAAAATGTATACCAAGAGTTCCCATCTTAAGGCACACTTCCGACGTCATACTGGAGAAAAGCCTTATACCTGTACTTGGCCTGACTGTGGTTGGAGGTAAGTGGGTGACAGTGAAAACCACTTTCTTAATGAGGATTTTCAGCTGTGTATTTGGCTGCTTCTGTAATTACAGGTTTACTATCAAAGCTTGTTTTTAGCATAGTTCATTGTTCAATGAAGCATTTGAAATATATTTAATGATCTTAGAATTCTGTAATCTCTGAAACTGTTTCTCTGAACCAACAGTGTAATTCTACATATATTTTCTCAAAAGACATTCCCAGTAGGTTCAGTGAAGCTTGTAAGATTCTTTAGGATTGTAGTCCAAATACAGATCATACATTGCTTGAAAAATAATTTGAAATCTAATACCTGATCTTAAAATTGTACATGCGATCTTAGCACATTTGTTAATACTTGGATAATTATTCTTGATGTGGTTAATAGTATCTGTGCCCATTTATATGAAGCAACTTTTAAAAAGTGAATATTTAGACAATAGTGTGTGACTGTGCTGCTATACATTTAATACAGAATTGGAAAAGATACAGAAAGTGGCAATTAAAATATTCAAAGGGCTAGAGCAAATTGCCCACAAGGGAAGATTACAACTTGGACCATTTAGCTTATAAAAAAGGCACACATGTTTGTCTCCTTTTTGGAGATACCTTCCAAAACTCAATGGTAAAAGATTAGGATAGATAAAGGGAAGTATTTCTTCACAGAGCACCATAGAGAAATTATGAAATTCGCTACCACAGGATTCCCTGAAGGCCATCAATTTCCACAGCTTTAAAAGGAAATTAAACAAATTCTGGGAAGGTAAAACTATCAAAGGCTGCCAATCCAAGATCAAAGCAATCTGCATATCACTTGCTGACAAACATGAATGGTATATGTATTGTCAAAGGCTTTCACGGCCAGAGTTCGATGGCTGTTGTGGGTCTTCCGGGCTGTGTGGCCGTGTTCTGGAAGTTGTGGTTCCTAACGTTTTGCCAGCATCTGTGGCCAGCATCTTCAGAGGGCAGGAGCACAGACAGAAGCGAAGTAGATCTCTACCTGGGCACAGAGATTTCGCTTCTGTCTGTGCTCCTGCCCTCTGAAGATGCTGGCCACAGATGCTGGCGAAATGTTAGGAACCACAACTTCCAGAACACGGCCACACAGCCCGGAAGACCCACAACAGCCATGAATGGTATACTTTGGTGCTCATAACTTGCTCTTAGGCTTCCCATGTGCATCTGGTTAGGAATAGAATATTGAACTAGATGCATCTTTGGTTAAATAGGCATGGCATTTCTTATGTCCATTCTTGGTGAGAGACTGATTCACACACAATACTTTCTCTGTCTTTCTCTCTTCCCCTACTCATGGCTTTGATTTGTTTTACAGCTGCCTGACAGCTTACAATAGTTTAGCTTGGTGTAAAGTAACTTCTTTCCTTCTTAGCAGGACTGGGAAAAGCCTCAGTTGCTGATTTTTTGCTTGGTCTTCTACAGCTTTGGAAAGCCTTTACGTTAACCTCCCCATCTCTTGGGATTGTGTTCAACACAAGTTTTCAAAGGCAGCTAGAATTAGTTCCCCATAGAATTCCCCCTTTCCCCAGAATCCTTTCTAGTCTGCAGGTCATTGGGCCCTAGGGTATAGTCATATTCCACATACAGGCACTGCTCATGCAGCCTTCACAAGCTCATCTTCACGTTAGCCTTATTCACCCCTCCTGTTTCTCCCTTCCCCCAATCTGCTTCTTGTAAACTTGCTGGATGAAGAGATCTGGAACTCTTGAGAGCTGTCCACAGTTTTGTACATATTTTGTTGGTCCTGATTAAGAATTATCCACTCATGGACTGTGTCAAAATGTCATTTTATTTATGCAGTTATGCTGGTCTTTTCAGTTCTCAGGCTATATCTTATGGGGTAAAGTTTTGAAAAATTACATTTATGTACATATATCTCTTCTTCAAGCAGATGGTTCTATGTACAATTTTAAGCCTCCAGCTGTCTGTCTGTCTCATTGCATCAGTGGAGACTTTCCAAATGTGGAGAGAGGCTGCTGTTGACAGATGTGTAATTGTCTGCATTTACAGGGAGCTTTGCAGTGATTGCCAGAGCTGTGTTGTTTGTCCCAGTGACAGTTCTGTGATAAGAACAGGGTTACCATATCTGGACTGCAGGATGCCAGATAAACTCAGGATGGGAACAAAGAGTTCAGCTTTCTGCATCTCTTTACTGCCATCAAGTGGTCATCCAGATTTTTACAGCCCAGCTATGATAGCCCAGAATAAGAGAAACTATATGAAATAATATCTAACTTATTTTCAGAGATGCCAAGCTGTGTGTGTGTGTGTGTGTGTGTGTGTGTGTGTGTGTAAAAATAGAGTAGGGATTCTCCCTCTCAAAAACACCTTAGGCAAAAACATCTGTCAGGCAGCCTGGAATCTCTAACTGCTTAGACCAGACTGAGGAATCTATGGTTTTACAGATGATTTGAATTATGACTGCCAACAGCCCTGCCTGGCATGGCTAAGGATAGCAGCAACATCTGGGGGACCACAGGTTCCCTTCTTCTGACATAAGGTAGCATGGAGGTTATAGCTTTTGCAAGTTAGAGAGGAAGGAGACCCTTCTGAGAGATAGGCAAACTGAATACACTGACTATAGTTCACTCATAGAATGCATATGTAGGATTCAGAAGTTCCCAGGTTCTGTCCTTGGCATGTCCTGTTAAACATTGAAATTAAGTTCACAAATCTTTTGCTTAATTATAGTTTTTTTTAAATTCATCACAACATGTTCAGTCAAAATCAAACCACATTTTGGTTTCTACATTATTTAATTATAGCCAGATTCTGGAAGCAAGTGATTGAATGACCCTGCCAATGTTATTGGAAAGCCTCTGCAGATCAGAGTAGACAGTCCTGGGCTAGTTGGGCAAACAGTTGGGCAAACAGACTTAATACAAGTTGTCTTGATCTAACATAAAGCTGAGGATCTGAGGATGAAGCAACTGAGTTTTGGGAATAGGGTTCAAAAAGAGTTCAGGGAAGCAAAACCAGCCCAAGACTTGAGGTAAAAGAGATAGTCCCATCCCCTCCATGGAGAGAAGCTGTTTGAAATAAGATTCCATCTTAAAGAAATAAGACTGAATCTTATTTCAGCACTGATGATTGAACATCATATCTCAAGGAGAGTAATCAAGCTTTGGGTACTCAGGACAAACAGTGGGACATGTACAACTCTTTTCTCCTGTACCTCACCACTATATTCTATGTTCCATTATCTGCTGCCTGAGGTGCTGCCACCTCTGCCTAGAGTATGGATGGTCCTGGGAAAGGGAAAAGGGGAAAGCAATGAAAAGGTCGTCTTCAACATTCCTTGTAGATAACAGATCATGTTGCAACACCAAAATATTTCAACAAAGCACAAGAAAGAACAAAGGCACACCAAGAGAAATTAACAGAATGATTTGCAAGCACTGCTTATGCGAAACTTTCCTCAGAAGGTTTTTTTAAAGGGTGGCATTAATGGTAGAGGACAGGTATTGTCTACAGAAAATCTCAAGTTCTGTCCCTGGTACCTCCAGTTAAGTCATGGAAAGACTCCGATGAGAATCCTAGAAAACTGCTGCAATAATAAGATAGACCAATGGCCTGTCTTAGTAAAAGGGTGGGGAAGGTTAACAGTATTCTTTTTTATTTGAAAGCTCGGGGAGTTCTAGCGTGATAAATCCTTATACACTGATATAGCTTAGCTGTGATTCACATGATACTGCCAGAAACCTAAATAGCCAGATTGTACCTGTTCTACTCTAAACATTAAGACAGAGCTTTCCAAATGGCGTGTCGCAACACGTTACTGTGTCAGCTGCAGTGTCTGGGTGTGTCGTGGCTGCTGCTGCCTCCGAGCCCTGCCAGGATTCTGCGCAGGTCCTAGTGCCTGCCTTGTGCCTTGCTGCCTCCAAACCTGCCCTGCCAGGATTCCGCGCAGGTCCTAGTGCCTGCCTTGTGCCTTGCTGCCTCCAAACCTGCCCTGCCAGGATTCCGCGCAGGTCCTAGTGCCTGCCTTGTGCCTTGCTGCCTCCAAACGTGCTGTGATTCCGTGCAGGTCCTAGTGCCCGCCTTGTGCCTTGCTGCCTCCAAACGTGCTGTGATTCCGTGCAGGTCCTAGTGCCTGCCTTGTGCCTTGCTGCCTCCAAACCTCCTGTGATTCCACGCAGGTCCTAGTGCCTGCCTTGTGCCCTGCTGTAAGAGTGTGTCGCGAAATGATGCCTGTCTAAAAAGTGTGTCACCAAAATGAAAAGTTTGGAAAGCTCTGCATTAAGGACTAGCCAGTTCCTTTGTAAAGCTGTTAAGAAGTTAGTTCCAGCCATTATTTTTTTTTCCTGATTTTCTGGCTAGACCCCTGGGATTCCCAACTGGCAAAAGTACTGTACTGTTGAACAAAGGAATGAACTTTCTCCATGAAGAGTGGTGAAACAAATTAATCTGAGACCTTGAAATTAAAGGTCTTGTAAACAGCTCCCTTTAGGGAAACGTGTATTATTTCAGTTGGTGAGACATCCACAACTGATCCAACTGAAGATTAGCCTATTGTTATTTTGTGGGAGAAGTTGGAAAATTAGGGGTCCTTCAATAGGAAAATGTACCCTCTCCCAATCCATAATATCTACACAATTGCAGTTTTTAAGTGCATGCCACAACGAACAGGGATCTCCTTGCCACTCTGGCACACTCTCATTTGCCGTTCTCTTAGACTACAGTTCTTAGTCTACAAATTATCAAGAATCATGCTCAAAAGGGTTCTTGGCCGATCTGTTTGCTTCCACCCTTTTGGCTACATAACTTTGGAATGTATTCCCACTTTATGGCAGTAATGTCAGTTTTTTCCCCACAGAACTCTGGTAAATGTATTAAGAAACGGATCTTTGCTGACTCCTCTGCTATGTTAGCAATGAGTTGCTTCTAAATACAAATGGAGAGTGGGAGGAATGATGAGCAGAACATACTTCAGATTCTACATTATTTTATAGGAGTCGTCTTAAATGGTTCTACCATGTTTTGGTAAACAGGAATGCACTCTCTCTAGTTTGAAACTGTGCTATTGCATGGAGGTAGGTACTCTAGATATATTAGTCCTCTTCTGGCCAGGTTGGTTCTGGATTAGGAGAGTCAAAGCCTGATCCATTTAGGCAAAAATTGAGAAAAAAATGGTCTTTAAAAAAAATATTATAATCAGAGAGCCAGTTTGGTGCAGTGGTTAAGGCATCAGGCTAGAAACCGGGAGACCATGAGTTCTAGTCCCGCCTTAGGCACAAAGCCAGCTGGGTGACCTTGGGCCAGTCACTCTCTCTCAGCCCTAGGAAGCAGGCAATGGCAAGCCACTTCTGAAAAACCTTGCCAAGAAAACTGCAGGGACTTGTCCAGGCAGTCTCTGAGAATCGGACATGATTGAACGGATTAAAAAAAATTATCTACCAATGGCTGTAAGCCAAAAGATGGTGTTGCCTTCTGCCCTGTTTCTGGGTTGCTAGGATGCCCAGGTTGGTCACTGTGGGAAATCTGGATTTTAAACTTAATTGATCTTTGATCCAGAGCTGCTCTTAGTTTCCTCTAGTACAGTGTTTCTCAACCTTGGCAACTTGAAGATGTGTGGATTTCAACTCCTAGAATTCCACAGCCACCATGGCTGGCTGGGGAATTCTGGAAGTTGAAGTCCACACATCTTCAAGCTGCCAAGGTTGAGAAACACTGCTCTAGTAGGAGCCATTAGGACAAAAAAAAAGGAAACCAGAGGGTGAGAAATCCATTATGTCACCGTGCATTTCTTGGTTTTGTCCGACCGGCTCTATACAGTGGCAGAGTCGGGGTTTTGATAGAGCTTGAAAAGAGCAACCCACCCTATCTGAGTTGCCCTTTTCATTTCTGGGGAGACCTTCAAAATGGCAGGGGGGACTGAGTAGTGAACTAAAAACATCTGTTGCAAGAGAGAGCCTCCCAAATTATGGAGCCCATATGTATAGATAGGTAGGGCAAATTATAGCTTGAAAATTGATACAGAAATTAGTTATCTAAGTGATGTATCCAGAAGTTTGTTTCTTAGTTATGCTGGCTCTGTTTTACAATATTTATTGAAGGATCATAAAAATAATTGAATTTGGATTGATTCTAGCCCAAGGGCCTGATGCAGCATTAAACATATCCTAGAGCTCGGCTGGGTTTGCATGATTGGTTCAACAAACCACAATTGGGAGGGTTCATATAACACGGTAAGCCCAAACCAAATAGACCACATTGTAACTTAATACAGTATGTCAACCAGGTCAGGAAAATGAAGGGTGGTATAAAACTATTTTAAAGAAATTATGTTTATCCTACATCAGATCATTGGTCTTTGTAGTATGCAGTACTGAGGTGTAGAAAGAGCTTTTTCCCCCCTGTCTTTAATATGTTATCAAATAGTATTGTGTGTATATCTTTGAACAGTTTTACTTGTATGTATGGTTACAGCTTGAATTGTATTTCATTGTAGTTCACTTCTTTTAAATTGATGGTTGATGCCAGTTTGTAATGATAACAGTCTGTGGCATTGGCAACTGTATGTGTTCTTATTGTAAGCTGCCTTGGGAAGACCATAGTCATGCAAAGGAGTTAGTAATACAATAAATAAATGAATAAAACTGAAGCAGATAACCTGTATGCTTCAACACGTACACACATGCTGGAGGACTGTAACCTACCAGGGCGCTCTTTTTATTTAGTCAAGTAGAGACTTGTGGCATAATGATGTCCATGTGCATCATATGTGTGCATGCCTGGTCTTGATTTATTTAAATGTATTTATTGCTATTTATTTTATTTATGACATATAGTATATACTGCTTCTCATTTATGGAAATGCCAGAGTTCAGAGCATTGTTTAGTTATGCATATAAACAAACCATCTGTTAAAAAGATCCAAAATATTAGTGGGAGCTATTGGCTAGGAAAAGCTAGCCTAAACATTTTCAGAGAATGCTTACAGCATGCCAGCTTTGGAGTTGACATTGTTAGAGGTGAGGTCATTCTACAGAAGTGTCATTATGGTGACGGTGGTGGCCCTTAATCATAAGTACTGTACAATCATGTGAATATGCCCTTAGTAAAGAGCTATTGCTCATAGCCTGGAGTTGGTTTCTATCAGGCTGTAGTTCCTGGGAGGATGGATAAAATAAGTCAATATTATTCCTTTAGAACTGGGAATGCTATTATGTCAAGGGCCACATTCCAGGGAAGGGCATCTTCTGAAGGTTCAGTGTTGGACAGAGCTAAGGTCAGTGGTAGGCAGGGCCAGAACTGACCTTTTGGAAAGTTTATTTTTGCTTCCCTGTCTTTGTCTCTTTTTTTGAGACAGTCTCTTTCCCCTCACCCCCCACCCCCAAAAAGTCTTTGTCATGCAGGCAGCCAAGGAGAGAGAGAGATTGCTCAAACCAGAGAACTGAACTGATTGATTGGAGAGGGTTTTGAAATTAGGCTGATGGGTACATGTTGCCCAATACCTGTCTTACATCTTTCCATTTGAACAAAGGCCCCTTTGCAATTAAAAGGAAAATAAATCTGCTAGGGAGCAGTTTGTGTTCTGAGCCTGGTTTGATAGGCTGTGAGATCATGTCTAGTCTGTTCCTGAATTGTTACATAACTGGAAAAGTGGTGCTTCCTCCTTCATCTCTTTTCACATTCTAAATAGAGAAGTGGTGTTTCACAAAGATACAATGGCTTTGTTAATATTTGTCAAGGCCTTTTAATTTTTTGTTGGAAGACTTCATAGGAAGATTGTGTGTGTGCATCCAAATCTGCATATGAAAATAGAAGCAAAGACACCATAAGAGGGAAAGAGAAGATCAGAGGTACACAAGAATAAAGGACCATAAACCTTTATTGTTGTGAACTTGAGAGGTGCCATATCTCTTCTCTTTCTTGGTTCATATATAGCATGCTATACCTAATGTATACGTGTGAACATACATGAGCCAAAGTTTGGTTTACAAGGGAAACTTCATAAATGGAAAAACACTGGTTTCTTGAGATTCAAATTAGAGTGGCATCTATCTGATTATCTTTTCTATATCCCAGAAATCTCTCCTGCATTCTGCGGTTTGGTGTTGATGGCACAGGGTGAAAAGCAACAGTCTCTTTGGTTTCAACAAATGTGCAGTAAACAAATATTTCCTCTTCTGTCTGGCAGGTTTTCCCGTTCAGATGAGCTCTCTCGCCACAAGCGCTCCCATTCTGGACTCAAGCCTTACCAGTGCCAAGTGTGCGAGAAGAAATTTGCCCGCAGTGACCACTTATCTAAACATATGAAGATCCACAAAGGGTCATTCAGTTCAGGAAGTCAGACAGCAGGTTGTTTTCATAATAGTTAACCAACACTCTGCTTCCTTGCCAAGAGAAGAATTCCCGTCAACTCAAAGGACAACTGAAGAGAAAATATGATTTTCCTTTAGGAGAGGAGGAAATTAGAAAGTGACTTCTTTAAGTCTGGGGAAAGCCTACATCTGTTTGAATGTGCCTTACAATTAGGGTTTGCCTCCAAATCAAGATCTTTAATACATGTTAATAATTGTAAATTATATCTAAGAGGAAAATGTGACCATTCAGGATGTGGAGAAGAACAGCATGAGATCCTGTTTCATATTGAATTTTGTAAATGCTGTACATATTGTTCAGGAATTCTGAATCTTCTGTTAAGCTGTACACAAGGGACAGTATTCAAATGTAAGTTACCTTTTTCATCATTTCTCAGTCCTGTTTGATCAGTCTGGCATTTATTCTAAAACAAAAACAATGGGAGAAAATTATTTCAGGTTGATGCATGCAAGTGAACATCAGCTACAATTTCCCAAATCCAGCAAACAAATTACTCCATGAATTCCAAGTTCCTCTTTTAAAATATGGACTTTACCTTCCTAAACTTATATTTTGCCACTCCAAAGTGAGTTTCATTGCTTTCCCTGCAATATGTCTTGTTTTTTAAATTTTTCTTTGGGGAAATGAATTGCATTTCGGATTACTGTGAAATGATTATTTTGTCTCTTAAGAGCCACATTTAAAATGCATATTCTGTGGAATGTAGATTGCCAGTGGCTCAGAATGGTACCCAAGGTGAAATTGTGCACTTCTTGCTTTTTGTCTAAGTGCTGCATTGTTAGAGAGTGCCTTCTGCCTTTCTAATAAGGCAAGCCAGAATGATTCTTCAGCTCAGTCCATTTTAATTAAAATAATAAAGGGCCTGATACATTAAATTTGACAAAATACTAACCAATGTATTATGACATCTGCTGTAAAGGTAAAGGTAACCCCACACATTTGTGCAGTCGTGTCCGACTCTAGGGGCCGGTGCTCATCTCCATTTGTTAGCCAAAGAGCCAGCGTTGGTCATGTGGCCGCATGACGCGCACGGAACGCTGTTACCTACCCACCGAAGTGGTACCTATTAATCTACTTGCATTTGCATGCTTTCGAATTGCTATGTTGGCAAATGCTGGGGCTAGTGCGGGAGCTCACTCCGCACGCAGGGCTAGGGATTCGAACCTCTGAACTTGCGATCTTCCGATCGACAAGCCTGGCGTCTTACCCACTGAGCCACCACGCCCCTCTACTGTACTGTACTCTAGTGTACTGTACATCTGCTGTACAGTACACTAAATCCTTGCATTGGTTTTGCTATCCCAGTACATCCTGTGGCAGAACCTAGTTAACTTTGGCTGATCTCAGATAACCTAAGCATGTCAGATCTGGTTGATATTTGGATGGGAGACTACCAGGAAACTTCAGGGCTGTAGGTAGACTATGATGTTCAAAAAAATATCTGGAAAGAGTAGCAGTGTGCAATAGCATACTACTTCCATGTTATTTCCAAGAAAACTACATGAACATGTATCTGTCAAGAATCCAGCTTGAAGTGAGGGTTTTTTTATCTTTAATGTAGCTACTTTACAGTAGTTAAGCATTCAGATCTGGTTTAAGTGAATTGCTGGTGTAAAACTAAGGACAAATGTTCTTCTACAGTTGCATGTGAGTACAGAAAACGCCTTGTACTTAAGAGGCGACATGCATCCGCAAGCAAGCAAGCATGCTTCTTATGCATCTCCAGCCTGCCCTGATGTGACAGTTCCTGCCAGAAGAGGAGAGGACCTGTATGTCCTGTGTGAGACTAGCAGCCTGCACTCCCACATGCTTACTTGGAAGACTGATTCTGAGATGCGTTATGGCTTGCCTTGGATGTTTTAGCCTCCTTCCCCTATGGGCACTGTTTTTGTTTTTCAGTGTGTGCCATCCTGAATGAGTCATATTGCCTCTGTCTCCTTTCTTTGCTCCAGTTTTTCCATAAGAATTCTGTACCTGTGCCAACTTTATTATCCCACATCGACTTGTCTCAGTCTTCAACTAGGACTCTGAATAATGTATAAAGGTGTACTATAGCCGTTTCTCCTCCCGCTGAACTAACTTCTGTTGGTGTAAGTAACCAACAGATTTTAAAAGCACCTCCTATACCCTCTATAGAGAATTGCACCATGGCACAACAAATTGTACTGAAAAATCCCCAACGCAAGCTGTATTTGCAGGTACAGAAATCTAGAATTCAAGCCCAGCTATGCAGATACATTTATTTATTAAGCATACTTCTTGTTTGTTTGTTTATTTGTTCAGTCGCTTCCGACTCTTCGTGACTTCATGGACCAGCCCATGCCAGAGCTTCCTGTCGGCCGTCGCCATCCCTAGCTCCCCCACAATCGAGTCTGTCACCTCCAGAATATCATCCATCCATCTTGCCCTTGGTCGCCTTCCACTTTCCCCACCATCAGCATCTTCTCCAGGGTATCCTGTCTTCTCATTATGTGGCCAAAGTACTTCAGTTTTGCCTTTAATACCATTCCCTCAAGTGAGCAGTCTGGCTTTATTTCCTGGAGTATGTACTGGTTTGAACTTCTTGCGGTCCAAGGCACTCTCAGAATTTTCCTCCAACACCACAGTTCAAAAGCATCTATCTTCCTTCGCTCAGCCTTCCTTATGGTCCAGCTCTCGCAGCCATAGGTTACTACGGGGAATACCATTGCTTTAACTATGCGGACCTTTGTTGTCAGTGTGATGTCTCTGTTCTGAACTATTTTATCAAGATTTGTCATTGCTCTCCTCCCAAGAAGTAGACATCTTCTGATTTCCTGGCTGCAGTCAGCATCTGCAGTAATCTTTGCGCCTAGAAATACAAAGTCTGTCACTGCCTCCACCTTTTCTCCCTCTATTTGCCAGTTATCAATCAAGCTGGTTGCTATAATCTTGGTTTCTCCGATAGATCTTCACTCTTTTCCTTATCTTCAGATGTCTTTCTCTTTTCCTCCAAGTCTTTGGATGCATCACTCATGTCTGTCTCGTATTTCTCTAAAAATGCTTTTGCTTTTAAAATGGAAGCTATCTTAAATCTCTGCTCTTTAAACATAAAGGATACTCCTTCTACTCTTTCTCATCTAAATGGTATATTATTTTGCTTTAATTTGTCTGTGAAGAAGGAGTAGTCTTTTCTTTTTCTTAATATTCTTAGGGGTACTTCTTTTAAGATAATTATATCTTTCCCTGCTATATTTAATCTGGTGTTATAATGTTTCTTCAAGATTTGCTCTTTTATAACTTTCCTCACAAAGTATATCAATATATCTCTTGGCACATTCTTTTCTCTAGCATAGCATGAATTGACTCTAAAGATTTTATCTATTTCAGAGTCAAGATCTTGTTCTTCCATCTCTAGAAATTGGGCTAAAGCACCAACTATATTTTCTCGTATTCTCATTTGATTTTTCTGGAACTCCTCTCAGTCTCAAGATAAATTCTTTCTCTCTCATTTCTGCTACTGCAATAGCATCTAGGTTATATTCTATATCTTTAGTAATAGATTCTGATTTAGTCTCTAATTTTTGTACCTGTTTTTGTGTCTCTTTAAGTTCCCCTGATAGGCTATTCACTACCTCCTTGACATTCTGTATTTCTTTTCTGAATTCCTGTTTTATCTCTTTAGTTAAGTCTTCTTTCATAGCTTCCATTTTTTTGTCTACTTGTTGACCTAAGTTGTCTCTTTTTGTCCATTTTTTTATCTAAAGAAGCAATTGAATCTTCCATCTTTTTCTCTAAAGTAGCAGTTGAGTCTTCCATTTTTTTATTCAATGCTGTATAATCGCATCCAATATTTTTTTCATATCTGATGTTGGTGGTTCTGAAGGTATTGCAGTGGAATCTCTGGACATCCTTCCAGTCTCTTTCTCCTTTTCCTTGTCTCTGTCTCTCTTCACCCTGGCAGCCACGGTCGCCATGCTGTAAACGGTGTTCCTGTAAAGATAAAAAAAGACAGGAGGAAAAGGAAACAAAGACAAATAACAAAAAAGGGAGAAGGGAGTAGGAATTATTCAAAAAAAAAAGGAAAAGGAATGAGTAAAAAATACAAAAAGTAAAAGCAAAACTGCCCTTTCGTAGTAGTTGTCATAAAAAACAAATTGTACTTTAGTTAGTACAGGAGTCCTCGCATAGAGAAAATAAAAGATAAGAATGCGGCAGATGTTTTTCTCGGTTGTAGCCAAAATATCTTTGAAGACAGTAAACAATCCAGAATTTCTCAGGCAAATTTTTATCCACAAATCCAACCAAAGGAAAAAAAAGAGAAAAGGCTTCAATTCTCTAACTGTCTTTGTTCTCCAAAATGCAAGCAATTACAATCTCAAAGGTGTATAATTATTGTATATATAAAAAAGAAAATAGGAAAAATCCAGATGATGTACAAGACATAGGCATTCAAAAAGCAACTTTTATATTTCAGATAATGTTCAAACAGCATACAAAAAAAAAAATGCAGCCTCAAAATAAAAAGGAAGGAATTTAAATCAGCAAACCATTAATCCACTAAAGTTCAAAGTCCGGAGAAGACGAAATAATTCCAGTTAAGCAATTGGACCATTCATCAATAGGCAATGTCACTTTAACTTCAAGCAAAGTCAATTCGTCTTTAGGCTCCCACTGTTTCCCAACCTCCTTGGCAAGAAAGTTATAAAAGCACCAGCATTATTAATCATGCCCATAGAAAGATCTTAGATAGTAATAGGCAAGTTTTAATTAAAAAAACCCATAAACTAGTGTCTAAAAGATTGAGTTTTGGTGCTACTTATCTTAAAAGAATTCACGGCTTCCTGCAGAGCAACGATGTCTCTTCCAGTCGCCTTCGCCGCGTCAATTTCCCTTTCCCCGTGGTGGAAATACGGGGGTCAGGAAAGAGCGGCGTCCAGCGACCCTTCTTGGTTGATCTACTGATCTTCTTTTCTTCAAAGAAGACGTTTCAGCGGTTTTTTTAAAAAAAACCCGCTGCAGGCAGGAAAACCGCGGAGCCGAGACGGAGAGCTCGGTTCAGCGCACCGGCAGCCTCAACACCCGGAAGCGATAGAAGTAGACATCTTCTGATTTCCTGGCTGCAGTCAGCATCTGCAGTAATCTTTGCGCCTAGTAATACAAAGTCTGTCACTGCCTCCACCTTTTCTCCCTCTATTTGCCAGTTATCAATCAAGCTGGTTGCCATAATCTTGGGTTTTTTTGAGGTTTAACTGCAACCCAGCTTTTGCACTTTCTTATTTCACCTTCGTCATAAGGCTCCTCAGCTCCTCCTCGCTTTCAGCCATCAAAGTGGTATCATCTGTATATCTGAGATTGTTAATGTTTCTTCCAGCGATTTTAACTCCAGCCTTGGATTCATCAAGCCCAGCATGTCGCATTATGTGTTCTGCATACAGGTTGAATAGGTAGGGTGAGAGTATACAACCCTGCCGTACTCCTTTCCCAATCTTAAACCAGTCTGTTGTTCCGTGGTCTGTTCTTACTCTTGCTACTTGGTCGTTATACAGATTCCTCAGGAGGCAGACAAGATGACTTGGTATCCCCATACCACCAAGCACTTGCCACAATTTGTTATGATCCACACAGTCAAAGGCTTTAGAATAGTCAATAAAACAGAAATAGATGTTTTTCTGAAACTCCCTGGCTTTCTCCATTATCTAGCGGATATTGGCAATTTAGTCTCTAGTTCCTCTGCCTTTTCTAAACCCAGCTTGTACATCTGGCAATTCTCACTCCATGAATTTCTGGAGTCTACCGTGCAAGATCTTGAGCATTACCTTACTGGCATGTGAAATAAGTGCCACTGTTCGATAGTTTGAACATTCTTTAGTGTTTCTCTTTTTTGGTATGGGGATATAAGTTGATTTTTTCCAATCTGATGGCCATTCTTATGTTTTCCAAATTTGCTGGCATATGGCATGCATCACCTTGACAGCATCACCTTGCAAGATTTTAAACAGTTCAGCTGGGATACCGTTGTCTCCTGCTGCCTTGTTATTAGCAATGCTTCTTAAGGCCCATTCAATCTCACTCTTCAGGATGTCTGGCTCTAACTTACTGACCACACCGCCAAATCTATCCCCGATATTATTATCCTTCCTATACAGATCTTCCGTATATTCTTGCCACCTTTTCTTGATCTCTTCTGCTTCTGTTAGGTCCTTGCCATCTTTGTTTTTGATCACACCCATTTTTGCCTGGAATTTACCTCTGATGTTGCTAATTTTCTGGAAGAGGTCTCTTGTCCTTTCTATTCTATTATCTTCTTCCAGTTCCGCACATTGCTTGTTTAAAAATAATTCCTTATCTCTTCTGGCTAACCTCCGGAATTTTGCATTTAATTGGGCATATCTCCCCCTATCACTGTTGCCTTTTGCTTTCCTTCTTTCTTGGGCTACTTCCAGTGTCTCAGAAGACAGCCATCTTGCCTTCTTGGTTTTCTTTTTCTTTGGGATGTTTTTTGTTGCCTCCTCCTGAACAATGTTGCGAACTTCTGTCCATAGTTCTTCCGGGACCCTATCTACTAAATCTAGTCCCTTAAATCTATTCTTTACCTCCACTGCATATTCATTAGGAATATTAGTGAGCTCATATCTAACTGATCTGTGGGTCTTCCCTATTCTCTTTAGTCTTATTCTAAATTGTGCAATAAGAAGTTCGTGATCTGAACTACAGACAGCTCCAGGTCTTGTTTTTACCGACTGTATAGATGTCTGCCACCTTTGGCTACAAAAGATGTAGTCAATCTGATTTCGGTGTCGACCATCTGGTGAAGTCCATGTATAAAGTCGTCTTTTAGGTTGCTGGAAGAGAGTGTTTGTTATGTACGGTGAATTGTCTTGGCAAAATTCTATCAGCCTGTGTCCCACTTCATTTTGTTCTCCGAGACCATGCTTGCCTGTAATTCCAGGTGTCGTCTGACTACCCACCTTAGCATTCCAGTCTCCTGTAATGAAAATAACATCTCTTTTTGGCGTATTATCCAGTAGGTGCTGCAGATCCTCATAGAACTGATCTACTCCTGCTTCTTCAGCATCTGTGGTTGGGGCATATATTTGGATCACTGTGATGTTAAATGGCTTACTCTGAATTCAAATTGAGATCATTCTATCATTTTTTGGATTGTATCCAAGCACTGCTTTAGCCACTTTATTATTAATTATGAAGGCTACTCCATTTCTTCTGTGGTCCTCTTGTCCATAGTAGTAGATCTGGTGGTCATCTGATGTGAAGTGGCCCATTCCAGTCCATTTCAGTTCACTGACACCCAAAATGTCTATATTTAATCTTGACATCTCACCAATAACCACATCCAATTTGTCCTGGCTCATAGATCTTACATTCCAGGTTCCTATGGTGTGTTGATCTTTAGAACATCGGATTCGTCGTTCACCACCAGCACCGTCGGCCGCTAGCCGTCCTTTCGGCTTTGAGCTAGCTGCGTCATCACATCTGGGGCTAGTTGAACTTATCCTCTGTTCCTCCCCAGTAGCATTTTGACCATCTTCCGACCTGGGAGTCCCATCTTCCGATGGTATACCGACATATCTCTGGTTGTACTGATCCAATTTAGTTTTCTATTTCTATGCTGTTGCAATTGAAACACTCTCAGCAGCTTACATAGAATAAATAATAACATTTAAAACAACCACGGTACAATGTTAAAATCCAAACATCATACAAATAACAGTAAGAGAGAACTGCAAAACAATAACCATAAAAATATTTACCTTTGCATATGTTGTAGTAGGAGACAAAACCTGAATCAGAATCCTTCCTAACTTGTCTTTTGGCAATCCAAATGATCTCTCTCCCATTATTTCGTGAATAGGAGAAATGATTGGTGAGCTGATCTCTAAGGATCTGTTGATGTAGCAATCATGTATTCTAGAAGAACAATAAAGGTGAAAACTATTATAATAGGTTGGAGATATTGAGCTGAAAATAACAGAATAAAATTAACAGAGATAAGTGTTCAACAGTGGAACTAATTGTCCAAAGAGTAAGATTCCCATCATGGGAGGTGTTCAGGAGAAGGCTGGAGAGCTGAAGAGCCATCTTCTAGGGATGCTTTAATTTGGATTCCTGTCCTGAGCAGGGAGTTGGCCCAATGGCCCCTTTCAGCTCTTTGATTCTGTGAGATTTGTATTAATACCACCATTATATGTTGTTGTTGTGGTTTATTCGTTCAGTCGCTTCCGACTCTTCGTGACTTTATGGACCAGCCCACGCTAGAGCTTCCTGTCGGACGTCACCATCCCCAGCTCCCCCATGGTTGAGTCTGTCACCTCCAGAATATCATCCATCCATCTTGCCCTTGGTCGGCCCCTCTTCCTTTTGCCTTCCACTTTCCCTAGCATCAGCTTCTTCTCCAGGGTATCCTGTCTTCTCATTACGTGGCCAAAGTACTTCAGTTTTGCCTTTAATATCATTCCCTCAAGTGAGCAGTCTGGCTTTATTTCCTGGAGTATGGACTGGTTTGATCTTCTTGCAGTCCAAGGCACTCTCAGAATTTTCCTCCAACACCACAGTTCAAAAGCATCTATCTTCCTTCACTCAGCCTTCCTTATGGTCCAGCTCTCGCAGCCATAGGTTACTACAGGGAATACCATTGCTTTAACTATGCGGACCTTTGTTGTCAGTGTGATGTCTCTGCTCTTAACTATTTTATCAAGATTTGCCATTGCTCTCCTCCCAAGAAGTAGACTTCTTCTGATTTCCTGGCTGCAGTCAGCATCTGCAGTAATCTTTGCGCCTAGAAATACAAAGTCTGTCACTGGCTCCATGTTTTCTCCCTCTATTTGCCAGTTATCAATCAAGCTGGTTGCCATAATCTTGGTTTTTTTGAGGTTTAACTGCAACCCAGCTTTTGCACTTTCTTATTTCACCTTCGTCATAAGGCTCCTCAGCTCCTCCTCGCTTTCAGCCATCAAAGTGGTATCATCTGCATATCTAAGATTGTTAATGTTTCTTCCAGCGATTTTAACTCCAGCCTTGGATTCCTCAAGCCCAGCACGTCGCATTATGTGTTCTGCGTACAGGTTGAATAGGTAGGGTGAGAGTATACAACCCTGCCGTACTCCTTTCCCAATCTTAAACCAGTCCGTTGTTCCGTGCTCTGTTCTTACTCTTGCTACTTGGTCGTTATACAGATTCCTCAGGAGGCAGACAAGATGACTTGGTATCCCCATACCACCAAGAACTTGCCACAATTTGTTATGATCCACACAGTCAAAGGCTTTAAAATAGTCAATAAAACAAAAATAGATGTTTCTCTGAAACTCCCTGGCTTTCTCCATTATCTAGCGGATATTGGCAATTTGGTCTCTAGTTCCTCTGCCTTTTCTAAATCCAGCTTGTACATCTGGCAATTCTCGCTCCATGAATTGCTGGAGTCTACCTTGCAAGATCTTGAGCATTACCTTACTGGCATGTGAAATAAGTGCCACTGTTCGATAGTTTGAACATTCTTTAGTGTTTCTCTTTTTTGGTATGGGGATATAAGTTGATTTTTTCCAATCTGATGGCCATTCTTATGTTTTCCAAATTTGCTGGCATATGGCATGCATCACCTTGACAGCATCATCTTGCAAGATTTTAAACCGTTCAGCTGGGATACCGTCGTCTCCTGCTGCCTTGTTATTAGCAATGCTTCTTAAGGCCCATTCAACCTCACTCTTCAGGATGTCTGGCTCTAACTCACTGACCACACCGTCAAACCTATCTCCAATATTATTATCCTTCCTATACAGATCTTCCGTATATTCTTGCCACCTTTTCTTGATCTCTTCTGCTTCTGTTAGGTCCTTACCATCTTTGTTTTTGATCATACCCATTTTTGCCTGGAATTTACCTCCGATGTATCTAATTTTCTGGAAGAGGTCTCTTGTCCTTCCTATTCTATTGTCTTCTTCCACTTCCGCACATTGCTTGTTTAAAAATAATTCCTTATCTCTTCTGGCTAACCTCTGGAATTTTGCATTTAATTGGGCATATATATAATATATTTATAATATATTATATAATATTATATAATTATATAATATAATATTATATAATATATTATTATATAATATATAATATATAAATATAATATATTTAATTGGCCATTATATAGCAGTGGCATATTCTTACATATGTAACTACACCATCTATCCACACATATAAACACATGGATTATGTATTACTGAATCATTTTGCCTTTGGGAGTTATTTGGAATCAGAGATCTAAATTTTTCCCATAACCTCTACCAATCTTTAAAAATGTTACTCCTATGACTCTATATATTGGGTGGCATTGGGGTGTGACAACCTGTCATGGGGCAAGACTGCCACAAACTGGATTATGCCACTAATGCTGTTACAAGTCAAAGGCAAGTCCCAACATAGACTCATATATATTCTCCAGTTGTGGTGATATGTGTAATTTCTGGTTACATGTTTTATAGGGTTGTTTTTTTTGCACAATAGGGCTGCCAAGAGAATACGTTTTGTAAAGAGTTATGTTTACCACCATGAGGCAGTATGAGATGGTACATGATCCTTATTGGGAATCATTGGATGTACATAGCTGGATGTTATTCTGTGGGGTTCAAATCCTCTACCAAGAACTGAATTTATTGACCATTGCCCTACAGATGACTAAATACAGTGCATTAACTTTAGGAGCTATCCAGGTCCCAACACTCAGTGCTGCTGTCGGACAGAATATATATGATCGATCAGAATGGTATATACAGTCCATTTCCCCTCAAACGCTCAGAGTGTGAGAGAGAAATAGTTGTGTACAAGGTTTTTACATGACTTTCACCCTCCCCCAGGGTGTTGGTGGAGGATTTCTCTATTTTTACACAATGTATATCCTATGTGGTGTTTTCAGGTATACTTTTTTTAATAAGAATTTTATTAGATTTAAGACAATTTTATTAGATTTAAGACAAAGATAAAAACTACAAACTAGAAAAAACTACAAAAAAAAAGAAAACTAAAAAAGTGTGAAAACACAAGAGAAACAATTTTTTTTACAATTACAAGAAGATTTCCGACTTTTACCAGAAAGAATATACAACACATTTTCCATAATCAATCCCTTACTCTATATTAAACCAAAATCTCATTATTTCTATAAATCATTCCATTGGCACATTATAAAAATCACTAAATACAGTTGCTCCATCCCCTTATATTCAAAGAATATATACACACACACACACACACACAATATATACACATACCTCCTAATCAACTTCCCCCCAGATAACATTTATTTAATTCTTTCCTTCCTACTACTATTCTATACATATCTATCTACATAATAAAAATCAAACTAAAAAGCATATAAATTGTCTGCCATTATAATTATAATAATCTTAATCCAAATCATCAAAGATATATGAAGTCAAACAAGCCCTAGAAGCAATCCAAATAAATATTCTTAAACCCTTACCCCACTTCAAAATAAACCAGAGCATTTACATATCCCCACAATACACACACAGCTTTTTTCATAAAAAATCAAACAGCCCAACTGCCCCCCTTAAAAACTCCCGAATTCTCAACAGAAAGCCTCCCATACATAATAACCCCTTGTCCATAACATTCCATCAGAAAATCATTATCACTTATAACTTGCAAGTTGATCTGTCCCTTTCATTTCTTCAACTCGATTATCCAATCTTCATCTAGCATTTCAACAGAAGCCCCGATCTCGCTATTAGAAGAAACATTTCTGTCGTCGTTAAGCTCTTCAGTTTCTTCCACAACATCCCCAACCAGATGACACATTTTAGACCTCATGTTTTCCACAATGTCCTGAATGCCTTGCATAAAAACTTGACAGGAATAAAAAAGAATTTGTTTAAGGTCTTGATGAAAATCCGAGAGTCTGATTAAAATTCTCCATGTCTCACACAGTAAATTATGGTGCCCCCTAGGTACTTAACCAGTGAAAGTGGGAGATAATAGAAAAATTCCGAAATGTGTTTACACAAGTTAAAGTGTGTTAATAGGCAGTTCCCTAGGGAAAGTAGCAACAGAAAGCTAAAAGTTCAAAACAGCAGATTCAATGTGTAGGAAAATGCTAAAATCTTCAAATTTAGTACAAAAATAATAACAGACAATTACGTACTCTCAACCTTCCTTAATATTTGGATGGAAAGCAAAATCCGAAACTTAAAAAGAATTTTTAAAAAGAAATTAATCACAAAAATAACAAGCACCAAGAGAACGTGTTTCTTCTTGCTGTAGAAAACCTCTCTTATGGTAATATGTCTATGAAGGTTCTCAGTCATCCAGGTGGAATTGTCTGTAGCTTGAATCATGTCAACTGGATTTCTATTTTCTCAGTGGAAACGTTTCGCTCCTTATCCAAGGAACTGCTTCAGTCTGAGCAAAGTTGGTAAGGGAATCCTAAATATGTTTCTAGGTAGCTGTGTGACCTTACACCTGGGGCTAGGTCATGGTTATATTGAGATGTTATTTTTTTTTAATAACATCTCAATATAACCATTTGATTTAACCATTTAATTTAATTTAATAACATCTCAATATAACCATGACCTAGCCCCAGGTGTAAGGTCACACAGCTACCTAGAAACATATTTAGGATTCCCTTACCAACTTTGCTCAGACTGAAGAAGCTCCTTGGATAAGGAGCGAAACGTTTCCACTGAGAAAATAGAAATCCAGTTGACATGATTCAAGCTACAGACTCTCTTATGGTACACATACTTAAAAGAAAAATAAATTGGGTGATTTAGAAATGGGGTGGCTGGTCTTAATGTCCCTTTAAGGCTACAGTGCGGCTTGGAAATGACGCTCCAGCCTCCCGGCTGCTCTTACCAGTCGATCGCGAATGCTGTTCACGATTTTCTGGCTGCAAGCAGCCTTCCCGAGGACAGATGGGATGATTCCGAGTGTTTCCTTTCTCCGGAAAAACGCTCCTAGGCTTCAGGAAAAACCTGCCTGAGCCCAGAAAATTGCTGCGTTGTCAGTTCTGCTCGCGGAGACTGCGAGCACAGCTGTTCAGACCGCTATGTTCCCACTGGAAGCCATGTTTTCAGTTATACTGACCACCAGGAGGCAATAAAGACTACTGTAGTTTCATCCTTACTGGGAATCATCAGATGGAGATAGCCAGATCTTATTCTATAGGATACAAACCCTTTACTGGGCATCCAATGTTGTGTAACTAATTTTGTGGGTATAAAAACGGACTATTTTTAAAAACATGCTTGGCAGTTATGCAGGATAGGCATGGCTGATTAGTGAATGTGGAATGGGGAGATAGCTTGGAAGAACAATTTGCTTTGCAATAAATATCACTGAATGACCATGGTCTTGAATCAATCTTTCAGTATAGACTATTGTGAAAAGAAAATAAATAGGCAAATCAATATTTGTTATCATGTTGGGAATTCTTTGAGAGAAGAGTAGGATGCAAATGTCATAGCAAATAACAAGCTCACACAGTGGTTGTTTGAAGAAGTAAACTCTACAGTAAGAACTGAAAATATAAGATTGCAATCTATAATGGATATATATCAAGGATTCAAACATAATCACAACTTTCAGATCATGCTCACTACATATCTGGTATCACCATGTTTTTATGGTATTTGCTGTTGCAGGTTCTTGGCGTACAGGTGGCAAAAGTGTAAATCTCTTTACTTCTTACAAGTAGAACTTCTAAAATACGTCTTTATCTTAATTGCAGTTAACAATTACTAAAGAAATATGAAATCTGGAATGAAAAACAGTTCAAAATCATGAATCTTGTCTTGGTTGTATAACCACTGATCCAGGCCCCAAAGAATCTTAAAACAAGTTACTTTTTGGCTGTGTTGTCATAACACGCTAAATCGGGTCAGGCAAAGACATAGCAACATGTTATTTATTTATTTATTTATTTATTTTATTATTTAATTTATATCACCGCCCATCTCCCCCCACAAGGGGACTCTGGGCGGTTTACAACAAAATTGATTAATTAAAAACATATAAAATACAATACATTATTCCAATTTAATTAGATATAAATATATAAAATCCAAGAGGTTATGTTATTGTTTAAGGAACTCTATGGTGCCAACCACCTCCAAGAGGAGCTATTACCCCCCCCCCATCCCAGGCGAGGTGGCAGAGCCAGGTCTTCAATTGCTTGGAGTGTGGGGGCCTGCCTCACCTCCAGGGGAAGAATGTTCCAAAGGGCAGGTGCCACTGCCGAGAAGGCCCGCCTCCTGGACCCCGCCAGATGGAATTCTTTTATAGACGGGATCCGTAGCAAGCCCTCTCTGAATGACCGGGTGGGGCGGGTCGACGTTCTGGGGATGAGGCGGTTCCTTAGGTAACCTGGTCCCATGCCATGTAGGGCTTTAAAGGTAACAACCAACACCTTGAATTGCACCCGGAAGCAAACTGGTAACCAGTGCAGCTCACGCAGCAGAGGTGTCACATGTGCCGATCTTGAGGCACCCATAACTGCACGCGCAGCTGCATTCTGGACCAGCTGAAGCTTCCGGATACTCTTCAAGGGTAGCCCCATGTAGAGCGCATTGCAATAGTCTATGTGAGAGATGACCAGGGCATGAGTGACTGTACGGAGGGCATCTCGGACCAGGAAAGGGCGTAGCTGGCGTACAACTCGAAGTTGTACGCCAGCTACGTTAGCATAACCTCACTTAACCTCACTGGTTAGCATAACCTCACTTAAGTTTTTTATAGCTCAGTGCGAATCCAGCCCATATGGTTAGTTTATGGTTTTCTACAAACCCAGAAAATAGATGAAATTGGTAATTAGATTAAGTATGTTGTATGTTGTATGAACCTGGTACTAAGCCTTTCTGCAACTTCTGAGCCTTTCTACAACTTTTGTAATTGTCAGTTTTGAGAAAATACATATAATTAATGTTGCAGAATCTATCTTCCCTTCTAAAGAGATGGAAGGGGGACAGTATAAAAGCCATAAATAGTGAGCTATGCTAGACTTACATGGTAACAATATTTAAGATTGTCGTGTTTTCAGTACTATTTTTTCATTGAAGTGTTATTACTCCAAAACTGCCTGAACAAAGTAGAATACCTACTTCTTACCCAACTGAAGCAACTAAACTTGGCAGCCTTGCAGGACTAAACAATAGCTCCCATGTTGTTGATCTTATTGCATCAAGGGCCCTCTATAGTCACGTGTGACTGGTGAATTTGCTTCATTTGGCTCGCTAGGAAGTGGGTGGTCTGAATATATTGTTTTTTCCCAGAACAGGTAGCTGAACATGGTTCCCATGTTTTGATTTTTTTTCCTCATCAAAGCTGTCTAGGTGTATGTGACCAGCGAATTTGTTTGATTTGACTGGCTGGGAAATGTGTGGTCTGGGCTGTGCTGCCTTTTTAAAAATATTTATTCCTATTAAGTTGTTGAAGTATAATACTGAAAAGGTTTTTTAATCTTAGTAATCTCTAATACATTATACTGTTTATGCTTGACTTTTATTTAAAAGTATCTGTTCCAGCCTGTTTCATTCTGGCATTTGAAGCCTAGTGGAAGATCATTTTAGCTTCTCAATCCTATTATGGTCTGCATTATATGAAATACAAGCTGGAGAAAACATTCTCTGGATTTCAAACCAGTAGCCTTCTAACTATTTCCCCCCCCCCCATTGTTTTCTCACTTTCAGGGTTGCAAGTCATTATGTTAATAATGATAATCCAACTAAACAGATGGTTAAAAATAAATAAACCAGGCCTCAAGGCATGTGCCAGAACAAAATGGGCGTGCTCTAAAGAAAACTTCTGAAAACTTGCTTTGAGTTCGCAATAAGCAAATACTGTAGCGCTAACCCTCATAACTCTCGCTTTCTAGATATGCTGTCTTTCTGACTGGCTGGCAAAAGCAAGACTCCCACTTACAAAAAACTGCAATGACCAGAAAGCCTTGCGGGACGGAGGCGGGAAGAAGCCTCTCATTGGCCCAATAAGTTACTAAGGCTGACGCGATTGGACTCTAGCTTCCCTTTCACGGGGGGTGGCGGAAGTTCGGGGTACGGTGGCCGTAATTGGGCTGGGGAACCTATCTGTTACGGGTAAATGCCTGATCTGCCAGGCTGGTCTTGCAACTCGTCTTGTTTCGGTTTTGCCCACAGAGAGATGGGGAGCCAGATTTCGAGTCTCCGCGGAGGCCGCTGGCCATGAAAGGCAGGCATTCGGCAGGGAGCTCAGCACCTGCCGTTGCACAAGAACCGCTTGGCGCGGGGGGCTCTCCGCCTGGGTGAGTCCGGGGTCGGCTTGGGACCTTTCTCTCTCCTTCCCCGGTGCTGCTGCCCTGCCTCGTAAACCCGCCAGGCATGTTGGGCGATCTGCGCGCCCTGGCTGCTAATCTCCCGCGGGTGCGGAATCTCTTTAACGGTAGCGTTGATAGAAAGACACTCTGCGTATGCTCTAGTCCCTTCCCTAAAGCTAAGCACATTAAACGGTTGAGCTACTCCTTTCGGATGAGATTCCGGGCCTAAGGCTGCTCGTCCTCTCGCCTTCCCGCCCCGCGCTTCCAGATTCCGTGTGGGGCGCGAGCAGCCGTCTTTTGAAATTGTTCTCCTGGCGTGCTGAACCCCGCCTCGGCAGACGCCTGGGTGTACCTCCCTGTTCTTTATCATTGTTAGCTGGCTTGTTCATTGTTTTCTGAAAAGTATTCCCATACAACAGTTGTCCCGTAAGCTTCATAATTCTGGCTTGCCATGATAGGTGAACGTGGCCAATAAGTGTGAGGGTGACTGAGCAAGGATTTGGAAATGTCTTCCTGGTTCAAACAAACTGTGTATCTAGAGGCCTGTATTAGCCCCGTCTCCACCGATAGTTTGACATTTCCCTGCCACTCTTTGGGCTTAATCCTCAGCCTGTAAAACTTAATGCTCCCTTCTTTTTCTGCTTTGAGAACTTAAGATGTGGCTTCTGAAACATGCTGGGATCTTCCTAATCAACCCACAATCTTCAGATTCTGTCATTGTGGCTCTTCTGGAAGGCACTCTGCTCTCCTTCACACACACTTCTAGTTATTGCCTTTATGACAGGTACCTGATGCTGCCCATGCTACGGCAGCTGCATTTGAGATTTCTGTAGGATTTATGGACATGGGCATAACCTTTGCACTGGTTGTATGTTTCGTAAGGCAGGAGATCATGTGGGGCTAATTCTTTAAAGAAAAGGCCATAGGTCAGAGCTTTCCAAACTTTTCATGTTGGTGACACACTTTTTAGACATGCATCATTTTGCGACACACTCTTACAGCAGGGCATCATTTCGCGACACACTCTTACAGCAGGGCACAAGGCAGGCACTAGGATCTGCATGGAATCCTGGCAGGGCAGGTTTGGAGGAGGCAGCAGCAGCCGCGACACACCTGCAGCCGACACACTAACGTGTCCCGACACACAGTTTGGAAAGCTCTGCCATAGGTAATTGAATTCAGCTTTTCTATGTGAATTGTCAGAAATGTTAGAAATTATTTTATGTATATGATCTCTGCTTATACAAGTTAATTTTAATTCCTTGTTGATAATGCCCCAGTTTTTGCTATCAGATGAACCTTCTCATTCTACCAGTAAACAATCACCAGGAAAAAGGATGAATTCTGGACTGATAGTTTTCTCTAACTGTCCTGATTGTGAATGTGAAACCAATTATTAGGACTATCCCAGGCATTTCTCTGTTTGCTCCCACAGTTTCCACTCAATTTACTATTTCTTCTGGAACACACCAAATATTTATTTCCTACAACGAAGAAAAGTAAATACAGAAATGCACATATATAGAGTTAGCACATATAAAGTAGCCAAGGTGTATTGGTCTGCAATTTCCAAGACCTCTGGGGATCTCTGAAGGTTGGAGAATATTGCAATAGATTGTATTGCATGCATTTCTGTCAATTGGATTTAGATGTTGCTTAAATGGAACTATTGTGTAAACTTCCATTTCAGCCTTGTGTGTATTTGGAAAATCTTTGGAAGATCTTTGCAGCTTGACTGTTTGGGCATGTAGGGAAGAACTTTTTTTTTACTTGTATGGTAGATGGAAGTCTTTGAAGCTTGTTCTGCAGCTGCAAGGCTAAATGGACAAACCAATTTGAAAAAGGAAAGTGGCTTGCCCATTATTTAACATTCCATAATCTATAGCAATAGATCCCTCAACAAGCGATTCTCTTTCATGTGTATGTATCTTATGTAGCGACTTCTGGAATACAAGAGGTTTGAATTGTAAGGGACAATATAGTAAACATTTGCAGAAATTCTTTGACTATATCTAGCAACCTACAGGTGGATTTGGGTTTTTTCTCTCTCTGATCATACTACTAATTCTGCACTCTCCTGAACAAGATTCTTTTAATTCCCTCATGAAGGAGTTTATGTGGTAGGATGTAGTCCTCAGATACCTTTGCCTTAAACTCTGTGTCAAGCTGGAGGGAAGTACTGATTGGTGTGCTGCAGGGTTCCATTCTATCCGTGTGGTATTTAACATGTCATTAAATTACCTGGATGAGTGATTAGAAAATATTTGCAGCCAACACAAATGTAGGTGGATTGCAAACACTTAGAAGCTAATATCAAAATTTGAAGGATCTTGATAAACTGAAACACTGGTCAGAAACCAGCCAGATGAATTTCAGCAGGAGCAAATGCAAACTCCTGTATTTTGGTAAGAAAATCACAGGCATGAGTATAGGATTGAGGCCATACTGGATAGCAGTATATTTGAAAATGATCTTGGTGTCTTGATGGATCACAAGAGGAACATGAACCAACAGTATGATGCAGCAGCAAGAAAAATCAAATGCAGTCCTAGGCTGCATCAGCAGAAATGGGTTGTCAAGATCAAAAGGAAGAAATCATTTCTTTCTGTTCTGCTTTGGTCAGACCACACCTAGAAAATTGTATCCAGTTCTGGGCACTACATTTTAGGAAGGACACTGACAAACTGGAATATCCAGAGGAGAGCAACAAAAATGATAAAATCTCTGGAAAAGGAAAAACTTATTAGGAACACTTGGAGGCTTTGGATATGTTTAGCCTGAAGGAGAGAAAACTGGGGAGACATTGTGGCTGTCTTCAAATATTTAAAGGGTTGTCAAGTAATAGGATAAAACTACTCAGAGTTGTTCTAGAAGAGAGGACAAGTAACAGTGGATTTAAATTTCAAGGAAATAGATTTTGGTTGAACATAAGGAGAAAAAGGTTAATAATAAGAGCTGTTCAACAATGGAACAGATTACCTTAGGAAATGGTAGACTCACCTTAGCTGGAGGTATTTAAGAGAAGTTGGATGACTATCTGTCGGGGATGCTATAGTTGTAGATTCCTATAGTGGCTAGGGGGGTGGACTAGATCATCTTCAAGGTACCATCAAACTCCTACATTCGGTGAGTCTCTAGCATTTCATAGGTAAAAAGCAATGCCTTGAATTTTGCTAAAAACAATGAAGAGGTTCCAAGGTTGATAGTACATGGTTTTCAAAATGCAAGCTTCACAGATGTCTGCCCACCATATTTTGTGCTAGCTATAGTTTCCAGGCATTTTTCAAGGAGACCCCATAGAGAGCACATTACAATAATCTTAATAAATTGTGCTCTAAAAGTGCACCATGGTTTCTGGGCCTCCCCTTGCCTATCATAGCTATCACATTGCCTTGTTCACAAACTGTACCAAGAGCAACATACAATAAGAGAAAGAACTTTTAGGCATTCCAGTGTCTATGCTGTATTGTTTAAGCCATACACAGAAGGATTTCTGGATACTATAGTGGCCTCTTGAGCCATTCTCTCCTATGGCATTTGAAAAGCAACTGCTGTATTTCACTGCTTGATTCCTAGTATTTCACCAAATTGTTGCTTAAGCTTTGCATAGTCCAGCATTTTGCTAAAGGAATATGCTAAATCTTCAGTTCTAAACTATTATTAAACTATTATTAAACTGGGAGCCAGTTTGGTCTAGTGGTTAAGGCAACGGGCTAGAAACCAGGAGTCTGTGAGTTCTAGTCCCACCTTAGGCATGAAAGCTGGCTGGGTGACCTTGGGCAAGTCTCTCTCTCTCGGCCCAACTCACCTCACAGGGTTGTTGTTGTGGGGAAAATAGGAGGAGCGAGGAGTATTAGGTATGTTCACCGCCTTGAGTTATTTATAAAAATAATAAAGGGATAGAAAATTAAATAAATAAATAAAAATTATCCCTGATAATCAACAGTCAACATAAACTATTTATCTGAAATATTTTCCCCTGTTCTGCAATCAAATAAGGCTCCCAGAGCAGTCTCCCCCCCCCCCAAAGTCAGACAAACAAAGACAGAGAAACAGATGTGTAAGGGGAGAGCAGGAAAAAAAAAGCATACTAGTGGTTTATTTGGTTGGCCGGATTGGTGGGAATGTATCTTCATGATCTGAGCGTACTTAGGTTTCCACTTCATCTTTTCTCGTTCCGGTTTGTCATTTTTTTTCTTCTCTTTTTTCTTTCTTTAATTTCTTTAGTTTTTCTTTACATTCCCAAGTTTAAGCTGAATCTGTTTATTTTTCTCTTGTTTCAAGGTGAGATGGTTCCTCAAAAGCTCTTCTCACAGTATTTGGGGGTTGGGTAGGCACTATTAAGAGCTATTTGATAGCAAACCGGTTTATGCAGTTTTGGTTTAGCTTTTTTTTTTTTTGGGTGCCATAATTGTTCTAATGCAACCCATGATGGATGCAGTATAAGATAACTCAAAGATCTGATTGTAATACTTCATCACCAAAGCTAAGCAAAGCTTTTGAAAGAGGTGCTTTGCAATGTGCAGAAGCACAAAAAAGCACTTCTAATGGTTAAAGCAGGTACAAATTTTGCAAGGCTCATGCAGCTGCTTCAGAAACTGAATCTAGCGGTCTGCATATGCACGACACTTTGCTTTGCTTTCTTCCCTTCTTTAATGATTCAGTGAGCATTGCTTTGTTTATCCTCCTGCACATTGTAAAGAACTTCTTTTGAAGGCTTTGGAGCGGGCTACCATTCACCAGTTATACTTTAGCCTGTACGGCATATGCTTTCCAATAATTGTCTTTCCCAGCCTTCTTACCCAGTAATCTACAACAGAGATGTTGGAGACTGAACAAGAGATCTTTATACGTAAAAACCCTGCAGATGTGTTTCTTTATACAAATTAGTCATCACTGTATTGAAAATCTAGTAGAAAAATAATTGCTTCCTGATTCAGTATTTTCTTGACAAATGGAAGAAGCTCATTGGGGAATGCTGATTTTATCACTCTTGTGACCTCCAGGTGTGTTGGACTATAACTCTCATCATCCATTGCCAGCAGAAATGCAGGATACAAATGTACACAAATGCTTCCCTTTCGTATCCCTTATAACTTTGGTTGTACTCTCTTAAGACTGTTGATGAGGAGGGCATCAGAAGATATTTTCTCACTTCTGATCTACTGGTATTGACTTCAGTCAGAGTTGGAATAGGAAGGGAATATGATTTTCTCTTCGGTACAGGTAGTCCTCCCTTCACATCCACTCATTCAGTGACCGTTCAAAGTTAATGACGGTTCTCTTAGTTGCGGCCGTCACAGCATTCCTGTGGTCACATAATCATGGTTTGGGCGCTTGGCAATAGGCTCGCCGTTACGATATCGCAGCATCCTGCAGTCACATGATCACCATTTGCGACTTTCACTGCTGGCTTCCAACAAGCAAAGTCAATGGGGAAGCCGGCAGGAGGTCGCAAATTGTGATTGCTGTGACCACATGGAATTCACCTAACAACAGCAACTGGGACTGCCGTCATAAGTTGGTGTGGTCATGTGATGTCACACCTTACGACTGCATCATGTAGCAACGGAGTTCACAGTCCCAATTACTGTAGGTAAGCAAGGACTACCTGTATTCTAGGATGGTAAAAGTAATAAGACTTGTCACAGACATCTGGTTTTTGTGTGACCTCCATTTCTGCCTGTTTTCTTAACTGGGCAGTCTGCAGGCATCAAATGTCACAAATCTTCTTGGAAGGTATATTGAGTTCCTTTACTTGAAGAGATCTACAGTATTAAAAAACGGATGAAATGACAGATTGTGTCTCAAGGAAGGAGACACTTGCCCTAATGGATACTTTAAATAAAAATGCTGAGCCCTACTTAAATATTATGCAAATACTTTTCTTGAGCCAGCTACATTCCAGCATCTCTTCTGAATGGGCTACTTTGTATAGGTTTTTCCTTGGTACTTGTCCAAAAGTTTTATTCAGTAACAGAATTATTTTATACAGTTAATTTCTTAGACTATAAATTTTCATTAGAATTGCAGACAAATTGTATTATTTATGCTATTTGGAAAGTGATAGGCTAAGACTTCCTCATGTTTGCTTTCCAGTAATTTTGTCACTTGTCTCTAGATCCTGATTCCTCTTTCACATCTATGTCTGTAACCTGGAGAATTGAGTACCAAAGTGAAGATCCATTAATATCTGCTGCCTTCCAGATGTTTGAGTGTCACAACTTCTGGAAACCCTTATCATTGGCCTTGCTGGCTGGGGCTGCTGGGAATTGATCTTCATTAGAAATGTGGATTTTTGCAAAAGGTATGCTTATGGTATTCAAAAGAAGGAGGAAGAACTAGGTCATAATGCTGTAGGTGTGTGTGTGTGTGTGTGTGTGTATATATATATATATATGTCTGTGTGTGTGTATATGTATATATATACTATATATATATATATATATATATATATATATATATATATATGTAATTTTATATTGTTATTATTGATATTTATTGTTTTAATTCTTTTAAATTGTTGTGAACCGCCCAGGGTCCCTCCTTGTGGGGGAGATGGGCGGGATATAAATGTAATAAATAAATAAATAAATAAATAAATAAATAAATAAATAAATAAATAAATAAATAAATAAAGTCAATATTTCCATCTATAAGAGACACTTTCTATTCTGCTGTTATATATCACTAGGATCTTTCCTGCATTATTCAGTTGTAAAAATTTGGGGAAAAATAATGTAAAAATAGATTTGGAAAGTCAAGAGGAGGTTATTTGAACCATTTCATGTCTTGCATTTACCTGAAAGGAAGATGACTCTGAATGTAAGTTAGTGCCTCTCCAGAAAAAGGAAAGTTATAAGGGGAGAATCTCATCAGTCTCCATTGTCATATTCTCAGGAAATCTAAAATGAACCTATACCCTTTTTTTTCCAAGTTAAACTGTTTGGAGAAAAAACACCTAGCCTTCCTTTCAGGTAACAATTATATTATATATTATATTTTTAAGTGTACCTCTAAGACCAATACAGTAGGTGAATGGGACTATAGCATGTCTGCAAAAGGCCTCTCATCAGAAAGCCTGCATATGCAGATTTATTATTTTTGCCTAATAAATAAAATAGTCTTTGGTCTTGTTACTATTATTTTCTAATTTTTTAGATGAATATAATATTGATTTCAATGTTTAAAGTAACATGCAGGTCAGACTTGAATAGGAACTCCTCTATTCATCCCCCGTTATATTTTTTCTGTCGTGAAAAAACATGTAAATTATAATTCTGGCTGTATTGAACTTGTTTGTTTTTTTGCATGTGATATATTTTATCTTGAATGGAAGGAGAAATTTTATTTGGCTGCTATAGTGGCACAGTCCCTCCTTATGAGGCTAGTCAGACGTACATCATTTTGGCAAAATGAATATAGTGTGTCAGAGTGATTCTCCCAACTGATCTGATTTAGCAAAGAAAGCTTAAGATGCAGAAAAGCAGATCGTATAGCAAATGTGAGTCCCCTAAAATTTGAGTTGACTTTCAATGGGCAACCTCTCTCTTTTGTCAGATAGCACTAATGGCCATCTACAAGAGATGTATTTGTTCCCAAAGTATTGTGCATGATCTTGGTGACAACCTTATCTCCTCTCTTCTGAATTTCAGTTCATTGCTATGGACAGTGCTATCACCTTGTGGCAGTTCCTTTTGCAACTTCTTCAGGAATCTCAGAATAAGGATATTATCTGCTGGACCTCCAACGATGGAGAATTCAAACTTTTGCAGGCAGAAGAGGTAGCCCGCCTTTGGGGGATCCGTAAGAACAAACCCAGCATGAACTATGACAAACTCAGTCGTGCGCTCAGATATTATTACGTAAAGGTAACTCAGCCTTTTGTTTGCCTCAGATATTTAACTTTCCTTGCATTCCACTGGCTCTAGAATTAGCTTTTTTTCCTCACTGACTTCAATGGCAGGAATATTAGGAATGCCATGAGAGTTTATTGAGCTGAACCGGAAACAGATAAAAATGTTGCTTGCATATCTTAGTTATGCTGAGCAAATGTATTTGTTTCATGAGATAACAACAACATGTCAAGCTCTACTATTGTTCTACCCAACCATTTGTTCTGTTCTGAAACAAGTTTGTGTATCTGAGAGCTCTATTATTTGAAGTTTTGATTTATTCATTTGCATCCTCATCTTTTTAAAACATGTTAAATGCTATTTAATAATAAATATATGTAATAGATAAATACTTTATGTAGAATTTCCATGTAATATGTAGATGCATATGATTTTTTTCAATGTGTTCTGGAGGTACAGAACAGCTTCAGCTGACATTCCTATTACAATTTATTTTGGAGTAACATTGGCTTGACTATTAAATGCTGCTTGTAATTTTATAATACAGATTGTAGCATTCAGCACATTGCTACAGAATAACGTGAGTGCCATCAAATACTGTCTAGAGACTTTGAAATGGCTGTAGTTCATACCATTTTGCTGAATATTTCAGATGTTCATCAAAATGTTATATACAGTCAGTTTTGAATACTTAGTCTTGATGCTGAAATGCACCATCGATACTGATGGAAGTATTATGCTCAAGATCAGAAGTTGGCTTATATGTGACGATCCACTCCTTTGATATTAATTTAGAAACTCTTAACACAAGCCATGGTAGGAGATGAAAAAGTTCTTTTATTAATACAAGTGAATAGAATCGATGCAAAGAGCAGATTGAGCAAAAGTGTGTGCAATCACAACTTTAAACATGCCAGTTCCCACTTACTCCTCACCAACCCCTCCCCTACCGACTTAGTTCCCATAACTCTAAACTGTTAGTCCTTTGATGATCCCAGCTGAACGGCCTTGGAGTCTGGTTCCTGTCTCTCCACCCCCCACATTCCAACGACTTGCATTCCCTGCCTATCTCTCTAAGGTCCTGCAAGCATGCTAACTAATTACTGCCCATCTACCTACTACCTACAAACCCCGTCTATCTCTGGCAGGATGGCAATGGCATCCTGACATATATTATATTGCCTTCTGAATCAAGGTAATAAAATATGCAGTTGATTGAATCCATGTTCATTATGAGCAAACTTTTTCTAAAGCTGTGCTGTACTTTTAAATTCATTATTTATTTCTATTGTTGATGGATTTGTGAAATGGGAAAGTACATTCTTAATTTCCCCAGTGCTATATGCTTCTTGACAAGTGGATGTTTGTCCTCAACAGTTGGGTATGTGTCCTGATTATAACATAGATATGTACCCAAATCCCTATGAAAGCCACCCTGTACTTTCAAATCAAAAGTGAGAAAAGATGTAGGTTTGAATCCAGAACTACTTAGGGATCCTTTAGCCCACTGAGATCAATGGGACTGAATCAGTCACAGATCTCCTTGACTAGATGAACTATGTCTGGGACAAGTATCCAAGCAGGGGGTGCCTAATGCCTGTTTTGTTTTTGATGTTTTCACAGAACATCATCAAAAAAGTTAATGGTCAAAAGTTTGTTTACAAGTTTGTATCTTACCCAGAGATTTTGAATATGGATCCGCTGGTTGTTGGCAGGATCGAGGGTGAGGCTGAGGCACAGGCTGGCTTTGCTGATACTAGCAACACTACAAAGGACACTGAGACTTATGGGAAAGAGAAGCATCAGGCCTTTGCAAAATCCTCCAATCGCAATGACTATATCCACTCAGGCCTATATTCTTCATTTACTTTGAACTCTCTCAATTCCTCCTCTTGTGCAAAACTGTTTAAGCCCATTAAGATGGAGAATTCAGCTGAGAAATTGGCAGAGAAAAGAACTTCTCAGGATCCAACACCTTCAGTCATAAAATTTGTGACCATGTCCTCCAAAAGGCCTTCAGCATCTCCCCTTGCCTCAACTACTCAACTGACCTCTACTATCTCAGCTGCCTCTACCCTACCTTCAGGTTCAGATGAAAGTCTCCAGGCCTTGGAATCTCTAGTAACACCTAAAGGGGCAGCCACTGAAAGTTCAGCATCTTTGCCAGGCTTGACCTCTAATTTTAACTCTACATCTCCTGCAACCTCCACCTCTCCTAGTCTCCAGGTTCCATCCAAATCTCCCTTGCCACCTTTAAGTTCTAATTCTGATCTGGCTATAGACACAGAAACAGAGCCTGTAGTTTGCCAGCAGCTAGAGCACTCTCGGAATCAAGCCTCGGAGGTTAAAGAACAGGGTTCCTCCATGTTTGAAAAGGATCTTCGTCATAGCAGAACTAGAAAGCCCAAAGGGCTGGAGATTACTCCCACTCTGATTATTACTGGCAGTGACCCCAGTCCGCTGGGAATACTAAGCCCTTCTCTACCAACTGCTTCTCTTACACCAGCACTTTTTTCACAGGTAATCCTGTCTTTTACTTCAAACCCAGATTCTGTATGTGGACTAGCCGTAGAGTAGAAACTTGACTGCTGATTCTTGGGAAAGAAGTGTGCTCTTTTTTTTTTAAAGCTTCAGAATAAATGTAGGAATTTAAGAGGCTGGATGTCTATTTAGCCAAAGTTGTCGTTGACCAGATAATTGTCAAAATCTGTTTAGTATACAGCAGGTCCCCGGTTTAAGAATGTGTTCCGTTCCTAAGTCTGTCCTTAAGTCGAATTTGTATGTAAGTTGGAACAGTTATTTAGCATCAGTTAGTCAAATGTTTGTCTTAATATATAGTATATATTTTATCCTATTTATATTTTATTGTCTGTATTTGTATTTTTATATTTGTGATTTGCTTTGAATTTTAATTGTGGTTTTACTGTAAACCGCCCAGAGTTCCCCTTTGGGGGGAGATGGGCGGCAATAGAAATTTAATAAATAAATAATAATAATAATATATTTTACCTTTCTACGCATATAAAACACTTAAGAAACACTTCCAGATACACTAAAACATCTTAAACACAATACTACAGAAAGTAGTATTGTGTATTTAACCCAAAACTTTGTACTTAACTTGAAATTTTAATATAATAGTCTTTATGGCAGTCCGTTCTTAACTAGGAGTCATCCGTAAACCGGGACGTTCTTAAGCCAGGGATCTGCTGTATTATATTAGTCTCTGCTTGATGGAGTTGATGCCGAATGCTTAATGTTTCTGGAGATTTTTGAAATACTACCTTTTCTGAAGAAACCCAAACTTCCTAGACATTTTTTAAATTATTCCCTAGTAAGGACAAATGCCAACATTTCACTATTTAACCATGGTTACCTAATTAGGAGTTGCTATTTGATAACACCTCTCCCTTTTAGAGAGAAATTTCTTCAGCTTAAATAAGTTCAGTTGAAGAACATATTTAATTATGGCCACAGCAATATTTAATTATGGCCACAGCAACATTACATGCAGCTTAATTTTTATTTAACATAGCATTTTAAAAATCTGTTTCTAGGTAGTTTCATATTCTAAATTAAGCAAGAACCTTAATGTACTTTCAACTATAGTTAATTTTTCTGCAGATATAAAAATTGACCATAATGAGTAAGTACAGTAAATGAGTTGAATGTAATGAAAAATAGAGAGGTGATGGAGAATAGGGACTCCAATAGAATGATTTAACTATGATTAAGTAGTTTGGATTAAATCCCAAAATGGCAACTTTGGAAAATTCTGTAAAATATAATGGGTGGGTGGGTGATTGTATGTACTTTGAAGATTTATAAGCCACTTTTTAGGGGTAAAATCTCCCAAGCTTTAAAGTTCCAGAAACAATGATCAAAATGAAAACAAAAGTAAAATCAGAGTAACAACTTCAAGCTGATGCTTTAGATTCATGGAATTCAGTGAACATATCAGAATATGACCACTTTGTCTTATATGTAATTTAAAAAAAATAATGTGAATTCTGTCTAGTTCTATTTTAGGACCATGTGTTCAGGGCGGTCACTTGCTTTATTTTTAATCCCATCAGTGTTTCTTGAGAAAGAAATAAAATAATAATCTAATGAAGTCAGGCAAAACTAATAAGGTTTCCCCTCTATCTCACTATACCTGTTAGGATCTGACATTGACATGGAGAAAATCTCTGTTCATGTCCTCCTCTTGCTGTATCTGGAAGAGGTAGATAGCTGACCAAATTGCCTTCCCGTTTTTGCAGTGTGCCATCATTCTCAGTGCATAGACTAGACAGAACTAGTCTGGGGTTTTCATCCTTTATAATACATTTGTGTGAGCTGTGGATAAAATATGAGATAGCTTATACTGCATGCAAGTAAGAAGAAAGCATAAATGTTGGGAATTAATTCAGACAATTCCAAATGCAGGGTTTTCCCCCCTTAGAATGTGTTTCTTTGAGTTCCCCTTTTATTGTTGATTTACACATACTAATACAAAAAATCTGTAATTCAAAGTAACTTTCTACTCTTCATCAACTGTCATTTTGGAGTCTGATCCCAGACTAGTGATGTTAAACAAATGTCTTGCCTTAATGGTATTAGATGCTTGTTAGCCATATTGAACTTAATGAGTATTTCCAAATGACTAGCTTTATTCTATTCTTCTGTATGTCCCACAGACACCTATTTTACTGACACCAAGCCCCTTGCTCTCCAGTATTCATTTTTGGAGTACTCTCAGCCCAGTTGTTCCCCTCAGTCCAGCAAGATTACAAGGTGCTAATACCCTCTTCCAGGTAAGTTTCAGATCATAACCACACACTAAGTCCACGTAGCAGATATTTCCTAAATATCCATGTAAGTGTGAGCCTTTTTCTTCATTAGGACAAGGTTGTGCAGCCTTACTTAAGCCAATGGTCAGACTTGGCCTTTGTGTGGCAAGCTGCGGGGAGGCTGCACTCCAAAAAGGAGCAGGAAGGGAACAAGGGGGTGGGCAAGACTAGGACAAAAATTACATTTGATTTAAATACAACTAATCTTATTACTTCACATATTTTAATTATTTCTTCTTTTGTTGCCTTAAAAATTGCAGTTGACAGCTGCATTCAGAGAGGCTCTTAGCGGCTTTGGCAGGCTGTACACCCTTGATTTAGCAGCAAAGCTCAGCTTAAATGACTCGGATCCCCTAATTGTTTGCAGCTGCTAAGCTTAGCAGTTTAACAAAATCCTTCAGTCTTCCTCGACCTGCTGCCCTTCAGATAAGTTGGGATTCCAACTCCTATAATTCCTAGCCAGGTCTGTTGTTTTAATCATATTTGTGTAAAGGAGAAGTTGAGGAAGGCTAAAATAATATCACATCCTATGTTAGGTAAAGGAATTAGTCTACAAGCTGAGTGAGAATACAGTTAAAACAAAAGCTAAGGATGCCCTTGAGTTGAGCTCAGTCTTCTGATTACTGCATCCATGGCTGTGTAACAAGTGAGTGGCTGTTGCCTTTCAAGATATTTTTTTAAATTAACTGTAAAAAAATTTTTTTAATTTATTTTTATTTTTTTATTTTCTGTGCTCCTGCCCTCTGAAGATGCTGGCCACAGATGCTGGCGAAACGTTAGGAACCACAACTTCCAGAACACGGCCACACAGCCCGGAAGACCCACAACAACCATATTTTTTTAAGTTAGTCTTGCTAACACCTCTGGAATTCTCAGCTGATGCCCCATTCAAGTACTAGTTTAATCTATATTGTGGAACTCACTGTTAACCCTCTTCAGAATTATTAAAATTTTATTAAATCTGAGGAATAAAAGGAAGAGGCAGAGCAAGTACAAACTAGCTTTGCCTCACCCAGAGCTTCCCCCTCCAAATGTAGATGGTGACTCTGCATCGAGGGCCTTCTAATCTGTGGGAACACATCACAAGGGTGACAATTTAGGACTCTAATTTTTCAGCGTTCTAAGAAAGTTGGCCTCTTGCTGTAGAAAATGATATGAGAATAGGGATAAGTGCCGCTGTTGAGCTTGTTTGTGCTTTTCTTCCTCTTACTAAGGTTTTTACCCCCCAAATAAATGGGCTTATCTGTATCAGGGGATCCATGTTTATCAGGGATAAACAACTGCTTTGGGGCAGGGGCTCATTTGAAATTTTGAGAGATGTGATGGGTATACTCAGAAAATGGTTGCCACAGGAGACTTTCCTGTATGAAATGGCTACCAAGGTGGGCATGAACAGAAAGTAAAATAACTTCCCAGGATGCGCACAATCATCCCTGTGAGCACTTTGTAATGCCCAAAGACTTTCTGGTTGACTAATAAGATAATGTGGTGCTTTACTATGCAATAAAGTTACACAGTACTGCATCACACCCAACCTGATGATGTGTCAGGGAGATAACGGGCAGAGATGGAGGGGGCTCCCTCCAGGAAGGGAAACACATGCGTAGTACTGAGACTCTCTGTTTCCCTCCCAAGAGGCTCAAGAAAGCCCCGCCCTAGACTGAGGACTCTATCTCTGGGCAGTGCCAAGTTGTGTCAGTTTAGCTGGATTCTGTTTAGGAGGTAGGATAATAAACATCAGAGCTTTGATCTCAAGTCTCAGCGTGTTTTTCCTGCACCCGTAGTCAGGACATGATGGGTCCCATGAGGCCATTTGGTAACTTCATTATCCTAGAATCATACAGTTGGAATGGGAATGCTATCTGGGGTCTGGGAGTTGAAGTCCACACACTTAAAGTTTCTGAGGTTGAGAAACACTGATTTAGGCCACTGAATCCATTCCCCCACTTATGGAATTGGAAGAGGAAAGTTGAAAACGGTTGGCTCTTTTTTGCTTGGTTTGAGAGTTTTAAGGGAGTTCAAGGGTGGGAATGGGAGAGTTCACATCTTGTAGGCCTTTTTCTATCCATATTTCTGCAAAAAAATCCAAAACACAGGGGAAAAAATAAATAACTAAAAAGGCCCTTGTGTTTGAAGATTTTACTGTACCATGCTAGAAGAAACGACTTGGTAACCCGGGGGCTTGCCTTTTGAAGCCATTTGATAAAATCATTTCATAGCATAAGTAAAGGGCTGGATAGGCTTCCCACTTCAAAAACGGTCATATGAAATTGTTACTCTGTCTTCAGCTGAAGAATCTAAAGCCTGTGAATGTTTTGCTGATGACAAACACTTCGGACACCAGTGGAAAAGATAACTGAAAATGCAGACATTGCCTTATGTACAACTGTAGCATTAACATCTGTTTCTGTTTTATAGTTTCCATCAGTGCTGAATACTCATGGACCATTTACTGTGTCGGGAATGGATGGGCCTTCCACTCCTGGCCCTTTCTCCCCAGATTTACAGAAGACTTAGCATATGGCTTTTGGGAAATGGACAGCTTGGAGTAACAAGAGGAAGAGGTTTCATTAAAAATGGTGCAATCCAGGTTTTAAGGAGAAGTTTTAATTCCACAGAGACCATTTACATTGACTTGGTTTTTGCTATTCCCAGTTCAGATGCCTTTGCAAAATTCTCTTTAAGATATATATGAGAATTCATAAGAAAGTGCCTTAATTGTGGAGATTCTTCTCCAGAGTTTCTCTCTCCCCCTGCTCCTTACTGCTTCTTTTTACTGTAGATGGCTTCTTTTAATAAAGAAAACATTTTTGTATAATAATTGAATTGGTATTAGACAGAACATTCAACTGGTATCAGATAGTTTTTGACTGATATCCTTCCATTCCTTTGCTTTTTGTTTTTTTTTTAATGTCAAAATATTAATTCATGGAAGCTGGCATTCCAAGAAATGCTCGGAAAGTGAAGAAAAATACTTATTTTTACAGTGGATTCCAATGACCTTAAGGAGAAGCTTTAGCATTACATTTTACAGTAGCGTAGAGGAGAGTTCAGCAAAATTTTAAGAATGGTTGCTATGGATAAGTAGGCTCTTTTTTCTTTGGCAAAAATGCCAGTTCATCTATCACATAATAGTGTGGTATTTTGCATGTTTGAATGGTATAGATATGCATAGATCATGGATTGAATTGCTTTGATCTTCCAAAAATATTTGAAGGCTTTAAGATTTGATAAGCCAAGTCAAGAAAAATAAAAGCAAGTTCCTTGTTATGTAATAAAGAAGAATTTATCAGATTGTGCTAATTGAAGATCCTTGCAGTGGATTTGTTGTGGCACTGGGTTAATAAGCATTTATTTGACATGCTGTGGGTTATTGTTGTCTTGCTCCTTGATAATGTTGTATGTAGATATGTCATTTGGGAAGTGAATGTTTATAGTTTATTCTTTTTCCCTCTCTGCAAGTGAAGACCCAAAGAGACATACCTCCTTTTGACCTCTTACACATCTAGGTGTTCTTTTAAATAGAAGTGGACTAAAGTTTTGAATGTGTTCAAGCCTCTACAGTTAGAGATGTGCCATTATTAGAAAGTACTCTGGCTAATTAGGTGTTTGGGATTGGAGGGAGAAAGAGCCAGGTGGCACATGGTGTTTGTAATCCGAAAGGAGTAAAATGTGCTTTTAGCCTGCACTTAATATTGTGGGGAGATATTCACCGAGTAACAGCTTCAGCATAATGGTAATTGAGACTTCTTTGTAAACTGACGGTAGCATAATGATGGCTTGCTGAAGTGAGAGTCTTATTTTGGGGGCTAGAAATGGAAAGTATAATGGATAGATCTAAATACCTCTAATAGTAGTTATCTCTCAGCTGAAAGAATTGCAAAAAGATTCACTCTTTTGGCATAACTGTTATATTCAGGCCCTGTTCTGTTTCAGAAAGCACCTTAAATCTTGTTGCTTCAATAGCTTATTAGAAAGTTGAAATAGGTATCAGTAAAGTGTTATAATACTTTTTCTGTATGCGGGTGGGCTTGGCTTGAAAAGGGCTAACAACCTGTGGGTTTTATTCATATTCTTGTTCAGGCACTCTGAAAAGGCCTCATATCATTTCAACATGTATGTTGGTATGCAAGAGTGCCTCAAGGTAATGTATCAGACTAACGGAGGAGACATTTGCTGACTTGTCTGCATTAAACTAGATAATGAGAGATCCTTGTGAATATGCTATACAGAATGGGGCAAAATTTAAGTAACTGCGCTATCCTTGAGTGAAAAACCTTTTATTTGGCTCGATCGGTAGTTGGCTCCCTTGATCAGGCAGGGATTCGAAAGGTCCAGTCCTGTCTTTTGTTGTACCTAATTGAATGTGCAATATTTCATGGATCTGCTTTCAGTATAGATAGGCAAAACAATGATGGCAGGTAACAAAAGTAGATGTCTTGCATCCTTACGCTTGCACAGCAAGCAACGTCCAAGTCAGAGCAGCACTTTTTAAGGGCAGCCATTCTAGACTGGCTGCTGATGGCACATGCATTAGATAGGAGAGGTTTTAGAAATGAAGTTTTGCTATAACTTTACCATGTACAGTAATGGCAGTTAAAATATTTGCTCTTCATCTCCTTTGTCACTCAGACAACAGAAAGGGCTGGCGTATTCCAATTGAATGTTAGAAAAAAATAATAACTGATGGACTAGATAGCCATTTGTCACGGATGCTTTTACTTAGATTCCTGCACTGCGCAGAAGGTTCAATTTGATGGCCAAAATCAGTGTTTCTCAAACTCGGCAACTTTTAAGATGTGTGGACTTCACCTCCCAGAATTCCCCAGCCAGTGGTGGCTGGGGAATTCTGGGAGTTAAAAGTCCACACATCTTAAAGTTGCCACGTTTGAGAAACACTGGCTAAAAGGGCTTCTGCCTTCCCTGTGGGTCTCTCCTGCTTCCAGAACTATGCTTTCCTGTGTGGTATGAGAAGCAGCTGCACATAATACATGTATTTAGATTTGCAAGTGAACCAAAACTTAGATCATCCTGAAAGTAGTTTTGTTTATCCTAGTTTCACAATCTAGTCCCGCTAGTCTCAGAAAAAATGTACTGCTATAAACCACTGGCCATCTTATGCTGAATGCAGATGTAGCGTTTCCATTTTTAGTGACTTAATAGAACTCTGTCCTTTCATTTTATGGAGGGTATGTGTTTGAGAGATTTTGAATTTCTCCCTGCTCCCTCACTGATAAATCATTTGGGAGATATAAGTACCATTTGCCTCATATTTTCTATTTAAGAATGAGCGTTGGGAGCCAGAACTGGACCTGGCTACTATATTTGGTGTGGAAGATAACAGTCTATACTATTACATAGTACTGTTATATAGAGAAGCTTCCCTCAGTAATAAGGGTTTTTAAAACCATTCCCAGTTGCAAACTTTTGTGTAATTTATTTAGACAGATTCTTTATACTGGCCTACTTCCCGGCCAGTTGACCTGCTGTTTTCTTTTTTTAATTTCACATACTTACATTTTGAATAGAAATTTTGTTCCATTGCAACCACTCACCTAGGTACTTCATTAATCTTTTCTAAAAACCCATTTAGTAAAGTTGAAACACCCCACTCTTACCTTCCAGGATGGAGGAAATGCAGGTTGAGTGAGTGATAATAAAGGGTTAACATCCATTTTACACCCCAGATAATACAGATGTTTTTTATTTCTTTTTCACCCAGACCCAGACCCAGATTTTATTTTGCTTTTCATGCATGTTTTCTATAATTATCTTAGATAATAAATATTTTCACGCTTTCGGCTGCTAGATCATGTTAACGTACACATTAGTCAGATGGTAACTTATTTTTATATGTGATTTCTGATTTTAAAAAATCTGGTACTTTATTGAGTTTTCTTAATGCTGTATTTTCATTCTCTGATGGTTCGAGAAAAGAACAATCCCTACATTTATTGTTACAATATGTTTCTATATGTTAGCATGAAATGATGTCCATTGGTTTTTACCTAATCAGTTAGTGTTTGGACAAATGTTGGGTCTCCTAAATAATTCATTATATTTTTTGTTACTCTTTCAATGCATTTTTATATGTAATTGCATGTAAACATTTATTCATCCAAAAGATCTCAATAGCCTGTCCAGATTATACAGGTTAGAGCTCTGCTTTTTTTAAAAAGGGAATATTCATTAAGTTAGATGTTATTTTTCAAGTTTAAAAGTAAGCAGTGAAAATTTTATCTTTCACAAACTCCACATTTGTGAGGGTTTTTGCTCCTGTAACTGGTATGAAAATGGATTGTGAGAGGCCATAAAGCACACATTAATGTGAGGAAATGCCAGAGAACTTTAATTTTCCTTTGCTATCAATGTTTTGTGAATATAAATCAGTGACATTTTAATTTAATTACCAAATACTTCCTCAAGCTTGTTGATATTTGCAAAATAGTGCTTAAAAGGAAGCATTAGGCCAGTGATTTCCAAAGTGCCGCCGTTGGCGACACACCAACGGCAGCGGCGGCGTGGGGAGCGTGCGCGTGCACGGCAGCAGTGCAGGGGGGCGTGTGGCGGCGTGCGCAGCGGCGGCCTCGCTAAAACGCAGAAGCGCTGATGGTGCGCCACTGCCGTCATCGCCGCCGCACGTGCCCACGTGCCCCCGCACCGCCACTTCGCAACACACTAAACTGTGTGTTGCGACACACTAAAGTGTCGCGACACACAGTTTGGAAAGCTATGCATTAGGCTAATGCCCATGGCATTGGAAAATAGTGTGGTATGGTTCTTAAGGGCCAAACTAGAGTACTTTCTCAAAATGAAAACAAATTAACTATCAGTTATTATCAGTGGGTGGGCGAGGTTGGTGTAGTGGTTAAGGCACCAGGCTAGAAACCGGGAGATGGTGAGTTCTAGTCCTGCCTTAGGCACAAAGCCAGCTGGGTGACCTTGGGCCAGTCACTTTCTCTCAGCCTTAGGAAGGAGGCAATGGCAAACCACTTCTGAAAAACCTTGCCAAGTAAACAGCAGGGACTAGTCCAGGCAGTGGCCAGGAATCAACAGACTTGAAGGCATGTAGACACACAGTTATCAATGGCCAGGTTCAGATGTTCAGTTCTTGGTTCCCTAAACTATAATTTAACATCCGGAAAGCGCAACAAGACCGTGAGTTCCATCTTTATTTCCTTTTTACATTAAACCATTAAACCAGTTAATCATTACAGCTGAAATGAAGGAATTGTAAGTTAATGTTAATTTACTAAGGTTTTAAATTACATTTTGAATTACATATAAGATTCTGATTATTATCTCACAAATGACATCTCAATCCCTTCTGGGGTTATGCTGCTAGGCGGGGAAATGGTGGGTGACTTGAGTGGAACAAGTGCATGAGTCCCAGTGTTGACAGACTGAGCGCCCTCCTTTGATCTCCCCCAGCACTTCCCTTTTTGCTTTTACCGCTTGTTAGAAGGCCAACAGTGAGGCAGCAGAGGATTCCACACCCACAAAGAGACAACTTGCAAGGACAGCTCTCCCTCTCTGCTAGTGGATCTTATTATCTAGCTGAGCCTTCGTCACCTTAGGATGCTCTCCCAGGGTGTCATAAATACAAGGAAAGGAAGTAACATATGATTCTTGTACTACTTCTTTCATACTAAATCAAGCTGGAATTTGAACCTGCACTTGTTTTGCCTTATTAATGTTTTCTTCCCTGAATTCAGTGCTGAGCAAATACTCCAATAAGATAATAAAATATTCTCCATGCAAAATCTGTTCTGTGAGTAAACAAAGCACGGCGGGCTTATTATGCAGCTTTTGTGCTTGAAGGCAATTTTTTTTAAATGGTGGAAAGTAGTAGGAAGCAAAATGCTGATAAACATTCATAGCTGTGTTGACTTGGAACTCCCACTGATTTCAGTGAATATGGATATGTTATAGAACATAGACATCTTGGAGGAGTGAAAAGTGATAATGCTGGTTTTCCTTAAACCATTTAGTAAAAGATGTGAGTTATTTTATTTATCCCTTTTCAAATGGCACATGTACAGATTGGGCAAGTTGATAAGCTAATGTACAGTATATTTGTGCTTCTTTTTAGTTTTTGAATGAATAAATACTCTTGCTTAAGTTTTAGATGAGGAATGTTAAGCTTCATCTCAGAATTCTTTTTTTTTGTCACCCACGTAACTGTAAGCTTCAACATTGCAGAAAAGATGTAGAAAGAGCCCTCAGCTGGCCCATGCGCTTTCTTCTTTGCTTTCTAACAATAAAAGATTGTTAGATCCATCTTATATGAGATGGCAGATTCTAAAGCAGGTTGTTCAAGTTATGGGAGATCAACAGGTTCATCACTGTCAACTGTAGAGTTGGAGCTATGAGAGACTAGGACCACAAAGACCATCATATTTTTAAAGAAAAAAGTGCTGTGGTTCAAGTGAACTTGTGGGTGGTTCATTTTGCCATTTATAGGAGCTACTGTAGAGTCCCACGTTGGGGGAGATGGGCGGTCATATAAATTTAAATAATAAATAAATAAATAAATAAATAAATAAATAAATAAATACTGCTTCACCAGCTACCTCCCAGCTCCTGGGCTTCAGGTCTTTCAAGATGAAAGGTAGCTGGTTGCTTTTTCAGCTCCTCCTCGTGGCACCTGCTGAAAGGTGGAGCAGCGGGCATATAATCAGAAAAATGCATAACAACATAAGAACATGGCTTGGAGTTTGTGTGTACAAGCAATATAATCTTTTCCTCTTTTATATGGAAGTAGGGGAGTAAGGATTACTGCTACTGATCTCAGCTCAAGGCAGAGCTCTTGAGTTTTGCTCCTCCTTTTCAACATTTCAGTCATAGATGGTCTTCAAATGGCTTTTCAGAGATTGTAAGTGGAAACAACAGAAATATAAAAGTGCCATAAGAATCGTTGCTTCAGAAATTCATCTCTGCCATGCCTCTGAAGGAGTCTAGCTAAAATATAAATGCAAGTCTAACAAAATGATCTAGGTGTACTTTACTGGCTCTAGACTCATTAATTAGGATTTGCACTATTGCTAAGGGTATTTTGACTTTTTCTTTGAGTAGCTATTTGCTTTTTCTTCCCAGAAACATGCTTTTTGAAAGTAGTTTACAATGCTAGTATCAAGGCTTGGCTGCTCTTGACAAAATACGAATATAAATTCACCTTTAAGATTATGGAAGTAGTGCCATAATCTGTTGGCTCCTGACCATTGTCTAAAACAGTTTTCTCTTGGGCTCCCTCTTACAGTGCTGTGGAATGTTATTAGTCACAGTGATGAAGCTAATCCCGTTGGTTGGATAAATTGGTACCTAAGGCAGTATTTTGTAGAGTTAAGCGACCCAGATGGTATCCAGATTGATTTTTATTAAATATGCTTGAAAGGTACTGCACTTTATAGCCGCAGTTTTTAAAATGAGTTGCACTTTCAGGATTTCTAATGCTATAGGTCATTGTGCCATGTTATATTTCTCTCTCTATTTGTTAAGACATAATTTTGAAGCTATTAAAATGTAATTTTCTCCAAAAGCGTCTTAAACTAATATTCTGAAGATGAGTTAAAAGGTAGCATTATTCATACAGCTGTGTTTATCATATAATAACCTGAATGGCTGAAACAGTTGTTGTTACCACATGAATGTATCTTTGCTTGAAGTGGCTTTCAGGTTTGCAAATTAAGTCTTTTCTTTAGTTTGCTATTCCACGTTGCTGGTGCTTAAAGCTTTTCTTTAGTTGAATTGCCATCAAACTTAAATTGGTTCAGCATCATTTATTTTCATGCTGCTGAAAAAGATCTGAATGGATTGGCTCAAAATAAGATTTCTTTGTAATGGCAAACTTCCAAAGTTGTATAGTTAGTGCTTTCTTCAGTGTGAGCATTAATTTGGAATCCTTTTGCAGAGCTTTCTAGAAAAAAATCTGTGGATCACACCAAAGATCTTACTTGTCCATGATCAGTCACATGCTACTATGAAGGCCAGAAACACAGCTTGAAGGTATTATGATGTTGAGGGGGGAAATGGGGGGGGAAGGACTACTAGGTATGCCACCTTGAGCTCTTGAAGGAAAGGTGGAATATAAATAAATAGATCTCCCTCATTGTGGCCCACAATTGATATTCAGTTCTTTTGGATCTCAATATACAGTACATCCCATTTCAAAGCCATCTTAAACTCTGACTTGGGATAAGTTCCTTAATATTAATTGTGCACTACATTAATAACTGGAAGCTTTTATTTTCAGACTGTCTTCATATCTGTTTTTAATTTTAAAAAAATAAAATCTGCCTTTGGTATGCCATGTGTAATTAGTAGGGGAAGAAATAGCAAGGTTTTCTAATAGATCCTTTAAGCTGTGATATTTTGTCTTTGGTAGTACTTTTTATAACTATAGTTGTTATTTGGTCTCTGTTCAGTTGCACAGAATTTTAAATACTAGAAATATTAGATTAAAAAAATTCTTGTAAAGCTTGTATTGGAAAACCTCTTCTTCTAAATCCACTTAACAATGCATTGTTTGTATTTTTAATGCAGTTACCAAATGACTTTATGTATACATAGTGGTTGTGAGAGTACTTTTATATTGTTTGTATTCACAGTTGACATGTTCATACATGTTGTAAGAATGTACAAGGGGAAATCTAGAGGGTGGAGGAGTGGAGGAAGCTAGAATATGCCTTGATGTGTATGTTGGTATAACAAGAGTTTTTCAGAAATGAAAGCTGCCACAATTAAATATTGTTAAGGAAATATAATTATGTACTTCCAATGCTTCACAAATACTTCTGCCAGAATGCTGACGAGCTAGTATCTGCGCAGCTGCAGTTAGGGGAGTCCTCTGCAAGGGACTGGTAATCACGAAAGCTACTACGGAATCTGTCTGGCTTACATTGATGGAGGGCAGTATGAGTTACATCTCTTTTGCTGGGTTTGCTCTGGTGTTGATCATGTTCCTGCAATTCCCATTTTACTTACAAACACACGCATACAGTATTTGGTTTCTTATTCTTTTCTTTTTCAATGGTTACTTTCCCAGAAGAGTGTCTATTTTTACTCAGCACGTATACTGCAGACAAAAGTGGAATTATCTTACTTTTGGAGACGATAGCCCTCTAGGCTGGCTAGCACAGAAAGAATAGGAGTGGGTTAGGCCTGGTCCTTGAGCTGTTTTCTTAGTGTACTTGCCTGCTGCCTTCTCTCCCTGAGGCCTTTGCGCTGCCCTTTCTGTAGGATATAAACATCAGCTTTAGCTTCTCTTCCCTCATCCCGTGCTCCTAGGTAAGTCTTCACGCTCATGGGGTTTGGGATGCGAGTGTTCTGCAGTATCTGTGCAGTCTCAAACATCCAGGGTCTGTGTTGGTACATCTGAGAGAATACATTCAGTACATTTACATATAATATATTCTCCCTTGGCGGATATACTGTCTAATCAGGATTTCTTAATATCTGTCACATGTTCAGCCTGTTGCCCCAAGAGTCATGTGAATTTAGCTAGGGAAATGTAGCTTCTTGTTCCTTTTTAAAAAAAATTGAAAACCTATACCTTTTATATATTCAGTACGTTAATGCCATTGTGTAAAATAATGCTAATATGTAATAAAATTGCATGAATAGCCAAAGTTCTAAGTACATTTTCAGTGTTATTGTCTTGACTATAAGCATCTCTGGACAAGGCATTAGGGAGACCTTCATAATCTTAAGTTTTTATTTAAAAAAGGGAAAAACCTGCACCTTCAGTAATAATTTTAATTACCAAATCTGTTCCAGAGCTTTGCAATTTTTCAAGCACAGTTTTGAAGACTGGTTGCTTTTAAAAAAATGATATATTAGTTACTGCACATCCTAACAGTGAAGTTTCTCCTTGAGAAATCAGGTATGTTTTTCCTATTGCTTAGACTTTTTGCAAGAAAAAGTTATAGCAATCTTTTTTTTTTACAAGAGTTGGGGAAAGTGTTAAATATTTTGTTTAAGAACTGACAGAGGGATTTGCTTTGTTTAATAATGCAGGTTTGCTTTAAACATTGTAGTAAATCATGTTAATATGTATGTGCAAGAAGACTTGCAGAACAATTGTATTTTTTAAAATAAATATTTTTTAACAAAAAAATATCTTGGAATATTATTCCCTTCCACAGTAGACAGAAGATAACATTACAGTACAATTTTTATAAACCTTTTGCTAGAAGTATTTGAAATGGAAGCAATAATGTAACCATCAACTATTGTCCAAATTTAATATGGTATAGTATAAATTTATCGCCTGCCTCTGTGATACTGTTCTTGAATTTGAACGTGATTAAATAATGCATATTCCTCATAGAGTAGGTAAAGATAAAGGTTCCCCTGGCACATTTGTGCAGTCGTGTCCGACTCTAGGGGCCGGTGCTCATCTCTGTTTGTTAGCCGAAGAGCCAGCGCTGTCCGAAGACGCTTCTGCGGTCATGTGGCCGGCATGATGCGTGCAGAATGCTGTTACCTACCCACCGAAGTGGTACCTATTTATCTACTTGCATTTGCATGCTTTCAAATTGCTAGGTTGGCAAGAGGTGGGGCGAGTGCGGGAGCTCACTCCGTCATGTGGGGCTAGGGATTCGAACCTCTGAACTTGCGATCTTCTGATCAACAAGCCTGGCGTCTTACCCACTGAGCCACCACACCCCACTTCCTCATAGAGTACTCCTGTTGAAATCTGAGGCTTTGCAAATTAAAATACTTCTGTGATGTTTGGATTCAGTTTGAAGGTCTTGCTTTGCAAGAACAGAACACCCCCTTTTCAAGTAATGTTTTCAGAAATATCTGGAGTTGTTAAATCTTTTATGGATACTGAAGGGTGCCCTATCAAATAAATCAGACCAGAGAAATAAGTATAAAGGATGTCCTTTGGCAGTGATAAGCATTTGGCTGTCAAACCAAAGTCCAACTAGACTAGCCCCTCTCCTGCCTATCAGAGCTGGCTCTGAAGATCTTGCATGAAGAGGGACAGGCAAGCCATGCAAGAAGAAAGCAAGCAAGGTGGTTGCTTCTTGTGAAGTTTTCTTTTGGACTGCAGTGTGGAAGCAATCTAGCACCAAGGGCTGCATATAGTCCCCTTTTGCTGGGTTGGCATTATTTAGTGCTACTTACACAGCCTGCTTTTAAAGTGACTGAATCCAAATCCCTTCTTCCCTGTGTTCCTAATAGCCAATCAATGCAGTGTTTCTTTTTCATATACCAAACTTGGAAGCAAAGGAGTGTCTCGGTTACAGCAGACTTCAGTGTTATTTCACAGCCTCACAGATGGAAGAAGCCATTCAAGTGCTGAATTCTCATTGTAGACTGCAATATGTGGAGCAGTTTGCTACTTTGCCCGGTCAGGTGAGGTGCTTGAGCAGGTGGTAGCCAATCAATTCCAGACTCTCCTGGGTGAAACTGATTTTCTAGATCCATTTCAATCTGGTTTCAGGCCTGGCTATGGAACAGAAAATGTTAGTCACCCTGTGGGATGACCTGGGAAAAAGGGATTTACGACCATATTGATCCTCTTGGACCTGTCAGTGGCTTTCAGTACCATTGACTGTGGTATCCTCCTAGATAGGCTTTCAGAGTTGGGATGCAGGGGTACTGTACTATGATAATTCCACTCTACTTGGCCTTTTCTGCTGGGAGATGATTATTTATTAAATGTATATGCCACCCGACTCTCAGCGACTCTGGGCGATTTCTTGGTCCCTTGGGGTCTCTCAGAGCCCTGTGCTTTTTAACATCTACATTAGTGATTCTCAACCTCAGCAACTTAAGATGTGTGGATTTCAACTTGCTGGGGAAGTTGAAGTCCACACAACTTAAAGTTGGTGAGGTTGAGAATCACTGGTCTACATGCAACTGCTGGGAGAGGTCATCAGCTGAGGATATGTCAGTCATCAAAATGCAGATGACATCCAGCTCCACCTCTCCTTTTCATCTAACCAGGTGAGGTGGTTGGTGTTCTGAACTAGCGCTTGGGCAAGTAATGGACTAGATGAGGGCCAATGAATTGAGACTCAGTCCGGACAAGACAGCAATCTTGTTTATGGGTGGTGCATCTGTCTAGCCAAATGGTGCCCTGCCTGTCTTAATGGGGTCCGCACTCACACTAAAGGAGCAGGTTCAGTTTGGGGTGTTCCTAGATCTATCATTGTCACTAGAGGTCCAAATAGCTGATTTACCAACTATGACCTTTCCTGGACAGAGACAGCTTCACAAGTTATTCATGCTCTGATAACTTTCTGGTTGGATTATTGCAATGTGTTATATGTGGAGCTGGCTTTGAGAATGGTTCAGAAACTATAGTAAAGGTAAAGGTTTCCCCTGCACAGTTGTGTCCGACTCTAGGGGCCGGCGCTCATTTCCGTTTCTTAGCCGAAGAGCCAGCCCTGTCCAAAGACGCTTCCGCGATCATGTGGCTGGCATGACGGGCGTGGAACGCTGTTACCATCCCACTGAAGTGGTACCTATTTATCTACTTGCATTTGCATGCTTTCGAATTGCTAGGTTGGCAAGAGCTGGGGCGAGTGTGGGAGCTCACTCCGTCACGCGGGGCTAGGGTCTCGAACCTCCGAACTTGTGACCTTCCGATTGACAAGCCTGGCATCTTAACCGCTGAGCCATCGCGCCCCCTTCATCAGAAACTATAGTTCATTCAAAATAGGCTAGACTGCTCAGTGGGGCTGGCTGATGCAACCATGTTATGTCAATTCTTCACCTACACCAGCTGCCAGTCCATTTTTAGACTCAATTCAAAGTGCTGTTTTTGACCTTTAGAGCCCTAAACCAGGTTACCTGAAGGGGTGCCTTCTCCCATATGTATATATCTGGGCCTTAAGGTCATCTCATGAGGCTCTCCTCTAGGTACCCTCCGGTGGGCCTCTACAAGGGTGATAACTTTTTCTGTGGTAAAAAGGTAAAGGTAAAGGTACCCCCCGCACATTTTGTGCAGTCGTGTCCGACTCTAGGGGCCGGTGCTCATCTCCGTTTGTTAGCCGAAGAGCCAGCGTTGTCCGAAGACACTTCCACGGTCATGTGGCCGCATGACGCCGCGGAACGCTGTTACCTTCCCACCGAAGTGGTACCTATTAATCTACTTGCATTTGCATGCTTTCGAATTGCTAGGTTGGCAAGAGCTCTGTGGTGGAAACCAATTTATGGAATCCCTCCTCAGACAGGCTTGACTGGCACCCGCATTTGCATCATTTTGGCACCAGGTGAAGACCTTTTTATTTTCCAAGGCTTTTTAATTGACTTTTAATTCTATTTTGTGAATTACCTCTGTGCTGCTGCTGGTGGGTTTTTTTATGTTATTTGATTTTATCTATATATATTTATCAAAATTGTACTTTTAGTGTAAACCAGTCAAAGAACTTTGGCTATTGGGCAGTTTAAAAAAATAATGAATAAAATTAATACATAAATAAAGCAACAACTCAGTCAGGTTTTCAGGTTGATAATCCAAATACAGCATGGTCAGTTTGATGCAGGCTTGCTAATTAAATACTATTTTTAGGGATAACAAGAGCCTAATCCTGCACCCCTGTACTGCAGACTTTGAAATAACTTAGTCAAGCAATTTTGAGAATGTGTTTGTTAGGGGCCTGCAAACCATTAAATGAAACTACCTCAAATTTGGAACACCTGTTTTTCAGGTGCAACACTGTTTTGATTTTGAAACAACATACTCCAAGTAGCCTGCTTCATATTTGAAACAGGAGCATTTACATTCAAAATTATTTGATTCAAAATGTTTTGCACTCATAGTGTCTTTTATGTGTTAAAACACATTGATAAAGACTTTCCAAAGCAAAGATTGTTAATAACTGAACAGAACAGTTTTTCCACATGATTTTTTTGCAAAAACCACTTTTGTTCCAGACTGTTTTACTCAGATTGTGTTCACACAATATGATAATTCATGCTTTGCTTAACATGGATTGTGGAATAAATCATAATTGGTTGCATTATATGACATATTAAACCATGTCTTACAAACTACAACATCTGAGTTCTGTCTGCAGTCTAAACAAACTATGATTTATAAACACATTAAACCAAAATCAAGCAAACCACATTATGATTTAAGGTTAAAATTTCCAATCCTGGTTTGTAATTGGCTATGAGCTATATTAGGCTATTAAGTCATGGGTTGGATGCTGTACTCCAGCAAGTGGGTGGGCCAGGACAAACTTAAATTTAAGCTTAATTTTAATTAAATACGTTATTACCTGTGTCATTAATTCCCACCCACCCCCATATATTAAAAATAGCTTGCAGATAATATGGTGACCTTTCTTTTGTAGCAGCAGAAGCTTCTACTTTCATCAGCTTGAGTCTTGTGTAATGCCAGAATCCTAACACATGAAATTCGATAGTAACGTTCACCTGATTTGTCTTCTGGTCTAGAAATATAAAAATCTAGAAATGGGCCATTAGAAAAGATCAGTGGTCTACTTTATACTCATCTGAACATATGAACTTGAGTACACATGCTCTGTATTAAGGACAGTGTATTTTAAGGTTTAAACAACATGGAAATCAAAGATGAGGGTGCATACCCATGCAACATAGCAATCTGAAAGCCACATTGCAATACAAATTTAGTATAAATATACCATTTTCAAATGAGAAGTGCAACAAGCCTCTTAGAAAAAATAGCTTAAGTAATGTTGCTGGGTCCCATCTTAGTCACTCCACAAGTTCATGCAACAATACCATATGTAACATTCCTTTATATATACATACAAATGTATACCCATGGGACAGCATTTGCAATCCCCACCTATCCCATTACCTTCATTTGAGCCAGTCATGGGAATAGCTACCACTTACTTAGTGCCTCTCAAGTTCTCTTCCTGGAAGGCACCTATTATACAATATTGCACAATTGCAAGAGACATAACATTTGACTTCATGTACTTTAAAATTTTTAATACTTCAGGACTTGGGCTTTTCTGACAAATACAGTAGCCCATCTGGCTTATACCGTTTAGTAGGCTAATGTTAAAAGGCCAGCTTATATTGATTCAACCAAGCTTAACCCCTCATTAGTTGAGCTGTATACTGTACTATCAACAGTGTCTAGGGCCTTTCACCACCAGAACATATTAAAGTCCCATCTGGGGACAGACAAAACTTGAATACTTCAAACTGGGTGGCAATTTAATACATTTTTATTCTGGATGACTATGTACAATACCAAGGGTAGAGATTTTTAAAACTTTCCTGCAGCTAACAGTTTGCAGCTTACATAATTAAGAAGGGTGCTTTCCAAAACTTCCTACGTATAAAATACTAGTATATCCCCCCACCCCCAGCTTCCTGTCAGCAAGGTCTATAAAATGACAGTAGTACATTCTTTTCACCTGTGCTCTTGAATGGTCTTAAATGATCATATATCAAAAATTTGGCCTCTCTAGGATTCTGCAGATTGTCCCTCAGTCCTTGTTGCTGTGACCATTCCCTTCTAACCATAAATAGGAATGAACTGTAATCAAGGAGTTCAATTGTAGAAAAATCAGGTAGTTTCAAATCAGGCTTTGATAACAAATCTTTCAGCTGAAATGACCATGTGCTTGATCCAGGTAAGAACTTGCTGTTTTATTTAGCTCTGATAAAGTCCATGTTCTCCTATTGTTGGCTGCTTGTCAGGTGACACGTCCATATCTACAAAACAAGATTTTGAAACTCATTTAAACTAAAGTGTCAAAAGCCCTTCACTGGCTGTTTAAAAAAAACATTAAAATACCACATGCCTTCTACCCCCTTCCATTCACACTTGCTTTATGAAGTACTATTAGTACTGGCTTACAATGTGCAATAGATGTGGATGGAGATGTGTACTTCTAGATACCAATTGTGGGCTCTTCTCCAAAATGTATGCAACTCCTACATGTGTTGAGTTGAACATCACTCTTTCATATATGTACTGGTACCCAGGATACCTCATGGAGCAGAACCAAGTCTTGTATACAGTTGACTTGTAAATGGGGGCAGTTTACATGCATTCATGGCTATTGAGGTAAACCTCCTCCCTAAAGCTCACAACAATAGCAGGATTCATTTCGGCATTTGTTTGCTTGAAAAAATTGTGCACTTAATACTTCTTGATCATAATTATTACTAACAATTAAAAATAATTCTGACAGCATCTGTCAGAAGATACTGCAATGACTATGGTGCATTATAGGGGTGGGAAGTGCTGACTTTTTATAGGATGCTGAACTACAGCTCCTTCATCCTGGGCCGTGCTGGATGCTGCTGCCTGGGAATGGAAGGCCCCAGGTTCCTCACTCCTGATATATAATATCAAATCCCTTATTTTCATGCTCCCCATTAATTCTTCAACTGAAATGGTAGCAACTATAGTCTGAAAACGTACTTTGCCAGAGGTTGAAATCTCCTCTAAACTCAGCAAAGAAAACCAACTAAGGTTTATTTATTTATTGTCTGTAGACTTTCTCCACCCCACACCCACTTCCCTGGTTTCATTTTCCATGGTCTCCTTGTCCAAGAATAAAGAAGGTAAAAGGAATATGTGGTTGCTTGGGCATTCAGTCCAGTCCATGCAGGAAAAAGGGAAAGGAAGCAGCTGTAAAACAAACACTTCCTTGCATTTTTTTAAAACCCAGAGTTTTCCCTGTTTGTTCTGCATTAACATACATCCTCTTCCACCCCGCCTGCCTTCCTTTCTTTTCAGAAGTGCTGCTGGTGGTAGGGGAAACAAGCTGGCAGTCTCACCTGATTGGGACTGAGGGTGAATCCTGTGGAAAAATAGAAGGAAGACGTAGAAAGTAAAGGCCAAAGTTCCAAAGATGGTTCCACACACCAGGAAACTATAGCTACCTTGATCATGAATGATCTGCCAGAAAGAAAACAGGGTATTTTAGGTTTTCAAGCTTTGGGTACTGTCTTAAAAACTAATGAGCACAGTTTATTGTCTGGGAGGAAGAAGAACGTCAAAGTGCTCCAACACTGCTGACTGAGGTTATGCAGACTTCATTTCCCTTGAGTGAAGAAGCTTGTTCCAGACTGTCTGACCTTCAGGGAAAGTAGCAAATGCCATCTGCTTCCCCGGGCTTTCTACCTGCCAGACTAGTGTGTGTTTGCATACTGTGTGTGTGCCTGGGAGGAACTGCAGTTCAAGAAGTGCCAAAAGCTCAGAAGCAACATGGTCGTGAGAAGAAATGTTTTTTTCCCTTTCTTCAGCTTAGAACATCAGATGACAATAGGATACCTCGAAGCTCCAAATTGTTGCCATGGGAGCCTAGCAGATCACAGCTCAGTGGAAATGCACAGACTTTGCAACTATTTGACTACTATTGGCCTCAGTCAGCCTCCAATACAAACATGGTTAAAAACACTAAGCAGTGTTTCCATATGTTAGAAATATTGTCTTGCAGAACTTTGCTAGCTTTTTTGCACCCCTTCTCTACAGACTGCCACCTATGCTAGAGAACACATTACGACTCGGCTAAAGCTCAGTGGTCCAGGATACGTTTGTATGCCCAAGATCCCAAGTACAGTTCTCAGCATTTTATTTATTTAAAAGACTTACCCAGGGCATCTCCACTACTGAGCTAGCTGAACTAGCAGCCTTGTAATAAGGTAGCAGTTCTCTTTTCAGAGGATCTATCTCCTGGGAGGTAGTTAGATGCTACATAAGTTAATTTACACTCAACAGGGTGTCATTTTGATATCTTGTGTACTTACCGACCCTACCAGTAACTGTAGAACCATCTCCCCAATTCCTGCTCCTGTCACCAAGACAGTAGTGGCACAGCCTGGAATAAAGAGTTGCTATCTGTTTTAATTAAGCAGATGATATAAAGACGATACATGTATAGCTGGCACATTCAGATGTAAATGGTAGAAATTAATCTGTAGTATAAATGACCTGTCAAGAATGCCATTCCATCTGTCTTGTGCTGCAGTCCAAGATAAGCATTCAGTATTAATTTACTGTCATCAAAGTACATAAGCAAAAAAGAGCATCAGGACGTGTGGTTTATTCACTTTGGGAGAAAGAATTAACTCTTTGAGAGTCATCTGGTCCCTTTCTCTTTCAGCATTTACCCAGTAACATGGCAGCATCTCACTGATCTTGGCTGATCTCAAAACGCTAAGAAGGTTTGGACCTAGTTAGTAATTGGATGGGAATCACCAGAAAATATCAGGGCAGCAGCGCAGACTGGGAAGTTGAGAAAACATCCCAGAAGAAGGCAACAACAAACCACTTCCATTTGGTTGCCAAGAAAATGACATGGATATGTCAATGAAGTCATCAAGAGTTGAGTTCAACTTCAGTAATATATTACATTATGTTATAATTTACAATGATATATGGGACCCAATCTGGGGCAAGGCAAATAATACCCAGAATGGAAGAAATAAGGCATGACAAAGAAAGCAAATCAGATAATTCAAAGGGTCCTCTCTTAGAAAGGCTGGCAGAATATCAGGAATTTATTTGCACAAAAGAAGAGTTCTAAGAGAGAGACAAAGGCAGAATCCCCATTAGTGACTAATCTTCTAGCATCACTCAGCAAGACCTGAGGCAATGTAAACCAGTCTTCCTTTCCGTTATTTTGGCACAATAATGGTTCAGTGACTCTAGAACAGTGTTTCTCAGCCTTGGCAATTTGAAGATGTATGGACTTGCTTCCCCATGCTGGCTGGGGAATTCTGGAAGTTGAAGTGTACACAACTTCAAGTTGCCAAGGTTGAGAAACAACCTTGCTCTAGAGGTGCTCTAGAAGATAGTAAGTCATGGGATCCTACCACAGACCTGCCTTCCTAAACTGGCACTCTCCAACTACTAATTTTCCAGCAAAATTCCGGGAAAATTTAAAGACCTGGTTCTGCCGCCTTGCATGGGAGGGGAATGCTAACAGTTCCTCCTGGGGCTGGTTGATCCCATGAAACCCTTTTTAGTATTAACATCTTAGCTCTTGGATTTTATATTTATTTATTGATGCTTTGATTATTACTGTATTTTTTACGGTTTTTATTGTGAACTGCCCAGAGTCCTCCGTCCGAGGAGATGGGCGGTAATATAAATCTAAATAAATAAATAAAAGACGACACGGGAGATTTGCTTTACCTTTGTACTGTAGAATGTCCTCAGTGTAGGCCAGCACGCTGGGGAATGTGCTGCTGAGGAAGAGGCCAAGAGAGGCAGTCCCCACAAAGAGGAAAACCACACTGGTAGAAAAAATTAGGAGCAGGAAGAATGTTACCAGCACTCCAACCTGCAATGACATTAAATGGGAAAGTGGAGGGATCAGGACAGAATGAAGCTCAGCTGTGAAAGGAGGAACAGCAATTACAAAAATACATCCCAACGATGGACTATATACCTGCCCTCTCATTGCTCTCTTACTTCAGCTGTGATGCCTTGCCACCTGGAGCAGAGAACCATAGACAGGCTGAAGTTTTGGGTGGTTTCTGCTATTTTCCTCCAGGGTTTTGCTGCCGTATTCTAGTGTAGTTTTCTTAACGTGTGGGTTTGATTGCCATTGTTTTGTTTTTATTTAACTGAGTTCAGAGTAGCATTTATCAGCGTTTAGGAGAGAGCATGGAGCCTGCCAAGCACAGAGATAGGCAGGACACACGGCTACAGGGGAATTGATAAAAATGTCTCCATGCAGTACCACCTTCCTCTATAGGAGGGAACCTTAATCCTTCCATGAATAATGGACCATTCATTGAAAGGCTCATCCGGAACTGAATCATCAGAGTCATTATTAGCTATTGCTTTATAGTTGCACTTTGTCTTAATCTACATTGTATATGATTGCAGCTGAATAAGAACAAGATAAATGTTTTGTTTTAAACACAAATATTTTTAGGAAAAGAATATAATCATACAACCAATTATTTATTTTAGGAAGGGCTGGCATAACAACTCTTGAAGAGCTTCTGGAAGTGGAAAAGTTATGAAGATACCAAGACTACTTTGTTGGAGATCCTAAGCTTTCACATTAGACCTATAGTTTACATGGATCTCTGAAGGGAAAGTATAGCAACTCCCAAACATGATGCCCTTCAGATGTATTGAGATACATCCCACCTATGTATCATGGCAATTATCAACACAAAAAAATTCACGAAGTTTGTTATTCTCTGCTTGGAAACAAAGGGTGAAGAAGATTTGGCCATACCACGTTGATGAAAACCATGGTTGCTGGCTTCATTCTGTAGGAGACAGGGATGGAAATGAGTCTGCCCAGTGTGATGAACCCCCAGAAGAGACTGGGCAGATTGCCAGCCCTCTTGTGTCCCACTGAGAGTGGTTCCTCCACTGCGTAGCTGTACACAAAGCCAGAGTATTCCCCCTGGAGAGAAGAGAACATTCTTCATTAGCTTTGCACTCTTTCAGAATTAAGCAATGACCTTCTACCTGTAGCATTCATTCTTTTACTCATTCAGATGATTTTTACCAATATCTAATTACAGTTCTCTGGACAGTGTATAAAAACAATTAAAATAATGATCTTATACTACTTAGCACAATTTACATCAAAGGATAGATTCATTTTTAAAACTTTTACACATTTCTTTAAAATCCCCAGAATCACATAACATGTGAAAGTAACACATGTCAGAATAAGGTACCTGATGCCAACAACAAAATAAAAGGAGGGGAGAAATAAAAAAAAAATGCAAGTAGCTGGGTAAGGACTGTTCTGTCCTAGCAGAATCCACATACTTGGAGCCAAATAGTTTTACCAACAGAGGTTTAACAGCCAGTAAATTTGGGAGAGGAAAAAAAAGGGGAACAGCTTATATGTTTATGGTTGAAAACTATCTTTTGATTTTGGAACATGTGAACATTTTAAGCCAGCTACAGAGATCGTGCCTGAAACAAAATTAGATGGTCTACATGGTAGTTGCTCAGCATCCATGTCAGCCTTCCTCAGTCTTGCATTCTCCAACTGAGCAAGTCCCAATACCCCAACCAGTTGATCAGTTCTGAGAGCTGGGAAAGCTACTCTGGTAATACAGGTACGGGCCTGACATTTTCTTTGTCCCTTGCCCTTACCAGGATCCCATCTGTCATAAAAAGGAGAAGAGCTCCAGTTATGTGGACAGCAAAGTAAGAGCAAGGAACTCCTCTGAAGTTCTTGCTTTGGCAGCACCCAAATAGGTCATCGTGCCCTGGGGAGAGAAAACAATGCCATGTAAGTGTATTGGTTAAACTGTTAGTATAGCCAGCCATTCTCCCCACGTGAGCTTAGCATCAATCACATTCGAGGACTTGCACAACACCTCTCATTTTGATTACTCTATATTTCGTTTATGTATTTATAATTTTGATTTCTTTGATCACCCATTCCTACACAGTGCTGGGTGGCCATTCCTAGTACACCCCAAAAAAGGGAGAAGGGTAATAATTTCTGTGCCCCACAGTTTGTTGGCTTGAAAGCGTAACGCTGGGGTTAAAGGAGTGGACGATATCATTCTTCCTTCACCAAACTCTGCTGTCAATCTGTAATTTACAGACAAAGAAAAAAACCTGACCAAGGTTATATAAGATTATACAAGAAAGAGATAAATTCTAAAATGAAAAGACTCATCTACAAAAGTTATCCCGGTGCGTTAGACCACAGTGCTAATACTTCCTGGTCAAATTGGTCAATAGATTGGGATAATGAGCCATGTAGTCTAAGATCTGGAGGGAGCCAGCAAGAGAAAGGCAGAATAATGCAAATTCTTTCCCTAGTTCAGAGATGGATAAACATTTTTCACCCAAGACTGTGTTCCTTCATGAGTAACCCTCTAGGAGCCTCATGCCAGCAATGGATGGAGTCACACATTCCTCCCCTGTCTCATGCACTCAAATATGCCTTCCTTTGTCAATCAGTTAGGCTTTTTAGGGGAAAAATGTTATTTTTGTTTTAAACTGAAACCAATGGGAAGCTTTTTTTCCATCTTAGTTATAGTGAAACAGATGATTTTCTTGGAGGAGATGTTTCTCAATTCTAATATTCCACCACCCATGCAAATTATACCTTTTGCTAGAGTTGAAGGAAGTCACCCACTGAGCAAGATGCAAGAAACAAACTCTCAGGGAGAGGAGGCAAGGATGAGAAGCAGTTAAGGAGTCTATATGCCACCAGTCCTTCACTTAGTTCCCAAGAGTTTCTGATCCTAAGTATTCTCATTAAAGTGCAACTATGGATGTGAGGGATCAAATCTGAATGAAACAAAATGTACTGCCATATCACAAATTAATTTGTGGAACCGAGTCAGGAGCATTGTAGCTCTGTTGGGAACCCTCCAAGAACCAGTGATTCAGTTGATAGGCTGTTTGTTTGATCCAACAAGGCTCTTATAATTTTTCGTTGCTTCTAAAAGCTGTCTTGCACCCATTGTTTGTGCTTCCCATGCTGATGTCACCATTTCTTTATTTGTCATATGCACCAAAGGCATATTGGCATGTATTGCACTTAACTGTATGGCTTAACGAGGTCTACATTAAAGCTACCACAAAATGCGAGCACATGCTCCTAAATGCCTTCTCTTCTTAGTGTGTAAGATGATAGATGTTGCTGCAAATCTATCAACTAAATAAAACAATACAGTTTTAGAACACATACAGAAATTGCTTCCTATTAGACTCTAGGAATAACCTTCCAGGCATGTATTGACTGCTTTTCATCTTCAAACTGTACACTGTGGAATAATTGCCTTTTTACTCATGAGACTTATTGCAGCACAGGGATACAGTTACTTTTGCCCAGAGAGAAATGGCATCTTTATTAGGAGACCAAAGTGAATAGGGGGCCTCATTTTCGGCTGACATGAGTTTTATATGGGCAAATAAATGACTGTGCTAAATGTAGTCCACATGACGATCTATTGCGATTATATTAACTATGAACTGAGTGAGAGCCAGTTTGGTGTTGTGGTTAAGGCACTGGGCTAGAAGCAGGGGGACCATGGGTTCTAGTCCCGCCTTAGGCACGAAGCCAGCTGGGTGACTTTATTTATTTATTTATTTATTTGTTTATTTAATTTCTATAACCGCCCATCTCCCCCCATGGGGAACTCTGGGCGGTTCACAATAAACAAGTTAAAATAAGATTTAAAATCTCAATTATACAATAAATATAAATTAAATTGAAAATATAAATTAAATTGAAAATCCAGATGGTAATGGAATAGTTAAAAGAAGGACAGTTATAAAATTAGGGGATTAGCCACCCCCATGAGGAACTATCCCTTCCTCCTTCCCATGCCAGGCGGCAGAACCAGGTCTTCAGCTCTTTCCTAAAGGTCGGGAGGGAGATCTATCTCAACTCTGGGGGCAAGATGTTCCATAGAGTGGGCGCTGTCACAGAGAAGGCCCGCCTCCTAGCCCCCATCAGATGACACTCTTTAATTGATGGGGTTCGTAGCAGGCCCTCTCTGAATGACCGGGTGGGGCGGGTCGATAATATGGGGATAAGACGGCCCCTCAGGTATTCTGGCCCCATGCCATGTAGGGCTTTAAAGGTGATAACCAACACCTTGAATTGTACCCGGAAGCAAACCGGCACCCAATGCAGCTCGCGGAGCAGCGGTGTTACATGTGCGGATCTTGACGCACCCAAAACTGCCCGCGCGGCCACATTGTGCACCAGCTGTAGCTTCCAGATAGTCTTCAAGGGTAGCCCCATGTCTTTGACTGACTTTGGGCCAGTCACTCTCTCTCAGCCCTAGGAAGGAGGCAATGGAAAACCACTTCTGAAAAACCTCGCCAAGAAAACTTCAGGGACTTGTCCAGGCAATCGCTGAGAATCAGACATGACTGAACGGATTTTAAAAAATGAACTGAGTAAACTACACTGAAGAACCTGCCCCAGGGAATTCATAATCTGCAGAGTTAATATTAACAGACGCTAAATACAAACCTCATATCATATTCTAGTACTAATGGACCAACCAGTTTGGATTGTTTTGACTTCCTCTTGATACATATTGCAACAATTCTGGGAATCAGCCTAGGACTATACAGGGGTGCATGAAGAGGGAATTAATCTGCAACTCAGAACATTTCTGCTGGATTTTCTGAAATCTATCTCATAAACAACCTTGAGTAATCCAGATATCCATGTCCATTTTAGAAGAAGGATAAAGACCATTTTGGAATTTGAGGTATTTGTTGAATTAATGTCATCTTAATATATAGATTTTTCACTGGAAATCATTAACATACTATGCCCTGGTTCCCACAATAAGCCAAAGGCTATCTTTATATAACATACTAACTTATGCTTAACTTCATATGGTTTATTCAATTAACCCAATTTTCTAGTTCACACAACTCACTGAAGAAGACATTACACAAGCTGTGCCTGTACAACATCCTAAGCTAAAGTATAGCTTATGATTCAGTGTGTTGTGCGAACATAGCCATTATTTATTTTATTTTTTTATTATTTATATTTATATCACCGCCCATCTCCCCCAAAAGGGGGACTTTGGGCAGTTTATATAGTTTGTTCAGTTTTGGCTCAGTGTGTTGCGGGAACTGTGGCCAATTCAGGCTGATTCAATAAACCATGATTCAATAAGCCTTGTTTAATGTTATATATAAGTCCAGGCCCTTCATAGGGCAACACATCATGCTCTCTTGGTTTTGCCGAGCTAATCGGAGAAAAGAATGGTACACCAAAACTGGAATCATCGCTCTCACCTATTTCTACCTGGATTTTTGATGAGGAAGTGGAAGAGTCGTCTTTGTCAGTTATCCGTGTTTCCATTGCCAGTTCATCTGCAGGTAAGAGAGGGGGGCTGCCGCTGTGACAGCAGGGCACGAGCCTTTCCTTGTACAGCAAAAGGAATACTGCGATGGGGACAGGCAGCTGGAAAGCAATAGAAAAGAGAAGGGAAAGTTAGCCAAGCAGACCTATGTTGTATTGTATCCATTGTACAGGTGTATGTTTGTTCTTCCATTGCAAGGGGCTGTTCCAGTTAGTCTTTTCTCAGGAGACTCTTTGATGTTACTTGTTTGTACAGCGTCACTTTCTTCTAACATATGCTAAGAAATATGCACAGGTAGTTTGATTACCTACAGAGAAGCATAGCCTTCCTGCTTTTAAATCAGTGGGTTGGAAGCAGAAATTTCTGCAGCTGTGGGTTCTATTGGCAAGAATATTTTAAAAGTTGCCGTTATAAAGTTTCCTTTGCTATATTATTATAAAGGTTAAAAAAGGAACAGGTCCCACTATAACATATAGTCTAAGATAGCAACACATTTTTATTTATTGATTTGATTCAATTTGGATGTTGCCCAACTCTGGGCAGCTAACAACAATAAATAAGATAAAAACGGCAGAATACAAAAGTTTAATCAAAACAGTACAAAAATAACTACAAAAAAACAAAACAAGATAGCAACCCAACAGCAAAGCAAACATCAAACATCACAAACAGGGTAGTCCCATCCACCCTATCCCAAGGCTTTAAGAACATCACCAGGGTGGGAGCCATCCAGATCTCAGTGGGGACCTGATTGCAGGTCCTGCGACAGAGAAGGTATATTTCCTGGGTCCCGAAAGATGACACTGTTTAATCGAGGAGACCTGGAGCATGCCCACTCTGTTGCCTCTTACTAGCTGGGCAGGCACCATTGGAGATTGGCGGTCCCTCAGATAACCAGGCCCTGTGCCATGTAGGGCTTTATAGATGATAACCAGCACCTTGAATCACACCCAGAAGGATACTGGCAACCAGTGCAGCTTGTAGAGCAGAGGTGTCACATAGGCATACCAAGGCATGCCCATCAGTGCCTGAGATGCTGCATGCTGGACCAGTTGAAGCTTCTGAGTGGTATTCAAGGGCAAGCCCATGTAAAACGTGTTGCAATAGTCAAGCCATGAAGTGACAAGGGAGTGACTGTCTGTCTGGAGGGCTGACCGATCCAGGAAAGGGCGCAACTGGCACACCAAATGGAGTTGTGCAAAGGCCCTCTCATGGCACTGCATTTCTATGGCACTGATGCATAAGTTGGGGATATGAGTAGTGTATAAAAACACATTTGAGCTTCAGCTGATCAGTAGAGGAGATGCTTTATAGCCATCATGGCTAGCAAGCTTGGCTTTCCAAATGACAAGCTGTAAAACTCAACCCAGAATATAACATTTGAAGTGTTTTCCAGAAAGCCCTCTCCCATAGTTTTTTTCTCATCTAAATCACACCATGCATATTTAAACTAAATATACCACTTCTCTGCTAACTGAAGGAGTGAAACGCTGTTTCTCACTCTGCCAGCAGGTGACAGGCCAGGACCACAGATGCTAGCAATTTTTGTACATGCAATGAAAATTGCTTTGCATGCTACATTAACTTTTAGGCTAATTTTTAAAGGCTGCAACTAAGTTGTGGACTCCATCTGGACAGGCATTGTCTAAAGATCAGACATGGATCCCAGAAAGTTCCTGAGGACACTTCATCACTAGTACTTCGCAATGTTGCATTCAGATAAATAGAAGCAGCCCCCCCTTGTGGCCTTCTGCCACAATATAAAATGCTTCTGTTAAATGCAACACTGATTTTTCTAGGCCTAGTGAAACATTTTGTGCATTGGCAGAGTAAAAGCTGTATCTGAAAGTAATTAAGTAATGTTAATTGTAGCTATCTTCCTCCTCTTCCATCTGATTGATGGTGAAAGCTGGCAGATTCATAATTAATGGCTGATCGCTCTGAGCTTGTTTTTTCTCTGTCTGTAACTTAGGAGAGCTGTAATTCACATTTCCTGGTTTTTGTTGGCTCACAGAATTATTTCAAGGTATGGAGCATTCTCTCCCTCTCTGTTCCCCTCTCCTCAACTGAATTCATTTAAGAGTCTCTATTGTTCATAGAACAATAGAAACAAGAACAGCTAGTTCAGTCTCATGGAAGAAAAACGTTTTCCCTTAATAGTTAGAATCCTTCCTGAGGTCAGGACCAGTTTGCGTTAATGGCAAGTTTGCTATGAAAGTGAGAACAGCAAAAACAGATGCATATCTCACAAATCATTTGAACAATACCAAGCCAGAAAATATTGGGCAAACACTCTACATTATGTGTTGGACCAATCCTATATGACTGGAATAATGGTCTACCTTGCAGATGGATGCAAGGATGAATGAGAGCTGTGGTCCAGAATATGTGAGACCTACAAAACTGGGAAGGCCGATCCATGTAGCTATTATCTTTGCTGAAACCTGAAAGATAGGCTGCTGCATAAGATTAAAATGGCATATAAAATAACTTAGAGCAAGTGCCAGATAGTAATAAGGATATCTGAACAATGATTACATACAAGAACTCATAGCAATCCAAAATTAAATAACTGGAATGGTGTTTTGGCTATCCCATGTTACACATTCACCTTCACTGGCAAAGACAGGCAGACTATCCTGGTAAACTGCAGCATTTTGCTAAGCTGGGTCAAAACTGGGTCCTGTTCGAGAAGAAGGAATAGCTCACAGCCAGAAAGAATTAGAATCTTTGCAATGGCTTTTCTTCAAAGATTTCAAGTAAAAAGCACTGGCTTGAGATATTTCACCACCAAATTTCCCCTTTCCCCAAATGCACAGGTACAGTTGCCTCTCGCTTCCAGTGGAGGGATGTGAAGAAATATACATCTTCATTGTTGCCATCATAATTAATGTTATAAGTTTCCATTGAATTGGACAGACCAAGAATTTCCTGTCTTTTCAGCTTGAACCCACTACTACTAGAAGTCACGGGAATGAAGTATTTTATTACAAGCCTCAAAAGTTCTTGGAACGGCCAGTTCAAGGAAGCTCTGCTCTAAACAATGATTCTGTTCTACTTGTTTCTAATCCCCTTTTGCAGATCAATTACCAGGAACTCAAAGTTCTCAATAATATCCCAAGATTACTTTACCAGCATAATGCTACTGGGGGAAGGATATGTATAATATGGCTCAACACTGTAAATTGGGAATAAGCTAATAAAGTCATGAGAAGCAATTACATAAGAAATCTCTTTTTGGAGTGCCCGTTTCTTTCTTTCTGAGGTTTGATTTTTAATTAATAAAGTGATTATTAAAATGACATTTGGTTCATTTTCTTGTACACCCCCCTCCACTATGCTCAAAACATTTGACAATACAGAGTGTTATTAAGATGTTCTTCCCCACCATGCCTCCAAGAGTAATGTACTCCTGTTCCTTTTCTCTGTTTCCTCATTAGCTTGCCTTCAGTGTCTGCTTACCCACTCTGAGGTCAACCTATGAGGACCAAATGCTGAACTCAGGAGGGCTCTGGTCTGTCCTTATGTTCTTAACTCCTCTTACGTAGGAGAGAAAAGAACCAGCTGAGGTCAACCAGAGACGCTCATGAAACAAAAGAGACCGGAACATGGAGATTGCCAGGCCTAGTTTAACAGGCAGCCATGCTGGGTGGGGAATTCTGGGAGTTGAAGTCCAGCTATCTTAAAGTTGCCGAAGTTGAAAAACGCTGCCCTAGGCACTATGCCACCTAGAACACTAAGTAAAGTAAAAACGTAAAATAAGTAAAGTAACTAAGTGATTTTTTCAACTTTAACATGACACAAAATAATCCCCATTGCACAGCTCCCAGAAGCATTAAGAGAGAGGCATTTGCTGCACATTGCAAGTGAAAAGAAACAATTATTTCAAAAATCTAGCTGCTGCATTAGTTGTACTTTCTAGCTGTTTCTGGAAGGCAGCCTTAGATAGAGTCTGTTACAAGAATCTAAATAAGGGGGGATTAAGGCAACAATAGCTACAGCTAGATCTTCCTTTCTCAAAAAAGATACTGTACAGCTGATGTACCAGGAAAAGTGCTACCTGACTTTGAACAAAAATAAAAGATTGGGTATCTTAAGGGGTAGCAGTTTTACTGAGACATAATCTTGTTCTGTCATTGAATTTGTCCTTCCTACACTCGAGTGAAATTCTTCCACCTCCATCCAAGTGTTCTACAGACACAACTGTTCAGTTCTCTTCTTCCTCTGAATTTTACTTATCCTTTATCTTTAATTCTTTTAACAGTTGAATTTGGCTTCTACTGCTGGTTCACCTGCCAAGATACATATAGGCAGAGCCAAGGCACTTTATTGCAGGATCTCACAATTTGCTTTTAGAGTGACATAGGTAACATCTGGCAATGTTGCTTAATAACAAATCATGGTACAGAACTCACCAGCCTACCAGAAGGCAAAACAATACATTCAGAATCATTTTACATTTCACTAATGCCCTGCCTACAAGGCTAAGCAGAGCTAGCCTTTGCACCCACGTAGCATATATTGAGAATGCAAACAATGGATTCCCCTACTTTTCCCAGCAGAGATAAATTGAACTTCAACTCCCATCAACCTCCAGGCACCATAAATCCAACAAATGTGGAGGAGACTGGGAAAGCTGTGAAATGCCTTCACAGCAGAGAGTCTACTTCAAAGACGTCTTCCCCCTCCCCTGTGGATGTGGTGGATTGTTGCAACATTCCACATAACAAATAGTATGATCTTATATGACCTACCATGGTCTGAGCTAATTTTTCAGATCAGATCAAATTAATAGTGAACAAATAAGTAACTTAGGTGTTATTGCTTCTCTGGGCACTGAGAAAGGGCATTAGTTCACCCATCTATCAGGGAAATATTCCTAGGTCAACATATATGCACACCAATATCATTTGGCCCATTAAGAAGATGTATGATTAAAAAAACATTCATATGGTTAGTTTTCAAAAAAACATTAGAAGAAATGGTTTACCTTATGTTGTCAAGATTCTTCCCCAGCCTTAATCCTCTGCTTTTAAGAACAATCTGCCAAAGAGGAAATTTTAGCAGATGAAACTCCACCTCCATTCCCACCCTACCCCATGGAAATTGTCAGGGAACTATTAAAAGAATGTAATGAGGACCAATCAAAAGGTTTAAATCCTCAAAGTCTTTGTTTAGTGCCCTACCTCTAATGGAAAATCTGGATCCAATCCATTACATATCCTAGCTCCCTTTCTATTTTCTGTATCTGCATAGTGTGTTCCTTTAAGTTGCAATTCAGAGTTTGCATGCTAACATTTCCTACAGAAGATACCATGCCCGTATTTTCTACCACAGGAGAAATGAAATTTAAGACAAGCTGCAGCTGATGCTAGAAGATCAGCAAAGAAACCAAGGGATAACATTTAAAGATATGGAGGAGGAGTGGGAATTTGGTCACAGTAACAATACCATGGGAAAAGAGGTATTTAACTTCTTCATCACTGGTCATTTATACAACAGACCCCTACCCAATAAGTTTTCTATTGTGGCAGGGTAATATACAGTACCTCTTTCACAACAGATGGGGAAAGATGGTGAAATTTATAATGTTCCAAGTATTGCTGAAATAGTAAAGGTAAAGGTTCCCCCGCACAGTCGTGTCCGACTCTAGGGGCCGGTGCTCATCTCCGTTTGTTAGCCGAAGAGCCAGCGCTGCCTGAAGACGCTTTCGCGGTCATGTGGCCGGCATGATGCACGCAGAACGCTGTTACCTTCCCACCGAAGTGGTACCTATTCATCTACTTGCATTTGCATGCTTTCGAATTGCTAGGTTGGCAAGAGCTGGGGCGAGTGCGGGAGCTCACTCCGTCACCTGGGGCTAAATATATTTCGATATTTCTCAGCATCCCTCATTACAGCTTGTGCTTGTTGGAACTGCTGGGTTTTCAGCCAATCTGGAGGACTCCTGGTTGCAAATGCTTACCCTAAAAGGGGATGGAGGAGGGAATACCAGAAGTTTCCTAGCATTATGTGAACTCTGGCTCTTAGGAAAAATGCCTATATTTCATATTCCAAAACTCAAGATCAATTCATCCAATGAGCTCAGGCCATATTCATCACTCAATACACAGAAACACTTAAGGCACATATCTAGTTTTAGTACAATTATTGGAAGATTTGTCTTAAACTATATTATCTATCAGCAAAAAGACCACCCACACAAATCACTTCAAGATTAGCACAGATAGTGGTTGTCACTGTCTCCCACTTCATTCATCTATGGCATAGCTTTCCAAATTGTGTGTTGCGACACAGTACTGTGTCGCCTGCGGTGTGCAGGTGTGTTGCGTGAAAACCCGGAAGTGCTGATGGCATGCCGGCGGTGCGCCATCAGCGCTTCTGGGTTTCGCGCAACACACCACACCGCCGCCGGTGTCACCAACAGGAAAAGTTTGGAAAGCTCTGATCTATGGTCTCCTTTACTCAACAAGTAGGTGCAACAGAAATCACATAGTATCAAAACCTTGTCAGTTTTGTTTTAACAGTGCTAGAATTATACCTTTCTTTAACCAGGCTCATAGGGTAGCTCCAGGGCAATTTAATAATGCTTATTGACCATTATTGTTACTTCTCTTGGAATTCCAGGTCAGGAGTAGGAAATCCATGGTCCTTCAGATGCTGTTGGATGCTTCAGTCAACATGGCCACTAGTCAGGAACGATAAAAACTGTAGCATCTAGGGACCTCTACTTCTACTTCTTGCTGTTCAAAATAATGCTCCTCTTAAAAGAAATGTTGTGAATAAAATACTGTAAATGCAACAGTTATCCACTAGAAAAATTTGTGGCCCCAGCACATCACTGGACCACACTCCCTATGGTTGCAAGAAGGTCAAGCAAGTTATAAAGTATGGCCTCCAAGTTGTCCATCCTTTCTTGCTGACCAACTATTCAAAATAGCTGAATGTGATTTATTGTGTTAGGTTACAGGCACTGGATTGCAACAATGCCACTTTGCTTGACATGCTGCCCCCACTAATTCCTCAGTATTTGGTCTTTTATCTACTAACCCTGAAACATCTGTAGCATTTCCCTGATGTAAAAAATAAATACATAAACCACAGTGCTTTTTCTTTTATATTCATTTTGTGCCTATGTGTAAGTTTCATCCAGTGCAGGTGTCCCTCTTACCAATCCTGCATATTTTCTTACACTTTACAGAAGCTCAGACTGTATTCTCACACCCTGCCCACTCTATCACCATATTGTTTAATTTGCAAAGAATTTCACTTTCCCTTTTGGTAAAGAATATTCATTTCTTCTGTTCTACCAACTCCATATGTTTTGCTCATCTGCATCATATTTGGCATGTAAAGTAGATTCTTCTTATACTTCCCAAGAGAGGCAGAAAATAGAAGCTCCACCACCCACCCAAGTGCTAGAAAACCTTGCAGAGGCTGTGAAGTGTTAAAAATTGTGCAAGCACATTGCAGATTTAAGAAGATGGGATTTGCATTATCAAAGCAGGGGATCATAACAGGCTATTCCCTCCAGTAACAGGTCTTATGAGACCATTACCCAGGAGAAGTTACAGTTTTCTAACTAGTAGACACCTTTTGCCTTTTCTAAAACTAAAAAGCCAACAAGTACATTTAAAAAAAGAAACAGCTTTTCCCAACATGAGGCCTCTCCAACTCAATGATGCTGATGACATGATCATGCAGATGTCAACCTCGCGATGTGTACAGCCCGCACGTGGCCGCCTCCCCAGGAATTCTACTGGGCCGCACCTCTTAGATGTGGCAAGAAAACTCTCTCGTTCTCAGGAAGCAGCAACAGCAGAGAAACTGGCAGAGCCAAAAAGTCAGTCAGGTACAAGTGAAATCTAAAAAGGATTTTTGTCAACATTTGTTGTCCACAGCTTCTCTTTCCCGTTTAGCAGTGTGGCACTAGTTTTTCCAATCTCATCCTAAACACTGGGTTAGAGCATAACAAATTGCTAAGCATACAGCATGGAAGAGATTAGAACCTACTCACTCACGAAACTCATAACTTGCAGGAGCAATACTACAGCATGATTTGCCCCTCCTTTAAATTCCCATTTCTGCCAAAGGTTTTTACTAAAAGTACTTATAACAATTTGGGACAATATTGTAATAAATGTTGGAAATTCCACGAAATACAAGGAATGTTTTATCACATGTGGTGGACATGTAAAAAAACGCAAAAGTATTGGAAATATATACATAGTACAATGCAGAAAACTCTGGGATTCAAATTTGAAATGAAACCACAACTTTTCCTATTAGGTATTATCTCAGAAAAAAATCAGTAAGAAACATCATAATTTAATGAGATATATGCTTACAGCAGCAAGAATAAATCTTGCCCCACACTGGAAGAAAAATACAATTCCAACAATATCTGATTGGAAATTTAAACTTGGAGAATATGCAGCAATGGCAAAACTAACAGTATACATTCACAATAGAAGTTTAACCAAATTTAAGCAAGAATGGTTCCCATATATACAATACATTATGCAGCATGGCAAATATAATGACTTACAGTTTGACTTCTAAGAGAGCCGAAGTGTTTACAAACACTGTAAATCAGCAGATGAATAAAAAGGGGGAGGTTAGAAACTCAACAATTATCTTTTTTTTCCTTTTCCCTTTTTTGGTATTTTAATTATTGTTAAATTTGCTTTGCTTATCTATTCTGTCCCTTTAATAATATGTTTAAAAAAAGGGTAACGATACAATGATGACTTTATTACTAAGTAATCAGCTCAAGAGCGAAACTTTTACTGTATAACAAATATTTTTGATGCAATCTACAGCAGTTTTCTTTTTTTTAATGTTATACTCAGTTTTAGTTGAAAAAGTCAAATAATCTTATGCTTGTAATACTGACATCCTAAATTGTAATTAAAATTGAATACTTCTTTTTCCTTTCTTTATTTCCAACAGGCTGAGTTATCTAAATAACAGAGAATCAATAATGCTTAATTAATACTGCATAAATATCATTGTATTGAAACAATATAATGTATTAAGAATTACAAAAACATAATTATAGAAGATATCAAAAAAAAAAAAAACCCCAAACAATTTGGGACAATATCAAAACCCCCACCATCTTAATTATTGGAGGTTTACTTGCATGTTACAATAATAGCATGGCCTGTGGTCACTTCAATTTTCCTCCTTTATATTTAAGCACAATATATTTTAACTGGGGTTGCAGTCAGGGAGAGAAGGGAGATTTAATTCTTGCCTTTCCAAGTTTCCCAACAACCCTGTCCTCCACCCCCCCATAGGAAAACAAAGCTCCCATTGGTATTACTGACTGAAATGCACAGGATAGATTTAGTTAAATTTCCTTGGCCATTCAGTGTAGACATCCAGAACTAGAGAGAGAGGAGGAGGAGGAGGAGAAATATAGTCTGCATTAGGGCTGTGCAGGACAACCTTGATTCGCCCTGATAGAGAGATCTGCACCATGGAAGTGACATGATTCTCTTTGTTGAAGCAAAGAGGTAATACAATATGCATTAATACCATCTGTGTTGCATTGTAGCTCCTCTCTATCTCTTCTGGTCATTGCACATGGGCAGAATTCTCTTTGGGCCTTGGCAAGGGGATGCCAGAGAAGATGGAGAGGGTGTTTTCCAGCCTGCCGTAGCAAAGCTTTCAACAAGGCTGTACCACTCACCTCCTCCTTTGTGAGCCAAGCAGCACCTTCTTCATCATTACTTGTCAAAGCTTAGCTAGTACTGTTGGAGTTGTAAGGAGCTGGAAGTACAGCAAAGGTCTTAAAGCATCAAGGTCACTTAGAAGTGAGGTAGCCACATTGCTTTGCAAAGCAGTTTCAAGGGAGTGCTTTGCTTGAACTTCATCAAAGTAGAGCAATACTTCAAAAGCTCTGCATGTGGGGGGGTGCACCTGTATGCGTGGGAGACACCCATACCTTTTGATCTCAGTGAAGAATATGCTATATAAGAGGTATACCTGTGGTCTCAGTGAAGGTCACATGGTATAAAATGTCCTGAATTCAAAGTAGGTATCCACACTTCCACAAAGTATCCACACTTCAAGGTTTACTAAAACTCAACAATTAATTTGCCTGGAAGAAGAAAAGGATGAGACTCTACCCTTGGGACAGCTGAACCTATTACTACTTACTTTTAAACTTAATATGTGCACAATATATTAATGGGCTCACTGTGCAACTGGGATTAACAGATGCTGCCAATAATCACTCTCAAACGACAGACTGGGTTGACTTTGTCTTTTAAATCTAATCTCAATAACCCATAGAATTCTTTGCTGCATACATCTTTTCCAATGGTTCTTAATATAGCCTGAATATTAAATCAGAAGTCTATTTTATGGTATATTGATATGCTTGGAATATGGTTTGATTTCCAGATAGTCTTTTGTTTACTACTTTCTTTACTAGCTCTGGGATTTTCAATATTCTGGCCAGACCACAAAATCTTGTCAGATAACTGAGCTTTCCTTTCTATGAATATTAAGACACAGGAGTGATTTTTCAGAGGGAAAAATATATCAGTCCACCAACAGCATCTAACACTGGGCCAACAGCAAACTAGGTGTACATAAAATATATGAATGAATTCCATGTATCTGTTTTAAAAAAGCAGAATAGGGTAAAAGAAATCAGGGTTGGCCTGTGGCATAGAACCCCCCATTGCTTCACAATAAACAGTAGCCTATAAAAGATACTTCCCTCTCCCAAAGAAATTCTCCAGTGGCAGACCTAGCATATGTAACACCTGGACCAGATAATTTTTAACACCTACTTCCTTGTTGCTGCTGCACCACACCACTGACCACCAAACAGCTGATTGGCGCACTGGCAGCAGCGACCTGACTCCACACCTGCCACCAACCTTCCAGACAGCCTCCTCATCACCTCCAAGTTGCCAGATAACGCACCCCCTTATTGCCTGTGCCAGGGCAGACCACCTCTGCTGCTTTGCCCTTGGTACACCACTGAAATTCTCAGTGGTACACTAACTTTGGAGTCAGTCTCCTTGAACTGAGCGGTATTCGCTATATGATGTAAACATGTATGTCCTAGTAAGGTTGGTAAAAGTAAAAGAAACACACACACAAAAGATGAGGGGCTGCAACGAAACAGACAGACTTCAGCCTGAGCCGGAAGAAAAGAAACCGAGTGGAGCTTCAAACCAGCAAGCTCCCTCTTGAAGTGATACGGATCAGGAAAAACTTTGTCAGTCATTTCTGCTTAGTGTGGAAACTGGCCCTCTGCTATCGGCTTGATCAGTTGAAGGCTATTAACTCGTCCTTCTGCTTCCTCCAGGCCTCCTTCCTTGCAATGTGGAGTTTTATTAGCAAGGGAAAAATAGGAAAAGAGTGAATTAACCCAAGTGAAATCTGTAAAAGAGGAAGAAAGGGCAGCATCTGTTCCAGAAGGGAGTAGGGAGGACCAGGAACTATTTCCTGGATTAGGAAGACTTAAATGTCAGGCAACGTATGTTTCTTCTGTGGTAAACCATTTAGGCAATCTATTCCTTGTGAGTCTGATAATTTTGGCAGAGACAGAACTCTACACCACAGTTTCTTGAATATTGCTTTTATGCTCATAGCCTCTTAAGATGCAATGTAAATCTCTAAAGATTTATCTGGGCCCCATTGTTCATATGACTAACTGTCATAATTGGAAAAAGGACGATGGAGAAAACATTTTGAGAAGACTTATTTGCCAGAACATCAAAACAAGTTTACAGAGTTTTAAAACTGCCACCTGGAATCAAGAGCTTCTACTGGCATTACTCTGAAGATGTATATGAACGTTATACATGGAATAATTGGCTATGAAGATGGCGATACTTACGTTGATCAAAGCCATAATCCAGAAGGCGTAAGACACTCGTGTCACCACCAGTCCTTTTGTGGGTAGGTCATAATGCGTCAGGTTCCCAGGATGATGGGGGACCAGTGACTTCCGGATGTGAGGGAGGTTGCTGCTACCACTGGCTGTGCCATTTGCCAGGATGCAGTTGGTGTCTGACAGAAAAGGATCAGCTATCAGAGGGCTTAGCAGGGCACCAAAGCCCACAAAGAAATGAAGGGCCTACAGAGAATGACAAAGAGAAAAGCTGGTTTACTACTTTCAGTCCTGTGACACCCAACATTGCCAGTAACAAATCTGGCCAGATACAATGAATAAGGGGCGTGGTGGCTCAGCGGGTAAGACGCCAGGCTTGTCGATCGGAAGATCGCAAGTTCGGAGGTTCGAATCCCTAGCCCTGCGTGCGGAGTGAGCTCCTGCACTAGTTCCAGCTCTTGCCAACCTAGCAATTTGAAAGCATGCAAATGCAAGTAGATGAATAGGTACCACTTCGGTGGGAAGGTAACAACGTGTCATGCGGCCACATGACCGTGGAAGCGTCTTCGGACAACGCTGGCTCTTCGACTAACAAACGGAGATGAGCACCGGCCCCTAGAGTCGGACACGACTGCACAAATGTGCGGGGGGAACCTTTACCTTTTTACAATGAATAAGGCTCAGAAAGAATTAGTAATACTTTATTGCTAAATACATCTGGGGGGGGGGAAGGTGGCAGGTTGGAGAAGACTGTGTTATGTAGTTAATTCTGCAATAGATTTCATATGAAACCCAAGTGCTCTTGGCATTTTGATCCTAGTAACTTGTTTGCGGGAGACTAGAAATATACACATCCCCTTTACCACAGATGAACCAGAGAATAAGCCAGCACAGTTATGATACTGACCACAGGTGTGATGCAAACCAATATTGTGACTATGTTCATATAACATGCCAAACCATATTATGGTTTGATTTATTGTATCATCTAAACTAGATAATAGCTCAAATTGTGATGGAGTAAGAATGATTTAATCTCAATTTATAGCTATGGCTTTCTGTAGATTAGCTTACTTTAACCACAATCTGCTGTGTCACCCAAGATAGGATTAATGGGTTGTTTATGGTTAAGCAAACACTAGTCTTCCAAGAAAATGTTGTGAAATGTCCCTGTCTATTGGCAGCAGAAGATGGGATTACTGCTAGATGGTTACTATAGAATGATCATTTCCCCAGCCACAGAGAAGCTTTAACACATCTTAACACTTAACACTAACATGGTCTGAACGGGGCATGCAAGAAAGAGGGAAGTATCTATTTTAGTAAATGGGAATATGATCAGATAAGTACTCTAAAACATACAAAACTGGCAAAATGTATCCACTGACTAACTTCCGTTGATAAAGGATTGTATATTCATTATTCTAACACAATGAAGTAGTTGCATCTGGACTTACTTATTCAGAAACAAGTTATAAATGTGACGAATAATTTTAGGAAGCTATGTGGTGATGGATTAATTCTGATACCATCTGCAAAGAACTTTTGGTGTGTGATGGTTGGGATATGCTTACAGGGTGCACTCGATTTTATTGCTCTCCAGGCACGTGTGCTGGCCCTCTTGACTGGTCTGAAAGTAAGATCAACATAGGCTTCCCATTGAAATGACTGACATTCATTCATTACGCATGTGCAGGATTCTTTTGTGCTATATCATGCTTCTGTTTGGAGCCAACATGCCTTTACTTTTAGTTTTGCATCCAAGTGTTAATCTGGGGGGGAAGGTAGGTATTGGACAGATATGTCCTAGCTTGGACTGAAGTATCTAATTATAAAATGGAGATAATGCGTCACAATAGAAACTGCAAGGAAATGAAAATATTATATTTCAAAATGCAACATGGATAGGCTGACTATACGTCCTGTTTTGAACGGGACAGTCCCGTTTTTTAAGCATTTTTCAACCGTCCCGTTGTTTTCATAAAAAAGGCAGGAGCCAATCGCATGGACCAGGGGGCAGGGTTTGCAGGCGGGAGCCAATTGCGTGGACTGGGGGGCAGGGTTTGCAGGCGGGAGCCAATCGCGCGGACCGGGGGGGACCCCTGTCTTTTTCATGAATACGGAATATTACATAAGACCCCGTCCCATTTTGCCATCCTGAAATACGGTCAGCCTAAACATGGAGGGTGGAGAAAAGAAAATATACAAGCACTTGGGACACAAGGGAAGATCAGAGATGCCCAGATGCAACAGCATCTTGCCATTTGTAACCACAGATTTTGCTCTAGCTGCGTAATATAGCATTTAGGAGAATCCTGTCTTTTTGAAAGCACTATGAAGGCTGAGGCTTCCCCTCCATGCTGCACTGATTTTGACTCTGAAGCAAACAAACCACCCAAGCTCAGCACAAAAGGAAAATTTCCTTCCTTCTCCCTAGCATAAAAATAAAGAAGGGACTCAGCCTACATAGGAATATGGACCCTCATATTTAACATAACATCTGAGGAAAAGATACCTCATCACGGCAAGCACAATGGAACCTTGAACATTTGTGGACCAATGGAAAAGCAGGGGACACAAACACAGGTGCAAAGTCAGGGGCCCAGCATCCACCAGCTTCTTTCTCACCTGCAGGAAGACTGCTGAGTCCTTCTGATAAATCTTCACCAGCTGCATATTGGAAAGTGTGTCGATGCACCCCATGGCCAGCCCAGCCACAGCCATGACCACCGCAAGGACCACCACATTGTGACAGACAGGGATGATGGCAAAAACCACAGAAATAGCAAGGGATGAAGCAAAGAGAGCAAGCAGAGACTGTGCCAACCTGGACCAAATAGGAAAAAAAAGGCACAAGTTACTCATGTTGCTGTACTAAAGGTCAGTCATTCCAAGCACTATTGTAAAAATGGCATGATTTTTTCAGGTACTCTGATACAGAATTTTTGACTGGACGTGGTACTAACTTAACTGTTGCAGCCCCCGCCTTCTGGAACAGCCCCCCCCCCTAAGAGACATGGATGGTGCCCCCTCTCCTGGGGTTGCAAAAAGCCCTCAAGGCCTGGCTTTGTCCTGGGGTTTAAAGTGTTGTGATTCTTTGTTATTATGCAGGTTGTTTTAGTCCAGGCTGTCTGAGTTGTATGTTTTTAAACTGCTTTTATTCTTTTTGGATTTTGTAAGCTGCCCTGAGTCTCCCAGAGTAGGTGGCTTTAAGAAATTTAAATAAATGAATAGATAAGTAAATTAAAATGTGATTTCATTCAATATGCTCACTACAGTAATGAGATGCATTGGAGGGCCGTGGTTTTTAAAAGACTTTTAAAAGAAAGAGCCTTTCCCAATCTATTACACTCCAGATGTGTTGTGTTGGATTATAATTTCTGTCATCCCCAGCCAGTGTGCTAAGATATTTTCTCAACAGGACCAGCCTAGATGTCTATAATGAAGAATGCAAGAACTCTTTCCCACTTGCTGCATTTATGCTCTTCAAAAGGGATATGTTTAACTCCCCTTCTTGTCAATCAGTGGAATTATGCCTAGCTTTAACTGACTGATGCTGATTATGAATCTGACACATGACTGTGCAACATAATGTAGTCAATATCCTGATGTGTGTGGAAAATGATTCCTTCCAAATTGCAAACATGCTAAATTGCAAACATGCTAAAGGATACATCAAATAAAATAGATTTAATTTTTTTTTAATCCATTCAATCATGTCAGATTCTCGGAGACTGCCTGGACGAGTCCCTGCAGTTTTCTTGGCAAGGTTTTTCAGAGGTGGTTTGCCATTGCCTCCTTCCTAGGGCTGAGTGTGTGTGACTGGCCCAAGGTCACCCAGCTGGCTTTGTGCCTAAGGTGGTACTAGAATTCACAGTCTCCCGGTTTCTAGCCTGATACTTTAACTCAGAGCTTTCCAAACTTTTCATGTTGGTGACACACCTTTTAGACATGCATCATTTTGCGACACACTCTTACAGCAGGGTATCATTTCGCGACACACTCTTACAGCAGGACACAAGGCAAGCACTAGGACCTGCGCAGAATCACAGCAGGTTTGGAGGCAGCAAGGCACAAGGCAGGCACTAGGACCTGCGTGGAATCCTGGCAGGGCTCGGAGGCAGCAGCAGCCGCGACACACCCAGAAACTGCAGCTGACAAACTAACGTGTCCCGACACACAGTTTGGAAAGCTCTGCTTTAACTACTACAACAAACTGGCTCTTGATTTCATACTAGAAAGATGATAATAAGCTATGCAAACCTACACATCAGTTATATAAAATCTCTTATAAATAACTGGTTCTGAAAGGACTTGTATTACATTCAACTGGGCTCCAAATTGGAGGTTGGTATTGATTTACATAGCAACGAAAAATACATATAAAAATAGGAGCACCAAGGGAAAAACAAGTGCTAAGTGCTAGTGATGTGTCAGCAACAGGCCCAGAGCTATAAAAGCAACACCTCTGGGAGACAAAAAGAACACATTGGGGGATAAATATGCAGATGCTAACAACAGATCCACTAGGGATGGGCAATGTGCCAAGACTGGAACTCTGCGCATGAGCCTCGTAGAACAAGAACAGCTACCTTCTGCCTGGGCTGGCCTAAGAACACACTGAGAAGTTAAACATTAATTGTGATTTGTGAGTTCTTTAGGACAACATAGACATCTACTGTATATTATTTAGATGGTGGAGGAGCAGGTAAAAATTAAAAAAAAAACTTTCATCCTCTAATCCAGTGTTTCTCAATCTCAGCAACTTTAAGATAGGAGGACTTCAACTCCCAGAATTCCCCCAGCCAGCATGGGAGTTGAAGTCCACACATCTTAAAATTGCTGAGATTGAGAAATGTTGCTCTAATCTATTTCAGGGGTTATGAAAATGCTTTGTTATGCACTGCCAGCATAACAAAGTACAAAACAAAGTACAGTACAAAAACTTTACATATAAAAGTTTTATATCAGGTAAACTCATTTTTTCGAATTGAGAGGGTGACCATCCACTGTCCAATTTGAAGAAATGATTAATTATGTTGTACGACCCAAAGGTATAATGGCAAAAATTTACTCATACTGGGCCACTAATGGAAATATCTGGATAGAATTTAATTTGAAAAATAGTTTGCTAAGATTTGACCTGATAGAGAAATCTTTGACAAAATTCACAAGTTTAGAAAACAAAGTGGGAATTCATTATTTTACTGGGACTGGCAGGATTCTATCTGTTTCATAAATGATAAAATGAATACAGGTAGTCCTCGCTTACTTATGGTAGTTGGGACCGGCGACATCCTGCCAGCTTCCCCATTAACTTTGCTTGTCGGGATCCAGCAGTGAAGGTTGCAAATAGCGATCACTTGACTGCAGGACACTGCGACTGTCATAATTGCGAGCTGGTTGCCAAGCACAATCACATGACCACAGGGATGCTGTGACGGCCACAATTACGAGGACCTGTTGTAAGTCCCCCTCGTTCAGTGCCGTTGTAACTTCGAACTGTCACTAAATGAGTGGTTATTCAATGAGGACTACCTGTAACCTTCAGGTTGTATGGAAGATGTACTGTATATACTCACAGATGAGATGAGAATTTTAGGTGCCAAAATGCACCTAAAAATCAGGTTTGGCTTATCTGTGGATGGGCTTATCTACAACTATATATGGTAATAATTTTTAAAGTACCCATATTTTCTGTATATACTCGCATATAAGCCCATCTGTGTATAAGCCGACCCTCAATTTTTTAACCAAAATACCATGAAAAATATGGGTCAGCTTATCTGCAGGTGGCACATTTTTCATAGTATTTTGGTAAAAAACTTAAGGGTCAGCTTATGGACGGATGGCCTTATACGCCAGTATATATAGTAACTGGTCTGATGTAGTAGGATTGTTTATTGTAGAAACTTGTGTGTAATGTAACAAACTTTATAATAACAATTTAAAAATAAAACCAATCAGTTAATTATCAGTTTAGCATATTATGTGAATGCAGCCACTAGATTTCTAATTTACATTGTGCAAAGAGGCCACACTCCTCCTGTAACATGGAAGGGCCATATCCTACTGGAATGGCCATGCTTTGAATGCAGACGATCACATGTTCAATCCCCATAATCTCCTGGTAGGGCCAAGAAAGACCTTTGCTTTAAACCCTAGCATTGCTACCACCTAATGTCAGCAGAATTTTTCTTTTTTTCTTTTTTCCTTTTAAGTGTAGATTCTATATATATGTAATACAATGCTATTTGAATATTAATTTGAGTTCCTATGGAGGTACTACGTCTGTGAGCAATATTAGAAAATATGATAAATATTTAAATATAGAAAAGTTTATTACTAGATATTTGTTAAAAGGTACAGGTTATAAAATGAATTGATATTGGGAGAATATTGAAAGTGGGCCAAAACAAAATTAATGGATGAAGTTATTTAATCTTAATGTAAAGGGGCTGCGAGAATCTGAGAAACAAAATGTAATTTTAGCATATATAAAATCGTTAAGGGCAGATATTGCTTATCTACAGGAAACTCATCTAATGGAACAGGATAAATCTCTATTAATGAAGGATTGGGTGGGACAGGTTTACCTCACAGATACTTTGAAGACAGCTAAAGGTGTGGCCATTTTGATTCGAAAAGGATTTCCAGTTGATGTACAACAGGCTATTACTGATGTAAATGGGCGTTATTTAATGTTTGTGCTAAAATAGCAGGAACTGTAATAGCTATGGTTAATGGACCTAATTTAGATTCTCCTATTATATTTTATGAATGTTTTCGACATTTGAATGAGTGCATTTATGATAAAGTGGTAATAGGAGGAGATTCTAATGAAATATTGGATCCTGAGCTTGATATAAATACATTGGTACAAAAAAAAAAACAAAAAAAACCAAACAATCATTAGTGAGGGAAACAATTAAGACCTATATGGAAGAATTGAATTTAATAGATCCTTGGCATTTGATGCATCCAACTAAAAGAGAATATACATTTTATTCAAGTGTGCACCAGAATTTTTTTAGGCTTGATTATTTTTTTAATATCATCGACTGTAATATTGATGTTTGTTATATATCAGATCCTAGTGCAATTATTTTGAATTGTGTGTTTCAGAAACCGGTCAAGGTATCGAGAAATTGGCATTTCAATGTCTCCTTATTGAATGATAAAGAATCTGTACAATAAATGTGGGTAGAGACTTTGCAATACTTTGATTTGAATTCAGAAACATCAAGTGCCCAAATTTTTGAATGGGAAGCATATAAATCTTATATCCAAGGTTGAATTATTGCCTATGCATCATACAAAAATGTGATTAAAAATAAAAGGTAAAATAACTTGAAAGATGAATTGAAACATTTATGGGCACAGATGGTTAGATGCCCATCTACTACCTTGTACAGAGAAATACATAAGAAGAAATATGAACTAAATACTATAATATCAGAGCAGACAGAATTCATGCTATTACGACAGAGATATTGGGAGAATGGTGAAAGACCTGGTAAGATTTTGGCTAATCGCTTAAAGCAAAAGAAAGACAGGGCAATGATTCCAATTATTAGAGGTGAAAGACATGAAATATATAAAACTTCAAAGGATATAAATTGACAATCTTTAAAATTCTATTCAGACTTATATAGTAAACCAGAGAATATATTGAATGAGGATATAGAGGCCTTTCTAAAGAATATAATTATTACAGCTACATTTGTTAACAACATTGTTTGGACCAGCAGCATTTTCATCTTCTGAGACACCTGAGATATCAGATCAACTTGTTAAATCCTTTAAAACTAAAAGACCTACTACTTATATAACAAAAATAATATTTAGAATTTATTGGACTCCATTACGTTTGTATAGAAAAGAATTGTCTAAGACAACATTTTGTTGGAGATGTAATAAGGACAATGCTTCTTTAAAACACATGTCTTTACAGTGTCTTATACTTATTAAGTTTTGGGAGAAAGTAGTGGACCATATAAATGTGACTGTGTGACAAAAGCTAAAATTTTCAGAGGATAATATTCTCTTAAATTATATACCTAGTACATTTAATTTAACAACTGGACAATGTAAATGGATTCTCCATGCCCTTACTATGGCTAACAGGCTGATACTGTAGCATTGGAAAGATAAATGTATGGCCCCATTTACTCAATGGATCGAAGATCTGATTACACTTGCCACTCATGAATGGATTGCCTATAGACATAGACTTTGTATGGACAAGTATAATGAAATATGGAACTCATTTATACAAAATACAGTAGGTTTTTTTAAAAAAGCATGATAGTTATATAAGTGTATTAGAATATATATATATATATATATATATATACACACACACACACACATACACACACACACACACACACACCAATTGAAGAGAATATATATACTGTGTTTATATATATACTGTGTGTATATATATATACACACACACATATATATATACACACGTATACACATACACACACAAACACACTTGCATAATGTTTGCATTAGATAATTATATATAGAATTGTAATTGTTTACTGTTGTAACTGAAAGCCAGTTTGGTGTAGTGGTTAAGGCACTGGACTAGAAACCGGGAGTATGTGGGTTCTAGTCCTACCTTAAGCACAAAGCCAGCTGGGTGACCTTGCGCCAGTCACTCTCTCTCAGCCCTAGGAATGAGGCAATGGCAACCCATTTCTGAAAAGCCTTGCCACGAAAACTGCAGGGACTTGTCCAGGCAGTCTCTGAGAACTGGACATGATTGAAGAGATTAAAAAAATTTGTTGTAACAACATATTATACCTTATATTTTAATTTTTTTGCTTTATTTTTTATTTTGTGTTTTGTTCTCTTTTTTTAAAGAAAAAAATAAATAATTTGAAAAATAGCAGAATTTAACTAAGTGGACCAATAGCCAAATTCAGTGAAAGGTAGTCTCTTATCTACATAAGAAATCAGTGGTAAATAAAAACTTCATCTGTTGGCTAATGGCTTTCAACCCTTAACAAAATAAAATGAGGTTGATATTGAGCAACAACTTCAAAGAAGGAACCAGCCAGAAAGTAGAAGCAGAAACAACTATCAGTAAATATCCAGATACAGAAAGAAGTAGCCAAGAGTCACTGTACACAGGGATCTGCATTGCATAATCTAACCATTTCAGAGGGTACAATGTCTCACTGACATTTCCCAGTATGACTTTGAATCAGGCCTAAGAGAGACGCAGGACTACGAACATTTTCACACATACCACAAAATCAACATCATCTGTTTCTGTTGACTGTACTATAAATGTAAAGCACATACTTCAAATTGAAATGTAAATTTGATATTTTGTTAAAAGAACTCCCCTACCTCTAACACACACATAGATAGCATAAATGGTCTTCAAAATGCTTTTAGCATGGGTCTGGAGATGGTTGCTAAGAATAATGTGGGCTGCAAGAAAAACCAATCAATCCTGAAGCAAATAATGACTTCCTACTCCCTTGAGAAGATGATATGCAAGCAGGCATGTGATGCAAATCAATGAGAGACAAAAAAAAAAATGACTGTGCTTTGTAAGTATGGGAGAAGTAAAAGAAGGGAAAGATAACTGATAAGGTAGATGGATGGTATCAAAGAATTACAGAACCATCTTTGGAAGAGCTACAAGCTAGTACTAGAAATAGGTTGAGATGGTGAGCATTTTGTCCATACAGTCATGAGGAGTTGGGTCCAACTCAATAGTCCCTAAATCAGTGATTCTCAATGTGGGCCATGCCATATTTCCAGGGTGTCATAGTAAGTTTCTGAGGGGGCTACCAAACTTAACTGCCAGGCGTACGAACAATTTGTCATAATTCTCACATCTCATTCTCTCTGCTAACATGAACAGCAGAAATACTGAAAATTACTAAAAAAGGTAAAGGTTCCCCCTGCACATTTGTGCAGTCGTGTCCAACTCTAGGGGCCGGTGTTCATCTCCGTTTGTTATCCGAAGAGCCAGCGTTGTCCAAAGACGCTTGCACAGTCATGTGGCCCGCATGACGCACGTGGAACGCTGTTACCTACCCACCAAAGTGGTACCTATTCATCTACTAGCATTTGCATGCTTTCGAATTGCTAGGTTGGCAAGAGCTGGGGCTAGTGCGGGAGCTCACTCGGTCATGCAGGGCTAGGGATTTGAACTTGCGACAAGCCTGGTGTCTTACCTGCTGAGCCACCATGCCCCTTTACAAGAAATACCTTAACAGCAACTGGGGTGACGTACGGTGGTCACAGTGGTAAATGAGACTCAGAAGAGGCTATGATAAATAAATAATCCCTGCTGTAGAATTATCATAAGAAGAATGTAGGTAACTCTTTCTAAATGGAATATTTAAAACCAATAGAACAATATAATTCATTCTAATTGTAGCCTTCACATTCAAATGTATTATCCTTTTGAACAATAGATAATTGACGTGTGGGAGAAACAAGACTATCCTGTTTGCTTGCTTGTCAGAGGCACGCAGTTGGCATCTCAGAAACTGAGCCTTGAAACTGACACACATTTTTGCTTGTTGTTGTTCAGTCCTTTAGTCGTGTCTGACTCTTCGTGACCTCATGGACCATAGCACGCCAGGCCTTCCTGTCCTCCACTGTCACCCGGAGTTTACTCAAATTCATGTTCATTACATCGGTGATGCTATCTAACCATCTCATCCTCTGCCGTCCCCTTCTCCTTTTGCCTTCAGTCTTTCCCAGCATCAGGGTCTTTTCCAGTGAGTCCTCTCTTCGCATTATGTGGCCAAAGTATTTGAGCTTCAGCTTCAGCATCTGTCCTTCCAATGAGCAGTCAGGGTTGATTTCCTTTAGGATTGATTGATTTGACCTCCTTGCAGTCCAAGGGACTCTTAAGAGTCTTCTCCAGCACCACAGTTCGAAAGCACCAATTCTTCGGCGCTCAGCCTTCCTTATGGTCCAACTCTCACAGCCATACATTACTACTGGAAAAACCATAGCTTTAATTATACGGACCTTTGTCGGCAAGGTGATGTCTCTGCTTTTTAATATGCTGTCTAGGTTTGCCATAGCTTTCCTCCCAAGGAGCAAGCGTCTTTTAATTTCATGGCTGCAGTCACCGTCTTCTTGGAGCCCAAGAAAATAAAATCTGTCACGGCTTCCATTTCTTCCCCTTCTATTTGCCAGGAAGTGATGGGACCAGATGCCATGATCTGAGTTTTTTTAATGTTGAGTTTCAAGCCAGCTTTTGCACTTTCCTCTTTCACCCTCATCAAGAGGCTCTTTAGTTCCTCTTCACTTTCTGCCATTAGGGTGGTATCGTCTGCATATCTGAGGTTGTTGATATTTCTCCCGGCAATCTTAACTCTGGCTTGTGATTCATCCAGCCCGGCATTTCTCATGATGTACTCTGCATATAAGTTAAATAAGCAGGGTGATAATATACAGCCTTGTCGTACTCCTTTCCCAATTTTGAACCAATCGGCTGTTCCATGTCCGGTTCTAACTGTTGCTTCTTGACCTGCATACAGGTTTCTCAGGAGACAGGTAAGGTGGTCTGGTACTCCCATCTCTTTAAGAATTTGCCAGAGTTTGTTGTGATCCACACATCAAAGGCTTTAGCGTAGTCAATGAAGCAGAAGTAGATATTTTTCTGGAACTCTCTTGCTTTTTCCATGATCCAGCGAATGTTGGCAATCTGATCTCTGGTTCCTCTGCCTCTTCGAAACCCAGCTTGCACTTCTGGTAGTTCTCGGTTCACATACTGCTGAAGCCTAGCTTGTAGGATTTTGAGCATAACCTTGCTAGCATGTGAAATGAGCGCAATTGTACGGTAGTTTGAACATTCTTTGGCATTGCCCTTCTTCGGAATTGGAACGTAAACTGACCTTTTCCAATCCTGTGGCCACTGTTGAGTTTTCCAAATTTGTTGGCATATTGAGTGCAGCACTTTAACAGCATCATCTTTTAGGATTTTAAATAGCTCAGCTAGGATACTGTCTTCTCCACTAGCTTTGTTGTTAGTAATGCTTCCTAAGGCCCACTTGGCTTCACTCTCTAGGATGTCCAGCTCAAGGTCAGTGACCACACCATCATATTTATCAGGGATATTAAGATCTTTCTTGTATAGTTCTTCTGTGTATTCTTGCCACCTCTTCTGCTTCTGTTAGGTCCCTGCCTTTTTTTGTCCTTTATCATGCCCATCTTTGCACAAAATGTTCTCTTGATATCTCCGATTTTCTTGAAGAGATCTCTAGTCTTCCCCATTCTATTGTTTTCCTCGATTTCTTTGCACTGTTCATTTAAGAAGGCCTTCTTATCTCTCCTTGCTATTCTCTGGAAATCTGCATTCAGTTGGTTATATTTTTCCCTTTCTCCCTTGCCTTTTGCTTCCCTTCTTTCCTCAGCTATGTGTAAAGCCTCATCAGACAGCCACTTTGCTTTCTTGCACTTCTTTTTCTTTGGGATGGTTTTCGTTGCTGCCTCCTGTACAATGTTACAAACCTCCATCCATAGTTCTTCAGGCACTCTGTCTACCAGATCTAATCCTTTAAATCTATTCCTCACCTCCACTGTATATGCATAAGGGATATGATTTAGGTCATACCTGAGTGGTCTAGTGGTTTTCTCTACGTTCTTCAATTTAAGCCTAAATTTTGCGATAAGAAGCTCATGATCTGAGCCACAGTCAGCTCCAGGTCTTGTTTTTGCTGATTGTATAGAGCTTCTCCATCTTTGGCTGCAAAGTATATAATCAATCTGATTTCGGTATTGACCATCTGGTGATGTCCATGTGTAGAGTCGTCTCTTGTGTTGTTGGAAAAGAGTGTTTGCTATGACCAGCGTGTTCTCTTGACAAAACTCTATTAGCCTTTGCCCTGCTTCATTTTGTACTCCGAGGCCGAACTTGCCTGTTATTCCAGTTATTTTTTGGCTTCCTACTTTAGCATTCCAGTCCCCTATGATGAAAAGGACATCTTTTTTTGGTATAGAGCTTCTCCATCTTTGGCTGCAAAGTATATAATCAATCTGATTTCGGTATTGACCATCTGGTGATGTCCATGTGTAGAGTTGTCTCTTGTGTTGTTGGAAAAGAGTGTTTGCTATGACCAGCGTGTTCTCTTGACAAAACTCTATTAGCCTTTGCCCTGCTTCATTTTGTACTCCGAGGCCGAACTTGCCTGTTATTCCAGTTATTTTTTGGCTTCCTACTTTAGCATTCCAGTCCCCTATGATGAAAAGGACATCTTTTTTTGGTGTTAGTTCTAGAAGGTGTTGTAGGTCTTCACAGAACCAGTCAACTTAGCTTCTTCGGCATCAGTGGTTGGGGCACAGACTTGGATTACTATGATGTTGAATGGTTTGCCTTGGATTCGAACTGAAAGCATTCTGTTGTTTTTGAGGTTGTACCCCAGTACTGCCTTTCCCACTCTTTTATTGACTATGAGAGCTACTCCATTTCTTCTAAGGGATTCTTGCCCACAGTAGTATATATAATGGTCTCCTGAATTAAATTCGCCCATTCCTGTCCATTTTAGTTCACTGATTCCCAAGATGTCGATGTTCAATCTTGTCATCTCATGTTTGACCACATCCAGCTTACCTTGATTCATAGATCTTACATTCTAGGTTCCTATGCAATATTGTTCTTTACAGCATCGGACTTTCCTTCCACTTCCAGACACATCCACAGCTGAGCGTCCTTTCGGCTTTGGCCCAGCCGTTTCACTCTTTCTGGAGCTACTCGGAATTGCCCTCCGCTCCTCCCCAGTAGCATTTTGGACACCTTCCAACCTGAGGGGCTCATCTTCTGGCGTCATATCTTTTAGCCTTTTGATACTGTCCATGGGTTTTCTTGGCAAGGATACTGGAGTGGGTTGCCATCTCCTCCTGTGGACCACGTTTTGACATGCATTAGGTCTTCTCTAAAAGATTCTTCCAGAGTCTGTATCCAACAATGGTAACAACACCCATATATTCTGAAAAAATCATCTAGACAGCTGAACAAAAATTTACACTTTCATAAATAGATAAAAATCTAAACCTTTTCAAAGTCCTGCACAAAAATATGCTTTGAAATTTAGGAAGGAACAGAACTAAATTAAAAAACTGCAATAATTCTAAAACACCCTGGGTGGATTCAACACCTGCACCATCTTTTTTAGATAGTGGGAGATCCAATGGTGAGAAAAAATATCAACCAGTTTTTAATAAAAGCCTAAAGTGTGAAATGGGAAAAGGCTGAAGCTGGAAGGAGCACTTAAGAGGGAAGAAAACCATAGATATATATAGAATGACAATGACACAAACATTATGTTACATATTGTGCTAAACCAGTGTTTTTCAAACTAGCCAACTTTAAGATGTGTTGACTTCAACTCCCAGAATTCCCCAGCCAGCCAATGACACACACACTAGGGATTCACAGCTACTGTGATTTGAGGATCGCAGTTTATGATTTAGTGTATTGTGCAAACCCAGCCATTGGGTGCATATGTGAATTTACTTCAAAATGTGGGGTACAGATAGACAATAGCCAGAGTAACAGGCCCAATATATATAAATACAAGTATTTTCAGGATTTCCTTACTCAGGAATCTCCCTACTCAGTGGCTAGATTCACATACAGGTAGTCCTCGACTTACAACAACAATTGGGACTGGAATTTCCATCACTAAGTGATGTGGTTGTAAAGCGTGACCAAATTGCTTAGCGACAGAAATCCCTGCAATCCCAGTTGCCATCGTTAATCAAATCCCACAGTCATTAGATGAGGCAACTTCCTGCTGGCTTCCCACAACCAAGTCAGTGCGGAAGCCAGCAGGAAGTTGCAAGTCCCAGGCGGCTTGCAAGCAGGCCAGCAGGCAGATAAGTGGCTACTGCCAGGTCTGTGAGGGTGTGAGGGGGTCCACAAGGGTGTGAGGGGGGTGCGGCAAAGCTTGGGGAGGGTGCACAGGGGTGTGTGAGGCTGGTGTGGTGAGGGTTGGGGAGGGTGCGCAAGGGTGTGTGAGGGTGCAAGGGAGGCACGGTGAGGGTCGGAGAGAGTGCATGGGGGTGCACTAGTGGCCGGCACAGTGCAAGTGCAGAGAGGCTGGGAAAGGGTGCGTGGGTGGGGGAGACTTACCCCAGTGAATTGTGACCTTCCCTGCAGGCTTCCCCACTGACTTTCTGGGGAAGCTGGTAGGGAAGGTCGCAAATGGCAATCACATGATAGCGGGACGCTGCAACCGTTGTAAGTGCGAGCTGGTTGCCAAGCACCCAGATCGCGATCACGTGACCATGGGGGTGCTGGAATGGCCAAAACTCCAAGGACCAGTCATAATCACCATTCATTCAGCGCCATCATAACTTTGAACAGTCATTGAACGAATGGCCGTAAGTCAAGGACTACCTGTATTGTATTTAGCCACGTTTCATTAATTATATTAAAATGTGGTTTGTTAATTAAGCTGCATGGAGGAGACACTCACTCAGTTGACAAATGTGGAGCACGACTGTATGGCTAGAGACTTAGTTTGTCATATAGGTATTTCTCTTTTTTTAATAAAAATTTTATTAAGTTTAAGCAAAGATAAAAACTACAAAAAGAAACTACAAAAAAAAGGAAAAAAAAGAAAAAGTGAAAAAAATAGAAAAAAAGATATTTTTAATTGCGCCCGCCCTTTGGAATACCTTACCCCAGGAGCTGAGGCTGGTTTCCTCGCTCCCGACCTTCCGGAAAGGCTTAAAGACCTGATTCTGCCGTCTTGCCTGGGAGGGAAATGCCAACAGTTCCTCTTGGGGATGGCTGGTCCCATGACGCCGCCCAGTATTCCATTTTTAACATCTTTTATACTTGGATCCTATATTATTTATTTATTGTAATTTTATATTTATCTTTTTTAACTATGTTTTATTGTGAACCGCCCAGGGTCCCCGACAGGGGAGATGGGCAGTAATATAAATTTAATAAAATAAAAATAAATAAATTTTTAAAGATTACAAGATGACTTTTCACTCTCAACAACAAGAATATACAGCAAATTCCATAATTAATCCCTTACTCTATATCTAACCAAAATCACGTTATTTCTATAAATCAATCCATTAACACATAAAACTATAAAAGCAATTGCTCTTTCCCCTTATATAAAGAAATAAACAGATATATAAACCTCCAAATCCACTTCCCCCCAAAAACAAAACTCATTTTTTAATATTTCCTTCCTACCACTATTCTATATTTTTCTAACCACTATAAAAAAATCAAATTATATTTAAATTTTGTACTTAATAGTATTATATTATACTTGATAATAATGTTTAATAGTAATAATAATGTTGTAATAGTCTTAACCCTATTAAATCTATAATCAAACTCCAATTATTATGTCTTATAAATCAAACAAACTGTAAAAACAATAGAATACATCTTAATCCATCTTAATAAAATACATCTTAATCCAAATTATTAAACAGAATAAAATCATATAAGCCTTAATATGAATCCACATACACATTCTTACTTTTATGCTTAGTACTACTATAATAATCTTATCCCTATTAAACCTTAAAAAATCAAACCAACTTTAAATCATCGTAGAAAATAGGGTCATAACATTTGTTTATCTCCATATTATGCACAATATCAATCCACATACATATTCTTACTTTTATACTTAATAATATTATAGCAATCTTATCCCCATTAAACCTTAAAAAATCAAACAGACTTTAAATCATTATAAAAAATAAGATCATACAGCCTTGAAATCAGTCCACATACTTATTCTTAATTTCTTAACCGACTTCAAAGTAAACTAAAACATTTATTTGTCTCCATATTATGCACCGGACATTTTTTATAAAAGAATCAAAAAACCCAATTGCCCCTCCTAAAAAGTCAACAGAAGATTTCCCACATAGCCAAAACACCATCTGTTCTCCAAACATAAGTTAAAGTAAACAGACCATTTCCCCCCCTGCAAATCAAGTTGTAACTCTTTCATAACCAACATGTATGTATGTATGTATGTATGTATGTATTTATTTATTTATTTATTTATTTATTTATTTATTTATTATTTAAATTTATCTCCGCCCATCTCCCCAAATAGTATTAATCAGCTGGCAGTTCACGGTCTGGATTCTCAGAATCGGGAAGAATATCTCCCCCTTGATAAGTCTCTTCTTCTCCCTTCTCTTCTTATCTCTTCATAAAAATCTCAGTCAGTTGATACATTTCAAAAATAATATCCCGAACATCTTGCAAGAGAACTTGAGCAGTTTTATGGCATATTTCTTCAAAGTCAGCATGGAGCTCAGAGAATGCTTTCTTAAATCTTTCTTAAAGTTGCCCATAATTCAAAGAACAAAACCTAACGTCCTATATGCAAACCAGTAAATACAACGTACAAAGAAAGTGGACAGAAAACTAAAAACTCAGACCATCAAATTAATTGTGTAGAAGAAGGTTAAATCCTTCAAATTAGATGCAAAAATAATAACGGAGAGATGATTATTTCTCAGTCCTCCTTAAATTTTAAATGGGAAGTAAGCTAGCAGTTAAGGAAGAAAAAAAAAGCTCCTCCAGAAACAGCTAAATGCACCAAGAGATTCGTATCTTCTTGTTGTTAAAAGCCTCTCTTGGGGTAAGAAAAACTTAAAAATATACAAATTGGGTGATTTAGAAATGAGAAAGGCTCGACCTAGTGTCCCAATAGGGCTGCAGCGTGGTTTGGAAATGTTGCCATCCCCAACTCCCGTCTCCTCTCACCGGATCAGCGCCGTTGACGCTCCTCAGACTACAAGGTGACATTCCGAAGTACAAATGGGGTGATTCCAAGTGTTTTCTGTCCATGAAAACACTCTAGGGCAACAGGAAAACCTACCTGTGCCCCCCCCCCCAAACCCACACTGGCAGGTCTGCCCACTGAATCGCGAGCAGGGTGTTCAGTTGGCCATATTCTCACCAGAAGTCCATCATATAGGTATTTCTTAAATGGAAATTCAGAAAACTTGCAAATTATTAGACCACTGCACTAAATTCCCCCACAAGCCAGGTTTTCCTTAAGATTTTGTAAAAAAGAATAGAGCCACACATGGAGAGAAAAATGCTAAATAAATAGGCACGAGATAGCTATCACCAGATAGCTAACAAAAGATGGGTTAGAGCAGGGCTTTCCAAAGTTTTTCCCGCGGCGACACACCAACCGGTGTTGGTGTGTCGCCGCGGGAAAACCTGGAAGTGCAGCAGCGCGCAAAAACCCGGAAGCGCTGCTGCCGCTTTCGGGTTTTGCGCACTGCAGTTAGTGTGATGATGATCAGCGCTTCCGGGTTGTGTGGCGACACACCAGACTGTGTGTGGCGACACACTTTTGTGTCGCGACACACAGTTTGGAAAGCTCTGGGTTAGAGAGAAGGCCAGAAAATATAAGATGCTATTGCTTTATTGATTATAGCAAGGCCTTTGTATAGAACATGTGAGAATGTGAAATATATTAAAACTGATTGGTATGCCAGAATACCTGATTACTCTTCCAAAGTTTTTTTACATGTAACAAGTAACTTAGGGGCGCAATGGCTCAGCGGGTAAGATGTCAGGCTTGTCGATTGGAAGATCGCAAGTTTGGAGGTTTGAATCCCTAGCACCGCGTGATGGAGTGAGCTCCCGCACTCACCTCAGCTCTTGCCAACCTAGCAATTTTAAAGCATGCAAATGCAAGTAGATGAATAGGTACCACTTCGGTGGGTAGGTAACAGCATTCCGCGCGTGTCATGCCAGCCACATGACCATGGAAGCGTCTTCAGACAACGCTGGCTCTTCGGCTAACAAACGGAGATGAGCACCGCCCCCTAGAGTCGGACACGACTATGCAGGGGAAACCTTTACCTTTACCTTTAACAAGTAACTTACAATAAAACTACTGTAAGAACTGAATTTGGAGAAATGGAGGGGCTCAAAGTAGGGAAGGAAGTGAGATTAGGATACGTGTTATCCCCATCTCTCTATGTACTGTGAATATATTCATATGAATAGCAGGATTAGAAAAGATGATGGGTGGAATCAAAATATGAAGCTGAAATATTATATATAAGGAATGCAGATGGCAATATTTTGTTAGCAGATAGTAAAGAAGACTTAGAAGAGCTCATTATGAAAGTAAATAATGGAATGTGAAAAGTCCAGATTGCTGCTAAACGTTAAGACAAAGTTAATGTCAATCAACCGGTTTAGTGAACATAAAATGGGTGGCAAAAAAGGAAAGGTGATAGTTTTGTTTCCTTGGACTCAATAAAAGATATATTCTTGATTGAAGAGATTAATCTTACAGTGACAAGCTTAGACAAGATCACAACAGTTAAACTACATTGGTAATGTAGGACTGTGACAAGGTGGACACTGAGAAAGAGTGAGAGAAAGAAGATAAACACTTTCAAATTAGGGATCTCTAGGTAGTGACTAAAAGTACCATGGACTACAACAAAAACCACTTGGTCACTCCTGGAACAAGAAATTACTTACTTCTCTGTTTAGGCGAATGGACAAGATCAAGAAATTACAGGACCATTCTTGGAAGAGCTATGCATTTGTCCATGCGTGTACCAAGAATCAAGTCTTGTTGGAATCAATCTCAGCTACACTGTCTGAGTTCCCAGATAAATGTTAAGTCATAAATCATGTTTTAAAAACCACAATGGCAGAGTTCAACAATACATGAAGTCAAAACAAATCACATTATGGTTTAGAGAAATCTGTGGCCTGTATGTTTCTTTTGACTGCAAATTCTGACTGTAAAATTGGGGACAGTTGGCCTAATAAAAGTATTTCCTTAATGAGGACTTCCAGTGGGGATACGGCAGACTGAACAGCTGTACCCGCAGGCTTAGCGGGCAGAACTGACAATGTGGCATTTTTTGGGGACTCAGGCAAGTTTTTCCTGAAGCCCAGGAGTGTTTTTCCGGGAAAGGAAAACACTTGGAATCACTCCATCTGTCCTCCGGAATGGCAGCTTGCAGCCAGAAAATTGCAAACAGCATTCGTGCTCGACTGGTAAGAGCTAGCTGGGAGGCTGGGATGTCACCATTTCCAAGCTGTGCTGTAGCCTTAAAGGGACATTAAGACCGGCCACCCCATTTCTTAATCATCCAATATTGTCTTCCAGGGGTAAAATCTTAACAGTGGATCCGTAAGTGGCTGTAAAGGCCAATTCTGGAACCGCACAACCTCCCACAATGAGGGCATAGGTTTCCAGGTGGAAGACGGTCACGATGAGGGTTTGCCTGACGTGCCTTTTAGCTCATTTCTCCCTTTTGCCCTGTACTCGTGCTTCTTCAAAGTCTGTAGCGCCTTTAATAAAGGCTGACCTCCAATTGAAACGCTCATGAGTTAGGGCTTCCCAGTTCTCAATGCTGATATTAAATTTTTTTAAATTAGCTTTGAGAGTATCTTTGAATCTCTTTTGCTGTCCATAATATATATTAATTATAATATATTAATATATTAATATATTAATATATTAATATATTAATATATTAATATATGGGGGCATGGTGGCTCAGCGGGTAAGATGCCAGGCTTGTTGATCAGAAGATCGCAAGTTCGGAGGTTCGAATCCCTAGCCCTGCGTGACAGAGTGAGCTCCCACACTAGCTCCAGCTCTTGCCAACCTAGCAATTCGAAAGCATGCAAATGCAAGTAGATGAATTGGTACCACTTCGGTGGGTAGGTAACAGTGTTCCGCGCACGTCATGCGGCCACATGACCGTGGAAGCGTCTTCAGACAACGCTGGCTCTTCGGCTAACAAACGGAGATGAGCACCGGCCCCTAGAATCGGACATGACTGCACAAATGTGCGGGGGGAACCTTTACCATATTATATTATTATATTATTATATTATTATATTATTATATTATTATATTATTATATTATATTATATTATTTTATATTATATTATATTATATTATATTATATTATATTATATTATATTATATTATATTATATTATATTATATTATATTATATTTATATTAATTATATTATTCATAACAAATTCTGGCAAGTTCTTGGTGGTATGGGGATACCAAGTCATCTTGTCTGCCTCCTGAGGAATCTGTATAATGACCATGTAGCAACGGTAAGAACAGAGCACGGAACAACGGACTGGTTTAAGATTGGGAAAGGACTACGGCAGGGCTGTATACTCTCACCCTACCTATCCAACCTGTACGCAGAACACATCATGCGACGTGCTGGGCTTGAGGAATCCAAGGTTGGAGTTAAAATCGCTGGAAGAAACATTAACAATCTTAGATATGCAGATGATACCACTTTGATGGCTGAAAGCGAGGAGGAGTTGAGGAGCCTTATGACGAAGGTGAAAGAAGAAAGTGCAAAAGCTGGGTTGCAGTTAAACCTCAAAAAAACCAAGATTATGGCAACCAGCTTGATTGATGACTGGCAAATAGAGGGAGAAAAAGTGGAGGCAGTGACAGACTTTGTATTTCTAGGCGCAAAGATTACTGCAGATGCTGACTGCAGCCAGGAAATCAGAAGACGTCTACTTCTTGGGAGGAGAGCAATGGCAAATCTTGATAAAATAGTTAAGAGCAGAGACATCACACTGACAACAAAGGTCCGCATAGTTAAAGCAATGGTATTCCCTGTAGTAACCTATGGCTGCGAGAGCTGGACCATAAGGAAGGCTGAGCGAAGGAAGATAGATGCTTTTGAACTGTGGTGTTGGAGGAAAATTCTGAGAGTGCCTTGGACTGCAAGAAGATCAAACCAGTCCATACTCCAGGAAATAAAGCCAGACTGCTCACTTGAGGGAATGATATTAAAGGCAAAACTGAAGTACTTTGGCCACATAATGAGAAGACAGGATACCCTGGAGAAGAAGCTGATGCTAGGGAAAGTGGAAGGCAAAAGGAAGAGGGGCCGACCAAGGGCAAGATGGATGGATGATATTCTGGAGGTGACGGACTCGACCTTGGGGGAGCTGGGGATGGTGACGGCCGACAGGAAGCTCTGGTGTGGGCTGGTCCATGAAGTCACGAAGAGTCGGAAGCGACTGAACGAATAAACAACAACATATTATATTATCATATCATATCATATCATATCATATCATATCATATCATATCATATCATCGTATCATATTATTATATTATATAGTATATGTACCCTAATAGAGGCTTTCTACAGCAAGGAGAAGCTGGTTCTCTTGGTGCTTATAGTTATTTTTGGGATTAATTTTTTAAAAAAAATCTTTTTAAGTTTTGGCTTGTTTTCCATCCAAATATTAAGAAGATTTGTGAGTAAATAATTGTCTCCCTGTTATTATTTTTGTACTTAATTTGAAGATATTAGCATTTTCCTACACGTTGAATCGGCTGTTTTGAACTTTCAGTTTCCTGCTTCTACTTTCCCTGGGGAACTGTCTGCTTATCACTTTCACTTGTGTAAACATATTCTGTAACTCCTTCATATCCTCGACCTTTGCTGGTTAAGCTCCTAGGGCAGAGCTTTCCAAACTGTGTGTCGGGACACGTTAGTGTGTCAGCTGTAGTGTCTGGGTGTGTCGCGGCTGCTGCTGCCTCGGAGCCCTGCCAGGATTCCTCACAGGTCCTAGTGTCTGCCTTGTGCCCTGCTGTAAGAGTGTGTCACAAAATGATGCATGTCTAAAAAGTGTGTCACCAACATGAAAAATTTGGAAAGCTCTGTCCTAGGGGGTGCCATAATCTACTGCTTGAGGTATGGAGGATCTGAAACAAACTTTATCTGACTTCCATAGAGATTTCAAACAGATTCTTTCTGATTCTTACCAAGTTTTTATGCAAGGCATTCAGGACATTCTGGAAAATATGAGCTTTAAAATGTGTTACTTGGATGGGGATGTCGGGGATGGAATTGAAGAATTTAACAGCGACAGAAATGTCTCCTCGGCTTCTGTTGAAATGCTGGAGGAAGTTTGGATAGTCGAGTTGAAGAAATTAAAGGGAGAGATCGAGTTGCAAGCCGTAAGTGAAATTGATCTTCTGAGGCAATGCCATGGAAAAGAAGGGGTTATTATGTATGGGAAGTTTTCTGAAGAGAAGTCGGAATTTTTGAGGGGGCAGTTGGGCTGTTTGATTTCTGTAAGAAAAAAGCTCTGTGCGCATTGTGGGGACATGTAAATGCTTTGGTCTATTTTGAAGTGGGATAAGGGTTTAAGAATATTTATCTGGATTGCTTTTAGGTTTTGGCTGATTTCATTTATCTTTAATGACTTGGATTAAGATTACTAAGGTATAAAAATATTATTTGGTTTTGGGTTTAATATGATTAAGATTATTAAAATTGTTGTATTATCAAGTATAAAGGTAAAGGTTCTCCCCGCACATTTGTGCAGTCGTGTCCGACTCTAGGGGCTGGTGCTCATCTCCGTTGGTTAGCCGAAGAGCCAGCGTTGTCCAAAGACGCTTCAGCGGTCATGTGGCCAGCATGACGCGTGCGGAACGCTGTTACCTTCCCACCGAAGTGGTACCTATTAATCTACTTGCATTTGCATGCTTTCGAATTGCTAGGTTGGCAAGAACTGGGGCGAGTGCAGGAGCTCACTCTGTCACGCAGGGCTAGGGATTCGAACCTCCGAACTTGCGATCTTCTGATCGACAAGCCTGGTGTCTTACCCGCTGAGCCACCATGCTCCCTATTATCAAGTATAACGATAGACAATTTATATGCTTTTTAGTTTGATCTTTATTACAGTAGACAGGAATGTATAGAATAGTAGTAGGAAGGAAATAATTAAATGTTTTTCTGGAGGGGGTAATTGATTAGGAGGTTTATATACTGTGTGTGTGTGTGTGTGTGTGTGTGTGTGTATTTATATTTCTTCTTTTTCTTTTAATATAAGGGGATGGAGCAAATGTATTTAGTGATTTTTATAATGTGCCAATGGAATAATCTATAGAAATAATGGGATTTTGGTTTAATATAGAGTAAGGGATTGATTATGGAAAATTGTTGTATATCCTTGCTGTTAAAAGTTGGAAGTCAACTCTTTTTATAACTTTTTTTTAAAAAAAATTCTCTTGTGTTTTCACACTTTTTTAGTTTTTTCTTTTTTTCTTTTTCTATGTAGTTTTTTTGTTTTTCTGTAGCTTTTATCTTTGTCTGAAACTTAATAAAATTCTTATATATATAAAAAGTATTTCCCTAATGTCACTTTCCAACTTTCAGCCTCAAAACTGTTAATAAGGCATTGGCCCAGGGGAAGATACAGATTAACGAGAACGTTGTCTCCTTGTTTGATCAAAAAACAAAAATAAGCCTACTGTATACTTCCTTATAATTTCAACAAAGTATTAAGAACTTGTAATACAGAAAGCAATGTGTATTGTAATCTATGAATGTTCTTAATCATAAAAGGGTGGCATACTAAATCTAATGGACAGAGTGAGTTTAAAAGCATTATGCCTTGTTTTTAGGAAAATTTTTGTTCGCAAAAACAAAATGGACACACAGTAATGCCAAGTCGTGTGATATATCTCATAATCTTTGATTATCTCCCCCACCCCCCACCGGCATCCCCAGAACACTTCCAGAGCGTCATGAATTTAAGATGAGTTTCTTTCATATTCTTTTGAGATCTCATATCCTCCAAGAGAAGTGTAAATTCTGAATTCCTGATGGGTCAAAACAAGGATGCCAATAAAAATAATGGAATCTTTTTGGATGATCTAAGCATCACAGGGAGTGTAAGCCAGAATTTCCGTGATAGGAGATGAATACTGTGTGAGCACTTGGGGTCTGCAGCTATTAGTTCAAGGGTGTGTCTTCCAGCAGTACATCTCCAGCAAGGGGTAATTGCAATTCTCTTTCCAAATTTAGTAAGAAGAAGATTTTCTTCTATTAACACAAGCGTTCAAGTATGCTCATTTGCATTAATTTAAGTAATGGACTGATCCTTTTTGAGGCACAGCACTTTAGAGTAGATTTTAGCACAAACTGACTAGATTTGCAAATCTGCTTGGGAGGAGGATCTAAAGTCTTTGCCTGGATTTCATTTTTATTACAGAGGGAGAAAGAGGCTTTGGAAACAACATACTTCATACAGCTTCCTTAAGCCCACAATTAGGAAGCCCAAAATATTTGACCTGGGTTCCATAGACTTCTCTTCATTTACTACCGAAACTGGTGACACTGCAAAAAATTCTGGGAAACAATGGCTGCATTCTCATCGGGCATTAAACCATAATGTTGTTTGCTTAGTGTGACATGCGAGCTTAGTCGCTGTAGCTGAAAATTATGGTTTATGGGCTAGCATTGTGTGTGAACCAGTCTACAATGGCTTGGTCAACAAAACATGGTTAAAACATGTCTAAGAATAACAACATCCTTTTCCATTCATAGGGCACTAAGAATAAAAATAATTAATCAGAAAGAGTTATTAGACTAGTAACATCATTAATAAAGTACATAAAACTGAAAAGCTGGACACTTGGCACTTGATAAAACTTGGACACAGTGTCTACTGATATAAAGACATTAATCACATATCTAAAAGGTGCTTCTTCAGATAATCTGACTGTCCTTCAGCCAGGTGAACAATTATTTTATTAATTGATTTACTTTACTTAATATAAATTTGTGTTCTCTGTTTTTTTATCTGCCCTGTCCACTTTCCCCTTCTGACCCTACCGACTTTTTCTTGGCACTTCTGAAGGTAGTACATTGGAATGTAGGTGTCTGCTCCTAGTTGGAAAGGACCATGAAAGTTCTAGAGCAGAGCTTTCCAAACTTTTCCTGTTGGTGACACACTTTTTAGACATGCATCATTTCGCGACACACTCTTACAGCAGGGCACAAGGCAGGCACTAGGACCTGCGCGGAATCACAGCAGGTTTGGAGGCAGGAGGGCACAAGGCAGGCACCAGGACCTGTGCGGAATCCTGGCAGAGCTCCGAGGCAACAGCAGTCGCGACACACCCAGACACTTCAGCCGACACACTAACGTGTCCCGACACACAGTTTGGAAAGCTCTGTTCTAGAGTATCTAAGACCAAGAACACAGTACCCAATTATGTTACAGAAGTGGAGGATTCTCATTCATTCAAGTAAAAGTCAGAAAGTCAGCTGTTAGAGATGTTATACAACAACCAGGGGGTTGGACTAGGAGACCCATATTTATGCCCTACCAAATAGCAGAAGGAAATCCAGGCAATTGGTTTATCCAGCTCAGTACTGTCCACATAGACAGGGAACAACTCTTCCAGGGTTCAGACTCAGATCCAAACAGATGCAAAATAGGGAGCAATTTCTAGACTAAGAATGGGCAACCCACGAACTGCATTCAGACCTCATTCTCATTTATGCTGCCCTTGGAACCTACCTCCCCTCCCACGCCCAAAATGCACCACCAATATCCGGCAGCAAATAGCTGAGATTCATTAGAGATTGCTCTCTTAAAAATAATACTAATTTAAAAAAAGGAATGTGTGTTACACTTCAGCAGGCTTAACAAACTTACTTTACTAAAAAATAAAATTCCCTCAAGCCTAAAAAGAGCTAAAAATTCTAATCCTGCCCCCTCCAGGGACATCATAACACAGCTGTGTTCTTTGAGACGCTCAGAGACCAGAAATAAATAAATAAACAAGCATCCTCTCTGACTGCGAAAAGATTGTGAAACAAATTAAAAGGTTTGGATCCAGAGGTCCCATTCACTTGGCTGGCCAAGGGAGCCCTATCCCTGCTGAATTAACTCCCCTCAGTAAACCAGCAGCACACGAGTCAGAGTGTCTTAGTTGCCCTGGCAGCCATTTTCTAGGTCCTAACTATTGTTGCAAATGAGACTTGGAGGCTGTTGCTTGCTTCTTCATGAGTTACCGTTTCTATGAAGGCAGATTAAACCGTGGGCCAGCAGCACTGTAGATTTGGGGGTGGGAATTTACTCATCTATACTAAATTCTATTCATTTTTCCTCTTCCTGGGTCTGGCTGGTCAGAGCACGGGAGGAAAGCAAAGCACTCTGAAAAGAAAACCAAGATGGGGTGCTAAAGGCACCCTGTTTGAGGGGCTTCTCTAGGAATTTGTCTCAATCACAAAGATTGGGACAGGTTACTCTCAAGTAATCCATAGTGTGGATGCATGAGTGGAGTTATTTTAGCTCCAAACAAAGCCTGATTTATCTGGGGATAAAACTAATTTCTCCTCTGAATTAACTATATCTGGGTCATTTAATTGAGTTTTTCTAATTCCATGACGTAGTAACTCATCACCTCTGAAGACTAAGAATGTGTGAAAATGTCAGCAGATAAGGACAACGCTATAACATATTGGACAACTACATCCACAAGTCAATAAATCTTAGTTTTTGGACTTACTTGGAAAAATTAATTTTCAGATGTAAAAATGTTACTTAAGTCAACATCAGTTCAAATAATGTCCTGGAATATAGCAGCAGTTAGAGAAACATGTGTTTTCCAAGCACTGTACAGAGGCAAGCCATCATTTTTTATACTGTCTTGAAAGGAAACTGCCGAGATCCTGATGATGGAGCATTAAGGATCTCATTATGGGAGGCTAAGAGCATTCAAAAGTATTTTGTTCCCTAGGTCAATTAGTCCTCCACAGATGTGTTAAACACAACCCTCAACATTTCTCCTTCCAAATGTATTTGATCATCTGATGACAAGAATAGAATTCTTCAGTATTAGTTTATTAACACCCGGCCACCTAGAACTTAGGAATTAGCTTTCTGTCTCAGTTTTTCACCAGTAAAGGGGGAACTGCAGCATATTTCATAACTCAGAAAGCATACTGTACATTGTAGGATCAAAACACATTAATTTAAAGAGTCTGGCTAATGTTCTTGCAAGTTCAATCAAGGTTCTAGAAACTTGCACATTAAGGCTATGACATACTAGTTGCACTGTATACAAGTTAATTGGAGGCCCAGTTCTTAGACTACATCTAATGGAATGCTGGGAGTTGTAGTTAGTCAGCAAAAATGGACATACTTAGGACTGTTGGGAAAAATGCAATATTGATCAACAACTATTAGCCTACTGAATCTTTAAGAAACAATTTGCCAATGAATTTCACTCTAATGACAAAAATACAATGACCAAGCAGCTTCCTTCAGTCCATGCTTAAATAGGCTCTGTTACTATATAAGCAATATACATAACTCACTGGAAAGAATAGGTCCCTTTTAGCATTCTAAATTTCATAATCATTTGTCCTGCTTTTGATTTCATTTTTCCTTTAAAGGCTCATTGGACAGAGCTAAATTATGGATACATTTTAGAAGAATGATGATGGGCAACAACAGAGCAAGATTCCTGTAAGACACTGCCCAATATTGCCAAGAGTGATTATTAGAAATCAAGATGTAATCCCATATTCTTCTCAAGATGACCCAAACCAATCCACACACAATTCCTCTTTCATTAATAAGCAACAGCTACTCTATGACCTTGTCCAGGTGTATCATATGGTTATAAAAATTCTATTCTAAATATTCTATAGAACAATTTCAGGTCACACTGTAAAGTAGAAGCCAAATAATTATATAGGATGATGTATGTTCAGGCATACCAATAGTTAAAAGTTCAAGCAGGACTGTTCTTTTTGACTCCATAATTATGAGGTTGAAAAGAATAATTAGTATAACTGATTTTATTCAGTTGTTCTAATGGAACAGTATCTTTGCTTACAACACTGTTGTTATGTGACTATTTTGTGTGCTTGCCTTGATTCAAGAAATATATTTTAATTTTCCAAAGCATACATTGATCATGAGACTATGAAATATTATCCAAACATCCTCTGAATGAATGGTTTTTTTTAAAGCAAGAATGATCAAGGCTTTCTATTTGTTAAACAAAGTATAGTCAACAATAACTTTAAAACACCTAGACTTAAAACACCTAGACTGTTAAAAACTTTTTTTCCAGATTAAAAATCAATTGACAGTTATTAATCATAAGTTAAAATGGGAACCTAAAACGAATTGGATCAAGACTATAATTAATATTCAGCAGCAATTATAAGACATAATTTGGGAGTGGGATGGGGGAATTACTACTCGTAATGTTTTCTGCTTTACAGGGATTATTTCTTTATTGATGGTTCATCAATAATTTAAAAAGAGTAACATCATCTTGTCCTGGAACTCTGTATGAAAATGGAGTATTTACTGTGGAGTCCTTGGTGCTCTCTGAGCCTTGTTGTTTTCTTGCAGACGTTTCATTGCCAGATTAGGCTATATCTTCAGTGCAAAAAGGGAGTGGGACTTGCTCTCTGTTTATATACCATGGCTTGTCCTGCTTGTGTTGGTGGAGGTGTTGTTCTCTCCTTAGGAGTTCCTTGATTGGGCTGTTGTTTGCTGCTTGGTTGATTAACTGAGTTAATAGTTCCTTGATTAGGGTAAATGCTGTTTGATTGTTCCTCTGGTGCTAATCCTGGTGTTAATCTTTGCATATCTGGGTGTTGATTGCTGGCAAGGAGGTGTTCTGGTCTTTTGGCAGGACAAGCCATGGTATATAAACAGAGAGCAAGTCCCACTCCCTTTTTGCACTGAAGATGTTGCCTAGTCTGGCAATGAAACATCTGCAAGAAAATAACAAGGCTCAGAGAGCACCAAGGACTCCACAGTTCAACCCTGAGCTACAAATATTCTCTTCGATTGGAGTACTTACTGTATCTGTTTTACCCTACATCAACTTAAATGCTTATTGGCCACTAGATGTTAACTGCCAACTTTTCAGAGAAGACGACAGCTTGAATTTGGACACTGAGGTTATTAAAACAAGTCCTTTACAACAAACCTCTTAGGTTACAAAGAGAAATTCTCAGCAGGATTTCTGCAGCCTGAGGTTTCTATGTCAATGTCCATCAGACATGCTGTGTTCTGCTGGTTCCCCACTGTAAATCCTTCTGGGATCCTGCCATATGCTCCACTTTCCCAAAGGGAAAAAAAAAACCACCTCCATGCGGGCAAAAGAGTTCAAATAACCACAATGATGTCATGTGAGCAGACCCAAGAGCTGCTAGTGTAGGCCCTGCAAGAAGGCCATCCTACAGCATGAATGATTTCTGTGGGATTTCTCAGATGACCAGGTGCTTGGTACAGTAGTTATATAAGGATCATTTTGCATGGCTCCTGTTCAGATTTGGATGCATGACTTTGATCTTATTTAGATGAGCCCTCTGAAAGTTATTGGAGGATATGTCCTTAAATAATTCAAGAGTAGAAAGAAAGACATTGCTTTTGGAACCAGACATTGGCCTAATTTGCAAAAAATTGAACTTAACTTGAAAAGCAATATAATGGGGGAAAGAGGGTGTGTGTGTGGGGGGGGGGGTTGCATTCACAATTCCCAGTGTAGAAAGCATTTTCTAAGAGGGAGATTGACTTTATTTGGTTAACGGCTTTTAAGATAAGAGACTCTAAATTTCCCTTGTGACTGCATCTCTATCATTGTTCAATCTTACTTTGTTGTAATCTATCATTTAAACAAGCAACTATGTGTGCAGCTGCTAAGGCTCAATCTTGGTGTGACAGGTTGTTCTGACAGGAGCCAGATTCTCCCTGAACAAGCTGCCCACTGCTGTGCTAGATGCCCCACAGGATCTGAAAGGCTACCTCCTGACTCATCCACTCCACCCACCAAAAATGTCCTCTGGATTGTATCATCCATTAAACCCAGTCTCTGCAGCAACACATAGGTTACATTCACACCCATAAAGCTAAGCCATAGTTTGCTGGGTGAGCCGCTGTGGCCTGGTCTGCACATCAAAGCATGTTACCAACAAGCAAAGCACTGCATGGCTGGCTGAAACAACAGCAGAGTTTCCTTTTCCCTGCCTTATCACAGCCCAAGCCAGAGAGTTTGGTTTCTACCCATCCTCCTTATGTATTTAGGCACCAGGTCTAGAACAGTGTCAAGTGGTTAGAAAGGAAAAGGATTTCACTTCAGTATTTCTGCTTGCTGGATTCAGTCCAACACACATGTACCCAGAAATAAGTTCTGACTTATGCCCAAACTTGTGGCTGGGACTTAGGAGGAATTGGGCATGGATTTCAACAGGCTTAGATGCCCCAAACTTTGCCCAAGATCCCCAAGTTAGAAGAGCAGGAACTGCGGCAGGCAGGTCTGTTCCAGCCTAATGGTGTGACAAACAGGCTTGGGCATAGAAACCAGGCACGGATTTCTAGGGCAAAGCTTGGCACGCATCCCACCCAGCAAGCGATGGGCGACACCACCTTCCCGGATGCTGGAAGGGCGCCCCGGCGGCGAAAGAGAAAGGGGCTCCCCCCCCCCCCCACTCTCCGACCCGGCGCGGCCATCAGCATCCTCGCTCCAAAAGGAACGAGGCGGCAGGCGATGCCGATGGCAGGAGAGCAAAGTACCCCGAGCTGACTTACGTTCTCTTGAAAATGCCGCCCAAGCAGCTCCCGACCAGCAGGCAGAACTGCTGCGAGAAGAAGACCCAGGTGATCTGCGACAGCGAGCTCTGGGTCTGGCAGCGCAGGTCGAGCAGGGTGGGCCCCAGAAAGGCGATGCACAGGCCGAAGCTGAAGAAGACGCTCCAGTAGGTCAGCGTGGGTTGAAGGTTCCTCTTGAAGAGATTCGTCACCCGCGCATCCCACCGCCACATCCTCGGCTTGCGCTCCTGTCCTCGTCCGCCTTCCTTCCCCGAGCAAGTCCCCGCTGGGACAGGCGGACCGGCTCGAACAGGCGAGTGGCGCCCCCTAGTCACCCGCGCTCCGGATCCGCACCAGCCCAGCCGGAACCGCGCTCCTAGCAGAAGCGGCAGCAGCGAGCCGGAACCCAGGGGGACCTCCTCCCTTCAGCCGAGCCCGCGCAGTCTCCTTTACGGCAGTCGGGATCTTGCTCGAAAACACCTGCAACCGGATCCCGCCCGCCACGCCTCGCCTCGCCTCGCCGCCCAGCCTAGTCCCGATTCTCCCTCCCTCCCTCCCTCCTTCTGACGATCGCACGCCCTCCGCCTCTGCCTTCCCCAGTCCCGGGTCCTGCTCTCTCCAATGCCCAAGCGGTCAAGTCGGCTTCTCACCGCCCCCCACTTCAGGCTTCCAGCCGCAAGAGGAGGATGCGTATCGCGCAACGCGAGCGGGCAGAGCAGTGCTGGATTGGCGTTGGCTCCGCCCCTTCATCCTAGAGGGCCGCGCACAAGCGGCCGGCAGAGTCGCCTCCCTTGGCCGGCTCCCCGGGGCACCCGCTGACGGGGCTGCGACGGCGAGGAGGCGCCAAGGCTGCCAGGCGGCTCCGACCCGCGCTCGCCCTTGCACACAGCAACGGCCCGGTGTCACTGGCGGAGACGGGAGACCGCCGCGTTCTCCTCGCGGTCGCCTTTCCCCATCACCCGGGTGCTGCGCGTAACCTCCCTCCGCATTGCCGCCTCCATCGCCTCTGGGAAACCCGGTTCTCACAGGCTGGCGTGCAAATGGGTCAGCTCTCGGTGGGCAGCCCTTTCGCCAAGGCTGCAGCGCGACTCCGCGTCCCAGACCCCGCGAGCTTTGCCAGTCCCCGGAGACGGCGCCTTATAAGTTGGCGGGTTGTTTCAGATGTACCCATTGTCCGACACGGAAGAACCCGGGACTTCTCACCTGTCTGCCCTCAGTTTAGAATACGACTGCGGGTCTTCCATTTGAGATGTTCTTATGACACCCAACCATTTTTCCATATGCAGAAAAAGAACCATTTGAAACTACTCTGAACAGAGCTGAGATCCTTCCTTTATTCACTTGTTTCCTCTGTTTTTGAGAACTGGAGGTGCCAAAACTGACATTAAAGGTTACTAAGTTCGCCTTCTGTTAAAACCACCAGCAGTCACTACGGGAATGGCCTACTCCTGTCTCCAAAGTTGAGTAAAGGTTACAGGGGAAGGAGTTTCCCTTCCCTTGCAGTTCGGAACCAGCAGAGAGATTTCGGGGAAGAGGGTCCAACCTTCACAGGTAAATAGCAACCACCCCCTGGATTTCCTTGGGCTGCTCTTTCCATCAAGCAAACATTGTGTGTTTATTGCATTCTCATGAAAGCTCCCTTGATCCTAAGTCTTGGCAAGATCCAAGTATTGTTAACACTCAGTCCTTTTGTTCTTTCAGATTATACTTTGGGGAGTCTGACTCAATGAACCATAACCTTCCTACACAGTCAATTTCTTATTAAAATTGTTCTCAGTGGACAGTTTGGGCAGAAATAACAAAAAGGCATGTGGACACTAGATAGATAGTGTGTGTTTGTGTGTGTATTCTGTATGTATGTATGTATGTGTACACACACACATTTACATATTGGCTATATCCTCAACGGCTGGTTCGCACAGTTCATGAAGACATAGTTTGCAAATTACATTATGGCTTTGTGCAATGTATGAACCAAGTGTGAATATTGTCCAGCAGAAGATCTTGACAAGGAAGCAGGTCACTCCGTTGTGCTGAGCTACCATCAGGGAAACAGTCTTTTCACTTAAAGTGCTCTTTCACATATCTGGAAGCATTCATCAGGCTAGAAACCAAAGAGGAAATGTGGTATCCCATTTTTTTTCTTTCACAATCTCCAGGTGATATGCAAAGAAAGGACCAATAGTGTAGTTGCTCAAGACAATCTGTTGTCTACATTTGTTTTAATCCGTTCAGTCGTGTCTGATTCTCGGAGACTGCCTGGACAAGTCCCTGCAGTTTTCTTGGCAAGGTTTTTCAGAAGTGGCTTGCCATTGCCTCCTTCCTAGGGCTGAGAGAGAATGACTGGCCCAAGGTGACCTAGCTGGCTTTGTGCCTAAGGCGGGACTAGAACTCACAGTCTCCCAGTTTCTAGCCGGATGCCTTACCCTACACCAAACTGGCTCTCAGTCTACATTTAGATCTGGAATATTAAATAACAAATTCAGTGACTGAGAAAGCTTTCCTGAATTTGCCAGAATTGGATTAAGTAAACAAATAATATCTGGACATGTGTTCCCAAGGCAAGACCATGGCGTTCCTTCCCAACAACTTTTGGCTCCATCTTCCCTCTCTGTCTCTTCCTGCTCCATTCCTTTAAAACAGTAATCTAAAATCCGGGGCCTTTCAAACTATATTGCAAAGTACACCCAACATTTAGAGGAAATGGGAAATGCTTCCATACAACTCTTGTCCAATGAACCCAAGATTTTTTTCTAGATTCTATGTTGTTGTTATTTTCAATAGGATATATATGATGGATATATATTATGTAGCAGGCTGGATTGGAGTTGATGCTCTGCTTGTGCAGAAAACTCCCTCTGGAGGAAGAAGAGTTGATAAATATTTTACCTGCTGCATTTGAAACAGTAAGTGGTATTTTTTAGAGCTTTCTTGCTCACTTCCTCCCTCCAGCCTTATTTTTCCCAGGAAATGCAGTACAGTACATAGGCAAGTGAAGCGGAGATGATTCAGTGACATGTTTTTCTTTTCTGTATCTCAGATTCCTGGCACGGTTGACTACAATGAACATTACCATTAAGATAAAGGTAAAGACTTCCTCAAGTTGAATTTGTCCTCTAGGTTTTTCTTGAAAATAGTATGGTAGTGATTTGCCCTTCCCTCCTTTCAGGATTTTTATCAATCATTCATTCATTCATTCATTCATTCATTCATTCATTCATTCATTCATTCAAAATTTCCTGGTGGTCTCTTATCCAAGTCCTAACCAGCCCTTGCTTATCTTTTCAAGATCAGCAAAGATTGTTTAGCCACTGCACCTAACTGGGCATTAAACTAGTCTTAACACAGTTAAAGATCACCAAACCCAGAAAAAACAATAAATCCCACAGTTCCATCCACTTTCATAATTTGCCCACCTGTTGCAATGCTCAGTCTTTAAAAAACTGTTAAATGTGTTTCCCCCTCCCAGAGATAAAAAGGATGGCCATCCGGTGAAGATGTCCCATTGTAACTAGTAGAGCTTGTTTCAAGCATAAGATTTTGCCCTGAAGGTCTTGTCTTTAATTACAGAACTTCAGATTCCTTGTTACAAGGCAGGTGCCATGAAGACTCTTTTTAAGGTGATTTTTTAAAAATAATATTGTTAATAGATTAAATGTGTGTGTGTTAACAATGAGATATAATGCTACCATTTAAAGGAGAAGAGGCATAGAAAATTAGTTCAGGGACAGTAACACCAAAACATTTAATCAGATTGTTTGAAAACCTCTTCCTTGCCCCTTTGTTGAAACAGTACCAATTAAAATGTTGACAGACAACTTCTACCAGCAATCCATAGCTGCAAATCAGGTGAAGATACAACTTTCAATTACTGTATGATAATTATTTTGCTACTTTCTATGAAAAATCCTCAGTTATCGATATACGGATAAATTAAATACAGGGGATTTAACCAAGAAGACCTGTGCATCCTTGACATGCTATAATCTTCTAAAACCTTAAGAGTCCTGTGATTTCTCCCCAAAATGTGACATAATAGTGCAGTTAATTATCCTGATTAGGTATTGGAAAAGGTTGATTTACACTGCACTCCTGGGCAAATGCACTCAGAAATAATTCTCACTGGGCAATTATCCAAGGTATCATGCACACAGAAGGATTATGCCAGATGGACGTAATTTAAATCAGATTTCCCCAATCTGGCACCCTTCAGAAGTGATGAATTACAAATCCTGTCATTTTTTTTTTAGCCAGCATGTTCCTTGGAGGATGGGAGTTATAGTCAAGCACATCTGGAGGTGATAAGGCAAATACAGAACTAATGTTGCTATTATTTTAAAGGCTTAAATGGCTTCCCAGGTAACAGATAATCATATAGTGTTCTCAATATTTACCAGTTTCTTTTGGCAGATGAAGGGAAAGCTGCATTCAGATTAAGACAAATTCAATTTCTTGAAGATCTAGCTCTTGGTAGTGAGATGAAAGATGCAGCTGTAGATAGAGCAACTTCCAGGGGAAGCGGGAATATGAATGGAAGGAAAAGCCACCTGCTTAACCCTGTCAGCCTCTTGTTGCTCAAGATCTCTTGCACATACTCCCTTCAGCAAGGGGCTGTCATGCTCTTGTGGATAACACCTCCGGCATAGTCTGTGTCATATACTGTCCTGGTTGTGGGTGTCTTTTGTTCTTAAAAAATTAAATGAAATCCACAAATTCTGGGAGATTTCTACAGGATCCTTTAGTCTTGCTACAACCACTAAATATTTTTCTGGTTTAGCAATTATTTTCTTTTTATCCTTTATTTCTTTATGTCTCTGAGATAACATGACTAGGTGGAATGTGGGGAAGAAATAGCACAGCCACTTGGTTAACATTTAAAGAAATGAGTTAACATGCATTAAATAACTTAAAATGGTTTATAAACAGGTTCTCTTGATTCTACAATGCATTATTGGCAGTCAATACTTGCCTGCTTTGGCACTAAATATATTCCTAACCCTGTCCCCCTGAAAGGTGGAGGATTTTCCTAGGCTATCTTCCAACCTGCCTTTCTATCTACACCTCCCCAATTCCTCTACTTCCAGTTCCCTCCTCCTCCTGGTGTATAATCAGGGAGAGGATGCCTTGGTTTGGCCTGCATTTCTACCACCCAATTATCACAGGTACTCCCAGAAAATTGTATTGGGACTTGCTGGCTGGCTACAGGTTATACTTGTTTGGTTTCAGCTTTGTGGGGTTCGCACATCACGCTAAGCCATCCTGTGATTTGTTTGGCTTTGGTTTAGTATATTGTGTGAACCCTGGCCTTGTAGTTAAGTTAATAACGAAGGTGAGTGAATGAGTGGGTAAGAATTGGAGGAAACAGAGCAGGCAAGCCGTAAGACCATGGCCAGGTAGTTGTGGAAGGATAATGCTGTGACATGCTATGATTATCTAGAGTTACAGTCAGAATCCTGTGATTTCACCTCAGAATAGGGCTAAATAGGAGTAGCTCAACTTACATGAGTTACAATGCCTTATTGCATCTCCAACAGCGATTGTATTTTCATAATCAGTTTCATATTTTATTCTGCAGTGTTCTCACAACTAATTCTCATGCAACATTCTGCCCTTCCAACTCTTCTCAACCAAAGGGCAAAACAGTACAGAGTGTACATGGGGCCTGAAGGAAAAGGAGGCAAAACAGCATTTAGGCTGGGAAAAAATGTAGTGAAGGGTGGGAGGGAGATGCAGCGGTGGCTGGTTGAGTTGGAGAAGATGCACAGGTTACCCTGTCTGCTTAACCTCCCCCAATCATAACTAGTCCAAGTGGCTTCCCAGGTGGGCAGGAATTTCGCCCCATTTAATCTCCAATATTCTATTTATTACACTACTGTTTTTTCTTCCCTTTCAGGCAGTTTTTGTGTTAAAATAGCCATCTGGAGACTCAGGATGATTTTGGATGCCCTTCCCCCAAAACACCCTTGGTGCTGCAGTTTCTTATTCTGTAGCTGTTTACATTAATATTCTACATCAGTATTTCTCAACCCTGGCAACTTTAAGATGTGTGGACTTCAATTCCCAGAATTCCCCAGTCAGCATAGTGTTCTATACTAATATAATAGAACTATCTTCTCTTTGGATGCTTCATTCCCAGGGCTGCCTCCTGAACGTTTTGAAACAGTGGGTGGCTTTAATTTACTTACTTAATTTACTCTTCCCTTCTCGGCCTGTTTTCTTGTTGCATCATATCTCCAGCAGAGCAATTTAGCCTTTTTAATGACAATCACCAACATTAGAAGCCATAAAGAATCCGAAACCCTTTGTGGACTCTTGCTGGCAGGACAAAACGAACAATTGTGTTTTCCTCCATTTCTTGTTGCTCCAGCATTTGGGGGAGATTTTCAACGGGAGCAATTTATATGAATGTCAGTTCCACCACCCCTTGTGCAAACAGGAGTATTCCCCATCTGCTCTGCCATATCCATGTTGTTTCCCCTTCCCACCCTGAAGATGAAAGGCCTGCAGGTATTTCTGTCCTTGGTGGAGCATGACTGGAGGTTGCATCTCCCCACCCCACTAAACTCAAAGCTTTCTCTTTGACCTTGACCCTTAAAAAAGTATCTCCCTAAATCCTAATCCCTGAACCCGGAGCCATCAGACTAAAGCATTCCCTTGGATGTCATTGTATTAAATTATAAACAGCTTGAAGAGGGGTTAAATAGAACAAATAAATAAAGTGTAGATGTTTCATCCACTTGAGTGCTCATTAAGAGCTGTAGCAAACATATGTTTCATTGCTCAAAGAAGGTTTATTGCTGCCACTATGCTAGTAAAGCAGAAAGTAGGTGATTGGTTTTGGCAAAAGTGCAAGGAAGTAGTGAAATACTTTGGACTGTTAATTAGATAAACTAGCAGGGCAACTTGATGAATGCCTTTAAACCTACCAATCAGATATTGGCAAACAACCAAGGAAGTAGCTCAAGACTATTGGAATAATAGGTCAAATATTTGCCATATTTGATGGTGAAATAATAGGAATGGAAAGGAAGAAGGATTTATCCAAGGTCAAGTTATGCGTCAGTCATGAGACAGTCAAAACGGCGGCTCTTGTTTTGATGCTTATCCATGACCTTGATGTCTTTCAAATTCTAGCACAATAGGTGCTTGCAGACAAAGGAATTCACTGAATTCCTGAAATCAGGAAGAGCCTGGTGGCACCTTTTCCAACCAAAGCATTTTATTAAAATGCATGAGCTTCTGTGAGCTGTAGCTCACTTAATCAGATTTATTTATTTTATTTATTAAGCAAATGTATATGGCTGCCCATCTTGAGCAATATAACTCTGGGCAGCATGCAGAAAAAGTAAAACCGCAGTTAAAACAACAGCCAATTAAAAATCCAGTTAATCCACCCTAAAAACCTTCTAACAGCCTGAGACCAAAAAGTCCCCAATAACATAAAGCAACACACACACACTCATGCTGGCCTCTGTTCCGTCCCCAACATCTGGGGGAAAAGTCAGGTCTTCAAGGTCTTCCGGAAGGTCAGCAGTGTCAGCACCATCCAGAACTTGGGGGAGGCAGGTGCCACACCAGAGAAGACATGCTGCTTGGGTCCCACCAGGTGACATTGCTTCACCGAAGGGACCCTGTCGGTCCTTGCAGGTAGGCCAGTTCAGGAAACAGACTTTAGGTAGGGTGACCATACGTCCCGTTTTGAACAGGACAGTCCCGTTATTTTAGCATTTTTCAACCGTCCCGTCGTTTTGATCAGAATCTCAGTTTTGCCCCTTTTTTAAACCTGGTGGGAAGGAGGACAGGAAGACAGGAAGGAGGACTGGAGCCGGACTTGCCATCGGAGGCAGCCCGGAAGAGGCCCTATCAGCGTGGCAACTGGAAGCCCAGTTGCCATGTGTGAGCCCAGCAGCAGACACAGCACCACAGTCCAGGTTCCTGCCTCCTTACCTGATCCTGAGACTGTCTGCCCAGCAGTGGTGAGGCCAGGGAAAGCAGGCACGGGAAGGTTGTGGAAAGAGGGTGCGTGTGTGTGTGCGCGCGCACGGGCAGATTACTTGCTCAGAGTAATCGCGTGCACACACACACACATGCACGCACCCCACGCCCTCTTTCTTTGCAGGGAGGCTGGAGAAAGAGGGTGTGGGGTGCATGCGTGTGTGTGCGCGTGTGTGCGCGCATGTGCGGATTACTTGCTCAGCGTAATCGCGTGCGCGCACACACACACACACACGGACCCCACACCCTCTTTCTCCAACCTCCCCATGACCAAATGCACCCGCACCTGTTGCAGGGAGGCTGGAGAAAGAGGGTGTGGGGTGTGTGTGTGTGTGTCCGTGTGTGTGTGTGTGCATGTGTGTGCACGCGCGTGGATTACTTGCTCAGTGTAATCGCGCACACACACGCACCCCACACCCTCTTTCTCCAGCCTCTCTGCAACAGGTGCTGGTGCATTTGGTCATAGGGAGGCTGGAGAAAGAGGGTGTGGTGTGTGTGTGTGTGTGTGTGTGTGTGTGTGTATGCATCTGATCGGGCTTGGCCGAGGGAGGAGAGTTGTCGGGCCGCCGAGCAGGAGAAGCCGGCTGCGCTCGGCTGCTTCAGCCACACCACTCCGCCCCATGCTGCCCGCTGAAGCTCCCCAGGGTGGCCGCGCCTGCTTCTCCTGCTCGGTGGCCCGACAACTCTCCTCCCTTGGCCAAGCCCGATCAGATGCACACACACACACACACACACACACACTCACAGGACAGACTGCCCTGGCAGGAGCTGGCCATGCTGGGGGGCTTCAGCGGGTGGCGAGGGGCGGAGTGGTGTGGCTGAAGCCTCCCAGCACGGCCGGCTCCTGCCGAGGGCAGTCTGTCCTGTGAGTGTGTGAGTGTGTGTATGTGCATCTGATCGGGCTTGGCCAAGGGAGGAGAGTTGTCGGGCCGCCTAGCAGGTGAAGCAGGAGCCGGCCACCCTGGGGAGCTTTAGCGGGCAGCAAGGGGCGGAGTGGTGTGGCTCCTCCTGCTTCTCCTGCTCTGCAGCAGTGGCAGCAGCAGCAACTCTCCTCCCTCCCTCGGCCAAGCCCAAGGGGGATGGGGCAGTGGTGGGCCTCCATCCCCTCCATCCCCGCCCCTTGTTCCCCGGCCGATGACAGTGCTGTGTGCACAGTGTGTGTACTCCGGCCTCCCCCAAACACACCAGCTCTGCTGCACCATTTACTGCTAGAAGAAAAAAAAAACCTTTAAAAATCGGGAAAAAAAATTAAAATCCGAGCCAATCCCGCTGATGGGGGCGGGGTTTGCAGGCGGGATCCAATCGTGTGGGGCGGGGGCGGGGTTTGCAGGTGGGAGCCAATTGCGTGGACTGGGGGGCGGGGTTTGGAGGCCGGCATGGTGGCATAAGACCCTGTCCCGTTTTGCCATCCCAAAAGTCCCGTTTTTGTCTGAAGGAAATATGGTCAGCCTAACTTTAGGAGTTTGACTGGAACTGAGATAGGCCATAGCAGAGTTTCTCAACCTCAGCAACTTTAAGAAGCATGGACTTCAACTCCCAGAATTCCCCAGCTGGCTGGGGAATTTTGGGAGTTGAAGTTCACACTTCTTAAAGTTGCTGAGGTTGAGAAACTCTGGACTATAGTAACAGCCTTGAAAGCCTGACTGTGTTTTCCCTTCCCTTCCCTTCCCTTCCCTTCCCTTCCCTTCCCTTCCCTTCCCTTCCCTTCCCTTCCCTTCCCTCCCCTCCTAGACCCCAGGAAGTTAGGGTGGAGTCAGTTTGAATCCCTTTTTGTGGTTTTCTTCTTTCCATGCTTTTGTAACTGCCTCTGCATAGTTTCTCCAAGGTCATCTCTGTAGCTTGTTACAGACCTGGAGCATCCTCTCCCTGCTAGATCTGGTGGGATGAAGTGGGGAAAGGGAGGGGAAGGCAGGTTGGTTATGCAGATACAGGTCACATGTGAGGCAGATTACAAGTACCTTATCAAGGAACAACTGTAATGTGAAAAACCCATTGGGTTAGTTTGAGATAGCCTGAAACCTTTTGATGTATGTGACTTCAGCGATCATACCCTCAGTCACCCTGCTGAAATTGTGGGGTTTTTTTTCCAAAATCTGTAATCTATGGTATTTTAAACCATGGTTTGCTGAATAAGTCAAATAATAAGAGTCTACCACGGTAGAGATGGGCGGGGATAAATCCAAATAATAAATAAATAAATAAATAAATAAATAAATAAGACATAATAAACTGAATTATAAATAATCTATGCATATCTTTAAAATAGAGGGGCGTGATGGCTCAGCGGGTAAGACGCCATGCTTGTCGATCAGAAGATCGCAAGTTCGGAGGTTCGAATCCCTAGTCCTGCGTGATGGAGTGAGCTCTCGCACTCGCCCCAGCTCTTGCCAACCTAGCAATTCGAAAGCATGCAAATGCAAGTAGATTAATAGGTACCACTTCAGTAGGTAGGTAACAGTGTTCCGCATGTGTCATGCCGGCCACATGACCGTGGAAGCGTCTTTGGACAATGCTGGCTCTTTGGCTAACAAACAGAGATGAGTACCGGCCCTAGAGTCGGACACGACTGCACAAATGTGCGGGGGGAACCTTTACCTTTACCTATATCTTTAAAATACTTAAAGTCAATAGAAGCAGGGTACAACTTATATAAATAAGGTAAAACAATAAAGCCAAATGAATTAATTAAAAGAAAGTAGAATTTTTAAGCCCAAGGTAATAAACAAACAATACTTTTAGAAAGACACTTCAGGGACAAAACATACAGGATGTGGATGCTAAATCCCCCAAATTTATTGGTTTATTTATTTTGTGCATTTATAAGGACACACAACTCAAGCCATGCAACTCTGGGTGGCATACCACTGGAGTAAACATTAACAAAAAATAACAATACATCATTTTTTAAAAGAATACACCAATATATAATCTCTCTGCTCTGGGGAGGGGAGAAAAAAACCAAGTGATTTCTGTAGGCAATCTCCTGTGCCTGACCTGTTTCTCCCCCACCCATCACAGAGTGGAGAGATTGGAGAGGAAGGGATTACAAGAGAGTAAGGAGGCACACAATAGGGAATACACCAGGCTGTGTGCGTAGTGCACTCATGGCTTCCAGCACCAGTGCATTGCTTTCGATGTGTATTCCCCATTGTGTGCCTGCTTACTCTCTTGTAATCCCTTCCTCTCCAATGAATGTAAATGCAAACATTAATTTCATTCTTGTTAATCATCCCAGCACCCAGCCGGGAGGGGAGGGTGAGCATTCCAAAGGGCGGGGGAGCAGTTAGGAGGCAAACAAAAGCCGAAGGTGTGAAACTGATTTGTCAGTCTTGTCAGTTTTGAGCTGGAAAGCACAGTGGCAGTCACATGATTTCCCACTTAGTGACTGCTTCATTTAGCAACAGAGTTATGGGTCCCAATTGTGTTTGCTAAATGAGGACTACCTGTATTTCACTGTTTTCAGATAAAATCGTTACTCGGAACAGTGTTATTAGAGCAGAATATCCTGCTACAATGAAACCTGTTTTGCAAGCTTGTAGAATAGCTGCAAAAAGTAACATTATTTAAAACTTAGGAGAGGAGTTTCTCCACAAAAGAAGGAGAAGGGGAAATATTGTCTGTACAACCACTTTCCAATAAAGACCAATAATTATCAGATTGCTTGAGGTTCTCCTTGTGGCAGTCTGGAGAGCCCTGACTTCATTCTCAATCAGCTTCACTTGACCTCAATGTTCACCTCACCTAGTTGAATCTGAGGAGCTACTTAGCACTATGGCATCGTTGGGTCAGAATTGCAGGAGTTCAGCCGGTAATCCAAAGAGGAAAAGATTAGAAAGAAAATGACATGGGGAAACATTTCAGTTTCAGCTCCTCTGAAAGCAACATTTCACATTAGAAATATTTATGGCTTAATCTACAGTGCAGATTGATCTAGCAGCCCACAAACAAATCTGTGGTGCACTATTGTTATTGTTATTGCAGCACTATTTATATCAGTGTTTTTCAAACTTAGCAACTTTAAGATGTGGTCCACACATCTTAAGGTTGCCAGATTTGAAAAACACTGATTTATATGCTATTCACTATTTATATGCATGTACTGTAATTCCTCCTTTTCATGGGGCGCGGTGGCTTAGCGGCTAAGATGCCAGGCTTGTCGATTGGAAGATCGCAAATTCGGAGGTTCGAGACCCTAGCCCCGTGTGATGGAGTGAGCTCCCGCACTCGCCCCAGCTCTTGCCAACCTAGCAATTCGAAAGCATGCAAATGAAAGTAGATTAATAGGTACCACTTCGGTGGGTAGGTAACAGCGTTCCGCGTGTGTCATGCCAGCCACATGACCGTGGAAGCTTCTTCGGACAGCGCTGACTTTTTGGCTATGAAACGGAGATGAGCACCGGCCCCTAGAGTCGGACACGACTGTGCAGGGGAAAAGCTTTAACCAATTCCTCCTTTTGGGGATGAAGCCAAGATCAGAGGTGATGTGTTTCCTGGTGGCCCTCTCCTATATTGGCTCCTCCCCTTCACCTGGTTGCCTCCAAGGTTTCCTGGAAGTAGCTGTTCAACTTCCCATTATGCCTTCAACATATTGTCACTCAACTCCAATGTGGGAAATTTAATCCAGGTTCACTGATCCAGTTGCTTAGCATGAGGCAGCCTGGGGTTCTCTAAATTTGCTGAATGTGGTTAGGAATTCTGGAGCAGGAATTCTGCCAGGTGAGTCAACCCGCCAAATCCCGTAGAAGTCTGAATGCCAGCTGCTTTTTAAAATCTTCAGGGTTACAAATGCCAACCAAAGAATTGCTGTTTTTTTCCCCCATCATTTTTTAAAAGCATAGTTTAGTATACTCTGCGGTACAGTTTGAAAGTAGAATTTTATTTGCAGACAGCACAAAGAGACAGTAACTTAGTATGAATCTTTTATGCCTGATCTAAAAAAAGTCCGTCAATGATATAAGACTTTTTATCCTTTCAAAAGCCTGGGCAGCAATTAGGATTGTTTTTTTCATGGTGGGCTGAGACATAGGAAAGGCTTGTCATTTAGTGCAAATTTAATTGACCAACATATATGTAAAAAAAGCAAAGTGTTTTGCAGCACTGGAAGGAGCAACATATTTATGTGTATAGATAGGCAGATGAACTTAGAATGTACTGTACACTGATTGGTATCTATGTAGCCAGGAGATACCAGAAGTCTGCAGAAACTCAGTAGCATACAGTCCTTTGTTTGCTGCCAAACTCTTTTAGAAATTCTTAGCTCTCAGCTGATTTCAAAAAGCTAAACATGATAAGACATGGTTAGTACTTGGATAGGAAGCCACCAGGAAATACCTGGAATGTTGAAAACACGTCTCAGAACAAGGCAGAAGTAAACCACTTACATATCGTTCCCACGAAAACTACAAGGATGTGTCCATGAAGTCACCAGGACTCCACCTGGATTCGAAGGAGACTTTAGGGATACACTAGGAATAGTATTTTGTAGTTTGTGGTTGTTGGTCTACTTGCATTAAAGAATACTGTATCAACAATTCTATTTTAAATGTCATAGAGACAAGGTGTCACATCAGCATATGGCTGATATTTTTAAAATAACCCAGCCTGTTCCGATTTCCAGTTGCTTTAGTGTGTGTTCATGTGGTTGGGTGCATGCCTCATTATGTTCCATATTTGGCTTTTGGAAAGCTATGATTGTGCCTAAAGTGGGGCAGGGCTGTAAGTAGGTGGCCAAAGCCATAGTGTGTTTGCAGAAAGGGCTTAGAAAAGGCTAAAGCAGCTCTCTCCAAGGCTGGTACCTCAATGGAGAGATGAAGGAGAGATGTTTTCACAGAGCCATGTGCAGGGTCCGGCTGGTGGACTCGGTGATCCATAACTTAAAGTTCCGTGTGGATGGGCAGAAGGACAGAGTTGAATTCCTAAATGAATTCACACTCTTCATTTTGTTAGGCTTTCCCTTCCTGGAAAGACTCCATGACTAAACCACAGCTGGAAGAAAATAAGATTGAAAGAGCAGGTTTGGTTGGGAAAAGGTGGCTGGGGAGGAGGGCTCAGCTTGCTCCTTTTGTGTTCTCATCTCAAATTTTAAATTACTGAATCCCATTTCATAGGAACCTAGATTGGATCCCCTCCCACCATCCCATCTACTTGAAACATCTAGATGGGTACTGAAGCTACATTTTCTGCTACTCAGAATTGATTCCTTTCTATTGCAAGTGTGTGTGTGTGAATGTGTGTGTGTGTGTGTGTGTGTGAGAGAGAGAGTCTGTTTAATATAATGGGATTTGACTGCATTTAATAGAGATCTCAGCAGGAATCCAGATGCCCATGTGCAATATAATTTGATTATGGTGTTTCTGGAGCTATTTTTCTTCACAGACCATACCCTAAAGAAGAAGCAACAAGGAAGGAAGGAAGGAAGGAAGGAAGGAAGGAAGGAAGGAAGGAAGGAAGGAAGGAAGGAAGGAAGGAAGGAAGGAAGGAAGGAAGGAAGGAATCTGAGGAGTCCTGGACACAGTTCCATTTATCCCAGGACAAAATGACAGTCTCTCTTGAAAAGAAATGTGGCACCCCCTGGAGAGGTAGAAAACAGGATGTCATTTGTTATTATTTTATAGAGTTAATTGGTGATAATGTTATTATTTTATAGATTATATTGCTGTTTATTTTGTTATGTGTTATATGTAAGCTACTTAGATTTTCCCAATTAAAGCAGCATAAATGTATCAGCAACAAACACACAAGCAATTAAATAACTTCATAAGGGAACAGAATTTTAAAAATATTTTTAGAGAATAGAATGGCTTATGGTATATATTCCATTAAAATGTATCTGTATTACATTTCATTTTGCAATCAATGCTAGAAAGTACAATGGCATTTTTAGCATCTTTTCTGAATGCATTCTGGATAATGACCTGGGTGATACTGATTGCAATTGCTGGGGTTTATCAACTTGACATGACTTACTTTTATTTTAAGGAGGCATCACTCTATTTTGGGAGATATATACATAAACAACAAAGCTGTTGGCTCTATGCAAATTTCTTTTGTCTGTCACCTAGACGACAATAACTGACCACCCCTTTCCATCTTGCTCATTAACAGATGATAAAACATTTAATTACCCTATAGGGCTTCAAGAAAAGTTCCCAGCTCCTATCAAGAGCAGCTCAGGGAAATATACAATATTGATTGGACTTTGTAATAAGATGTTAGTACTTATTTTTGCAGCCTTGACCAGTTTTATGCTAATGGATAGGACTCATAATTCCTGGGAGATCCAAATGAATTTTGTTTGAGGCTTCTCTAAATGTTCTTTATTGCTCTACTTTTTCTGTTCTTTTGAGTCAGTGTTGACTCCTGGCAACTGCCCAGGCAACTCCCTGCAGTTTTCTTGGTAAGGTTTTTCAGAAGTGGCTTGCCATTGCCTGCTTCCTAGGATGAGAGACAGTGACTGGCCCAAGGTCACCCAGTTGGCTTTGTGTCTAAGGCAGGACTAGAACTCACCCTTTCTCTGTTTCTAGGCTGGTGCGTTAACCACTACACCAAACTGGCTCTTTATTGCTGTATAAAGGATCATATTCTATTGCTGTATAGAGAAGAATATTGTGGAGTCCCTGGTTGCTTGCTTGCAGATGTTTCATTACCCAACTAGGTAACATCATCAGTGCTAGGGAGTGTGGGGTTTGCTCCCTGTTAGTATACAGTAGCTTACCTTGCCAGTGTTGGTGGGGGTGTGGTTTTCTCCTTGGTAGTCCCTTGATTAGGGTATTGTTTTCTGCTTGATTGTTTGTCTGGTGTTAATCCCTGCTTATCTGGGTGTTGGCTGCTGGGGAGGATGTGAATATTCTTTATTTTTAGATACACACATTTTGTATGAACAAATTTGCTTTATAGTCTTTATAAAGAATTGTAATGAATCCAAGGAAGGACCCTACCCTCAAAGGGTAGAGATTATTTTTGAATCATCTTGGGGTGTGTGTTAAAGGACATTATTTATTTTTAAAATATGCCGACTGTCCTTCAAAGCCATCTATTTTAATTATTTGAACTAATTTGCCTCTTACTTCAGAATTTCTAGTCAAATTCTGTTCTATTAGGTCTTTCAGATACCTAAAATATTCTGTTTAAATGAAATAGTGGGGTTTCTCAATGTCTTGATGCTAGCAAGAGAGATTGCAGCAAGCACATTTGGAATAGTAGCAATTGACTCTTGTTGGTTTTGTATTTTTTAACCAGAGAAGATGGTTGGTATACAGAAATGACTGCCTCCAGATTCTCCACATCCCAGACATTTAATAAAAGGTTTAATAAATCCTTTGAACATAAAATGGGATGGAGGGGGATTAGTTCATGAATGAAAGGCTTCTTGATCTATCTCACAGTGTGAAAATACAAATTAGTATTTGCCTTTCTAAGTCAACAGCCAGATATACTTTAGACAAGGCTGAAAATTGCCTATGACTTGGCCTTTCCTACTGTAGGTTATGAACCTCACTATTTAATCTACAGTTGGACAAAAACTTCCTTAACAAGTTAGGATGGTGAAGGGCACTCCCTGTGCAAAACATTTTTCAAAGCCTGGCCAGAACTTGACATTACATACTAAGAGGTAAAGGTAAAGGTTCCCCCCACACATTTGTGCAGTCGTGTCCGACTCTAGGGGCCGGTGCTCATCTCCGTTTATTAGCCAAAGAGCCAGCGTTGTCCGAAGACGCTTCCACGGTCATGTGGCCGGCATGACGCACGTGGAACGCTGTTACCTACCCACCGAAGTGGTACCTATTAATCTACTTGCATTTGCATGCTTTCGAATTGCTAGGTTGGCAAGAGCTGGGGCGAGTGCGGGAGCTCACTCCACACGCAGGGCTAGGGATTCGAACCTCCAAACTTGCGATCTTCCGATTGACAAGCCTGGCGTCTTACCCGCTGAGCCACCACGCCCCCTTACATACTAAGAACTCCCAAAAAATAGAGTCAAAATTTGTGCCAGAAACTTAAAACTAAATAAAAAGTAATGCCCCAATATCTGTAGTCCCGTCTTTCTTTTTACCCCCAATATTTTTCCAGATAAAATCTAGAAGGAACAGTGGTCTTGATTATTTGGACAGCTCAGAAGCTTTTATTGACTTGGGTGTTGGCTGGGAAAGGTTACACTGAGGTTTCTGTTTTCCTCAAATCTTTTGTGATTTGTAATTGTGACCAAAAAGGCAACCTTCCCCATGAGTCACTGCAAAAAAATATCATAAAAAAAAAATCCACATGACTATATTCTATGGTAGGTGTAGTTCAAAGTCTAAGTTGAGGTGTAAGCCTTCTACGTGCAGGGAAAATCTTGACACAGGGGGCTTTTCTAAACAAGTAAAGTCTCATGCCCTTCTGAGATGGGACAGGCCACCCATGAGGTGAGAAATGGTACAAATTGGACAACCTTGTCTATCAGCTACAACTCATTTTAAGCCGGTGTTTCACAACCTGGGCAACTTTAAGATGTGTGGTACTTTACCTCTCAGAACTCCTCAACCAACATAGCCACTGCTAAGAGATGCTCTTGTCATCTCCCATGTAGATTATTGCAACACGCTCTACATGGGGCTACCCTTGAAGACTATCCGGAAGCTTCAGCTGGTGCAGAATGCGGCCGCGCGAGCAATTTTGGGTGCACCAAAATCTGCACATATAACACCTTTGCTCGGCGAGCTGCATTGGGTGCCGGTTTGCTTCCGGGTACAATTCAAGGTGTTGGTTATCACCTTTAAAGCCCTACATGGCATGGGGCCAGAATACCTGAAGGACTGTCTTATCCCCATTTTATCGACCCGCCCCACCCGGTCATTCAGAGAGGGCCTGCTACGAACCCCATCAATCAAAGAATGTCATCTGATGGGGGCTAGGAGACGGGCCTTCTCTGTGGTGGCACCCACACTGTGGAACATCTTGCCCCCAGAGTTGAGACAGATCCCCTCCCTCCCGACCTTTAGGAAAGAGCTGAAGACCTGGCTTTGCCGCCTGGCATGGGATTGAGGGAAGGATAGCTCCTCATGGGGGTGGCTAACACCTTAATTTTATAATGTCCTTCGTTTTAATCCCATCTGGATTCATAATTATTTATTATTTTTACATTTATTGTATATTGATGTTTTATATTTTATATTTTATTTTAACTATTTTATTGTAAACCGCCCAGAGTTCCTCATTGGGGGAGATGGGCGGTTATATAAATTAAATTAAATAAATAAAAAATAAATAAATAAATTCTAGGAGTTGAAGTCCACGCATCTCAACATTGTTGAGGTTGGGAAATACTGTTCTAGGGAGTGGCACTTCCCTTTCAAAATGTCATTGAATGGTAGCTCTGTAATTCTGTACAGACCTATATTGGAATGTAGAGCTCACCTTGGGGAAGGAAGGAAGGAGTCATTGGGGAGGAACTTGGAGAAGAGAGTACAGAGAGATTGAAAGAAGTGTGAGAAAGAAACAAACAAAAAAAGGTCTTGAATTTGTTTAGTATAAGATGGAATAGAAAGAAACTCTGACAGACTTTCAAGAGTCTGTTAAAAATAATACCCCCAAAATAAAGCAACATTCCTGCAGTGTCTGTTTCTTGACCTGGCCTACCTCAAAGGACTGATAAGATCTCCCATCCAATCTCAGTTTAAAACAGCCCCTGACGGGCAAGAATAGACCACACAACCCCAACTGTATACTGCTGGATCCCATAGGACTCCTAGAGGTTGACAATGTTGTACAGATGTTGTTCATGGTAGGTAAATAATAAAAATCCAATAAAAGGCAGATTCAACTTGCAACAAAACCTGCTGCCAATTCTGTCTTGGAATCTATTTTTTCTACTCTGTCAACTCTATTATAAATAAACTGTAACGTCAGGGGTTCACCTTTTTCATCTTCTCTTGTGATATACTGTATGTTCAACAATACCTTTCTGTGTTTTATATAGGAAAAACAGGCCAGTCTGTACACGTAAAAATAGACACAAGAAATAGAGATATTGAGAAAAACAGTGGAAAATATTTCAGCTTCCTAAGACATTCTTATATTGAAAGTGATCATTCTTGAGTAATGACACATCAAAGGGAACCTACAGTGAGAAAGTGTTGAGATACAATTCATCAAAAGTTTCCGTTCTACCATCTGTGATTTAACTGAGGATAAAGGGAAATCACATTACATATATTAATTAGTTTACCTAAAGCCAAGATGTACTTACTGTATATGTAATTGGCAACGTTTTGTGAATGGTTAATGTTAATAATGTAATTATCCTTGTCTGTTCATTCTGCCTCTGTTTCCTCTGATTCACTGTTATCAGTCACCCTGCTTTACAAATGGGGATGCTGCAAAGGTGCAACTGCTCCCACATTTCAAATACCGATCATGGATTTTCTAAAATGTTGAGAAAACTATTCTCTCTCTCTCGTCACAGAGAATTAAGCAAGCGAGTCTGAAAGTTATGTGACAATGTCAGGGGGCTGATTTCGGTAGACAACCCCTAATACCTTTCTGCCTAATTTCTTGTCTCTCTATTACAATGATGAGAAGCACGTAGGTTTTTCAACATATCAGATGGCATGAGAGGCATTGCTGGGGAATGTGATTCGCACTGTGAAAAAGTAGATTGTTTTAGCAGAGAACATGCTGCTATGAAGCTAACAGCTGTTGCTTATCTCCATATTAACCATGTCAAGTATCATCTCTGTGTAACTCCGTATTAACCATGGCAAGCTGATCTGAGTGTAACTGGAGCCCCATGGGGGAAAAGATGGTGTATTCCTAAAGGAGCTGAGGGAATATAAACTGGTTTGGTTGTGAAAAGGTAGTCCCGCATGAAAAGTTTGGGTATTTTTTAAAAACTGAAACAATAAAGATTAGGCAACACAGAGCTGCCTAGAACATACATTGGAATCCTTTAATTTCCAAAGCACTCCTCCTGTGCCAATATATATTTTACAAGTAATTGATGCCTAAGTAGAGCCAATTTGGCCTAATGGTTAAGACACCAGGCTAGAAACCGGGAGACGGGGAGTTCTAGTCCTGTCTTAGGCATGAAGCCAGCTGGGGGACTTTGGGCCAGTCACTCCCTTTCAGCCCCAGGAACCAGGCAATAGCAAGCCACTTCCGAAAAATCTTGCTAAGAAAACTGCAGGGACTTGTCCAGGCAGTTGCCAGGGGTCAACACTGACTTAAAGGCGCGCGCGCGAGCGCACACACACACCTCTGCCTAGTAGTTATTTGTTAATCAATACAATATAGTATCTATTGTGCTTCTAACTCAATAAAATGCCACACGCCAATGCATAGTATTGCAATTGTTATTTGAAGAGTTTCATATGCTTTATTATTTGAATTTATGGAGGGGGCACAGGCCATAAGGTGTGCTTCAGATTCCTTAAATAAAGTATTGTGACTGCATATATAGCTGGGTAGCTGTATAGGCTTTAAAATAGGAAGATTGGGGTGGGGTATTCACAGCTGCCCTGTTGCATATGCATATTAAGTTAGGCCCAACACTAATACTAATATTAATAATTATATCTGATCAGTCACTTGCATCATAAAAGAAGGGAAATGAAGGACAAAACAAAACCTTTTTCTTCCACCCTGGGCTTTGAAAGCATTACATTGGCACAAGTTATACCTGAAGATGCATAACTCAACAGTGGGCAGAAATTGCACTTGACAAATAAAACTGTAATAAAAGAGGTTGAGGAAAAAAGCCAGCATATTGAGAGGTGAATTACTTTCAGCAGAACAGATTGGAAATGGTTGCAAGGTCGTTTCTAGAACAGAGATCCTAGCTTGCATGAAACTGTGTTTTTGGGCTTTGGTTGTGCCAAAACTGTCTGGTGCTATCCTCACTGTTAGCAGGGTATGCTGCATGTGGCATGGCTACAACTGATGCTGGTAACCTACTTCGTACCTTCTGTTTCTTACAAACTTTATATGAAAGCCTCAATTGTTATTATTTGTTTATACAAAGGGAGAGATAGTAAGGTTGCATGCAAGAATTGCAGGATTTAGTTAGTTAGGTGTGTCTTGGAAGGAGTTTGGCGGGAGAATTCTGACTGAATGAGTGTGCAAAGAGATAGCCAGCAACATTTGGGAAGTGCAGTGCAGTTTTATGCTGGGCAGAGGAAGAGCAGACTAGAGTTTTGCTCTTCAGTATGCATGTGAGAAAGCAAGTTTGTTTTACATTGAGAGAGTGTATGAGAAAAGGAATAGGCTTGAATTATGCAATGTTTTGTCAAACATGGAGTTCAAAGTTCATTGCTGTATGAGGTACTGTAGGAGATAACACAACCTTCACTCCCAAATCATAAGGCATTTTTGTGTCAAATATCGTTATGAGCGTATATTTTTCTGATATAGATTTACACAGGTGAAATGATACTCTTATCTGGAATATCTTTGCAGAAAGTGACTTTTCAATCACTTTTTGACTATCTGCCTAAGGAGCAAACAAGGAAATTATGAACCTAACCTCCTCAAGTTATGATCCTTTCTAGCTCTGAATTCAAATTTAACTGAGATAGTTTCACCAGATACCAGGACAGATATAGTGTAAGGGTAGGGTGACCATACGTCCCATTTTGAATGGGACAGTCCTGTTATTTTAGCATTTTTCAACCGTCCCGTCGTTTTGATCAGAATCTCAGTTTTGTCCCTTTTTTAAACCCGGTGGGAAGGAGGACAGGAAGACAGGAAGGAGGACTTGAGCCGGACTTGCCATCGAAGGCAGCCCGGAAGAGGCCCTATCAGCGTGGCAACTGGAAGCACAGTTGCCACGTGCGATCCCAGCAGCAGAAGCAGCACCACAGTCCAGGTTCCTGCCTCCTTACCTGATCCTGAGATTGTCTGCCCAGCAGTGGTGAGGCCAGGGAAAGCAGGCACGGGAAGGTTGTGGAAAGAGGGTGCGTGTGTGTGTGCGTGCGCGCACGCGCAGATTACTTGCTCAGAGTAATCGCGCACACACACACACACACATGCACGCACCCCACACCCTCTTTCTTTGCAGGGAGGCTGGAGAAAGAGGGTGTGGGGTGCATGCGCATGTGCGGATTACTTGCTCAGCGTAATCGCGCGCGCGCACACAGACACATACACGGACCCCACACCCTCTTTCTCCAGCCTCCCCATGACCAAATGCACCCGCACCTGTTGCAGGGAGGCTGGAGAAAGAGGGTGTGGGGTGCGTGTGTGTGCGTGTGCGTGTGTGTGTACGTGTGTGCACGCGCGCGGATTACTTGCTCAGTGTAATCGCGTGCACACACACACACACACACGCACCCCACACCCTCTTTCTCCAGCCTCTCTGCAACAGGTGCAGGTGCATTTGGTCATGGGGAGGCTGGAGAAAGAGGGTGTGGGGTGCGTGTGTGTGTGTGTGTATGCATCTGATCGGGCTTGGCCGAGGGAGGAGAGTTGTCGGGCCGCCGAGCAGGAGAAGCCGGCTGCGCTCGGCTGCTTCAGCCACACCACTCCGCCCCTTGCTGCCCGCTGAAGCTCCCCCGGGTGGCCGCTTCTGCTTCTCCTGCTCGGTGGCCCGACAACTCTCCTCCCTTGGCCAAGCCCGATCAGATGCACACACACACACACACACACACACACACACACTCACAGGACAGACTGCCCTGGCAGGAGCTGGCCATGCTGGGGGAATTCAGCGGGTGGCGAGGGGTGGAGTGGTGTGGCTGAAGCCTCCCAGCACGGCCGGCTCCTGCCGAGGGCAGTCTGTCCTGTGAGTGTGTGAGTGTGTGTATGTGCATCTGATCGGGCTTGGCCAAGGAAGGAGAGTTGTCGGGCCGCCTAGCAGGAGAAGCAGGAGCCGGCCACCCTGGGGAGCTTTAGCGGGCAGCAAGGGGCGGAGTGGTGTGGCTCCTCCTGCTTCTCCTGCTCTGCAGCAGTGGCAGCAGCAGCAACTCTCCTCCCTCCCTCGGCCAAGCCCAAGGGGGATGGGGCAGTGGTGGGCCTCCATCCCCTCCATCCCCGCCCCTTGTTCCCCGGCCGATGACAGTGCTGTGTGCACAGTGTGTGTACTCCAGCCTCCCCCAAACACACCAGCTCTGCCGCACCATTTACTGCTAGAAGAAAAAAAAAACTTTAAAAATCGGGAAAAAAAATTAAAATCCGAGCCAATCACACTGATGGGGGCGGGTTTGCAGGCGGGATCCAATCGTTTGGGGCGGGGGCGGGGTTTGCAGGTGGGAGCCAATTGCGTGGACTGGGGGGCGGGGTTTGGAGGCCAGCATGGTGGCATAAGACCCTGTCCCGTTTTGCCATCCCAAAAGTCCCGTTTTTGTCTGAAGGAAATATGGTCAGCCTATGTAAGGGATGTGCTGTAGTATGTTTTCTATTACATTAGCATGGAACAGCTAATTCATGCCTGGACTATTGTAGTAGACTGTTGGCAGCTTTCTCAACTCCATGCTCCAACCTCTAGTTCAGGTTCAGAAAAGTACAGTTCGTGTGGCCCTAGACCTCTTCTGATTTACCCTTGTTTTTCTTCTTTTTGCCAATGCCTACAACGACTGGGCATTTGGGAGGACAATCAGTTTAAATGGCTGATCCTGACTTTCTGGGCCACGTGTACGGGAACACTGTTATTTAAATAACTTAATTATAATTCATCTTCCTGTGTGCTCAGCTCAGTTATGCAATCAAGATCAATTAGTTTGTCCTGCTGATAAAATGACCACCTCACATTTTACAGCTTTTTCCCATCTAGCTCCTACCGTCTGGAATTGACTCCTCGTTGAATTGCATCTGGAGTCCAATCTCTTGAAGGTTAAGAAAGGCCCTTTTCTCAGGAACTTTATGAAGCCAGAAATTTTTTATCGTTATTCAATATAGATGTACATTACATTATATTTGTGCTGGTATTAGGAAATGTTTTATATAGATTCCTATGTTGTTTTATTGCTGTTACTGGTTTACATTGTGTTATATACAATTGTTTTGTCTATACTAAGCTTAGATATAAGTGCACATTAAATAAAAATCACGACTACTGTTAGCTTCTCTCCAGAAAGCTTGTTCTTGAAGATTTCTAAAATTTGATTAGTTAATTCAGTATTTTCATCTGAATTAAAGTGTGCTGGTATTGCCTCCTATTTTAATGGATCATTTGTTACATCATTATTTATTATTTATTATTTATTTATTAAATTTATATGACCACCCAACTCCCCCAATGGGGGAGTCATTATTGAATGACTCTGAGTCATTATTTTTTTTAAAATAATAAAAACATATTATTTTTGCTTTCCTAAACTTATCTACACAGAGATTCATTCTTCCTGAGTTCAGGGGGTCCTGCTCTGAGTTAAGTGGGTAGGCATTTGCACCAACTGTAGCAGTACCTCATAAATGTTCTCTCTGAAATAGTGATCATAATTGTCACTTGACAATACATAATAGTGTCTTAATACTGCTTTTCCACAAAGTTAATATTTTATTTATTTATTTATTTATTTATTTATTTATTTATTTATTATTGTATTTATACCCCGCCTATCCCCTCCCTAACGGAGGACTCTAGGCGGCTTACATACATAGTAAATTACATTTCATTATACAGTATACATTTTTAAAGCGTGCGCTTAAGGGAAGGGGTAAGGGAACCGACTCTTCCGTGGCTACTGGACTACATGTCCCACAATGCCTTGCGTCGGAGCCGGCTGCTGACGTCCTGGATGTTGCTGCTTCGGGTTCCGCCGCTGCCGCCATTCATGAGATCTTTTTCCGTTTGGTGGCCGACCCCCGACAGGACGCCAGCAAATTTACCCACTTAAGGTGGTACCCGACGGACTCAACCATTGGGGAGCTGGGGATGGTGACGGCCGACAGAAAGCTCTGGCGTGGACTGGTCCATGAAGTCACGAAGAGTCGGAAACGACTGAACGAATAAACAACAAGGTGGTACCCATTTATGTACTTGCTAAGCTTTCGAACTGTTGGGTTGACAGGAGCTGGGACTAGCAACGAGAGCTCACCTCGTTGCACGGGGGTTCGAACTGCCGACCTTCCGATCGGCAGTCTACAGCTCAGCGGTTTAACCCGCTGAGCCACCGCGTCCCATAATATGGTAGCACACAACAAGTGCAATAAAAGCTGTAATGTAGAAAAACAATAAAACTATATTAAAGCATCATTAAGATCTTATGCAATTTAGAAAATTCCAAGGGGAGCTATTTTCCACACACAGGTGATTCCAGTTAAAAACAAACTTTGTTTTTCATTTCCTACTAATGAAGTTATTATGTATTGGCATGCAGTAAGTATTTCATATTTCTTTATTGGTGTACAGTAAGGAAACTAGTTCTTCAGCTGATATTCTAAGGCTGATGACGCACGTGGAATGCTGTTACCTTCCCACCAAAGTGGTACCTATTCATCTACTTGCATTTGCATGCTTTCGAATTGCTAGGTTGGCAAGAGCTGGGGGAGTGCAGGAGCTCACTCTGTCACACGGGGCTAGGGATTCAAACCTCCGAACTTGCGATATTGATCGACAAGCCTGGCGTCTTACCCACTGAGCCCCCACACCCCTGCCACACACACACACACACACACACACACACACACACACACACTCATTTCATTCATTCATTCAAGTAAGGCAAAGCGATCATGTGAAGTTTGTACTAAAAGTTGTACTAAAAATCTGCTTTGGAGTGGTTGCCAATTAAAAGCACAATTTGCAATTTAAAATGTTGGTGTTAATGTTTGAATCCTAAAAGCTTGGGGCTTGCCTGTCCATGTGACCACCCACTTGTTACAAATCTGAGCATTAAGATCAGTAAGAGACGGCCTACTGAAGACGTTGGCGCTGCCACGGATTAATTTATCTGGCATGTGAGAGCCAATCTTATCCTGGATTTCCTTGAAATGCATTTCCTTGGAGGTTGTGTTTGATCAAGTCTGCCTTAAGGAGACTGGCCAAGAGGCACCTATTTTACAGGACCACAATTTAATGCATCTTTTAATTTACCTGTTTTTATATAGCTTACACTGAATTTATTGTTGTGTTTGTGTTTTAACTGTGAGCCACCTGGAGTGTTCTTTATGAACAGAAAGAGAAAATATAAGGTGGGCTTTGTGGTGCCTTGGGTTCAGGCAGAAAGGTGCTTTAGAGCATGTGGGGGCATGAAGGAAACATGCCTCTGCAACTCCTTAAAATCAAACATATCTTTTCGAAGGATTGTGTGATTGCCCTCCATAGCTGCCATGCATCTCAAGAGAAGACTCTGTTGTTTTAAGGAATGGAAGTACTTCAGAGCATGTGGAGTTGGAGAGGTCGCATCTGGGCTGCACACACAACAATCCTGATATGAATCTATCCAACGAACATTCTAGGACCATCACTGAATCCTTCAAGTAGGTAAGCAGGAACTACCATCAGCCAACAGGTTCTGGGTTTAGAGCTTCCTCTGAAGAACGCAGAGCCTATTTAAGGAATTGAAAGGGCATCCCTCTCATGGCTCTAAAGAAGGCTTTGTGCACCACCTTGGCCACTATAGGGGGAAACATGCTGCTTGGCTCTCCATCATCCCCTGCAAGGCTAAACCTTTCTGTCACCAGCAGACTCCTGCCTGCCTCTGCCCTCCATCGCATATCTATATCACATATATAGCTTTAACACAGGAACTGTTCTTGCTTTGAGGAGCTGGTCAGAGATCTCCCAAGCAGAATCCTTCCAGCTCCTTTGCAGTTTAAACAAACCTGCTGCCAAGTTTCCAACCAGCAGGGAATGCTCTGAGGGGCAAATTCTCTTCCTGGGCATCCAATAAGAAAAAATATCAAACCCTACATATGACCAGACCGTAACAATTTATTTTACTGTGGCGTCCTTGGTGCTCTCTGAGCCTTGTTGTTTTCTTGCAGACGTTTATAAAATAAATTTTTATTTATAAAATAAATAAAAAACATTATTTTACTGCTTGCATTAGCAAACTAACCACTATACAGATTGTATCATACAGGTAGAAGAATAAACAACACTCAGCAATTGAACTCAATGGAATGGAACTCCTAGCATCCTGTGGAGGAGCTTGCTCAGAGCTAGCAGCTTAATCCTTTGGTACGCAGAATAAAAGGCTCTGCAGGACTTATGTAAATTCCTGCCTGAGTAAAGTATGCTTGTCACTTTCAGTTTTTGTGAATGAAGTCACTTGCTGTTTCTTCAGCAACATCACTGCCTGCTGCAGCCTCTGCTTTAGCCTTTGATGCCTTGAATGGAAATTACTGGGTAATAAACATAGGGCCTTTGTGAGACTTGGGGGGAGGGGGGGAGAGAGTTGAAATATGCATTTGAGACCCCAACTTCCTCCTCCTCATTGCATAAAAAGGTAAAGGTAAATTTGTGCAGTCGTGTCCGACTCTAGGGGCCGGTGCTCATCTCCGTTTGTTAGCCGAAGAGCCAGCGTTGTCCGAAGATGCTACCACGGTCATGTGGCCAGCATGACACACGCAGAACGCTGTTACCTTCCCACGCTTTCGAATTGCTAGGTTGGCAAGAGCTGGGGCGAGTGACGGGAGCTCACTCCGTCACGCGGGGCTAGGGATTCAAACCTCCAAACTTGCGATCTTCAGATTGACAAGCCTGGCGTCTTAGCCGCTGAGCCACCACGCCCCCCCTTTTTTTGCATACTATTGTCTTATATTTTTCTTCTGTTGTTTCCCCCCCCCCCCCGTTCAATGGTCCATCAATGGCCCAAGATAGGGGATTCTAAGGGGAAACCCAGAAGCCCCCCTGAATTCAGCAAAAGGAGTGATGGTTCTTGAGTTGAAAGCTGTGAGATTGCATGGGTTTCAAGACTTTGTAATCAAAATAGATTCAGGCTACCCTACATTTGGCAGCAATGCATGGTTGCAGGGTCTTCTGATTCAGCATTGGCTGGAGCAGATGGTGGTGAACATTTTTTTAATTTAAATTTTTATCCCGTCTTTATTATTTTTACAAATAACTCAAGGCGGCGAACATACCTAATACTCCTTCCTCCTCCTATTTTCCATGCTTAATGCATGGAGCTGCTTTTTTCCAGCCCAGGCTTGGAAGAGAAGAACTAATCACTGCCTTGAAAGTTACCCACACTGCAAGTTCCTTGCCATTTTGCACCAAACTTTAACCCTTATTTCTCAACTCTAATGCAACCTTCTGGGTTGCACAAGTGTTAAGACATAGTAAGGAGAAACATACAATGGAATGACATATCGGTTAGCAATGAGATTCACTCTTGGATACAACCACCATACAGAGGAGTTTACCATTTGGCAAGTTTGGCTGAAGACACAAAGTGGATGCCTTCAAAAATGAGAGATAATACAAGCCACCCAATCAATTGCAATGAAAGCAGTAAGCATGTCTCCTTTAGATAGGATTTGCATCTGCAAGGTAAGAGCATTCTGTCCAGGTGATTAATATCTCTGACTGAATGAATTTTGGACAGTGGCTCTCATCTGACAATGTAAGCAAAACTACAATTCAGTGAAAAAGTTTAGTACGGGTATGTTGAGGCACATCGGAAGATTATGTTGAACTTAATCCTGTTCATGCTTGTGTTTGAGCTTGTAATACTGTTACTCCCTTTTGTTCTCTATTGGAAAGCTGCCGGTGCTAAATCATGGGGTCAAGCTTGAAGTCAAACCTGTTTTGCAAACTATTGTTTGCCATACTCCATTTCCTATATATGATTCATACCTGTGAAAGCTGCATCCTTGTTAGAACATGTGTAGCTGATGAGCATATTTTTTTGAATGGAAGTTCAAAGTGTATATTAAACTTGGCATCTAGAACAATGAAGCTTACTTTAAATTGTAATCTGCTTCAGATTTTGATAATTTGTGCTAAACCATGGTTTACTTAAAAAAAACACACAACATACTAAACCCAAAATGAGCCAGCCACTGATTTAATATGACACATGAAACCAGGGTACCAAACACTCTGATTGAATTTGTCTTCAGTGTAAATGATATTTTAGAGTGAGAAGAATTGACGTTTGATGGAGGGGGTAGATAAGAGATGTATTACAAAACATACGATGTGACTAAAACTAAATGGGTTTGGTAAGAAGAGTGTGGCTGAATTTTCTTCTACACTTCAATAAAACCTTGAATTAAATTTGAATGAGTCTTAAAGAGAATAGTGTAAGAAGCTGCCTTATATGGCACCAGGTCATTAAGCTATTTTGGTATTACCTGCATGGATTGACAACAACTCAGCATTATTTCAGCCAAGAGTTTTTCCCAGCCATTTCTGAAAATGCCAGGCATGAATGTGAGAACTTTCATATGCAACACATGCATTTTATCACTGAACAATAGCCCTCCCCAAACGAAATGACCAATTTTATCAAGAAGACAGAACCTGGATTAAAACAACTATAGAAAACTTTGTGAATTAAATCTGAGTGCCCATGCCTGACTCTCTGACTCCAGTATTTAAATTGTTCTGCTATGACCGAGCTAAACGATCAGTGTAAAGCTGCAATTTCTTACTAGAGCGTTAGTTGCACTGAACTCAACGAAACTCAAGTTTATTTCTGAATAAACACATTGAGGATTATAGTACATATGCCAACTGTCTTTGTCTTTCTAGGGGGGCTCAGTAGGCTTGTTGCTTTGAAGTCGAAAACATGAAAGTATTTTATAGATGACTATGCAGTAGATTTAATGTGGCTGTGGAACACCACAGTGATTTTTATAAAACATCCAAGTGAACTTTATGATACTTTTGGAAACAACTCCAACCAATGCACATTTCCTAATGTACCTATTTTACTTATTGTTACTCTATGGATCATCACTTGTGCTCTATGGAATTCTACTGATGAATTTGTTATTTTTCCTTTCTTGCAAAATCTAATATAATGTTTACGTTTAAAAATTATTACAATTAACTAACTTAAATACTGTTGCCCCAATTCTTCTTCTTGAATTTTATAATTTCACCCATTCAAACCTACAATTTGGTGGCAACTTTGGAAGGGCTCTAGTAATTGTCACTCTGCCGCTATGGCAGCAGTATTTAGCTCTGAAATATTAAAGGGTGGACTTTAATATTTCAGAGAGATCTGGCTGGCTTTCTAGATCATGAATCAAGCGACCCAAGTTGCACATATCAACTCCAAAAATGAACATTAGAAAGAAAAACCTTGAGGCGCTTCAAACAGCAGAAAAATTTCTCTCATCCTTTTCCTAAGTTTTGTTTTACACTTGGTAAGTTTTCATTGACCAAAACATTTAATTACTAGTTTAAATACACACACACACACACAGATCACTATCACTTTATTGATGCAGTGTTTTCCATAACTATACAAAAGTTAACAACACTGGAGTTACATAAAGAGATTATCATAAAAGGAGCTTCATTCCAAAAAGAAGGGAACCAATCTTTCTAAAAGAAAATCAGAACACAATGGCGACTGGCACTGTATCTTTCTACCTTTCAAAACAAAATCTCTGTTCTGAACAACCTCTTATTTTGCAAAGTTTATTTTCAGTAGTACTCAATGATACTTTCGCAAAGTAAGCCTGAGTGAGAAAGTGATAAACACAACAATCCATGTCGTAGACAAAGAATCTCCCAAACTATCATTTATAAAACATGTGCAGGCAAACATTCAGGTAAGGGTGAATGCTACCTTTATCCTGGTACCCCTTTCAGTTTATTTAAAAACTTTGTTAAAAACAGAACTGTTTTACCTGGCAAAAGTTTGATAAAATAAATCACCTTTAAGCTTGTCTTTTATTTGTACAATAATATCGAGTTTCAATATATTATCAGTATTTTCAAGATGAATCATGCCAAAACATTTTTACAGGAGTATATACGGTGTTGAGTTGAATGTGTGATCTTACACAACCACTACGTTTAGAAACAGGCAATGAAGAATACGGAGACCCTTTGCTGCAAGGTGCCATCAAGCAGGAGACAAGAAAGGGTTTATGGGCACATTCCACACATTACCTAGAACACGGGATGTAAGGCTGATGCAGATAAAGCCAGACTGGGATAGTCAGGCCTTGATTTGCGGCTTTTCGCTTGTCAAATCCATTAGTCTTACATCCTGATTTCATCCAAACGGACCACAGTATGATGCACAGACTTTGCCTGAGTCATAAGTACCTAAACCAGCATGTCATACATATATGCTGGGATGGTGGAGTCATACTCAAACCCCATCGTGCTTGGAAAGGAAATAGTGGAAATACTAGTGGCTGCAAGGCTGGGGAGCTGAAACGACCCACTGGACGTCGGTTCCTTTGCTCTGGGCAATCAGCCTATTTTAGAACAGGACCTTGAAAACACCACATGGCTTTGAACCTGGTATCAGCTGATAGGAGTTAACCTGCTGAAAACACATGATGCACCTCAGCCTGCTTGTACACACTCCCCTTGTGTTGAATTAAATAAGTGAGCAAGTAAAAAAAAAAGAACAATCCACACACCTCAAGGTCACATTTTAATTCAGTCATGTTGGTTTTAAAGTGAGGGCAAGCTGCTGATCAAGGAAAGGAAGTATATAAAATATTTCAAAGAAAAAACATGAGGCGTGCACCTTTTCCTTGCTGAAGTCTTCCCAAGTCTCATGATTTGGGAATACATGAAGTCAACACTCATGGAATTAGAGAATTTTAGATTCTGGACTTGGTGGTGTTACAAGAGAGCTCTGGCTAGTGCTTAATTACTGTGAGATGTAACAAGGCAGCCTTGCTACACTTGGGGGCTTTTCTGGTCATGCTGAGTGGGACCAGGCATCTGTCCTCAAATCCTGTCCTGATAGCATCACTGAAAGTTAGAGACAGTATTTGAAAGTGGAAAAGGCAAAGGTCCATGCTTGAAGATACTAGGGTTGCCTTGTAAACTCAATTTCATGTTTGAGGTGATGCCAGTGATATCAGTACCACCAGATGGTGGACACTTTCATGAAAGAGCAACTTTTTAAAAAGAGCAGACTGGATTTTGCTTTCCTTGGACCAGTACAAGTAAATAGCTACATACACGTCAAACAACCTGAGCTGAAACACCAGCAATGCATGAATTTTCCACTTCTAGGTGGACATTAGTCTTTTGTTCCCTTTGGACAATTTGGTCCCCCAGGAGAGAGATGAATGATGGCTCTGAGATGCATCTACCTCAGAACTGCAAAAAACATCTGTTGCTTTCTGGGAAAGTAGAAGACCAGTTCTCCCATATATTTTTCTTGTGGAGATCAGTCAGTTTTGCTGTCTTGAATATAAGTGGGTTTACAAATTTCAAATCAGTTTTGTTTTGAGTTAGCATGTTATGGCTGACTCATTTGGTTGGCAATCAATTACCTGGTTAGCTGGGACTTGCTTCCGCTACAACATGCCCAGAATGATGCTCTATTATTTCCTCCATAGCAGTAAAATATGACTAAAAATGCATGTGAGAAATGTGTTTTCTATTTTTATGTATGAAAAGGCAAAGGTTGTCTTGGAAGAAGACTTATCTAAAGTTTATTGCAAACAGAGATTGTGCTAGTGCAGACTTCCCCAAATTGGTGACTTCCACATGTTGGACTTCAACTCTCATCATTGTGTTGACTGGGAATACTGGGAGTTGTAGACCAATACATCTGGAAGGCATAATCTGGGGGAATAATCATACCAACAATGACCAAGACAGGTGATTGGAATTGTAGTCCTACAAATCCAGAGAACACTATAAAAGCATTACCATAATGATAGTGAACATACCTCACATCCTATGTCTATCAAATTACAAATTACTCAAATTTAAACGGGAGTTATTGCTGATTAGGGAGTACAGAAATATAGCCTAAATCATTTATATGCTGTTTTCTGCAATACAGAAATGGACAGTATAAAACATAGCTCCACATATAGCCATATGTTGGGTTTTGGCCCGCAGAACAAATATTACAAGTGCATGGGATGATCCCTGGCTGGCTAATTCCCAGGTAAGCAGGTGCATAGGAGGGGTGGGGAATTGGTGGCACTCTCGACGATGCTGAACAAATTCTCCTTACTGTCCCAGCGGTCAAGGATGGTAAGAAGCATGTTTCAGCAACTTCTGGAAGGTCACTGGTTGCCCACTCCATTATCAAATGAAATTAACGTGGGAAAGGAAAATTGTTGTTTTGACTAGTGATAACAGGAACTGTCTATTTGGAAGATTTCTTTCTTTCTAGGAAGAAGTCAATAGGAAAATTACCAATTGAAACAATGTTTTCTGAATCTGCATCATGAACAAAGCAGGGCAGTTGTGCAACATCAAATTAACAAAACAATCCTAATTAAAGTTTCATTGTGTTTAGTGACAGGCTAGTTGGATTAATTTGCTAACCACATTTATTAAGAATAATTAGAGCAGCCAGGACAGAAGGACTTCAATCATACGCAGAAATGAAAATGTGGATCTTAAGACTAGGAGATTCAATAAAATATAATCTTTCAATATGTATTATCACCTCTGCTTAGAAAGTGTCAGGCTCTTCTTCCCTAAGTCTTTCCGGCTTGCAAGTTTTTTCTAAGACCTAAGAGAAAAGGGCAGTGTGCCTGTGCTCCAGCAAAAAGCCACCAATGGAAATTCCATCTGCCAAGTCATATGAGTGAGCAAGTATAGAGGAATAATAAATCGAGCTGCATACATCAGAGCGCCAAATATTTGCTGATAATATCACTTGGCTGAATAGGAAAATATATACAGTATATTGAAATGTGCTGGAACAAAAGGGGTCATCTCAAACTCACACTGGTAACTAGGCATAGTCTAATAAATTGCCATGTCCTTCTGATAATTTCTTCAGGAAACAACCAAGGGTACTCAACAGTATACAGAGGAACAAGGGACAGGAACAAACTTTCAGCTTCAGAGAAAGTTTGGTCAATGTCTCTCTCTAAGACACACAGGAAAAGTCTCTTCAGGAGGAGGGCCTACAGTACTTTAAGCCCAACTTGCCCTAGAAGAAAAATGACCACATTCTCTGCTAGACGGTGCACATTTACAGGTCCAGCTGTGCTTCCCAGGAATTGCTTCAGCAGATCCTGCAGAACTGCCAAATCACTTGTTAACCCTGTTTTTTTTATCACCCCATGGCTTGACCATTTAAAAGAGTGCTGCTGAAGCAACAAATACAGTAATATTATTGCTTTATATTTAAAATGGACTCTATGTTACAAGGAAAACTGAGCTCATAATTTTAACACAGTCTATTGACTGTGTTCCTCCATTTCTGTTTTGGTCAATAACATCCTAAAAAAAAAAAAAAAATGGTGCATGGCCTGAATAATGCTTCCTCTATTCTATTTAAACAAGATGTATTATTTTCACTTTTGCAGGAAAACATCACAAACTTTCCTGTTTTAAGTTGGGCTGCCGGCTTTTTGGATGGCAGGGCCTGTATGGTTTTAAAACTGAATGACAAGGTGAATCTTTCCCTACCATGTTATCTGAACAGTAGGAATATACTCAGTTCACATGTGTTGAAGGAGATGGTAAATACAGCTTTATATTCCTCAAGTGAGATCCAAAAAGTCTTGCTGAAGACTTTTGCACTGAGATTATGTAAATTCTACACGTGTCTTCACTGAGCAAGGTTATGACCTTAAAAAAGGCTTAAGGGATTTAAACAGCATAGGCCACTGGGTTTTTTTCATGTGAAAGTCCCAGTAGTGAAGAATGATGGAAAGTACAGTGAAATTGCTAGTGTACATGTATAAAGAATTCTATGGGTCAAGGTTAAGTTTGCTTTCATAGTTTCAACTAAGCAAATGCTGACACTTTGTTCCAAATGACCAAGTCTCAACAATCCTGTTCCCATAAAGCACTTAACTGGGAAGTTTAACATATTGTGAGCACACAAAAAAGAAGTTAATTAACACAGTCAGCTAACCCCATGGAGGTTACATTTAATCAAAAACTGACCCAGATTTATACAGAGTTAAACTAATTCTACCCAGTCAGGTGTATCATGAAACCACCAAAATTCATTAAATTAAAGCTGGTAAAGTGTGGCTGGATAGCACATCAATTAAGTGATACATAGCCAGATTGAAAATTATACTTAAGAGTGGTTACTATTCAAATTTGAGAGAGATATCAAGTGGGATGGGCTGCTCAAGTATCAATCCTGGGTCCTCTATTCTTCAGCATTTTCATTAATGGTTTAGATATAGACATGGAGGTAACATATTTGCAGATGACAGAAAATCAGACGGGATGCTAGTACCCTAGAAGAAAGAAGCTACGTTCAGAACAGGGGTTTTGGGTACCATGGCCTAAAATGGCTCTCCCAATTCTATACTTCTTCCCTTGAGATGTTTTGGCCCAAGGGATCATGGGATACTGGGCACTTTCTGACGGAACTGGATGGGATTTCTGCAATGACGACTTGACTCAGTATAGTTGTGTCCTGCCAGAACCACCAGGATGGAGATTTTACAGTCAGTGGCTGGTCAGGCTAAGTGTTGTGGGAAAGGGCCAAAACCTTGATATTGATCTAACTTTCAAAGAGCTGAGTAAGAATGTATTACTGTAGTGCCATCAAGTACCAAGTAATAAATACTAAGTACTACTGCATATACCAGGCCTGGGATCCGTAGTCCTAATTTGTCTTTTCCCTCTGATGTATATATAAGACAGCCAGCGTGGTTTAGTGGGTAAAGTGCTGGACTAGAAGTGGGAGACCTAGATTCCAGTCCTTCCTTAGACACAGGAACTGGCTGGGTGACCTTGGGCCAGTCGCTTCCTTTCAACCCTAAACCCCTCATTGGATCATGCACTGTAAGAACTAGGAGAATGCAGTGCAAAATCAACCAGAGTCTGCAACCAGGCAGGACAAATGCTAACAAAAACTATCCCTGATATACTGTAAGTATACATGTAGCCTAATTTAATGCCTTATTTATATCACAGCTCAGATGTATGGCCCTGCAATTACGTACCTCTAGAAAGGAGAAGATTGGAAAGCCTGCATTTTTTTCTATGGGTATATTTCTCTGGACATGTTATTAGTTTCTGATCATGCAATTCTCCCCTTCACCATAGTGACTATTAGCAAAGGCTGAATCTGTGCCCAAGTAATTTTGCTATAGTTGACTAAAATTTCTTGCTAAACCCGCAGGTGAAAAGAGGTAGAAAATTAGTTAGATTCAATAAGATTCACAACTCTTAAATCCGAGAAAGTATTGACTGAATGCTACAATGGGGGGGGAAATATGTAAATATCTGGGTTTAAATAATTATAGGACAGTTCCATTGTGTGTTGAAGGAAGTCCTGTTGTCTTCAAGGATTTGTTATAAGTATATTAATAGAGGAAGCAAACTTTAGCATGTATGATATGAAAGCATTTGGCACACTAATCTATTTTAAGTAATCTGAATGCCAAGGAAGGGGAAACATATACCAATAGAATCTGACACAAGGTTAGAGCCGTTTGATCCAAACAGGAAGGAATGGGAAATAAAGACTCCATTGGATTCCACCTCATATAATTGTTTTAATCCCAGCTGGTCCTTGTAAGAATTTTATAATTTTAAGCACTGAGTCTGAATCTGCTTTCTCCCCTATCCCTCCCCACCCACTTTTCTTTGGTGTGGTATCTTTTAGATTACAAGCTTGAAGCAAGGACTGCCTTGTTTTACTGAGCTGCTGGCAGCATTTCTGGCTAACAAGCAGGGCAAAAATGCTATGAATAAATAATGATTGTAAACAATAAGCAAGATTATTGCCATGTTTCATCCCGGGAATAGTCACACACCAAATTGCTATGGTACTTAGGCTTACTGGTTTCCATATGTCAGTCTAGGTGCTAAATATTAGCATGTGATTAAATGCAGTACTGAATCCATTTCTTATGCAAACAGTTTTGTCTAAAAAATCAGGTAACTGACTTCTTAACTCTGTAAACAGCACTGTAAGTAGCCTATCTTTTGCCAGCAAAATCCAGCACTAATATTACTGCTTTCCTCTCAGTACTTATTAAGCATTATTTTGTACTGAACTCTTTAGAAAGTGAATATGACATTAGGTAAACAATTATGATTATGGTTTCAATCATACAAAGTATTTATTCCAGGATATGTCAAATAACTGTTAATATAATCTAATAGACTGGCTCAGAAAAAAAAACATTAAGTTCCACTTCATTTGTATCCTGTGGAGTAGTGTTTCTCTTTTAAGATGTGTGGATTTCAACCCCCAGAATTCCCCAGCCAGCCCTGCTGGGTGGGGAATTCTGGGAGTTGAAGTCCACACATCTTAAAGTTGCTAAGGTTGAGAAACACTGCGTTAGTGACAGGGAACAGCTTTGCAGGGAAACAAGAGCCAGAGACATGATGATTAAAAATAAGCAGTGGATTACGAGGAATCCAAAGGAAGGAGCAATGAACGAGTTTGTGGAAAATGACAGAGGATATAAACAATCAAGATGTTCTCTGCAAAAGAAATTTCATAATGTTGAGGAGCTGTATATAATAAGGAATGCTGCACAGATAAGAGACAGCAAAGAGATGGGATAAAATAAGAAGTGGGCTGGGAAGCAGAGACCTGATTAAAAAATGGGCATTTTGGAAACAATAACCAAGTGGGGAATGATGGGGGGAAAAGTGGTAAAACACAACACAACATTGAAAAGAAAGGATTGTGTATTATTGGCAGGAAGGAAGTAGACAAGGGAGCGTTGAAGGTTCAAGACTGTGGTCCCAAGGGACCTGCTGGCATTATAGGTTCTGAGTGGATTAGATCTATACAAATTGCAAAGAAAGGGAAGTGGGTCAGTTATAGTTTCTTTTGTCACCAAGGTATTATGGCTGAGTGAGGGAGCAAGCACACTAAAAAGCAGAAGAAAGGCTGAAATTCACATAATAGTTTAAGTAGCTAGACAGTTCTTTGCTACAAGCTTTAAGGCCATTTAAAAATGGTTAATTCATTGTTGATGAGGTCAATCTATTTCTGTGCAGAACCATTTCCTTTGTTAAGAAATTCATGCAAAAATATATTTTGTCTTTGTCTTATAAAAGGGAACCATTGATAACCAATGCATTTTGAAAGTGAAAGATCAGTATCTTTTCCTCCATTCCCATCAGAGTTGGATCTCATACAGAGATCGGTGGCACTAATTTGGTGCTTCTTCTATGTAGAATCTGCTGCCCAAGTTGATTCCTCCTTACTTTTTTGTCCAACCCCCCCAAAAAAACAGAACAACAAATTTTGAATGGTTACGGCAAAAATGGAAATGGCCACTTAATTAAACCTTTTCATTGAACAGTTGTCAAAGCTGAAGCATTGAAGAACATAGTTTTCTAGAGCAGAGATGGGCAATCATATGGTGGGCATATTGCAATTTTGAGAGCATACAGCAACAAAATACTTGTCTTGTCAGTGTGGCAGTCACAAACCATAGATTTATCAAAAGGCAATTTCATTTGGACACCACTCTCTAGCCCCTCCCCCAATGCTTGCTTCCACTGTGGATTCTTCTGAGCTGATGGGCACAAGTTCAAATAAAGCACTGTGCTGCAGGCATTGATTGCTGTTGTTTTCTAAAAATGCTTATGGGGCCCTGGGGCTAATATTCACTTTGCAGTATGCCCATTTCCAACTGAACTCTGTTTTAATTAAAATATTATAAAAGGCAAAGATAAGGAACTTGGTGGGGGTCAGGGGAGAAGTCCTTGAGCACAGTGGCATTAATAGGAACTAGGCTACCCAACCTTTTCTACAGGCTATGCAGAATACATACTGTAATCGTGGAGTCCTTGGTGCTCTCTGAGCCTTGTTGTTTTCTTGCAGATGTTTCATTGCCAAGCTAGGCAACATCTTCAGTGCGAAAAGGGAGCGCAACTTGCTCTCTGTTTATATACCCTGGCTTGTCCTTCCTGTGTTGGTGGGGGTGTTGTACTCTCCTTGGTAGTTCCTTGGTTGGGCTGTTGTTTGCTGCTTGGTTGATTGACTGAGTTAATAGTTCCTTGATTAGGGTCTATTGTGTTGTTTGATTGCTCCTCTGGTGCTAATCTTGGTGTTAATCTTTGCCTATCTGGGTGTTGATTGCTGGCAAGGAGGTGTTCTGGTCTTCTGGCTTTTCTATTGTCTCTTATGAATGGTAAGTAAATGTTGTTTACCTCTATGTGTCTGTTGATGGCTGCTTTGTCTGAGTGCCAAGCTTCCAGGAATTCTCTAGCGTTTTTGGACTTGGCTTGGTTTAAGATGCTCACAGTTTCCCAGTTGAAAGTATGGTTAAGTCTGTCCATGTGTTGTGAGATTAAGGAGTTTTCATCGTGTCTTCTGACTGCTAGTTGGTGTTCATGGATGTGTTCTGCTAGTCTTCTGCCGGTCTGTTCTACATAGTGGCTGCTACAGTCCTTACACTGTATGTATATAAACAGAGAGCAAGTCCCACTCCCTTTTCGCACTGAAGATGTTGCCTAGCTTGGCAATGAAACATCTGCAAGAAAACAACAAGGCTCAGAGAGCACCAAGGACTCCACAGTTCAACCCTGAGCTACAAATATTCTCTTCGATTGGTACATACTGTAATCTTCAGAAGAATCACACAGATACCTGAACTGATTACACAATCTGCTACTTTGGGTGCTTCTAAACAAGGCTTTTATTGTGCAGTTACCCTGGCCCATTCATGAAATTTTAAGAGGAGGACTGTATCTAGAAAATGTTGTATTTCCCTTGGAACCACTTGGTGTTTATTCATTATTTCGTTCATCTTTTTTCTACCAGAAAAAAATTAGAAAGAAGGTTTTGGTAATACTAGGAGTTCTCTGTCTTGAAGCACTCTTCTTCCCTCATAAAAAGGTTTCTAGTTAAGTTTTTATTGCACATTCACTTTGCATCTTCACTGAAGTTTATGCATGTGTTTGATCCAGAAATTAATGTCTCTGTTTCATATCCTTTCCATATATTTCCATCATTTCTTACAACTTTTGTTTTACCATAGAAAATTCACTCAGAAAAGTGGAGCAGTTGCATAAAGTCTTTTGAATGGGAGCATTAGGAGAAATTGGTCTCAAGCTTTTTCATTCCAGTTCTACCATCCCTCTAGTGAGTTGACTGACCATAGAAATAAAAACAGATCAGCAGCCTTTACTTTCCATAGATTTAAGTGGATTCATCTGGTTGCAGTGCTATGCATACTTACTAGGGAGTATGCTTACTAGCATAATAGTACTTGGGAAAGCATAAATGCACAGAGGATTGTAGAATTTTCCTGTTTGTGCCTCTGCTCCTTGTGACTAGGGTCACCAAGGATGTTTTGTGACTTTAAAGTATCTTTCTGGAGTGACATGGGCAAGCAATGAAGAACAGTTGTATCTTCACATACCAACCATAAAGGCAGGATTTGGTATAGGAATACAGAAGTATAAAGGGACAAAAAAAAAGATTCAAGTTTTTTTCAGTTTTACAGTCAACTTGGTTAAAGATTTAAGTGCTTTCTAATTTTTTTCATTACTTGGACTTCAACTTTTGTACATCTGTTTGTTTTTGACAAATGTGGTAAGTTAAAAAGAGATTCTCAAGAACAGTAGGTATATATTTAATAAAGTATGGCTTATATCAGCTTCTCCCAAACTGGTGCTCCCTACCTGTGCTGAAATAAAATTTTCATATATACCTAGCTTCTGGAAATTATGGGAATTATAATCCAACGTATCTAGAGAGCATGGCTGATTTAAATCATGCTCTGAAAGTTGAAATCTTGTGTGAGAAAACTTAAATTTGGTATCATACTTTGAATGAGGGGCCTAAGAAAATCTATCAAAACACCTCCCTTCCTCATTCCATCCTTTCTCCTGAATTGAGAACATTTCTTGAAAAACAGAGCCAAGGAAACTCAAAGAAAACAGACTTTTTAACTGTTGTAATTGTTGCTGCCCCTTGTTAAACCTTCAGGTTTCTTTTTCAGTTTAAAGGCAGAGGGAGAGGGCTTTGCATAAAAATCAGTGCTTTCCACTGTTACATCGTATTCCTCATATCTGCAAGCTGTCATAGAAATCATCTCATGATGAGGAAAACAAACAATGGAATTCAGAACACTGGTTATGACAAGATATCTAAGGAGCAAAGCTGATGTGGATTCCACGGTGGGACTGCTTCCCTCTAGAACAGCAGCCTCCATGTTTCGGGGCAGCACGTGAGGCCACTCACCATCTGATGCAGATTCTTGCCCAAGTGGCATATTCCAATTGCTGTATGAAGAATGGGAGCTGGCCCAGGCCTTACAATGTCTCTCCTTTTCTTTCTGACTGGCAAAAGTGGTGGGCTTCTGAGAAATAGCTGTACTGAGATTGCAAGGCAGCTCTTGTACAGCAGATGCCACCCATTATCTTTCTGGGGATCGACTACCTGGGATCCAGTGGTCCTCTCTCCTCTCAGTGCTTCAATCTTCTCAGTGATTGGACGAATGAACAAACAGGCTTAAAATATGCTTTGCCTCCTATTCTTTCCTCGAGCTGCAGAAGTAGGGAAGGAGAAAAGTTAGATGGTCTAAGAACCATGAACCAATATCTGTGGCTTGGAAGAGGAGATAAAAAAGGAGATTTCATCAGGATTCCTTCTTCTACTTTAGATATGTAGGAGGAATGGAAATTCAAAGTTTCTCAAAGTTAATCTAAAATCATCATACAAGTTTGTATTCCTATTTATTAATTCAGCTACATTTTGAGGCTCAATGATAAAAGACTGCAGCTCAAGCCTCAGAGTTTTGTGGAAATATTTTAAAAAGTGTCACTTTCAAGTGCAAAGAATACTACAAGAAATATACAGGACTTAGGCTGGATATGATTTTAAAAAAAACATCACCAGTTTGTTTTGTTGTGTCCCCAAAGAGTATGTGGGAAGAAAGTTTGGTCCCTCTGGCTCTTTAGATGTTGCCAAATTCTACCAGCTTGACTTATCTTGCCAGGGCAGCTCGGTCTGCTGGGAGTTACACCACAGCAACATTTGGAGGGCCAGAAGTCTCTCACCTCCACATGCATCACCTACTGGAATGTTTATATTCATTTACATGGGTTTTATGGGCTATCATGTGCTGCCACTAATCTCACCTGTGAATGACCAACTACCCATGCTATATAACTAGCATGGTACAGTATATAGGTGGCAAACTAGGTGGCAAAGATATACTGTACCTTAACTTCATTTTTTAGAACAACAGTAGTAATACCATCTCTGAACAATATGTCATGCGATCTGATCCTTAGAACATATTAACCGCCCAGAGTCCCCTTTGGGGGAGATGGGCTGGTGATATAAATCAAATTATAAATAAAATAAAATAAAATATTTGGAGAGCCCGGTTGCTATGCACATCACCAAGGTATAACAGAACAATATAGAAGACAAGAGATTTCTGCAAAGCCTTCAGTCAAACTGTTCTCCAGGAGAAGCTGGTACCTACCAACATGCTGGAAACTTGAGCCACGGCAGCCAGGGTCCTTTTGAAGTTGAATTTCCTTCAAAGAAAAGATGGAGGCAGCTAGAGGAGAGAAAGAGAGGGAGACAGAAGTCATGGATTGTATTTCGCAGAGATCACTTGCCATTCTGATTCATGTTGTCTATGTTACCCAGAAGTCCCACTTGATTAAAGTGGATGAGCACCTACAGTTAAGCCAGAGCTTTCCAAACTGTGTGTCGGGACACGTTAGTGTGTCGGCTGCAGTGTCTGGGTGTGTCACGGCTGCTGCTGCCTCCGAGCCCTGCCAGGATTCCGCGCAGGTCCTAGTGCCTGCCTTGTGCCCTGCTGCCTCCAAACCTGCTGCGATTCTGCGCAGGTCCTAGTGCCTCCCTTGTTCCCTGCTGCCTCCGAGCCCTGCCAGGATTCTGCGCAGGTCCTAGTGCCTGCCTTGTGCCCTGCTGTAAGAGTGTGTCGCGAAATGGTGCTTCAGTTTCAGTTAATGCAGAGCTTTCCAAACTGTGTGTCGCAACACGTTAGTGTGTCGGCTGCAGTGTCTGGGTGTGTCGCGGCTCCTGCCGCCTCCGAGCCCTGCCAGGATTCCACGCAGGTCCTAGTGCCTGCCTTGTGCCCTGCTGTAAGTGTGTGTCGCGAAATGATGCATGTCTAAAAAGTGTGTCACCAACATGAAAAGTTTGGAAAGCTCTGAGTTAAGCACACCTGTAGAAGACTGATTGGATTAGTGTCCCTGGTATCCACTGGATGTTGCTTATGTTACCAAAGTTCTGGCAGTAGCTTCTCTTCCCACATCATCTGCTGTTTTGAAAAATTAAATTTCTTGGGTTTTATTTCTCCCACCCCTGCCCTTTTTAATATTTTACACATTTATTTTGTATGCTTGGGCTCTGGATTTCTGAGTCTAAAATGCAGATGTGTTCAAAGTGACAGTGAAAAAAGCAAAACACCTACAAACAATATAATGAAGCTATCAACAATGCACAGCAAGCCGTGTCTTAGTTCTTTTTAGGGAACTATGATACTTCTGGAACTTTTCTGTGACTAAAGGCTTGCAGCAAAAGGTGCTTTGAGAGGATCTGGGAAAGGGCTTAATTTGTTCCACAACAATTGTCTTCATTCATACTTTGGAACTATTATTAAGTCATCTTATGTCACAATGTTCCCATTGTATGCTTACTCTCAGGAAGGAGGTGCACTCGTTCATCTAGGATCATAAAGTAGGGATGTCGTAGAGCTGATTCAGCAGAAATACGTCGTTTGGCTTCATACTTGTGGGGAAAAAAAGACTTGAGTACACATTTGTACAGGAGTTTTACACATCGTTCCCAGATACTGATCTGTGGCTGCAGAGTTTTTAAATAATTGACTGATCTGAGGACATGGCTCTGCAGAAGAATCACAAATGCTTGGCTGAATATTATGACTGGAGATGCAAACTATACCAGAAAACATACAATGAAACTCTACCTATTATAACAATGCAATTTTCCCAATCTCCTATGCAGTTTAGTGGAGGTGCTGTATAAGTTGTGTCATTTGTTTTAAGTCTGGCAAACCCATGACCCCCAAATTCTTCTGTAAAATTGCATCCTGTCTGGTTTCTTCATGTTGTCCAGTCTGCAGTCATGCAAAACAACTGTACCTAAGAAAATCTATGTTTTTATTTTAGCTTTGGCTCAGCAAGGGGAAGTCAAGCAGTTGCTGCAGAGCCAAACAACATCTCTTACAAAAGCCAGAACAGGACAAAAGAATCTTGGCAGCAGAAACAGACCAAAGCAACACACGAATCAACAAAACTGAGACTTGGTAGCATCATAGTTCAAACTGAGTATGGAGGAACATTTATGCCTGTTTCCCATAATGATCAGACATTTTATGTTCCCTTGTAGGAATCCTTCTCTGACAAGTGGTTTACCATTTAATTTCTACCACAGCTATTTTTGTATTTCTGAAGCTGCCAATCTTACTGTTTGAGTTGCTTGTGTTCTGGCCAGTTACAGTGGCATTATTGGTTCTGACTGGAGCTCCAAACTGTATTCCCCAGCTTACCAGCCCCACTGGGATAATTATGCTGGCCTCATCTCCAATATCTGTAAAACAGGGCCAGTTAACTAAGATCCAGAAGTGCTGTGGAGTGCAACCTTGAGGTTTGATGGTCCAATTAGCATCATTCTGGGTCAACCTCATCCTACTCCATCCTTGCCACAGCACTTAGTAACAGCAATTGTTCTGATCTGAACTTGCCAGCCATGTCATTATGATTATGCTAGATCTGCCTGCATGCTGGGGTAGCACTACCATACTCATGGCAGGGCTGACAAATGAATGTATGGAGTCCTTGGTGCTCTCTGAGCTTGGTTGTTTTCTTGCACACGTTTCATTACCTGACTAGGTAACATCATCAGTGCCAGTGAGTGTGGGGTTTGCTCCCTGTTTATATACAGTGGCTTGCCCTGCCAGTGTTGGTGAGGGTATAGTTTTCTCCTTGGTAGTTCCTTGATTAGGGTATTGTTTTCTGCTTGATTGTTTGCCTGGTGTTAACCCCTGCTTATCTGGGTGTTGGTTGCTGGAGAGGATGTGTTCTGGTCTTTTTGTTTCCTTCTTAGCTTTTTTTATTGTTCCTTTTGAATGGTGTGCAAATGTGGTTTATCTCTATGTGTCTATTGATGGCTGAATCAATAGATATCTGCTCAGTCTTGTAACACTGACACTGACTCTGGTAGTTACTCTTGAAAGGGTCATGCTCCTCCTGAAAGAGTTGATTCATGAGTTCTTCTGGACTCTCAGATTAAACAGCAGGTAGGAGATGTGGGCCGGGGAACTGTTGTCCAGCTTCGCTGGTGCGCCAGTTGGACCATAGCTCACTGATGGTAGCTCACACCATGATCACCACTCAGCTGTGGTACTGCTACTTGCTCCATGTGGAGTTGCCTTTGGAGATGATCCAGAAGCTACAGCTGGTATGAAATGCAGTGGTAAGTCTTCTGATGGGACAACCCTGTCAGGCCAGAATAACACCTCTTCTGAAGGTGTTGCGTTGGCTTTCAGCTGGCTTTCAGGCCCAATTCAATGTGCTGGTCATTGCCTTAAAGCCCCTCACAGTGCAGTGCTGGGATAAATCAGGCAATGCCTTGCCAGAATCAGATCTGCCCATCTGCCTGGGCATAAAGAGAGGGTGTGTCACAGGTTCCTCCCTTGCAAATTTCATGGGGCATGAACCAGGTGCCAGGCCTTCTCAGGGGCAGTCCTCCTTCCTGGGATACCCTCCCTCCCAGAGATAAAGAGGGCTCCCACCTTGCTAGAACTCCATGAACAGATCAAAGCAATTTTATTTCAAGGCTTGTTTGGCCCTCAGTTTAAACTGCTTGGTTCTAAGGGCACCCGTGATGTTACAGATTTTTTGATGATACTATTTTAATTTTGTATAACCGGTTTCTTATTTTTTGCTGTTTTGATTTTGTTGTATCCCACTCAAGGTACATCAGAATTGGGGTGAGCTGTAAACATTGTAATAAATTTTATTAAGTGGGAACTAGCCATCACCTGTTTTCCTGTTCTAACAGTTTTAGGTGCAACCTGAAATCTGAACAAGATCCAGAAACCAATCAAATTCAACTGGCAACAGCCTCCTACAATCCAATTTAAGACTGCCTAAATGCAGAGTTTGGGGTTTGGCACTCTGATTCTTTCTCAAACTTTTTTTCCTCTCTACACATGCATACCCTTACCCCACATACACTTTAATTAATACTTAGCCTGATCGAGAATGTTGCAACTGATCTTTATAAAGATATTTTTCTTAATTGCTCAAGATGGCTTCCTTTGCATAAATAATGAAAAATAAAGACCTAGATATGGAATCATTACCATCCCAATGCATTTTAAATTGCTGGGTTTTCTTCTTCAGTGTGAAGAAAGAGCATTTAGAAACAATGATTCAGAGAAGCCCATTCAAATGTCAGGAAGAAGGAAGTGTTGAGAATGCAGTAAGGCAGTTTTGTGAAATTGTTCAGAAAAATCAAGGGACATGTTCAGAATTTACCAGAAAAATCAAGCCAACAAGTTTCTAAGATGACTGATAAAGTGACCCACAAAACTGACCCAAGTCAGGATTTACAGCCCCATTCTAATCCTATTTACTCCGAACCAAGACTACAACCAACTTGCCTTGTGCTACATGCATTCTTCCTTTATACAACTGTACAGACCCGTACTTCCCACCCCCAGAACCAAGATGCTAAAATGAAATAATATGGAGAAAAAGGTTATTTGGTGACCACAAGAGGCCAAAATGAAGAGAGGACAGCACTACCAATGTTATTCTCAGCACCCATTTGATAGACCTTCAGCACTGAGAATCTTACTTTTTCACTAATAGAATAAAAACTGGCACCTCGAAGAGTCCAGGGAAGCAAAAGTAAACACTCCGGGAAGATTCCTTTGGATACATGGTCCCTCTTAGAATATCTCCCTGACATTCTCAGGGAGGAAACCAAAGATACTGAATTGGCACATCCCTTCAGCACATGGGCAGTAGCGGTGCAATGTCTGAGGGTTGAGCTGTGGCATTCCTGATACCTAGCTTAGCAGTCAAGGCCACCTACCAGGAGGAGACTTGTCAAAAGGTCAATTCCTTCTGTGTCTAGCCTGCAAGAGAAGAAAGGCACCTGTTATATTTGGGAGACTCTTCAGGCAGCTGGCTCTTAGTGCAGGGCCAACACCTGTACATATGACTCCAGCTCAGATGAAAAGACCCTGCTTCAAATAAAAACAATCCACATCAACTTCCCCAAAGTTTGCCCTCTGGATGGCCCCACTAGGTGGTGATGGTGGAAACTGTAATGCTTGGAGAACAGCAGACTGGAGAAGCTAATCCACAGCTTTCCAAACGGTGTGTCGCGACACTTTAGTGTGTCACAACACACAGTCTGGTGTGTCACCACACAACCCGGAAGCGGCAGCGGGGGCGTGCATGGCGGCGGTGGCAGTGCCATCAGCGCATCCGTTTTAGCGGAGGCCGCCGCCGCGCACACCCCCGCCCCCGCCGTTGGTGTGTCGCCAACGGCGGCACTTTAGAAAGCACTGAGCTAATCAGAAAATACTTATTTTAACAGCTGGCAATTTGAGTTATTTCTTAGAGTGGAGATGACACAGCACATTAAAAATGTCTACTCTTTACCTTTGCAGATTGAAATTCAAAGCACTAATGCCATCTAGTGGCAGCCCCAGAAAAGAAGGCAAAGATTTTGTGCCCCTCTCCCACCTCAATCCCTTCTCATAATACAGAGGATAAGAACGATGCATGTGCATTAGGACAGAGAAAAATCCTGTGTTCACGGATGGCGGTGCAGATCGTCAGCCAAATTTTCCAAGAGTTCCTTAAATCATCATTTGTTCCCTGTGTCTCTTTCTCTAGTTATTTATAACAGGACTGCTGATATTTTGCCCCTTGCAGTTCTTCCAAACAGCAGCTATGATCCATAATGAATTGGTCTGTCCTTAATAACTGCCTCTACCTGGGTGCATGATTTATCAAGGGTTGGGCTCGATACTGTGTGAAATTGTAAGTTTTGAACTCCTCATTGGATGTGATGCCAGGCCAAGATTCTTCTGTAGGAGTTCCTGCAGGAAAGAAGGATTGGATGCATTAGGGAAGGATGAACACTTTTACTAGATCCACATGCAGCATGGCATGAGGTGGAATCTAGTATCTGTCATGGGATTTAGATCCCTAAAAATCTCAAACAATGAAACCAAGATTAAGAAACTCAAACTCTCTAGTATATTTCTATTCCTTTGCATTGTAGAGAAATATTAAAAATGCATTCTCTGTAGGGTAAATTAAGCAGCGTAGAAATCAAGGAAAGCATTAGACTGACATAACACATAAAGATGTTCTAGGCTAGCATATCTTGATATTAGCAATGATTATGGATTTACCACTTCTACCAACCTCAGATCCTTTCAGTAAGAAATACCACGGATGAGTCTGGAAAACAAGCTCCCCAAAATTTTATCTATCATTCTGCTATGGAATCTGTCTTCTTTGGGAATGAGAATGAAACTCCTTCCCTGTAATTCCCTGCAGTCCCGTGTTTACTTATTCCAAATATCTGTATTTTGCTGTGCAGTTTTTATCTGTTTAATTTCTCTGGCAACAATTGCTCACAAAATAATATTCATGATTTTTTGAGAACATAAAGCCTGGATACGAGGTTAATTACACAAGCGTGCCTATTTAGTAAAATAAAATCTGAAGGCATCATTTGGGTTGTCTTGCTTTTTTTTTAATCCATACAATTGTGTCCAATTCTCGGAGGGACAAGTCATTTAAGAATGAAATTTATTGTATTATCTTCCGTTCAGCCCTCCCTCCTCTCCAATCTATATATAGAAACAGAATGAGGAAGACTCACCCAACATTCTGAATATTAAATTAAGTTCTTCTTTCACAGTGGATCCTGGGAACATTGGACGTCCTGTGACCATTTCATAGTGTATGCAACCCACGCCCCTAAAAGGAGAAGTGCTTATGAAGCAGAATGGAACAGTGTGCTATCTCCTGTCTGGCCTTGCCTACCTCTCATTAATTCAACCTCTGAAGAGAATGCGGAGTCCAGAACGACTCCAGAAGATCATGCAAGAGATAGGAGTGATTCTTATTTTTTCTTATTGTATTGATAATCAGACAAGAGTTGTTTTGAGGAACACGAAGGAATGAGCCATGAAAATCTCTAATTTCTTTCAACCTCTATAGCATCCTTCCCCAACCTGAGACTTTGGTCCTGCCAAGTGGCCATCTGCAAACTGCACTCCCATCTTATTTAGCAGATGGTCTATAACATTGGCAGTTAGAAAGGCTATGCCATCAGCATGCCATGGAGTCTGGAAAAAGCATGTACTGAGGGCAACCAAACGACTATTTCCTAATTTTAAAAAGAACCACAGGAAGAAGAATCATTTTACACATCTTCACCCAAGCATAGACACTAGGCTTACCACATGTCAATGGGAGTGGAATATTCTGTAGATCCTAGTAGGACATCAGGAGGTCGGTACCATAATGTGACCACTTCATTGGAATATGTTTTTGTTGGGACAGACTTGGCTCTGGCTAGACCTGGGGATGAAACATATGCCAGTGAGTTTCAGTTGCAGCTCCTAATTGAGATTTATATTAAACCCATACTTACATTTGTTTTGCAAAAACTCACCTATTTTACAAAAAAAAGTCCTATGGAACCCAGTGCTTAGAACGGTGGCAGACGTCGCAGTTATGCCTGAGCTACCTGGTTTGCTTGTTCCACTTACAGAACTACAGTAAGTCCATTAAGTTCAATGGAGCTTGTCCTCAGTAACAGAAGCAACTTAAAGATGCTTCTGAAAAAAAGTTTCTTACCACGTTATTTGTAAATAACTTGCAGGAAAATATTAAAGACCAAGTTATTTGTAAATAACATGCAGGAGAAAAAAGGGGAAAATGTTTCTTGAGATGAGTGACCCTAAAACTAAAAGCATCTATTAAAACATGTTCTGAAGGCCAGCAGAGTATAACAGAGGTTAGTTTTTTTCCAGCAACCTTGGGGATCCCATGGGGAGCCTGCTAGGTGGTTGTACTGTATGAAGTGACTGTTATTTCCCACAAACTTGGCTTTTTCATGTTTTTATTTTGATTTACATTCAGTGTTTTAAGACTGGCTACATTGTTTTAATTGTTGCTGTGTTTGTATGCTGCCCAGAGTCACATTATGTGAGACGGGTGGCCGTATAAATTTGCTAAATAAACAAACAAACAAACAAATAAATTTCATCACTCTGAAAGCAAGGGAGAACCTAAGCAATAATCATTGGCGATCACTCGTAGCCGAGTAAGATTGTCTTCCAAAGGTAAAATTTTAACGGTGGATCTGTAAGTGGCTATAAAGGCCAATTCTGGATCCGCACAACCTCCCACAATGAGGGCATAGGTTTCCGGGTGGGAGACGGTCATGATGAGGGTTTGCCTGACGTGCCTTCCTTTTAGCTCTTTTCTCCTTTTCGCCCTGTACTCGTGCTTCTTCAAAGTCCATAGCGCCATTAATAAAGGATGACCTCCAATTGAAACGCTCATGAGTTAAGGCTTCCCAGTTCTCAATGCTGATATTACATTTTTTAAATTAGCTTTGAGAGTATCTTTGAATCTCTTTTGCTGTCCACCAATATTCCGTTTTCCATTCTTAAGTTGGGAGTAAAGTAGCTGCTTTGGAAGACGATGGTCAGGCATTCGAACAACATGACCGGTCCAGCAAAGTTGATGTTGGATGATCATTGTTTCAATGCTGGTGGTTTTCACTTCTTCTAATACGCTAACATTAGTCCGCCTATCTTCCCAAGTAATTTGCAGAATTTTTCGGAGGCAGCGTTGATGGAATCTTTCAAGAAGTTGGAGGTGGCGTTTGTAGAGGGTCCATGTTTCACAGGCGTACAGAAGGGTTGGTAGTACAATGGCTTTGTAAACAAGCATTTTGGTCTCCCTGCGAATGTCCCGATCCTCAAACACTCTACGCTTCATTCGGGAGAAAGCTACACTCGCAGAGCTCAGGCGATGCTGAATTTCAGCGTCGATGTCGGCTTTTGTAGATAGATGGCTGCCGAGATAAGAAAAGTGATCGACATTTTCTAGTGACACACCTTTAAGCTGGATTGATGGCACTGCAGAGGGATTGGTTCGAACTTGCTGGTAAAGCACTTTGGTTTTTTTAATGTTAATCGAGAGGCTGAGTTTTTCATATGCTTCTGCAAAGATGTTTAGGATAGTTTGAAGATCTTCCTCGGAGTGTGCACAGACTACGTTATCATCAGCATATTGAAGTTCTATAACAGAAGTTGCAATTACCTTATTTTTTGCTTTCAGCCTTTTGTTGTTGTTTATTCGTTCAGTCGCTTCCGACTCTTCGTGACTTCATGGACCAGTCCACGCCAGAGCTTTCTGTCGGCCGTCACCATCCCCAGCTCCCCAATGGTTGAGTCTGTCACCTCCAGAATATCATCCATCCATCTTGCCCTTGGTCGGCCCCTCTTCCTTTTGCCTTCCACTTTTCCTAGCATCAGCTTCTTCTCCAGGGTATCCTGTCTTCTCATTATGTGGCCAAAGTACTTCAGTTTTGCCTTTAATATCATTCCCTCAAGTGAGCAGTCTGGCTTGATTTCCTGGAGTATGGACTGGTTTGATCTTCTTGCAGTCCAAGGCACTCTCAGAATTTTCCTCCAACACCACAGTTCAAAAGCATCTATCTTCCTTCGCTCAGCCTTCCTTATGGTCCAGCTCTCACAGCCATAGGTTACTACAGGGAATACCATTGCTTTAACTATGCGGACCTTTGTTGTCAGTGTGATGTCTCTGCTCTTAACTATTTTATCAAGATTTGCCATTGCTCTCCTCCCAAGAAGTAGACGTCTTCTGATTTCCTGGCTGCAGTCAGCGTCTGCAGTAATCTTTGCACCTAGAAATACAAAGTTTGTCACTGCCTCCACTTTTTCTCCCTCTATTTGCCAGTCATCAATCAAGCTGGTTGCCATAATCTTGGTTTTTTTGAGGTTTAACTGCAACCCAGCTTTTGCACTTTCTTCTTTCACCTTCGTCATAAGGCTCCTCAACTCCTCCTCGCTTTCAGCCATCAAAGTGGTATCATCTGCATATCTGAGATTGTTAATGTTTCTTCCAGCGATTTTAACTCCAGCCTTGGATTCATCAAGCCCAGCATGTCGCATGATGTGTTCTGCGTACAGGTTGAATAGGTAGGGTGAGAGTATACAACCCTGCCGTACTCCTTTCCCAATCTTAAACCAGTCCGTTGTTCCGTGCTCTGTTCTTACCGTTGCTACTTGGTCGTTATACAGATTCCTCAGGAGGCAGACAAGATGACTTGGTATCCCCATACCACCAAGAACTTGCCACAATTTGTTATGATCCACACAGTCAAAGGCTTTAGAATAGTCAATAAAACAGAAATAGATGTTTTTCTGAAATTCCCTGGCTTTCTCCATTATCCAGCGGATATTGGCAATTTGGTCTCTAGTTCCTCTGCCTTTTCTAAACCCAGCTTGTACATCTGGCAATTCTCGCTCCATGAATTGCTGGAGTCTACCTTGCAAGATCTTGAGCATTACCTTACTGGCATGTGAAATAAGTGCCACTGTTCGATAGTTTGAACATTCTTTAGTGCTTCCCTTTTTTGGTATGGGGATATAAGTTGATTTTTTCCAATCTGATGGCCATTCTTGTGTTTTCCAAATTTGCTGCCATATGGCATGCATCACCTTGACAGCATCATCTTGCAAGATTTTAAACAGTTCAGCTGGGATACCATCGTCTCCTGCTGCCTTGTTATTAGCAATGCTTCTTAAGGCCCATTCAACCTCACTCTTCAGGATGTCTGGCTCTAACTCACTGACCACACCGTCAAAGCTATCTCCAATATTATTATCCTTCCTATACAGATCTTCCGTATATTCTTGCCACCTTTTCTTGATCTCTTCTGCTTCTGTTAGGTCCTTACCATCTTTGTTTTTGATCATACCCATTTTTGCCTGGAATTTTCCTCCGATGTTTCTAATTTTCTGGAAGAGGTCTCTTGTCCTTCCTATTCTATTGTCTTCTTCCACTTCCGCACATTGCTTGTTTAAAAATAATTCCTTATCTCTTCTGGCTAACCTCTGGAATTTTGCATTTAATTGGGCATATCTCCCCCTATCACTGTTGCCTTTTGCTTTCCTTCTTTCTTGGGCTACTTCCAGTGTTTCAGCAGACAGCCATCTTGCCTTCTTGGTTTTCTTTTTCTTTGGGACGTTTTTTGTTGCCTCCTCCTGAACAATGTTGCGAACTTCTGTCCATAGTTCTTCTGGGACCCTATCTACTAAATCTAGTCCCTTAAATCTATTCTTCACCTCCACTGCATATTCCTTAGGAATATTAGTGAGCTCATATCTAACTGATCTGTGGGTCTTCCCTATTCTCTTTAGTCTGATTCTAAATTTTGCAATAAGAAGTTCGTGATCTGAACTACAGTCAGCTCCAGGTCTTGTTTTTACCGACTGTATAGATGTCCGCCACCTTTGGCTGCAAAGGATGTAGTCAATCTGATTTCGGTGTCGACCATCTGGTGAAGTCCATGTATAAAGTCGTCTTTTAGGTTGTTGGAAGAGAGTGTTTGTTATGCACAGTGAGTTGTCTTGGCAAAATTCTATCAGCCTATGTCCTGCTTCATTTTGTTCTCCCAGACCATGCTTGCCTGTAATTCCAGGTGTCGTCTGACTACCCACCTTAGCATTCCAGTCTCCTGTAATGAAAATAACATCTCTTTTTGCTGTATTATCTAGTAGGTGCTGCAGATCCTCATATAACTGATCTACTTCTGCTTCTTCAGCATCTGTGGTTGGGGCGTATATTTGGATCACTGTGATGTTAAATGGCTTACCCTGAATTCGAATTGAGATCATTCTATCGTTTTTTGGATTGTATCCAAGCACTGCTTTAGCCACTTTATTATTAATTATGAAGGCTACTCCATTTCTTCTGTGGTCCTCTTGTCCACAGTAGTAGATCTGGTGGTCATCTGATGTGAAGTGGCCCATTCCAGTCCATTTCAGTTCACTGACACCTAAAATGTCTATATTTAATCTTGACATCTCACCAAGAACCACATCCAATTTGCCCTGGCTCATAGATCTTACATTCCAGGTTCCTATGGTGTGTTGATCTTTAGAACATCGGATTCGTCGTTCACCACCAGCACCGTCGGCCGCTAGCCGTCCTTTCGGCTTTGAGCTAGCTGCGTCATCACATCTGGGGCTAGTTGAACGTATCCTCTGTTCCTCCCCAGTAGCATTTTGACCATCTTCTGACCTGGGAGTCCCATCTTCCGATGGTATACCGACATATCTTTGGTTGTACTGATCCATTTAGTTTTCATGGCAAGAATACTGGGGTGGGTTGCCATTACCTTCCCCAGGGATCGTATTTAGTCTGACCTCTCTGCCACGACCTTCCCGTCTTGGGTGTCCCTTCACGGTTTAGCTCATGGTTTCATTGAGGTGCTCAAGCTCCAGCACCACGACAAGGTAACGATCTCCTTTGCTGGAGCTTTCAGCCTACTAAGATTAAAAAGCTTTCCATCTGTTCGATATATAATTTCTACACCAGTAGGAAGTTTCTCTTCAACAAGGTGCATAATCATAGCGATGAAGATAGCGAATAAGGTTGGAGCAATAACACATCCCTGTTTAACGCCGGATTCCACTTTAAATGGATCGCTTTGAGAGCCATTGTTATTCAGGATTGTTGCCATCATGTCGTCATGGAGTAACCGCAAGATGTTCACAAATTTATCAGGGCATCCGATTTTCAGAAGGATGGTCCAGAGAGCAGTACGATTTACAGTATCAAAAGCTTTAGTCAGATCAATAAACGCCATGTACAGAGGGCGGTTTTGCTCCTTGCATTTTTCTTGAAGCTGTCGTGCAGTGAAGATCATATCCACTGTTCCCCTGGAAGGGCGGAAGCCATTTTGCATTTCAGGGAGGATGTCTTCTGATACAGATAGGAGACGGTTTGCAATGATCTTTGCCAGGATTTTGCCTGCTGTGGCTAGAAGGGAGATGCCTCGATAGTTTCCACAGTCTGTTCTATCACCCTTTTTAAAGAGAGTGATAATTATGGCATCCCTAAAGTCTGCTGGAATCTCCTCCCTCATCCAGATTTTTTCGATGAGCTTATGAAGTTGTTGTGTAAGTTCAGGCCCGCCTTCTTTAAAGACTTCAGCAGGAATCCCATCAGGTCCACTAGCTTTGTTATTTTTCATTTGTTTAGTGGCTTTACTCACTTCCTCCAAACTAGGGGGTACTGCAAGCTCATTTCTTATTTGTTTTTGCGGGATTTTCAAGAAGACTTCATCAGCCACAGTAGAGTGACGATTAAGGAGATTGTAGTAATGCTCTTTCCAGCGCAGTGCAATAGACTCTTTGTCTTTTAGAAGTTTAGCACCATCTACTGAGTGTAAGGGATTTGTACCATGGTTTGTTGGTCCATAGATGGCCTTTATGGCATTAAAAAAGCCCCATGCATCATGAGCATCTGCAAAATGTTGGGTTTCTTGGGCTTTTTTTATCCACCATATGTTCTTAAGTTCTCTAGTTCTTCTCTGGACTTCTGCCTTTGCACTGGCGTAGATTTTTTTTTCTTAACGGCACAGTTAATATCTTTTTGCCATATCTAGAAGGCTTTCCTTTTCTTGTCAATAATATGTTCAATCTCACTATTGTTCTCATCAAACCAGTCCTGATGTCTCTTAGTCTGGTATCCGATAGTTTGTTCACAGGCTGAAATAATAGAAGTCTTCAATTTAATCCAGTGTTCCTCAACATTTTCAGGAAGTTCCATAGGCAGATGTTCCTTGAGAGTTGATTGAAAGCAAGCTCGTTTAATAGGATCTTGAAGGGCCAGTGTATTCATTTTACGCCTTGGTTTTCTTCCTTGGAGCCTACGATGAGGGACAATCTTTATGGCCATCGTGGATCGAATTAATCGATGGTCTGTCCAGCAGTCATCGGCGCTCGTCATTGCTTTGGTGAGAAGTACATCACGGCGATCTCTAGCACGGACAATTACATAATCTAAAAGATGCCAGTGCTTCGACCGTGGGTGCTTCCATGATGTTTTAAATTTATTTTTCTGGCGAAAGAGTGTGTTAGTAATGACAAGGTTATGCTCTGCACATTTAGTCAGAAGTAAGATTCCATTCGTGTTGCTGTTGTCAACTCCTTCTTTCCCAATGATCCCTGGCCACAAATCAAAATCACGCCCAACTCTTGCATTGAAATCGCCCAGGAGGATAATTTTATCCTCCTTTGGTATCTCTGATAAGATGGTGTCCAGCTGGGTATAAAATTTTTCCTTGATATTCTCATCTGCATCTAGTGTTGATGCATAAGCACTTAGGATAGTTGCCTGTTGGTTTTTGGCGAGTTTTATTCACAGAGTTGAGAGTCGTTCGTTAATCCCAGTGGGAACTTCTGACAAGAGCTTCACAATGTCGTTTTTGATAGCAAAGCCTACCCCATGTATTCGTCGTTCTTGTTCAGGCAGTCCTTTCCAAAAGAAGGTATAACCTCCTTTTTCTTCCTTCAACTGTCCTTCTCCTGCTCTTCGAGTTTCTTGGAGTCCTGCTATATCGATATTAAAACGTCTCAGCTCCCTTGCAATAATGGCAGTCCTACGTTCAGGTCGTTCACTATCCATATTGTCTTGCAGTGTCCGTATATTCCATGTTCCAAAATTCATGTGTTTTTTATGACCGCTAGATGGTGACCCCACTGGTCGCGGTAATCCAGTCAGGGAGAAAATGAGGCAGACTATGTTTAGGGCACCTTTTCTAGCCCCCTCCCCATATGGGGTGAGCAGAGTGGATCCTAAATAGGGCTGCTCAGTCGTGGATACAGCTGCCGAACTACTCAACTGCCTCGATCCTTGAGTCAGGGCGACTGAATCCGTATCCACCGCCCATGTGCTGGTCCATGACTAGGAGCTTCCGGATTTCACAGTCCTGCCCCCGTTGCCATTCGTCAGTCGCCATGGGACTTTTGGTTGTTTTGGGTTTGGTGTGGTTGGAAGACGCCTGTGCGTGAATTTGTTTTATGTGTGGAGATCGGTGCACAACGATCAGCACACAACCTTCACAGAAAAAGGCTCTAATCCAATGGCATGGATACCATGACGATTGGTGACCTTTTGTCTGCTGCAGCCTTCATCCGCCTTCGCAGCCGTTGTAACAATACACCTTGTTATCTTCCGCCTGTTCTTCCGTTGAGGACTTTCTTGGATCGTTCTTTGTCTGGTTCCTCCCCCTGGACCTTACCGCCATGGGTGACCCTGCCAGGAGTACATGACTCCCGACGGCTTCGCTCACAGGGTTCATTGGGAACACACAAGCCCACTCACCACAACAAGGTGACGATCCAGCGAGTGAGTAAGCAATAATATGGTCTTATTCACTAACTTACCAAAGTCAGCAAGTTTCAGCTCTCCTTTCCCATTAATGAGCAGATTCTGTGGCTTGAGATCTCTGTGTAGGATTTTATACTGGTGGCAGTAAGATAAACCACGAAGCAGCTGGAACATAAAAATCTTGAAGCAGAAGATCAGAGAAGAAATAATTGGTAACATTCACAGATTTGTTTTAGGAAATACAGATTCCTGAACCTGATGCCCTCCAGATATGCTAATTCCCAAATGTGTTGGGAATTATGTAAACAGTAATCCAATATATTTGCAGGAAACCAAATGGAGAAGGGATGCACAATTCTCTCATATGTTTATTTTATAAAAGAGGAAGCCTCTGTAAAGGCCATTCTTTATATCCATCTACCTGTCCACTCACCTTCACATTGTACATGCTCATCAGATTCCCACAGTTATCCAGGTACTGTTTCAGGTCATTGTCCTGCAAAGATAAGCATGTCCTGAGGGCGTAACTTGCTATGAGGAATGAGACGCCCACAATTTCTTCAGCATCAGAAAATGCAAATCAAATTATATTTCCCAGGACTTCAGAAGCACAGGATGTGTTTGCAACAAGTTATTTCCTCCAGCAAAATATAGACTATAGTAAGGCTTATTATACAGCTCTGAACTATGCAAGCTTTTCAGAGGTTTGTTGCATCATGTATAATGAATATGCAGTTACAACTAACTTACATGAGATAAAAAGTAATTCTTCTTCCAGCAAACATACCCAACCCAGAGGCTATCTAAATGTTTGTTTCTTGATAAACACATCTGTTCCAGAGAATTCGTTTTCCCAACTCTAAACCACATTTTTCTACTGCTAAGAAAATGCTATTTTCTTTCTCTCTCTCTTATACACCCATCATTTCCATTACTATTTAAGACAACTCTGTTCACCTTTTTTGGCAGGCTTAGCAAATGCAATAGGACTGAATACATACTATGACTGAGTAAACAGGATTGCTATCTGTGCTACCTGGAGCACAATTAAACAATGGCTGTGGACAACGAGTGAAGCATTTTCCAGAGGACATTTTCTACATGGATACTGTTGATCAGCTAAGAGTAAAAAAACGAAAACAGAAAACCCTCAGTGCTGCTTCGGAACTTTACTGAAGTTCCTGAGCCTGCTACTCTTTCCCTTAGAAAGAGGTCCGTAGACTTACCAGATATTCAAAGACAAGAGTGAGGGAGCATTTTGTGTGAATGATATCGTGGAGAGTCACAATGTTGGCATGCTTTAGATTCTTCAGTAAGGAAACTGTAAGACAAAAGGATAGCAGTATCAATCATACATCATCTGAAGGTGTCAGAGCTGTGAGCTGGAATCACAGGTTCATCCCCATCCATCCAGATTGGTTGGACTACCATTTATATCAGGGCTTTCCAAAGTTTTCCCGCGGCGACACACCAACCGCCGTTGATGTGTCGCCGCGGGAAAACCCGGAAGTGCTGCCGTTGCGGCAGCGCGCAAAAACCCGGAAGCGCTGCTGCCGCTTCCGGGTTTTTGCGCGCCGCGGTTGGCGTGTCGCCGCGGGAAAACCCGGAAGCGCTGATGATGATCAGCGCTTCCGGGTTGTGTGGCGACACACCAGACTGTGTGTGGCGACACACTTTTGTGTCGCGACACACAGTTTGGAAAGCTCTGATTTATATAATTCCCAGGAAACTTGGGTATGAATTATGGGAGATGTAATCTAAGGCATCTGGAAGGAACCATGTTAGGGAAAATTTATAACCCTTAGGGATAGATCTAGAAAAATACACGCTATATGTTTCTTGCAGGGGCCTGGAAACCCAAAACCTGCTTCTTACCTTCCCGTATAGCTGTGCAGGGAGCCCCTTCTTCATGTTCCAACCTGATCTCCTTCAGCGCAACAAGGTTCTTAGTGAGTTTGCTGCGTCCTTTAAAAACAGTAGCGTAAGTGCCCTGTGAAGAAAGGGGCAACTAAAGTAAGTAGCACAAAATGCAATATATTTCATCTCTCTCTCTCTAATTCTGGGCTTCCTGAACTGGATTAAATCACTCCTGAATCTTTCTTAATTTGGATTAAAAAATTCTCCATTGTTGCCACCTGCCAAACAAATTGCACAGAAAGGCTTGATCTAATTTATTATTATTATTATATTTTTATCCTGCCTTTATTATTTTTATAAATAACTCAAGGTGTTGAACATCCTTAATACTCCTTCCTCCTCCTATTTTCCCCAGAACAACAACAACCCTGTGAGGTGAGTTGGGCCGAGAGAGAGTGACTGTCCCAAGGTCACCCAGCCGGCTTTCATGCCTAAAGCGGGACTAGAACTCTCAGTCTCCTGCTTTCTAGGCCAGCACCTTGACCACTGCACCAATTTTGCCATTTTTTCCTCCTAGTCCAGACTAATACAGAAAGTGCATTTAATTTAGGAAGCCCACTCTGAATGGGCATGATGGGTGGCAGAGGTCAGTATCTTCGTGTCCATCTGGTGACAAGCATGGCATGTGGACTGCAACTTGGATTGTTGCTAAAAAGCATGAATTAACTAATGAAATAAAAGGAAAAATATGTTATATGAAACTAAATAAAAGGACAAGGATGTAATAAACTCTAATGAATGTAGTCTGGCTATGCTCTACCCAACAGTAACTATTTTTTTTGCAGATAAATCCTATGGTCATGTTTAAATTCAGTTCAGAATTAGAGAGGTTTTAAACATTTAAACTCCTAAATGTTAAATGACTATCTCTCAAAGCAGGTTGCAAAAGGTAAAAATTATCACAAAGATACAATAGGAACTTACAAGGGATGAAGGATGGGATTGATCATGTTTCAGATTATTCTTACCTCCCCCAGCTTTTCCAGCTTAACATAGGTTTCCATCTTTCCAAACCCAATGTCTGACTATCATAAAAAAGGAAGAAATATCAGTACAAAATACAATATTAAGAAGCTTACAACACAGGCTAATACATGTCTATTAGGAAGTCTAGGCCACTGAGTTTTACTTCCAGGAGACATAAGCTTACCAGTGGTTACATTCTGTAAAAAATGTATTGCTCAAAACAAATTCTCTGGGAAATAAAATGAAGACAGGTCCTTGAACTCGCAGCTCAACATACTGCATCAGTTACTTTCTGAAAGTGCACAATCATCAGTCAGTTGCTGGGAAGCACCAGCCAACCTGGAGGACGCTTGCTTCTTTCCCGTTGCAGAGCGTAAAGCATGTCCACTCACATTACTGTCTCTGCTTGGGGTGTTTAGCAGCAAGCAATATTTCTAATATCTACTCCTCAAATGGCCTGTTACACATACATCAATTAAAAGTGAGGGTTGCCTGGGTGGTTTTCTCCTTTGCTCATGCAATATAAACATATTGATCCAGGGGTCAAGGTAACCAGATTAATCCTCCAGCTTTTCCTCGACACCTTGTGTGACACCAGAAGGCACAGTCAAATGGCTTTGGCCTCTCATCTATTCCCACAGAATATCACAATGCTTGAAAAACTAACACTATCTATTTAGGTTGAATTTTACTCAGCAAATATGGTATCTATTTCCAACAAATATATATAGCACTAATGAAGACGAGAGATTCATAGGATTAATCCTTCCAGGGGGCTAAGAGGTTTTCTATGGAAGTATTAAAGTTGCTTCGCTCATGTGTCCCATTTAAACATACTTACTATTCAACAGCAGGTGGTGGTAAAGACACATATTTTTAAACAAAAACAACAACAACAAGGTTTTAAGAAATATTTCATTCTCATTTAAATTAAGAAGTGTTATTAGCTGGATTAGAGGTGGAACAATAACAGGACATGATTTTTCATCTCTTAGTGAAACTGATACTCTAGTACAGGCAGTCCTCGTTTAGTGACCACAATGGGGACTGGCAACTTGGTCATTAAATGAAGCGGTTGCCAAGTGAAACTGTGACTGTGCTTACAATCTTCCGTCAGCTTTCTTTTGCTTTACAGACCTGTGAAAGTCATAAATGCAAGGACTGGTCACAAAGTTACTTTTTTACCACTGTTGTAATTGTGAATAGTCGCTAAATGAGTCAGTTGCTAAATGAGGACTACCTGTATCAGAAAGGAAAAATATTAAAATCATTATGCTACTTTACTGTGAAAACATTTAAATGTTTTCTTTAAGCTGAATTTGTAAGAATTGAGAGAAACTCTAAGCAAGCTTCTAGCCAGTGTTTGCAAATGACCATGTACTATCTGATCATGTTATAACCTAAACAAAAAAACTGTGGGCAGAAGAAACAGTCAATAACTTCGGTTCTCCCATAGCCCCATAGCAGGTTTTGCTAAAGAAACAGAATGATCAAAGTCCACATCAGGGATTACATATCTGGCTACAAAAGTCCAGATGTCTACTGGATAGCAGCAAAGTTTTAGAATTTCATGTATATATTTCCTGCCATCTAGTGGTCATTTGGATGCTTGCAGTTCACATATGGTATGCCTAAATTTACCTGAAATGCATCATAATAATGTGCTTATCCCACAGCTTATTCCACTGGAAATTCAGTCTTAATTGTATACAAACTCCAAAAATGTCATCACAGGTTAGCACTGTATAAAACACAATTTCCTTATTTGAAATTATTATTTTTTCCAACTTAATAAATATTCTAAATAAAGGAAGTCTGATGTGAACAGATGTCCAACAAATGCAGGGGTACTGCATTTATCAATTTACAAAAAACATGCATTGCTAATTTAGTGACTTATTAATATTTATCAGACAGTTACTTTACAGAAGAAATTGCACAGATAAACAGGAACTCCTTGGTATGTTTCATTTTTTCCATTTTAGAATGCCAATTTCTAATCCCTGCTCTTATAGAAAAAACAGTTACTTTCTGAACTTGGCTGTAACACAGATAAATGGAATGCTTGTGCCACAAACACTTCCAGTGTTGTTTCAATACTAATGTTTAGGCCAGGGCTTTCCAAAGTTTTTCCTGCGGCGACACACCAACCGCCGTTGGTGTGTCGCTGCGGGAAAACCCGGAAGTGCGGCAGCGCGCAAAAACCCAGAAGCGCTGCTGCCGCTTTCGGGTTTTGCACGCTGCGGTTGGTGTGTTGCCGCGGGAAAACGCGGAAGCGCTGATGATGATGATGATCAGCGCTTCCGGGTTGTGTGGCGACACACCAGACTGTGTGTGGCGACACACAGTTTGGAAAGCTCTGGTTTAGGCTATTCATCTGGGAGACAAGCACACAAATATATGAGAACAAGCCCATGCCAGACTCCATGGAACTGTATTTTGCCATGAGTCTTGGGACTCACCAGAGATGCCCGTCGTGACATCCTGCTCGGAGGCTTATTAATCTCTGGATTTTCCATTTCTAGTTTCTGGAGGAATTCTGGGGGCAGGTGAATGTCCATGGGCAGAGAGAGACGCTTGCTGACATCCTGGGAAGTAAAGTAACACATCACAGATGACAAGATCTTCCATACTGGATAGCCAGATCCAACTGCAAAACACTACAGTACAGCCTTAACAATTGCCAGGTTAAATCTACCATTAGCTACCATGGGAGCTCTTCTAGACATAAAATATATAAGCTTGTTATATAACAAAATACACTGAATTTTAAAAGAAAACTAGATAGGCCATTGGTATCTGAAGTCAGCTCCCTTCTGTGTCAGACTTTCAAATTGATGGGGCCCATCTCCCAGACCTCCATCAGCCTAATTTCTGCCATTGGGCAAAACATGTCTACTAGTTTGCAGGTTACCTCCATAGAAAAGCGGCGCTGGTTGCCATTTCGGTAATGCACAGGAGTCGGGGACCGACCTTCCAGAGGTGAGGCAGAACTGGGCTGCGTTTGGATGTCCCTATTCGGGTGACCCGGATGCAAATGTCCTTGTGCCATATCTGATCAGAAAGGAAGAATAAATAGCAAATTACCAGGTGATCGTAGAGACTGGCAACGCCTGGGACACTTTGGGGCTGAGATAAACACAAAGCAACACAGAGCAACTTTAAAAATTTGAATCAGCAGGTAAAGTATATGTCATAAAGAAGGTTGGCACACTGACATCAGTGAAGTCTATTTCTGATTCAGCATGGACAGAAAAAGCTGAAAATTATTTTAACTTTTAGAATACATTTTATCCTGTAAGTCAACTCAAAATTTGAATGTTACTTGTTAAATTCTAGCTTGCATCCTGATATTCCAGTTCATAGTTACAAAGCCATTTGTATTACTACTTAAGTTTTTTTTTTAATTTCCAAGTGCTATTCATAACAGAAAACGACTCTGCATTTGCAGACAATCCTTCTAGTTATCCAAATGTTTCCATGGCAAATATTTATTGATGCTACTTTCCTGACAAAAAAACGATAATAACCACTAATTGATCCTTTCTTTTGGGCATGAACCTGACTGAGAACTACAGGTAACTGTCATTCCTCATTTTGTACACCTTGTAGCCATAGATTTTCTTTCTTTATTCAGAGCAGATGACTGTATACATGTGGCTTTTGTACAAAAACAAGCAAACAATCGAACAACCCCCCCAGCTTTGTGTAGAAGCTCTTAAAGGCCAACTAGCATTAAACATTCTCCAAAAATGTTCCATATTTGCAGACTTCTAACTTATCTCAATCTGATGCTAGCATATGTGCATGTGTGTGCATCTGTGTGCGTTTGCATGCGTGCGCGTGCACACACACACTATTAGCATATTAAACTGTCATTTTGGAAGCACAGATCCCTTTTCCTGACTGCGATACTTAAGTGCTTTATCACCACAGTCGATGGAATTCCACAGATTAACACTATGTTCCACAGATGCAGCTTAGTCTGCTCTGGGCTATGCTGTAATGTGGGTATACATCATGAGCTAAATTTATTTCTTCAGATACTTTTCAGATTGTCTTAATAATGTGGGTACCATATGCGATTCAGTTTTCCAGGTAGTTTGGAAATGTTTTAACTGTTGGGGTTATGCGCAAGGAAAAAGTACAATAATATCCCCCCTATCCTGGGATTTTCCTGGGATAGAGGTTTGTGCTGAAATATTCCAAAGATATGTCATCAATGACACATATGTCAAAAATATGTACTACTTGTACTAATTTTCCAAACTGCAGTATTTCTATGTGCTTCCTTGGGACCCTGGGTCTTAAATTCTAGGCTATTTCTATCCCAGAAATATCAAAGCATTGGTCCATTATTGTTAAAACATACTGGCAGATGCTTTCTAGAATTTTGCAACAGAAATATTTTCCAGTCCTACCTGGAGATGCTGAGGACTGAACTTTGTTTTTTATCTGCCTCTTTATGCATGCTTTTGAAGGGGGTGTTTATTGTGCAATTATATGACTCATTCAAGGAATTGGGGGATAAGGTCCAGAAATTGTCATCCTTGTTCTCCCTTCACTTCTTCTATTGAGAGTCATGAAGGAGGAAAATATGAAATAGCTGCACATAATGTGGATTATGGCACTAGAAGCCATTCTGAGTATTCACTGTAGGTTGGCCTATCAAGTTCTCTTAACTACAAATGACCACAGTGTGATTTTAACCCTAACATAAGAGTTGGCTTCCAAGTTCTCCTTGGAATGTTCTTGTTTAGCTACAGTTTTTAATGTGATGAATACAGCCAACTGTACTTCTACATTTTCTCTCTACCTAATGGTTCTGTTTGATTTTCCATTGCGGCATTGTTTTAGTAAGGCAAAAGTGCTGTCACATCCCCTGCCTCTGAAAACGTTATGAAAAGAGTAGACATAATGAAGACTCCAGTTACATTGATTTCTGTGAAGGATGTCAACTTATAAAAGTTACCTAGGATGGGCAGCAGAGCAAAGCTGTTTATGTACTGACAATACAATATTAGTTCAATAGGTGCATCGTAAAAACCAACAAATTAAATGAATCCAAGGCGGAGAACTGCTGGATCAGAAAAACACATCTGATCACAGCCCCAAACAAAGTTTCTTCCCCCCACCCCCAATTCTTACAGCTGCATCTGCATCTGCATCTGCTCTGCCTACTTTATTTATCACAGGAAATGTAATGCATAGCATGAAAAGGCCAAATATCAGTAGGTGGACTTCTGAGCAAACTAAAATGCAATCTTTAATTTGCCTAAAGCATGCCCCCCTCCTAGGGCTTGGCTTTGCTGCTTACAATTCCACCAGCTGAGAATTACCTCCCATGGCAAACATGACTTTCAATCTACTTGGACAGTTGTCCAATTTCTGATGAATCTGCATGTACTGCGCAGCTTAAAACAATAGTCTGCCTTGGTTAACTCATCTCTCAAGACTAAAAACTGCAAGCCAACTTAAAAGTACCCATAGTTCCCCAATATTGGCTTTCTCCCAATCCATTTGAAGAATCAAAACACTCCCAAAATGTTCAATGTAAGGACCTTCCAAATGTATAATCTGCACTTAGAATGGCAAATTTGGGAGGCCACTTCAGCCACAGTCTAACCTGGTAAGTTTCAAGATTGCATGTATGTATGGGGGCGTGGGCAGGCAGGGCAGTGAACAGATTCAATACCAGCATTGGATGTGTGGCACAGAGTTGCACATTTTTCTACTAGTCTGCAAAAGCAAAAGGAAAAAAAAGGAACCTGTTGATATAGGTTCCCTGAATACAGCATATGTCTCAGGAATGTATTGTAGCAGATACAGAATAGAATCTGAGTTCACATATATGCTAAAAGCCTATAAGGCAACCGAACTGGAAGATACCACATAAAACATCAGAATGCAGGTGTCAAAATTAAAAAAAAAACCAAAATAAGAGATTATTAGGTGAGAGAAAACAATATGAAAATAAAACAGCAAGTAGCATGTTCACTTGTATACTCTAGATTTCTAATGAAGGTAGTACAGGTAATCCTCACTTAATGATCACAATTGGGACTGGCAACTCCATTGCTAAGCAATGCGGTTGTTAAGAGTAACGTCACATGACTGCGCTGGACTTACGTCGTCAGTTCTGCTGCAGTCATTAAGTGAGACATCACATGACCGTGACTTACAATTTCACTGCTGGCTTCCCCATTGACTCTACTTGTCAGAAGCCAGCAGTGAAGCTCAGAAATGGTGATCACGTGACAATGGGATGCTGTGACCATTGTAAATGTGCACCAGTTTCAAAGTGCCCAAATGGCAATCATGTGACTGTGGAGATGGTGCAATGGCCGCAAGTCTGAGGACTGGTCGTAAACCTATTTTTTCAGCGCTGCTGTAACTTTGAAAGGTCGCTGAACAAGGCAATCAGCAGGCAAGGACTACTTGTACAGGCAAGAAAGGAGGGAGGAGAGAATAAGAGAAACAACATTATCCTGTGATGACAGCAGGTTCTGCTAAAAGGCCTAGATGAAGTAGGAAGCCTAGAAGATTAACTGGAGTTGAAGGCAGCCTCTGGGAGAACACTGCAGACAGCTCTGCCACTCAGCATATAATGAGGGTGCATAAGGTATCAAAGTAAATTAAAAGGGAAATCACAGTCGTTCCTCTGCCTTTGATGAGCTTCCCTCTTTTATCAATATATTTAAACACTGCCTCTGCCAAAACAAGCTTTGATCTCCTGGGGACCTAGGCCAGAATCTCCTTGCTTTGCTTGAATCACAAGTTTTAATTACTTGGTTAAGTATTAACATTTCTGCTCAGTTCTGATGACCATGCTCCACAAAAATCTTAAATATGGCCTATTTAATTTTCTACCCTTTATTGCTTGTACTCCAGTAACAATGAAAAAACTTAAACTCACAAAAATATTTTCCTTTGTGGCTATTCTATAGAGAAGAGAGAAGGGGGACAATCCCCACTGTATAAACAGAAAGAGAGGCCTAAAGAATCTTCACAACTTGTTCAAGTTCATTCTGAGATTTTATAGAGAAGAAGAGAATGATATCTACATATCTGCTGCTGTTACAACTCTGAAGCTGTGTTTTATGGATCTCAGAGTTCTCTAGCTGAATGTGAATCACAGGGAGCCAGATGACACATGTCATAGGGGATTAAGACAGCAGAAGGTCCATTCAAAGGAAGAATTGAAGGTGTCTCTTTCATAAACTGTTGGCGATTCTGAGAAACAGATCTCCAGCTTTACACCACCAGGCTGTGCCAAATCCAAGGTGACACTGCCTGGAACTCCATGTGCCCAGTCAGAAAATTATTTGATTTTCTTTTTGTATGTTCTAGGCCTTTCCTGGGCACGTTATCTTGCTCAAATGAGATTATCTGAAAGAGCAGAACAAAGCAAAGCAAAACAAGGTTTAGATTTGATATGATTTTCCGGACTGATAACATTGGTTGAAGTCTAGCTTTGAGTAAGAGTGGTTAATTGAAGAAAGGTATCGGATCCTTAAGGGGCGTGGTGGCTCAGCGGGTAAGACACCAGGCTTGTCGATCGGAAGATCGTAAGTTTGGAGGTTTGAATCCCTAGTCCCACATGACGGAGTGAGCTCCTGCACCAGCCCCAGCTCTTGCCAACCTAGCAATTCGAAAGCATGCAAGTAGATGAATAGGTACCACTTCGGTGGGTAGGTAACAGCGTTCCGCGTGCGTCATGCTGGCCACATGACCCTTATATATATAGCAAACAATCTTATATAGCAAACACTCTTTTCCAACAACACAAGAGACAACTCTACACATGGACATCACCAGATGGTCAATACCGAAATCAGATTGATTATATAACTTGCAGCCAAAGATGGAGAAGCTCTATACAGTCAGCAAAAACAAGACCTGGAGCTGACTGTGGCTCAGATCATGAGCTTCTTATCGCAAAATTTCGGCTTAAATTGAAGAACATAGAGAAAACCACTAGACCACTCAGGTATGACCTAAATCATATCCCTTATGAATATACAGTGGAGGTGAGGAATAGATTTAAAGGATTAGATCTGGTAGACAGAGTGCCTGAAGAACTATGGATGGAGGTTCGTAACAATGTACAGGAGGCAGCAACTAAAACCATCCCAAAGAAAAAGAAATACAAGAAAGCAAAGTGGCTGACTGATGAGGCTTTACAAATAGCTGAGGAAAGAAGGGAAGCAAAAGGCAAGGGAGAAAGGGAAAGATATAACCAACTGAATGCAGAATTCCAGAGAATAGCAAGGAGAGATAAGAAGGCCTTCTTAAATGAACAATGCAAAGAAATCGAGGAAAAGAATAGAATGGGGAAGACTAGAGATCTCTTCAAGAAAATCGGAGATATCAAGGGAACATTTTGTGCAAAGATGGGCATGATAAAGGACAAAAAAGGCAGAGACCTAACAGAAGCAGAAGAGATTAAGAAGCGGTGGCAAGAATACACAGAAGAACTATACAAGAAAGATCTTAATGTCCCTGATAAATACGATGGTGTGGTCACTGAACTTGAGCCGGATATCCTAGAGAGTGAAGTCAAGTGGGCCTTAGGAAACATTATTAACAACAAAGCTAGCGGAGAAGACAGTATCCCAGCTGAGCTATTTAAAATCCTAAAAGATGATGCTGTTAAAGTGCTGCACTCAATATGCCAACAAATTTGGAAAACTCAACAGTGGCCACAGGATTGGAAAAGGTCAGTTTACGTTCCAATTCCAAAGAAGGGCAATGCCAAAGAATGTTCAAACTACCGTACAATTGCGCTCATTTCACATGCTAGCAAGGTTATGCTCAAAATCCTACAAGCTAGGCTTCAGCAGTATGTGAACTGAGAACTACCAGAAGTGCAAGCTGGGTTTCGAAGAGGTAGAGGAACTAGAGATCAGATTGCCAACATTCGCTGGATTATGGAAAAAGCAAGAGAGTTCCAGAAAAACATCTACTTCTGCTTCATTGACTACGCTAAAGCCTTTGATTGTGTGGATCACAACAAACTGTGGCAAAGTCTTAAAGAGATGGGAGTACCAGACCACCTTACCTCTCTCCTGAGAAACATGTATGCAGGTCAAGAAGCAACAGTTAGAACCGGACATGGAACAACCGATTGGTTCAAAATTGGGAAAGGAGTACGACAAAGCTGTATATTGTCACCCTGCTTATTTAACTTATATGCAGAGTACATCATGAGAAATGCAGGGCTGGATGAATCACAAGCCAAAGTTAAGATTGCCGGGAGAAATATCAACAACCTCAGATATGCAGACGATACCACCCTAATGGCAGAAAATGAAGAGGAACTAAAGAGCCCCTTGATGAGGGTGAAATAGGAGAGTGCAAAAGCTGGCTTGAAAGTCAACATTAAAAAAACTCAGATCATGGCATCTGGTCCCATCACTTCCTGGCAAATAGAAGGGGAAGAAATGGAAGCAGTGACAGATTTTATTTTCTTGGGCTCCAAGATCACCGCAGACGGTGACTGCAGCCATGAAATTAAAAGTTTTTCCAGTAGTAGAGGACTCACTGGAAAAGACCCTGATGCTGGGAAAGACTGAAGGCAAAAGGAGAAGGGGACGGCAGAGGATGAGATGGTTAGATAGCATCACCGATGTAATGAACATGAATTTGAGTAAACTCCGGGAGACAGTGGAGGACAGGAAGGCCCGGCGTGCTATGGTCCATGAGGTCACGAAGAGTCGGACACGACTAAACGACTGAACAACAGCAACAGCTGGCACTAGGGTGAATAATGGAGGGGTAACATTTAATGCAATTTTCTTGGTTTTCTTGGCTGGAGATGACTCCTGAGGATACCAGAAGAATATAGCCAAGAAAACAAATGGATCATCGAACAAGATATCCAGAGTTCTCACTTAAGACACAAATGGACAGACTAAAATTATCATACTTTGGACACATTATGCAAAGACCTAGTTCTCTGGAGAAGTCTATAATACTGGGAAAGGTGGAAGGAAAGAGAAGAAGAGGACAATGAGCAGCAAGGTGGATTGACTTAATTATAGTGGCAATGGGTGCACCACTGGAAGACCTGAAGGACCATGTTGGGGACAGATCCTCCTGTAGAAAATCTATCTATGTGGACACTAAGAGTTGACACCGAGTTGATGGCAAAGAATCAATCAATCAATCAGTCAATCAATCAATCAATCAATGTTTAATGGGAAGATTAGGTTTCACTGGAAGAATGTATTTAAAGATTTACAAAACTGAAATATCTAAATATAACCAAGTATGTATATTCAGTTAATAAATATTTAACATGAAACTTGAAAAATGATTGTCCTCTCTACAATCAGATGTATTATGGATAAATCACAAAACATGTCATATTGGATCCTGACTGTGGTTTGCCTTTTCCAGTATTCAATAGACACTGAATAGCTTTGAACAACGTGTTTCTTCTAGAAACAAAGTTATTCAGAGATAACTCATAAATTTATACAAATAAATTTATATAAACAAAATGGAAGGGAACTAGTGTAGAATCTGAGCTATACCTTGAACTTTTTCTTACATTTCAGGTACTTCCCAAACACATATACTGGAGGCTCAATGTCTTTTCTGATATGATAGGAAACTACTTGAAGTGGAAAGATTATTCCATAATCCACATGTAAGTAATATTTTTATTATTAACAAGCAAAATGTCACAAAACAGCAAGGAAAGTTCTTCAGAACTTTTCATCAGGCTGAATGTTAAGAAGCATAATTAATACTTATTACTCATATAGTCTGGATTACTGTGGCAACTGAACCAGACCAGTATGAATGGTTTCGAAGTGGATCTGAGAAGCCATAAAAGGCAGGTTTCTCAACTATGCACATCTTGTGTGTGCTACAAAGTTTAATGAACACATGTAGGTCAGAATGGAACATGTAATGGTAGTTGGAATGAACCCCCCTTTTTAAAATGATCTTTAACATTCTGTTTTAACTTTGTTACTTTTTAAATTACAGTAGTTATATGGTGGGGGCACGGTGGCTCAGCGGTTAAGATACTAGGCTTGTCGATTAGAAGGTCACAAGTTTGGAGCTTCGAGACCCTAGTCCCGCATGACAGAGTGAGCTCCCGCACTTGCCCCAGCTCTTGCTAACCTAGCAATTCGAAAGCATGCAAATGCAAGTAGATAAATAAGTACCACTTCGGTGGGATGGTAACAGCGTTCCACGTGCATCATGCCGGCCACATGACTGCGGAAGCGTCTTCGGACAACGCTGGCTCTTCGGCTAACAAACGGAGATGAGCACTGGCCCCTAGAGTTGGACACAACTGTGTGGGGGAACCTTTACCTTTAGTTATATGGTATTTCATTTTGTAAACTGCCTTGTTGGGCCACAAGGTGGCATAGAAATGTGTTCTCAAATAAGCAAGCAAGCAAACCATAGTGTCCTGGCTTGCTACCACAGAAGTGGAGGTGTGCACAAAACAGGAAATGTGCTATGTTTCCAAGCTGGAACAAAACGGTCCTACTTGAAACAATCAGTTAGTTCTCTTAGCACAACACAGCCTAAATGTTGGGTTCTAACGCAAAACAAAACTCTCAGAACACAGATGTTTTGTTGTTGAGCTGAGACCATTTCAAGATTGTTTTTTATGGTTAGAACATTCAACTCGAAATTACCAGAGAACAGCATGCTTTCTTCCCAACACTGAAACAAACCTTTCTCAACAGTCAAAACGCCTATTTCAAGCCCAAGATGTTTTGAATTTGAAACATCTTGCACTTCATAACTGTGATGGCTATCAAAAAGGACTTGCTCCCCATTGGATGGATACCTGTAATCTGAGGACTTCAGCTGCCTCGTTTTTGGAAAGTCCTTGGGCACCCTAGTTCACCACCACCCCACCCCACCCCGCCTTCCCATTTCAATGCTGCTATTTTCCCCTCCTCAGCTTTTTACCTTCATTCTTCCTGTTGTTGAGCTGGTTGAACTGCTCTGTAAACTCTGCCAGGGATTCCTCAATAGTCTCTGTCCGGGGAACTGAAAGGGAAAAGCGGCGCTTGAACGTTTTCATCTTGTTCATTGTATTCTGTAGAGCAAGACAACCGCAGGATCTGATAGGGAAGAAAAGCAAAATGATGGCACTCAGCTTTATTTATTTATTATCTATCATCTATCTATCTATCTATCTATCTATCTATCTATCTATCTATCTATCTATCTATCACATTTCTTCACCACCCATCTCGACAAACGACTCTGGGCGGTTTACAAGCAAATTAAGACAATAAAAAATTAAAATATCAATAAAACAGATTCATTATAAAAATATAAATATACATAAAACTCTAAGATATAAAATATGAAATATAAAATCCAAGATGGTGAAACCACAGTCTCAATAAAATTTCCCAGGGCCACATCAAGGTGCCAACCACCCCCATGACAGACTATCCCCCCTCCCACCCCAAGCGAGGTGGCACAGCCAAGTCTTGACCTCCTTTCAGAAGGCCGGGAGAGTGGGGGACTGCCTTACCCCTGGGGGTAACTTATTCCAGAGGGTGGGGGCTACGGCAGAGAATGCCCTCTTCCTGGACCCTGCCAATCGACAATCTCTCATGGACAGGGTCCGTAACATGCCCTCTCTGCCTGACCAGGTGGGACGGGTCGATGTAATGGGGGTGAGGCAGTCCCTCAGGTAAGCTGGACCCATGCTATGTAGGGCTTTAAAGGTGATAACCAACACCTTGAATTGGACCCGGAAGCAAACTGGCACCCAATGCAGCTCGCACAGCAAAGCGCCGTCTTTGGGGCTCCTAAAACGGCTCGCGCAGCCACATTCTGAACCAGCTGTAGCTTCTGGATGCTCTTCAAGGGTAGCCCCATGTAGAGCATGTTGCAATAGTCTATGCGGGAGATGACTAGGGCATGAGTGACTGACCGGAGGGCCTCCCGATCCAGGACGGGGCGTAGCTGGCGCACAACACAAAGTTGGGCAAAGGCTCCCCTGGCCACGGCTGCCACCTGCTCTTCAAGCAGGAGCTGTGAGTCCAGGAGAACCCCCAGGTTCCGCACCGGATCCCATCCAGAACCAAAGATGGTAAATTCCTGGGTACCAAGGAGTCCCCAACCCACAGCCACTCTGTCTTGCCAGGGTTCAGCTGAAGCTTGTTGTTCCCCATCCAGACCCCTGTAGCCTCCAGGCACCGAGAGAGGGTGGTCACAGCATCACTTAGGTCACCCAGGATGGAGATGTATAATTGGGTATCATCAGCATATTGATGATACCTCATTCCATGGTGATGGATGATCTCACCCAGCGGTTTCATGTAGACGTTAAAAAGGAGAGGAGAGAGTACCGAACCCTGCGGCACCCAACAAAGGAGCCGCCATGGGCTGGATCTCTTGCTCCCTATCAACACCAAGTGGGACCGGCCCTGAAGGAAGGAGGTGAACCAGCACAAGACCACACCGCCCACCCCCAACTCCCTGAGCTGACCCAAAAGGATACCATGGTCGATGGTATTGAAAGCCTCTGAGAGGTCAAGAAGAGCCAGGATGGATGCACTGCCCCCATCCCGCTCCTGCCAGAGATCATCCAAAAGTGTAATCAAAGCTGTTTCCGTCCCATATCCTGGCCTGAAATCCGACTGAAAGGGGTCCAGATAATCCGTTTCATCCAGGATCCTCTGGAGCTGCAACGTCACCACTTTCTCAACCACCTTCCCTAAGAAGGGGAGGTGGGAGACTAGACGAAAATTGTCGAGCATGGTGGGATCCAGTGACGGCTTCTTGAGGAGGGGGTGCACCAGCGCCTCTTTAAAGGTAGCCGGAAACACTCCCTCCCCCAAGGATGAATTCACCATCACTTGGACCCACCCACACGTGACCTCCCGAGCTGCCTTCACCAGCCAAAAGGAACAAGGATCTAATTGACAAGTGGTGGTGTTTACAGTCCGGAGAACCCTGTCCACTTCCTTGGGCCCAACAGGGTCAAACCGTTCCCAGATAACCGGGTAAGTACGCTCCCCAGGCATCTCCACAGGCCATGCCGCATGCTTGGCATCCAACTTGGAATGATTTTATCCTCCAGATGACCAGAAAACTCCTCTGCATGGCCCTGTAGGTATGTCACATGACCCACCTTCCCCAAAAGGGATCGAGTGATCTTAAACAGGGCTGTCGGACGGCATTCTGCGGATGCAATAAAAGCGGAGAAATATTGCCGCTCTTATTGCCACAAGGTAGGCCTTAATAGCAGCTCTAGCTTGTGTTTGGTCGGGTTCGGTCCTTGTCTTTCTCCAGCAGCGCTCTAGACGTCTCTTAATCCTCTTCAGAACCCTCAGCTCCTCCGTAAACCACGGTGTCAGGTTCAATGGGACAAGAGAGGTCGCACAGGCGTGGTCCTGTCCAAGGCCCTGGCCACCTCCCTTCTCCAGACGGTAGCCAGGGCCTCCGCCACTATGCTTCGAGGTACAATTCAAGATGCTGGTTATCACTTACAAAGCCCAACATGGCACAGCGCTGGGTTGGGCATCTTTCTGGTCCCCTTCTTGAGGCAATGTTACCTGATGGGACCTGGGAGGCCTGGCTTTCTGATGCCATGACTGCCTTTTCAGACAATTTCCCTCCTAAGATTTGGATGGCCCTGACCCTGTTAGCCTTCAGGAAAGCTTTAAAAAATGGACTTTCCTCAGGGTGTTGGGCCAGGATAAAAGATGAGCCCAGAGAGGTGGAGTGTATGATTGGTGAGCCCCAGCTCTGTATGGTTGATTATGGGTTTTACGTTTTGTTAACATTGTATGGCTTTCATTTGCAATATCGTTTGGGGTTTTTTACTTCATATATGCTGCCCATATATGCACGTGCATCCTAAGCCTTCTAGTGATTCCTCTCCACCCCCCACCCCAATTCTTTCAATGTAATGTCCCCTCTTCATTCAGGAATAAGTACTTAAAAGTACAGAGTGGATCCAAACTCATAAATGACCTTTTCTTGAATCTTGGTCTAAAGGAAACTACGTTGCAAATTGGATTGGCAACATTTTCAAACACAAATGATAATCAGTATAAATAGAAAAATACTTTATTATTCTATTATGCTTTGTATGTAAGTTCCATTAAGGCAGTGAACAAATTGAAACTGTTGTTTTCAATTATTTTCAGTAGCTTAAAGGTAATGGGGAGCAGCTTGCAGAGTACCTTCAAGTTTTTCAGGAAAGAGTGGTGTGCCACATGCTTTAAACCATGAAAACTAAATGCTAGGGTATCCTTCCTCTGCCTGGTTTTTCTAAATCCATCTTAACCAATTTTTCATTTAACTCAAAGTTACTAAGGCTATTAGTAAATCCACAGGAAAAAACCGTCATTCCCATGTAGTACAATAAAAGCACTGCATTCAGTGTTTGGAATTTATTCTGCCTTATTCTGATTCATACCTGGGCAGGTTTGGTTCTGTTTAATTTCAGCTCAGAAATAATAGCGGGCAGCCATTAGCTAACCCCACCACCACCACCCAATCTTTCAGTGGAGAAATATAAGACTTACAGCAACCAAACTGTTTATCTTGTGCTTCTGTTAATTAACTTTGGTTTCACAAAGGAATGTTTCAGGTGTTAATTAGGGCAAGTGCATTTAAGTAAGGCTTTCTGCAATCTTTAGCAGCCTCAGCACTATTGCTCAAACCACTTTCTCTCCATCCTTACATTATATAATTACATTCTTCAGTGAAAACAAAAGGCTAGTTATTCAAGGAAAATCAGAAGCTAAAATCAAAGCTTACCACACACACATTGTCATAAAGAAAAATGGCACCCCCCCCCCCATATACCTAGGTGAAAAACATCCTGTGGGATATTTTCATATGGTGGCTTAGATGCACATTTAGAAATTAGGTGTGCATTATTTGCTAAAATTTAAATAAAAATATCAGAGGCATGGGGGGAGGGGCTGAAGGGGGGCTGACAAGTTCTACCCATTTTATACATAAGTCAGGACCAAAGGAGGTGGTTCTTGTGTCATAGTGCTACTTTCATCTTTTTGATGAAAGCCACTGATCTTGCAGATGCCTCTGAAAAATCCAGTACATCTTCTCATCATCAGAAAGACAATGACTAGGAGTCTTGCTAAAGCTTTATGGGTCCCTACTGTCCCTACTGCCCCTTCTTGAAACTGGGCTTGGAGTGGATATTGTTAAATAGAGAGCTGTCCTCCACAAATTGTCTACATGGTCATCCTAACTACAAATGCTGATCTACTGAAATAATGAACTAAAGTGCTAAAATAATTGAATAACAATATACTGATGTTTTCTTGTGGTTTCTTTTGCAAGCTGAACTATATCAGAAAATAAATAAATAAATAAATAAATAAATAAATAAATAAATAAATAAATAAATATATATATATATATATATATATATATATATATATGAATAGAACATCAATTAACCTTATAATGGCTGGGTAAGTGCATGAACAACAAAAAAAGTGCATGTTTGGGTTGTGTTGCAGACATATAATAAAAAGCTGTGCGACAGAAGAGGTAGTCATGGGAACTAAATAGGGGAAGGCGACAGCTGACAATTGAGGTGGTTCCCTGCACTTGACTTGGGATGCAAGCAATGTTAGACTGTGGGAGAACATGCATATTAAGAGGAAAAATTCCCAGCTGCAGACACATTTAATTTCAAATTAGATGTTCAAGGAATGAGGGGGCTAGTTAAAGGGGAGAGTCAAAAGGGCCCATATCGTCAAGGCATTTGAAGGAGAATCAAAACCATACTAATAAGCACTCAGCTAAAAAATAAATTCTGAGTTAGAAAATATATGACTAAATCCAACAGATGCCAGCATGGTTAATTAGCAGAGTCAGGAAAGCTATAAAAAGCAAAGGTTTCTTTCAAACATGGAGCTCTTATTCTCAAGAGAACAAATTCTGGCAATACTAAGGTAAAGTGATAATATAACAAACAACAAAAACTAATAAAATTGAGGGACATACTGCTAAAAATATAAAGACAAAACAGCAAGATGTCTATAAATACATTAAACTAGGAAGCCAGCCAGTGATTTACCCAATGAAACTGGCAAAATTTTCAAGACTCAGAAAATAAAGGTTTTTTTTTTTTGAACAACATATAATTCACTTATGGAATTTGCTGCCAAGTAGTTTAGATCGCTTTAAAAGGGAGTTAAACACTTTAATGAAGTAAAACCCTGTTAACTTAAGGATTCTGGAATGTTACAAGTTTATAGGACCTATGCTGCTAAATACCTTGTACAGCAGGGCAGCGGAAGAAAAGAACATTTATCTTCAAATGCTCCTTGCAGGCTTTCCAACTACTTTGGAAAACAGGATGCTGGACCTTTGATCAGATCCAGCGGGGTTCTTATTATATTCTTACTATTTATGTAGCCTGCATCTAAGTTTATTTTGACAGACTTTAAAATGGTAAACACATTAAAAATGCTTAGTGTGCTTGATGGAAGTGGCAGAGAGGTTAATAGAATAACAACACAACCAAGAAGAGAAAAAAATCAAAGGGTCTGTTGGAAGAATGTGTTATGGAACTAAGAGCACCCAGACCAGGGTATCTAATATTTCTGGACCATGGACACAGCTGCAGTTGTGAGAACTTGTGAGGAGTGCATTCACAAAGGGGTTCCTATAGGAGATCTGCCTTCATATAACATCTGCCATGTGGGCTTGGCCAGTCACATAACACCCCTTATCTCTTCACACTCCCAGGTGCTCTCAACCCTCCCAATGTAGGGCAGAAAAGGCAATGCTGGGAGCTACTATTTTGCTTCATAGAAGCCTGTGTTCCATTTAATTGTTTATTTTTTTAAGAAGTGAGACACTTCATTTTTAAATAAGTTATTTGTTTAAATTTTATCTTATTATTTATTTAAAAAAATTTATATGGCCACCCAACTCACTCACAGTGACTCCGGGTGGCTTACAGAAATAAAACCCCAAATACAACACCCACTTCACCCCCACCACCCTGTCAACAACAATACATTCGAACAAACCACTTGATGGGCTCCGTATCAATCTGGGATCCCCAATAAAGAAGAATGAAGCCTGTTGGCCAACCAAAGGAGGTATGGGGGTGGGGTGGGTGGGGCCTATTGCCTAACTTGACCCATACACAGATTAACTCAAGATTTAATTGTTTTATAACATCCATTAAAAGCTGAAAACATGCGTTCTCCACACTGATGCCCTATAGCAGGGGACCCCAACCTGTGGGCCACGACCTGTTAGGAACTGGGCCACGGGGCTCCCGCCCGCAAACCCTGCCCCCTTCTGCGCGATTGGCTCCCGCTCACAAACCCCGCCCCAGTGCTTGTGATTGGCTCCCGCCCGCAAACCCCACCCCCTGGTGCACGCGATTGGCTCCCGCCTGCAAACCCCACCCCCGGTCCGCAGAAATCCCGGAAACCCTGCCCCCCCGGTCCGCAGAAAAATCGTCTTTTGAAACTGGTCCCTGGTGCCAAAAAGGTTGGGGACCTCTGCCCTATAGCATGAAAGCTACAGTGTCATGTAGCATGATACTGTATTGTTAGGGTACACACATACTTAACCCAAAGACACAGACATTTAGTCCAATGCATGTGTGGTACCAGGGCTGAGGTTACAAGGTCAAAGGTGGGAGGTCTCAACTCACCTTGGCCCCACCTTCCTATCTTGATGTAGCTGCTTGGTAGTTATTGCTGCATCTCCTCTATTTTCTTTACCTGGGAAGGGTAGCTTTACCTGGAATCTTCCCCTTAACCCTAGAATGTGAGAGAGACAGGACTCCCAGAGCCCAGAGCCTTGCTGGTAAGTAAAGAAATAAGGTAAGGTAAGGTTTCCCCTTCCAGTCGTATCCGGCTCTAGGGGGCGGCGCTCATCTCCGATTCTCAGCTGAGGGAGCCAGCGTTGTCCATAGACGCTTCCATGGTCATGTGGCCAGCATGACTAAATGCCAAGGCACGTGGAACGCTGTTACCTTCCCACTGGAGTGGTACCTATTTATCTACTTGCATTTTTACGTGCTTTCAAACTGCTAGGTTGGCAGGAGCTGGGCGAGAACGGGAGCTCGCCCCGTTACGCGGTGCTTCCGGGTCTCAAACTGCCGACCTGCTGTCCTTTCGTTCGACAGTCGGTAGTCTTAACCATTACTGTATTCCCCATTAATACATTTTCAGATGGAAATGGTTCTGCCGTGCCTCTTGCACCTTATAAAAAACCAGTTCCATTACTACAGAATATGCTGCATTGAACGAGGAACTTATAGTCAGACTAAAATATAAAAACTAATGGCAGAAACAGAATTCAGTGCCTAGAACATCTATCTTTGTTAGTTTTGTGGACAGATGAACTTCAATGGCAGGTACGGTATCAAATAAAATAGGAGAAAAGGGACTGAGCAGAATTTCCCAAATATTAGGGAATCAGTACCTTGTGCAATTGTCTTATATGGCAATCAGAAATACAAAAAACAAAGAAAGCAAGTCAAGGCACATTTGCAGAATGCAAATCATGCTGAAGATGCCAATTCTCTTTGGCTATTCTGTCCATCTTGCAGCATACTTTCCCTTTTTTCCATGTTCTCTGTTACCTGTTCAAAACCGGTAAAGAAAAATCCACTTGCACAACAGTTACTATGTTTTTGTTCACTCCAAGGAAAACAGATGGGTAGTACCAGCAGTGACATTTCCAGTGATACAGCACCAACCTGAGTGCTGTCCGATGACAGGTGTAGTGATTTGTAACTTACTCTCAGAAGTCAGTAACACACTTATTTATTTTACAATATTTGTACACTTCCCCAATCAGAAAGTCTCAAAATAAATTCTAAACTACATGGTCTTGCTATGTTTAGATTTCACATTGGTGAAAAGAGTGCCATTTCCCCCGATATTTTTTTAAATTAAGGAACATAGGTGTAATTTATCACCCTCTCTGATATTCTGCTTTCTCCCATAGGTATACTTACATAAAGCTGAATTGACACCTAACAGTTTCTGCAGTGAGCTAAACTAAGTTCCAAGGTTTTCATGTATGAATTTATTCTTATAAATTCATTGCATATGTATCTATCAACATACAGGATACCATCCCCATTCTTATTCCAGAATTGCCTCTCAACATCATGTATATATTATTCGGCTTTGCAATTTTGTCTTGTAAACCAAGGAAGTCTCGCTAGTAGAAAAATAAGTCTACTCTTAAGTAGAAAGGCAGAGTATAAACCAAACCAATCAATAAATATAACAATTCAGAGGAACTATGAGGAAATTGGAATCTCCTTTTCCAAGCAAAGAATGCCTTTGTTTTAATGATCTGACCACCCTCTTGTAAACTAGAAGAATGAGCCTCCCAGCTGTAGCCAAAGCAGAACCCATATTGAATCTTCCTCTCTACCAATTAGAACAGGGGACTCACAGCATAATAAATATAAAAAGTAAAGACTCTCTGGAGTCCAGTTTGACTCCTGCTGGCCTAAAGTTTTCTTGGCACCTACATGGAGGGGTTTGCCACTGCCTTCTTCAGTGATGTTGTTTCAAATTTTGGCCCTGGGATTTCCTGGTAGTCTCCCATTAAAGAAGTGAGCTTCAATCCTGGTAATTTTTTTCCTCAAAATCAACCAAGGACCGCAAGTTCCTCCACCTGTTCTAACGCAGGACAGATGCAACATGTTCTGAATTCCTACCCTCTAAAGCCACTGCATCTTACACACACTGCAGTATCCAGATCATCTTCAAGGCCAATCTATATTAAATGCAAATATGCAAAAGCAGATAGCATTAAGCTTGGATGTAACCAGGGTGTTTGTTAATAAGACCAGGTCAACAGCTGGAAAATCCACCAAAGCTGAGGAAAAAAAGGTGCTTGGATGATAAGCATCACAGCTGGAGGAATGCCCAAACTGCACTCATAGCTTTTTGAGGGGGGTGCAATATCATCCATTCAGACACATGTATAACCATCTAGTTTATGTTAGCAAGGATTCCTTGGTTTATAAGACACTTCTCTCTGGTCTTTCTCCTCATCCATCCCACAATTACCCTTGAAGCATTTCTACCAACTCTTTCTGGATAAGGAGATGGTATGAAATTGCATAGAGAATTTCCATTCAGACAACTTCACCTATACTAGGGTGAAAAAAATGGGTCCTTATGCTTTCCCATCAGAATGGGCAGGGACAGAAGACACTGGTACACCTGCATTTTCTCCTATTTTAAGAGTTTTGACCAATACCCACCATGCTCCAACACAGAGGGTCCAGAAGGTACAACTGACTTACTTTTCACAATTAGTGAAACATTTTTATGCTCAGAAGACATTTATCCTTTAAATAGACAACAGGCTAAAGTTTTTTAATCAGACGAATTTCATTTTGTAAGACAAAATTACCTCTAAAAGGCATGAGGTTCTCTAAGACATTAACAATAGTTCTCCCCACTCTTATTATGATGCACAGTGGAAGCTCAGTGTTTGGCAAAGCTGCAATTTGTTCTCCAGCGTGATCCCATGATGGGATATGTGCACAAATGAAGATCACATTCCAGATTGTTGAGGTCAGATTCAGCATCCAGAGCTAATTCATTGTTCACCATGGCAACAGAACCCTTGGGTTAAAATGTCTGCACTGAAAAAGCTTAAAAGATTATCTGTCAGTGTCACAAACATGCTGCAGGCTTCGGGGTTGTTGTTTTTTTGCTATTGCCAGCTCTTTTACTTGCAGTACTCCAAAAGGCAGGCATTTGCTAGGGGGTCCAAAATGTATTTTTAATCTCTTTCTTTTATTAGGTACACCACTTTCATTCTAAGGACTCGAGCAGCCCTTGCTTTCTTAGTGCCATATCCAAGGGATAACTAGAAAACACAGATTGGGAACCTTTTGCCATACCAGCATATGAGGGTAACTGCAGAAAGGAGACTGAGACAAGAAGGAAAGATGATGATGTAAACGTGAGTTTTATTTATGACACATTAAGAACCATCCTGGTGAAATGGATGCTCATGGGGTCACAAAGAATTGGAAGTGAATGAAAAACTGAACAAGAAGAACCACCATCTTCTCCTGCTCCTCTGAAAACCATAATTCAATTGTGCAAAAACTGGTGCTGCACGGCCATCTCCACCTTCTGGCAAATTTTTGAAAGAGCAATAATTAAGGTCCTGGTGGTAAGGCTGCTAGCTGCAAAAGAACGAACTGTGAAGTTTTATGGGGAAAAAAAGCCCATGTTCTAAAACACATAATTCTCTTAGCTGTTGAGTCCAGAAAGGTATCTCTCATCTACCAGTGTGAATTAACCATTGATGAAGTGGAATAAAATATTTTATTTGACCATCTAGAAGGAGCAATACAAATGGTTTTAGGCTTTTGTGACACCCAAGTGCCAACTTGTTCATTCAATATAACAAAGGTGGAAACTACTTTAGGCAATTAAGTGACAAAGTGGTTATGTAACAAGTCACATGGGAGGGTCAAAGTGTGCATTTCAGCATCACTGCTGTTAATAAGATGCAAAAGCTAATGCAACTTTCTTTACAGTAAAAACAGAAGTTTTTGAATATTAACAAAATTATTCTGGCATAAATCTTTGTGAAGTTTTTCCACTTCCCTCAGCTGCAAATCCATGAAAGAATGTTTCTCTATTTTTGCTGCAAAAGGACGACACAGGATACATCCCTCCCAGGTCATATATAACTTTCTTGTGAAATGAAATTGAAATGTAGTGAATTATGCTAGCTTCTAATAGCCCCACATTTGAATACATATAGCTTACATTAAAGAACGTTTGTATCTGCTTTATTTTTTTTACAACAGAAGCCAAGATCCACCTTTAATATCTATCTTTTTTTAAAGCCTCCATTCCCAATATATAAACCCTTAATTTAATGGGCTAATGCAGTTAAATGTCAAATGAGATTTTACATATGCATAAGAAGTATGTAATGTATGTAAAATGTTCATAATGTATGTAAAATCATGAACACTGTAGTGAAGTCTGAATTCAGAGTTTTCTGAATTGATATCTATAATTTTGAGGAGTTACTATAACGGATTACTATAATGGACTATCTAGACCCATTTCATTTAGATTTCAGTATGGAGACAGCCCTGGTGATGACGTTGATGACCTGTGGCAGAGCCAGGATGGAAGTGGTGTATCCATTCTTGTACTCCTTGACCTCTCAGTGGTTTTTGATACCATTGACCACCATATCCCTCTGCACCGGCTGTGGGGGTCGGGGGCACCATTTTATGGTGGTTCTCTTCCTTTCTCCAGGGCCAGTTCCATTTACTGTTGGTGGGGGGAGATGTCACTCCCTAGGCTTTGTGGGATGCCACTGAGCTTGATGCTCTCCTGCCTCCTGTTTAACATCTACATGAAACCACTGGGTGAATTCATCTGCTGGTCTGGGGTTCAGTATCATTATTATGCCAATGATACTCAGTTATATCTGTTGACCTCAGGCTGGCCAAGTGAAGCTGTCATGGCCCTGTTCCAGTGTCTGGAGACTGTCCGGGCTTGGATGGGGAAGAAATGGCTGTTACTTAATCCTATCAAGATCAAGTTGCTGTGAATATTAGGGCTGCCTACATCCAGGGATTTTCTATCTCTAGCCTTGGATGGGGCAACACTTTCCCATTCAAGAATGGTGCACAATGTGGGGGTCTTTTTGGACTCACAGCTCCTGTTCAAAGAGCAGGTGGCAGCTGTGGCCAAGAAAGCCTTTGCACAACTTCATATGGTGTGCCACTTGTGCCCTTTCCTGGATTGGGAGGTGCTTCAGACAGTTACTCATGCCCTGGTCACCTCACAGCTCAACTACTGCAATGTGCTCTACATGGGGCTGCCCTTGAAGATGACTCAGAAGCTTGAACTGGTCCAGAATGCAGCAGTGATAGGCATGCCTCGGTATGCCTATGTGATGCCTCTGCTCTGTAAGCTGCACTGGTTACCAGTATGCTTCCAGGTGTAATTCAAGGTGCAAGTTGTTACCTATAAAGCCCTATATGGCATAAGGCCAGGTTATTTGAGGGATTGCCTATCTTCCATGGTTTCTGCCTGGCCAGTATGGACCAACAGAGTTGGCACACTCCAGGTTCCTTTGATTAAACAGTGCTATCTGACAGTAGCTTGAATCATGTCAACTGGATTTCTATTTTCTCAGTGGAAACGTTTCGCTCCTTATCCAAGGAGCTTCTTCAGTCTGAGCAAAGTTGGTAAGGGAATCCTAAATATGTTTCTAGGTAGCTGTGTGACCTTACACCTGGGGCTAGGTCATGGTTATATTGAGATGTTATTTTAAGTCCTTTTATCATCTAAAGGAGGATCGTTAAGATCACCATGCTGCTGTTGAGCTTGTGAAATGGTCTTAATCTTCCTAGGCACAGAAGACAAAGCAGGGAGGAAGATGGGGCCCCCAGAAAGCTGTGCCTTCTCTGTCCCAGTGCCTGAACTCTGGAATATGGTTCCCCCCTGAGTTTTGTGTGGCTCCCACACTAATGGTGTTCCAGAAGGCCTTGAAGTTCTGGCTGTCCTCCCAGGCCTTGGGGAAGGATGAATGGAGCCCCTTGTGGCATATATTTTGAAGATGTTTTTTGCTGAGTGGCTGAATATCCATCTTGTACTGTGTTAATTTTTTATTTTGTTTTGTTATATTGTGAGCCACCCAGAGTCGTTTGGAAGTTAGGTAGCACATACTGTATGCTGTATAAATAAATAAATTCAGAAACTTGCTATTAATAGTTACTTTAATAACATGTTTTAATTTGCAGACTGCTTACAAACGTGACTATATTTACCCTATCCACAATCTCATAATATAGGACTATTATATACATATGATGCTGAGGGCAGTAGTTGTATTACCAGCAAAAACAGAAATAGAAACTCACATACTTATGACAGAAGTTCATGTACTGGGTTCATGTATTCTCTTCTATTGGAAGTTCATGTATATTGCAATCTACTTCATCAGAATTTAAAAAAAAATCAGAACAGCTTCTTCCTATCCAATCATACCATAGGGGATGATCACCTTTGAAATCAAGCATTTAACTCTTCTGACCACGTTCAGTTCTAAATTATCTCTTCCTGAATCTCAAATATTCCAGATTGGTAGTAGTAACAGAAACTTTTTACACACCTCAACCTGTTCTGTAGGCAATACCTTGTTCCAAAGTTGCTCAGAAAAGTGGCACTATTATTAACGGAATAGCACATCAAATAACTTCAGATATCAAATTGGATATGAACAAGAGACAAGACTACTAATCTGTTATTAGTACATTTAGCACATTAGTACTGTTAGCACATTTCCAGCCTTAGGAAACACTTTTTTATCTTGCTTTAAATCTCCTGAACCATGTCAACTTGATAAGAGGCTGGCTGGTCAAGAAAAAAACCAGCTATCAAAAACCAGAATCAACCTAGTATGTTGATTTTCTGAGAAAATCTATATTAAACCAAAATCACATTATTTCTATAAATAATCCCATTGGCACATTATAAAAATCACTAAATACAGTTGTTCCATCCCCTTATATTAAAAGAAAAAAATGAAATACATATACATATACATATACTGTACATGTTATATATTATATTATATTATATTATATTATATTATATTATATTATATTATATTATATTCATATTAATTAATTATATGTATTAATTAATTAATTATATTATATATTATATTATATTTATATAATATATAATATATTATATAAATATAATAATAATATTATTATAATATTAATATAATAATATTATAATATATATATTATAAATAATATATATATATAATATTAATATATTATATATATTATATTCATATTAATTAATTATATGTATTAATTATATGTAATTATATTATATTAACTGGCCTCCAGAGGTCAGTTAAAGTGGAGCTCTTCTGAAGATTTTTAAAAACGTAATTATTGGAATTACACCATCATACAAATGTTCTTTATATTGCTCTGGCTTTAGATTAAGTATTGATTATTTTTTATTGTTTATCATCTACTGTTTCTTGGTTGACATTTAATCAATCAATCAAATCCCTTGATATTATCCTACCAGGGAGTATGAAATTCATCCTGAAAGAAATTGGCTGAGGCCATTTCCACTTCACCCACCCCATCTCTCTTCTTTGGCATCTGAGAATTCAAAGAGAGTAGATCTTCCCTGAAGCCCTGGATCCCAGCATACACGTCCCAAAGACTGAGGCTTTCCCCCTTATGACAAAGATGCAGGATGTAGTTCCACACTTTACTGCCCATCCCTGCTTATTCCAGTACCTACTCAACAGGAGACTGGAGCTCAGCCAAGTTAGAACTCAGATCAAGTTCTGCATGGCTGTGCAGAGCACAAGTTTTTTTGATCTAACCCAAACAATAAGCTCAAGTTGACACTCATGGAAAGAATGCCTCTCTGAAGCAGTGTCATATGGATTAGCGTCATATAATCAGCCAGGAAAAATAAAAAATTCCTTCTCCTGCCAGGTGATACAGTCACTGTGCAATTAAGGCAATTCAGAAAGTACCCAGAGCCTATCACTCTGAAAATATGCATTTGTGCCACAAAAAGTTTTCAGCCTTTTGACTGCATGTAAATGCTTTTGATCAGCAAACATTTGCTATGTATGGAACAAATTTAGTATGTTAGAGCTTTTATGAATTAAGTTTTCAAGTCATCAGTTTTTTACTTACCAGGAACTGGTAAACTGAGATCTTACTACTAGCATTATGTCTATGAAGGTTCTCAGTCATCCAGGTGGAATTGTCTGTAGCTTGAATCATGTCAACTGGATTTCTATTTTCTCAGTGGAAACGTTTCGCTCCTTATCCAAGGAGCTTCTTCAGTCTGAGCAAAGTTGGTAAGGGAATCCTAAAGGATTTAGGATTAGGATTTAGGATTCCCTTACCAACTTTGCTCAGACTGAAGAAGCTCCTTGGATAAGGAGCGAAACGTTTCCACTGAGAAAATAGAAATCCAGTTGACATGATTCAAGCTACAGATACTACTAGCATTAGTATGTTAGTATATTTTATAATTCGGTGTTACCAACTTAGCCGTTCATCTGAATCCACAATGAGAGCTTATCACTTATTATTCATATAACCCACTTTTCTTCCATGAAATTTGAGGCAGTGTGGGTTCCCAGCTGATTTCTCATTTAGCACTGGCCAACGTGTTAAGCATTTATCGTCCTACATTCCCCTAATATAGAAAAGTTTGCATTGTCTTGCACAGACTGTATTTTTTCATGCAACGTTTAAGATGGATCAAATGAAGCAAAATTCTGAAGACAAATCCATACTTACATTGTGGAGTTTGGTAATTCTGTGCAATCCAATCCAGTGCAATATGGCTAAGTATTTGCTCTTGAAATGGACAAATCAGTAAATGTTGGGTTTTACTCCATTTCTTGTTCTCCCATCTATTCTGTCTGAAATGCAAGATTCTGCCTCTTTCAAGTCCAAAGATGCTTGGCTGAAATCAATGGCTTCTAATAAGGCTAATATGGAAATTGCAGGTGATAAAAGATTTCTCTTCATATGACTAACTTGTTATATTTTACTAAATATAACAGAGTTTGGAGAGGAAGTGAGATGGGGTAAAAACAGTCGCCGAGAAATTGCAGGATATTATTAGGTCCTGTTGCTGCTACCGCTTGGCTATTCCGCATTCATTATCTTTATGACTCTTTGAACTCAAAAACATGATCCATTTCTCCTAACTAGACTGGGACCATCCTATTATTTTCACAGGAAACTCCAATTAAAATGTCTACAATTTGAGATGCATGTGGTTGTTCCTGCCCATTTGCTTCCCACAAGAATAAGCATTCAACCTGCTCCGGTCTGTATTCCAAGAGCTGTAATAAATTGCAACCAGCTTCTAGCTTTTTACTAGATGTGCTGTCTGGTGGCTAAAATACCTGTCTAATGAGGTGAGGGTCAGATTTCATTTTGCACAATTGTTTGCAAGGATTTGTCTGTTTGGGATTTTTATCTGTAAGGTCACAAAGCAGCTGTCTGCATGGGACTCAAGAGCTGCCCCTCATATGCATTTAACTTAATTTCCAGTTAGGTTCACTTGTACTAACTTGGTCAGCTTTGCCAATCTGTACACAGGTATTGAAATTAGAAGATGGAGGAGAAGACATAGTTACTGATTTTGGGAGAGAAGGAGAGGATGCAACTAGAGGAGGACATTGCATAGTCATGCCCTTGTTGCTGGGCACCATTCTTTTTAAACTATCAGGATGAGGACAGGAAATCCCGTTCTCAACTCATTTATCTTCATGATGATGCCACTGATCAGATTTGGTACCATGATGACTGAAGCTGAATATGACCAAAGCAACATTCCCAGGCAAACTGTCTGATGGGGAATAGATATGGTGCCCAGCAGCAGTACAGAATGTGGTTGTGCCAACTAGCAGACAAATGTGAATTACCTCTGTTGGCCCTTTAATACTTCCCTTTTTGTGCTGGAAAAGTTCATTGGCTTAACCTTAGTTACAAACAATTCGTGGAAAAGCCATGTTGCTTGGAACTTAAATTTTCATCAAGAAAGAGAATACAAATCTGAAAATATCTGAGCTGCCTGAGACACATGTTTCAGAGGGCATGGCTTGAAGTGATCAGAAAAGTTACCCCTGGCTTAAATGGGCTCAGGAGTCGGGGCTGTCTGTCAGTTTCTGAAGACTATTTATCCATTCATCCACATTGTAGGGATCTACAATACTTACTCCTGTGTGTCTATGGGACTAAATATCATTTTTTTCCTTTGTGCATTTTCCTCCTAGCCTCCTGTTCCTAATTGCATCATTCCATTTTAGTTTCCTTCTCTTCTCTCAGTCTGCATACTATTGGATTTTACAAGGGTTGTGTTATTTGTCTGTGGAACCAGTTACTAATAAAGCACAGAAAACCTTATTTTCCTCTGGATGAATTTCAAACAGCTGACTATCAATCGTCTGCATTCTCTCATTAAAAGACTTTTTAATTATAACTTGAACTGAAAGCATTGCACTAATTTTTTTTCCTAAGCAACTTAAGTCTGCCTCTGCCATTATAGAGGAAGGAAAATAATGTAACTTTCATGTGTTATCTTTCTGTCCATAAATCCCAAAATGAAGTTTTACACTCTGCCCAATAATGAATCCCAGATAAAAACACTCTTTGTTCTTCTGTAAACTTAGCTTTGTCAATGCATCTTGATTCTCAATGCCCCTAACGCCTACTTGCCGGGCCTGGTGAGTTGCTTTGGTTCACCACCAGCGCAACAAAATCTGTTCTTGTTCTGCTCTCTTGTTCATCATTTTCAATCTTACATTTGCTTGCTCAAAAAAGCTGCTTCATTCCAGAGGACATTTCAGTTCCTGAAATGCCGGGGCCAAGAAATTGCTTTCCAAACAGCAGTTTGGTATTCTGAATAGCAAAATACTGTATATTAGCATGAGAACAATAAGCAGCATTAAGAAAGGCCAATAAAAGAAAATAAAAACCCAGCATTATCTAGCTATGTTAACTAACAGAGTAGATAACACTACTTTTAGGATAGTCAGGCTAAGGAGATGACTTTTCATAATCGAAATTCCCTGCTGCATAATAACCACAGATGAAGCTGAGTAATAATACTGACATTCCTATGCAATATATTAGTCTACTCATTACACTGGACAAAGAAGAAAGAATAGCAAATATGACACAAAAATGCATTGTTGAAGACCAAGTCTAAAAAAATGTTGTTGGCTACCAGCCACTGCAGTCCCCCCTCCTCCCGTAATGTGCCCATGTGAGATTTACTTATCTGGATGATCAGGCACTATTATCCCTCGCAGAATGTTTAAATGCACACACTTTCAAAACTGTTGGACATGCTGAATCAACACAGCCAACACCTGCAAGCTACACAGGGGCAAGGCTGATTTCTTTTGAGCCAGTCCCACTGACTAGCAGTGATCTGAATAGGCTAGCAACACCTGCACAGAAGCAAGGCTAAGAGAACACGTAGATAAAACAGAGAGCTTCTAATCAATGAAATTTGGGAAGGGGGAGGCATTTCGTTTTAGCCTTTTGATACTGTCCATGGGGTTTTCTTGGCAAGGATACTGGAGTGGGTTGCCATTTCCTCCTACAAATTTCCTCCAACCGAAATCAGATTGATTATGTACTTTGCAGCCAAAGATGGAGAAGCTCTATACAGTCAGCAAAAACAAGACCTGGAGCTGACTGTGGCTCAGATCATGAGCTTCTTATCGCAAAATTTAGGCTTAAATTGAAGAACGTAGGGAAAACCACTAGACCGCTCAGGTATGACCTAAATCATATCCCTTATGAATATACAGTGGAGGTGAGGAATAGATTTAAAGGATTAGATCTGGTAGACAGAGTGCCTGAAGAACTATGGATGGAGGTTCGTAACATTGTACAGAGGCAGCAACTAAAACCATCCCAAAGAAAAAGAAATGCAAGAAAGCAAAGTGGCTGACTGATGAGGCTTTACAAATAGCTGAGGAAAGAAGGGAAGCAAAAGGCAAGGGAGAAAGGGAAAGATATAACCAACTGAATGCAGAATTCCAGAGAATAGCAAGGAGAGATAGGAAGGCCTTCTTAAATGAACAATGCAAAGAAATCGAGGAAAAGAATAGAATGGGGAAGACTAGAGATCTCTTCAAGAAAATCGGAGATATCAAGGGAACGTTTTGTGCAAAGATGGGCATGATAAAGGACAAAAAAGGCAGGGACCTAACAGAAGCAGAAGAGATTAAGAAGAGGTGGCAAGAATACACAGAAGAACTATACAAGAAAGATCTTAATGTCCCTGATAAATACGATGGTGTGGTCACTGACCTTGAGCCGGATATCCTAGAGAGTGAAGTCAAGTGGGCCTTAGGAAGCATTATTAACAACAAAGCTAGCGGAGAAGACACTATCCCAGCTGAGCTATTTAAAAACCTAAAAGATGATGCTGTTAAAGTGCTGCACTCAATATGCCAACAAATTTGGAAAACTCAACAGTGGCCACAGGATTGGAAAAGGTCAGTTTACGCTCCAATTCCAAAGAAGGGCAATGCCAAAGAATGTTCAAACTACCGTACAATTGCGCTCATTTCACATGCTAGCAAGGTTATGTTCAAAACCCTACAAGCTAGGCTTCAGCAGTATGTGAACCGAGAACTACCAGAAGTGCAAGCTGGGTTTCGAAGAGGCAGAGGAACTAGAAATCAGATTGCCAACATTCGCTGGATCATGGAAAAAGCAAGAGAGTTCCAGAAAAACATCTACTTCTGCTTCATTGACTACGCTAAAGCCTTTGATTGCGTGGATCACAACAAACTGTGGCAAAGTCTTAAAGAGATGGGAGTACCAGACCACCTTACCTGTCTCCTGAGAAACATGTATGCAGGTCAAGAAGCAACAGTTAGAACCGGACATGGAACAACCGATTGGTTCAAAATTGGGAAAGGAGTACGACAAAGCTGTATATTATCACCCTGCTTATTTAACTTATATGCAGAGTACATCATGAGAAATGCCGGGCTGGATGAATCACAAGCTGGAGTTAAGATTACCGGGAGAAATATCAAAAACCTCAGATATGCAGACGATACCACCCTAATGGCAGAAAGTGAAGAGGAACTAAAGAGCCTCTTGATGAGGGTGAAATAGGAGAGTGCAAAATCTGGCTTGAAACTCAACATTAAAAAAAACTCAGATCATGGCATCTGGTCCCATTCACTTCCTGGCAAATAGAAGGGGGAGAGATGGAAGCAGTGACAGATTTTATTTTCTTGGGCTTCAAGATCACCGCAGACAGTGACTGCAGCCATGAAATTAAAAGATGCTTGCTCCTTGGGAGGAGAGCTATGGCAAACCTAGACAGCGTATTAAAAAGCAGAGACATCACCTTGCCGACAAAGGTCCATATAATTAAAGCTATGGTTTTCCCAGTAGTAATGTATGGCTGTGAGAGTTGGACCATAAGGAAGGCTGAGCGCCGAAGAATTGATGCTTTTGAACTGTGGTGCTGGAGAAGACTCTTGAGAGTCCCTTGGACTGCAAGGAGGTCAAATCAGTCAATCCTAAAGGAAATCAACCGTGACTGCTCATTGGAAGCACAGATGCTGAAGCTGAAGCTCAAATACTTTGGCCACCTAATGCGAAGAGAGGACTCCCTGGAAAAGACCCTGATGCTGGGAAAGACTGAAGGCAAAAGGAGAAGGGGACGGCAGAGGATGAGATGGTTAGATAGCATCACCGATGTAATGAACATGAACTTGAATAAACACCGGGAGACAGGGGAGGACAGGAAGGCCTGGCGTGCTATGGCCCATGAGGTCACGAAGAGTCGGACATGACTAAACGACTGAACAACAACAGCTGGCACTAGGGTGAATAATGGAGGGGTAACATTTAACAGATCATGGCATCTGGTCCCATCACTTCCTGGCAAATAGAAGGGGAAGAAATGGAAGCAGTGACAGATTTTATTTTCTTGGGCTCCAAGATCACTGTAGACGGTGACTGCAGCCATGAAATTAAAAGTTTTTCCAGTAGTAGAGGACTCACTGGAAAAGACCCTGATGCTGGGAAAGTCTGAAGGAAAAAGGAGAAGGGACGGCAGAGGATGAGATGGTTAGATAGCATCACCAATGTAATGAACATGTAATGAACAACAAGGCATTTTGTTTAGAGAGTCACACTCTGGGTAAGGAGGTGGAAAAACAGCTACCCTGCATCCCCTTCCCTTCAGCAGAAACAGCACTCTGATTGTCTACCTGGAATAAAGCCAGGGAAAAACCTAAGGACTCTGGAGGAGGCTGGTTAAGGAAGGCTGCTGCAGTTGCCACAGTGGCTTGCACAGTTAGATGAGGGTATTCTCATGCTCTAAAACAGAAGTTTAAGGATCAGAGAAATTACAACATCAGCCACGAGCACAGAAGAAAAGGAACCAGAGAAATGTTTTACTAGAAAAATGTTAAATAAAATGTGTGTGTGTAAGATAGAGCTCCTCATTTGCTATATGTTCCTTTTCTATTTTGATTGCTTGTTTCATTCCTCCAACTAACTCAGAAGGTCGGCAGTTCGAATCCCCACGCAATGAGGTGAGCTCTCATTGCTAGTCCCAGCTCCTGTCAACCCAACAGTTCGAAAGCTTTGCAAGTAGATAAATGGGTACCACCTTAAGTAGGAGAATATGCTGGCATCCTGTCGGGGAGTCGGCCACCGAATCGGAAGATCCCTGGAATGGCGGCGGCAATGACGGATCCCGGAAAGAAGCAGTTTCATCTACAGGACGTCAGCAGCCGGCTCCGACGCAAGGCATTGTGGGGCTTGTAGTCCAAGCCACGGAAGAGTCGGTTCCCTTACCCCTTTCCTTAGCGTGCGATTTAAAATGAAATTGTATATGTATGATGTTAATGATATATATATATATGTAAGCCGCCTAGAGTCCTCCGTTAGGGAGGGGATAGGCGGGGTATAAATACGACAAATAAATAAATAAATAAACAAACTATGAGCTGTTCATTTCTGCTTTCTCCCTTGACAGGTCTAAGAAACCATATTCTGGGCAGCTGCTCTATCTATTGCTTATAATGTGAGAGCAGAAAAAAAGATGAAATTATTCCCTGGTTTTACCAGTCTCTCTCTTTTTGTTGGACTCATTTAATCAATAGGCTGACATTTCACTTGTGGAAAGGATTTCCAAGGCTTCCATTGTTATGTTTCTCTAGGTCAGTGTTTCTCAACCTTGACAACTTGAAGTGGTGTGGACTTCAACTCCCATAATTCTCCAGCCAGCTTTGCTGACTGGGGAATTCTGGGAGTTGAAGTCCACAGCTCTTAAAGTTACCACGGTTGAGAAACACTGCTCTAGGTAGTCCACTGCCACCTTCATCTACGACAGAAGTTAAGCTGGGTTATTTAAAACAGGTCTCCCCCCTTCCCCCCACCTCATCATCAGCCTCATCCCACTTCAGGTAGCCACTCCATGCATATGATGAGGTGATATATAGCTCATGACAGCTTATGCCTTTTAATAAAATGTGTTAGTCTGAAAAGATGCTGACAGACTCCTTCTGATGTTTAAATGGGAACTTTTCTTGTTAAAAGCTCTTCCTGGGCTACAGTAGATTTTCTTAAAACTGCCGAGCAGTAGAGCGAAGTAAAATTGCTTACAGAATAATTATGTCCCTCCCCCTTTTCCTCTAAACTTTACAATAAAAATGGACTGGATCGACTTTCCATACTCATGGTCATGCAGTACAAACAAGTAGCAACCATGATAAATATATTTTAGAATCCCATGAGTGCAACAGGTGGCAAGAGGAAATAATCACGTTCAATGACAGGTAAAACTTTTGACCTGTTGGTCATGTGCAACACCCCCCCCCCCCAAAGTTCTTTGGTACCTTAAAAATTAAGAACTATATTGCGGCACAACCTTTCATAAGTCAAAGCCCATTCTGTCAGACGCATAACAAATACAAAATGTATGATCTCATTCTTAGGCAAGCATTAAAAGGGTCCATTGTACATACGCACACTTTGTTCTTCTATTTTAGATTCCCTGGCCTTCAACTTCCATGAAATTTATTACTTGTGCCAACTGTTCACCATTTGGCAAATTACCACCTTTCTCACCTGCTCCAGAGAAAACTCAAAGAACTGAGCAGATGTTTTATGGGTCTCCTCCCTTATGAGCTGATTGCCAAATAGAATGATTAAGGCATTTGCTTTAAAAAGGGAATGATAAAGGCTTGTATGATTCCCAGGAATGAGTCTACAGAAGTGTACACAGATACACCTAAACAAGAGCTAGTAATTGGTAATGTATTTATGCCTGCAAACAGCAAAGGAAGTGCCTCTTTCTAAGACAACACAACTTCATTCTGATTTCTTTAAAGTCCTAGAAACACAGACACAGTAGGAGTTACCAGGATCACAGAATCACAGAGTTAGAAAGGACTATTTACTTTATTAAGTCCAGCTATTCATTCAGTGTGTAAATCCACAGATGGCTGTTGAGGCTTTGTTGAGATATGTGCAATGAAGGGCAGCTCACTATATCATTAGGCAATCAGTTCTACGGTTAAACTGCTCTTATTGTTAGAATCTTTTCCCCCCTAACATTCACCTGGAATCTGCCTTCCTGTAATTTCAGACCCTTATTATGGTTGGTGCAGCTGAAAGGGAAGGCATTAAAATGACATTCATACATTTTCTGCCAATTCTGCTTCAAGCCCCCACCCCCCTTTAACCTGGGTGATAAGTACTGTAAAACAGGAATAAAATAAATAAATGGCATATTGTGTCGTCTTTGGCTAGATACAGTGCTATGAAGTACCAGTTTGTCAAGTCATAATCTTGTAACTACTGATAGTTCAATAGCAATATTGTCTGCTTTTCCAGAGGGGTTCTTGTCAAGCTAAAAAGAAGTTGGTTGTGTCAGCATTTTGTATGGATCACATGCCTACAGCTATAGTCAGTGTATCACCATCAAGCTATAGCAGCTTCTATCAGGAGATTTAACCAGGGGAATATTTTTTATTCAACTAAAATGCAACTCTTTATTTTCTATTACACATCTTGTGGCTATCCATGTTGTTGTTGTTGTTGTTCAGTCGTTTAGTCGTGTCCGACTCTTCGTGACCTCATGGACCATAGTACGCCAGGCCTTCCTGTCCTCCACTGTCTCTCGGAGTTTACTCAAATTCATATTCATTACATCGGTGATGCTATCTAACCATCTCATCCTCTGCCGTCCCCTTCTCCTTTTGCCCTCAGTCTTTCCCAGCATCAGGGTCTTTTCCAGTGAGTCCTCTCTTCGCATTAGGTGGCCAAAGTATTTGAGCTTCAGCTTCAGCATCTGTCCTTCCAATGAGCAGTCAGGGTTGATTTCCTTTAGGATTGACTGGTTTGACCTCCTTGCAGTCCAAGGGACTCTCAAGAGTCTTCTCCAGCACCACAGTTCGAAAGCATCAATTCTTCGGCGCTCAGCCTTCCTTATGGTCCAACTCTCACAGCCATACATTGCTACTGGAAAAACCATAGCTTTAACTATACGGACCTTTGTCGGCATGGTGATGTCTCTGCTTTTTAATATGCTGTCTAGGTTTGCCATAGCTTTCCTTCCAAGGAGCAAGCGTCTTTTAATTTCATGGCTGCAGTCACCGTCTGCGGTGATCTTGGAGCCCAAGAAAATAAAATCTGTCACTGCTTCCATTTCTTCCCCTTCTATTTGCCAGGAAGTGATGGGACCAGATGCCATGATCTGGGTTCTTTTAATGTTGAGTTTCAAGCCAGCTTTTGCACTCTCCTCTTTCACCCTCATCAAGAGGCTCTTTAGTTCCTCTTCACTTTCTGCCATTAGGGTGGTATCGTCTGCATATCTGAGGTTGTTGATATTTTTCCTGGCAATCTTAACTCCGGCTTGTGATTCATCCAGCCCGGCATTTCTCATGATGTACTCTGCATATAAGTTAAATAAGCACGGTGATAATATACAGCCTTGTCGTACTCCTTTCCCAATTTTGAACCAGTCGGTTGTTCCATGTCCGGTTCTAACTGTTGCTTCTTGACCCACATACAGGTTTCTCAGGAGACAGGTAAGGTGGTCTGGTACTCCCATCTCTTTAAGAATTTGCCACAGTTTGTTGTGATCCACACAATCAAAGGCTTTAGCGTAGTCAATGAAGCAGAAGTAGATGTTTTTCTGGAACTCTCTTGCTTTTTCCATGATCCAGCGAATGTTGGCAATCTGATCTCTAGTTCCTCTGCCTCTTCGAAACCCAGCTTGCACTTCTGGTAGTTCTCGGTTCACATGCTGCTGAAGCCTAGCTTGTAGGATTTTGAGCATAACCTTGCTGGCATGTGAAATGAGCGCAATTGTACGGTAGTTTGAACATTCTTTGGCATTGCCTTTCTTTGGAATTGGAACGTAAACTGACCTTTTCCAATCCTGTGGCCACTGTTGAGTTTTCCAAATTTGTTGGCATATTGAGTGCAGCACTTTAACAGCATCATCTTTTAGGATTTTAAATAGCTCAGCTGGGATACTGTCTTCTCCGCTAGCTTTGTTGTTAATAATGCTTCCTAAGGCCCACTTGACTTCACTCTCTAGGATGTCCGGCTCAAGCTCAGTGACCACACCATCGTATTTATCAGGGATATTAAGATCTTTCTTGTATAGTTCTTCTGTGTATTCTTGCCACCTCTTCTTAATCTCTTCTGCTTCTGTTAGGTCCCTGCCTTTTTTGTCCTTTATCATGCCCATCTTTGCACAAAACGTTCCCTTGATATCTCCGATTTTCTTGAAGAGATCTCTAGTCTTCCCCATTCTATTGTTTTCCTCGATTTCTTTGCATTGTTCATTTAAGAAGGCCTTCTTATCTCTCCTTGCTATTCTCTGGAATTCTGCATTCAGTTGTTTATATCTTTCCCTTTCTCCCTTGCCTTTTGCTTCCCTTCTTTCCTCAGCTATTTGTAAAGCCTCATCAGTCAGCCACTTTGCTTTCTTGCATTTCTTTTTCTTTGGGATGGTTTTAGTTGCTGCCTCCTGTACAATGTTACGAACCTCCATCCATAGTTCTTCAGGCACTCTGTCTACCAGATCTAATCCTTTAAATCTATTCCTCACCTCCACTGTATATTCATAAGGGATATGATTTAGGTCATACCTGAGTGGTCTAGTGGTTTTCTCTACGTTCTTCAATTTAAGCCTAAATTTTGCGATAAGAAGCTCATGATCTGAGCCACAGTCAGCTCCAGGTCTTGTTTTTGCTGATTGTATAGAGCTTCTCCATCTTTGGCTGCAAAGTATATAATCAATCTGATTTCGGTATTGACCATCTGGTGATGTCCATGTGTAGAGTCGTCTCTTGTGTTGTTGGAAAAGAGTGTTTGCTATGACCAGCGTGTTCTCTTGACAAAACTCTATTAGCTTTTGCCCTGCTTCATTTTGTACTCCGAGGCCGAACTTGCCCGTTATTCCGGTTATTTTTTGACTTCCTACCTTAGCATTCCAGTCCCCTATGATGAAAAGGACATCTTTTTTTGGTGTTAGTTCTAGAAGGTGTTGTAGATCTTCATAGAACCAGTCAACTTCAGCTTCTTTGGCATCAGTGGTTGGGGCATAGACTTGGATCACTGTGATGTTGAATGGTTTGCCTTGGATTCGAACTGAAAGCATTCTGTCGTTTTTGAGGTTGTACCCCAGTACTGCCTTTCCCACTCTTTTATTGACTATGAGAGCTACTCCATTTCTTCTAAGGGATTCTTGCCCACAGTAGTATATATAATGGTCTCCTGAATTAAATTCGCCCATTCCTGTCCATTTTAGTTCGCTGATTCCCAAGATGTCGATGTTCAATCTTGTCATCTCATGTTTGACCACATCCAGCTTACCTTGATTCATAGATCTTACATTCCAGGTTCCTATGCAATATTGTTCTTTACAGCATCGGACTTTCCTTCCACTTCCAGACACATCCACAACTGAGCGTCCTTTCGGCTTTGGCCCAGCCGTTTCACACTTTCTGGAGCTACTCAGAATTGCCCTCCGCTCTTCCCCAGTAGCATTTTGGACACCTTCCGACCTGAGGGGCTCATCTTCCGGCGTCATATCTTTTAGCCTTTTGATACTGTCCATGGGTTTTCTTGGCAAAGATACTGGAGTGGTTTGCCATTCCCTCCTCCAGTGGACCACGTTTTGTCAGAACTCTCCATCATGACCTGTTCTTCTTGACCTGACTTCATTGAGTTATGCAAGCCCCTTCGCCACGACAAGGCAGTGATCCATGAAGGGGACATGTTACAGGACTAATTATTTTTATTTTTCTATCCTGCAACATTTAAAACATTTTTTCTAATAGGAACAGCTAAAAAAAGAAAGCTCCTTCCACGATTTAAATTATAAAGCAAAACCAAACAAAACCCGAACTAAAAAAGTGGTGAAATGTCATCAGTGCATCACTGCCATTCCATCGTCATCCTTGTTGCCGTTGTTACGGCATTCTTGACTTAAAACGGTGACCTCTGGCTTGTTCTCATTCTGGTAGGTTGGAAGGAGTGAAAGGGTGGGATGCAGGCAGCTTTGAATCAATTAGATCAAAAGCTTATTTGGAGGATCACCCTCCCCAGCAGGCCACCCTGGTGGTAGCATATCTGACTGTCTCATGGGAAGTAATATGGAAGAGTGAGAAAAAAATTAAATGGCTCCATAAACATGAAGTAAGCCCACTCCTGCCTGCCTGGCCTATGTTGACATCTGCCACTTCACATACACATTTGGGATGGTGCTGAACACAACCATTTTTTTTCTTCTCTATTTTTAATTAAAGCTTCCATGATCTTGACATTTCTGTCATGCTCCATCCCACACATGGCTAAAAAAATCTCCAGAATCATGAAAATCTAACAATTAAGAGAAAAGAACTACTGTTCTTTTGTGAAACAGGTTCTAGCATTTTCAACAGCTAAGAGTAATCTTACTGGCCTTCACCCTGTTCATTATTATTTTTTTATCATCATGTGGAAGCAAGTGATTAAGGCACAGACAGCAAGATTTAAGACATCAGACTTCTATTCCTTGTTTAAGAAGAAACTGAGATTAGCAATTAAGAAAAGCAGGTCACATAAACACAGTTCAGGGCACCAAATCAAGCAAGGAATACAAGAGTAAATGAGGAATGCTCAGAGCTGTGCTTCTTTTGTAATGTAAATTCCCAAGATAAATTCTAATTCTATGCCTTGAATGAATTATCCAACTTCATTTACAAAGGTCAAGTTATTTTACATACGGTTCAACAGCTGCATTGGGAAGGGGTGTTCCAATGCTTGGATAATTCTTTTGTCTACCTTCTGTAAAAATATATATACTTAGGAGTCCTTAGAATTTCTTACTAAAATTAAAAAGCTATAATTCTAAATAAGTTTTATACTGTTGTAGATTTTTGCCGAAGTAAGGAGCACATCATTGGCGATCACTCGTAGCCGAGTAAGATTGTCTTCCAAAGGTAAAATTTTAACGGTGGATCCGTAAGTGGCTATAAAGGCCAATTCTGGATCCGCACAACCTCCCACAATGAGGGCATTTATTGTAATGATCATTGGAGGCCTGCTTTACAAGAAGGAAGGACCCTGAACAATGGAAAAGCAAAGTTTGTTTACAGAAGTTGAGGGCTACAAGGTGGGAAATCCTAGGGATCTGATTTGCTGGCCAGCTGGGGGAAGCTAGGCAGGTCCTTGTAAGAGTACCCGGGGTTTGTTCTATCCTTAGGCAAAATGGGCAGCAGGGCTGGGGAAGTCCATTGATAAAGGAGAGGGAATTCTGAGGTCATCAGCTGAGGGAGGATGGGACCTTGGGGTTTCTCTATGTTGCAATTCCCTTGGCAGGGCTGCCCTTGGGCTGACTGTGAGCTGGTAAGGACGCTTCTATCCTTTGGTTTAGATAGGATTGCAGGGGGCTTTGTCTGGGGCAAGGAGGGTCAATTTGGGTCTGATGGGATTAGGCAAAGAGAGGAACTGGGTTTGACCCCGGTAATATCTAAAAGACAGGGGGGAGGGGTACAGTCTCCATTTTGTTCGTTAGGTTTATTTTCCCACTACATATACCAGATTGAATGCATATGGATCAGACAGTCCTACGTGTGATTTGAACAAAGCTAAGGGAATGGGGCTAACAATGGATGCTTCCTGTTCTCCATATGTCATCATGATGCCCAAAGCTCAAAGTGGCGTTACAAGCCACTCTGTCTTCACACACACATGTTAAGCAAGTTGCACAGCCACTCCATAAGCAAACTGCATCCATATTTTAACATTTCTCCCATTATACCATCTATACCTGCAGTCATACTATTTTTCAATATTTTCACAGCATTTCTGACTTTCTTTTCAACAATTCTTTCTTCAATACAATTATGACATTCTTTTCCATTCTACTCTTCAACATACCACTATCATTCCAATACAAATCTTTAAAATACTTCTTCCAGCATTCCCTCATTTCATTTTCATCCCAAATCATTTCATTGCTTTCATTTTAATCCCATTCACTCTGCTGGAAGCTTTTTTAAAAGCCCTCTTCATCCATTTCCACAACAATTATGATTTCTAACTAAATTGCTCTGCATTACCTCTGCCTCTTTTCATCTTAACCATTCCTTGTTCTCTCTGACTACATTCTTTGCAACTATTTTTCCTCTGTATACATATTATACAGTATCTTTTTCTTCTTCTCCTCAATATTTTGCAGCAATCATTATATGCATTTTTCTTACATACATAAACTTTCATTACCTATTTATGCCTATTTTTCTCATTCATGTCACTAGTTAATTATGCTCTTTACATTTTACTCCTCCTACATTGTATGTTGCAATCTTCCATATGCCGTGATCATCATCAGATGGGCCCACAGATATTGATCTCCATCACAGGTTTGATAAATCTTTGGGAATGATAAATAGCACCAGACCAGAAACAACTACTGTTGTATTGTCGAAGGCTTTCACAGCCGGAGTTCAATGGCTGTTGTGGGTCTTCCGGGCTGTGTGGCCGTGTTCTGGAAGTTGTGGTTCCTAACGTTTCGCCAGCATCTGTGGCCAGCATCTTCAGAGGGCAGGAGCACAGATAGAAGCAAAATGATTTTGCTTCTATCTGTGCTCCTGCCCTCTGAAGATGCTGGCCACAGATGCTGGCGAAACGTTAGGAACCACAACTTCCAGAACACGGCCACACAGCCCGGAAGACCCACAACAGCCAACTACTGTTGTGCTTATTTCATTTATATGCTGGCCAGGACTTAGGGCTGTTACCTCTTCTAACTTGGATTGTTCATATACACACGCACACACAGAGAGAATGATGAAACATATTTTGACACAAATCAGTCCCTGTACTTCAGTTTCAGAAATGCTATTAAGTAGGTTTACTTTTTAAAATTAAACCATAAAAGCCTCTTCCTTCATACACGTGTTTTACCTCCATGACAGAAACAGAAATTCCTCAACAGAATGGTTATTATGACCATTTCAGCCTAAGCGCCCTGTTTGCCAGATGATATAATTCACAATACAGAAATTGAAAAAGTGTAACTAGATACTTGCAGTGCGCCTCTCGATGCACTTAGCTGTCCTAAGATTTCAAGAGTGCTCAAAATCCAGTTAAATTTATAGGAAGTGGCTCAGCCTCCACCAGGCATTTACACTTGACTTTTTTTTATACTTTAGCTTTATTTTTAATAAAGAAAGAAACAAACCAAATTGTTGGTAACTATCCTTCTTCTGTTACAAATACATTGTATTTCCTGCATCTTAATGATCCTCTCCCAGCCCTGCTGTGTGTGGAAGGAAACAGGAAATACATACAAGTAGAAGGCAGCAGGATTTTCACCATAGCCTCTTCTCCTGTTTTAAGGTCAGTGGACAGATCCTATAGCTATAACCTTGTTTCCCCTCTCACACATGTTTGTTAAAACCATATCATACCATATATTTTATCTTGAGTGTGGCCAGGAGAATCTCCCATTTGTATAGATGAATTCTACGATGTTCAAATTTTAAAAGAAATGGCGAACCAGTGCTGGATTCCTTAGCTCAGCTTAAAAGAAAAGAAGTTGCTCAACATATTACTGCAAGCAAAGGAATCAGCTGTAGGTATTTCTACTCCCTGGAAAAATACTCCAGTCATTTAGCTAGGCAGGAAGCCGATATTCAATGAAGGTGTCCCAGGTGATCAATCTTTATACCCTTACCAGGCAACATGGCATTTTGCCCACTGCTCCCAGGAAAGATGGGGGCAGCCTCACCTGCATCAGTGAGATGGGATTAAAAGCCTATCCTGGCTTAAAAGCAAGGAGTCATTAAGCCTGATCTTCCATTAAAGGCCAAAGGTTGATCATCATCATTGGCGATCACTCGTAGCCGAGTAAGATTGTCTTCCAAAGGTAAAATTTTAACGGTGGATCCGTAAGTGGCTGTAAAGGCCAATTCTGGATCCGCACAACCTCCCACAATGAGGGCATAGGTTTCCGGGTGGGAGACGGTCATGATGAGGGTTTGCCTGACGTGCCTTCCTTTTAGCTCTTTTCTCCTTTTCGCCCTGTACTCGTGCTTCTTCAAAGTCCATAGCGCCTTTAATAAAGGATGACCTCCAATTGAAACGCTCATGAGTTAGGGCTTCCCAGTTCTCAATGCTGATATTACATTTTTTAAAATTAGCTTTGAGAGTGTCTTTGAATCTCTTTTGCTGTCCACCAATATTCCGTTTTCCATTCTTAAGTGATTCATTTTGATTCCGCCTAGTATAAACTAAACTGTAGGAGTATGTCTATGAAGATTCTCAGTCATCCAGGTGGAATTGTCTGTAGGTTGAGTCATGGCAACTGGATTTCTTCCTTTTGGTTGAAACGTTTCGCTGCTTGTCCAAGTAGCTTCTTCAGTCTGGGCAAAAGTTGGTGAGGGGACCCCATATATGTCTTCCAGGGTGGCTGTATTGACCTTACACCTGATTGTAGACTATCTACACCCCAACTGCCCAATTAACAAGCCAATCAGGTGTAAGGTCAATACAGCCACCCTGGAAGACATATATGGGGTCCCCTCACCAACTTTTGCCTAGACTGAAGAAGCTACTTGGACAAGCAGCGAAACGTTTCAACCAAAAGGAAGAAATCCAGTTGCCATGACTCAACCTACAGATACACTGTAGGAGTTGTCATAAAAGATTGCTGTTATCCAATATACTTATCATGGGTTAATTAACCAGATTTGCAATAAGGGAAGAAGTAACTAGATTTCTTTCATAGGCTGGTGCAATAGCAGAAGGGACAGCCAGCTAAATCCCATTGTGGTAAAGCTCTGTATCTGTTATTTAAAGCTGCAGTGTGATCAAATGATGTAAAGCAAGAAAATTAAAGAAGCTAAGACTCAGCTATGCTTTCATTTAACCTTTACTGAGTATACATTGTATGCTGTGTGCCTCTGTATCTGTATTTACAGATAGTTTCACATATAGAGGAAGTCTGTTTAAGTAACATCTGGACAACAGTTCCTATATTATGAGATACTTGAAGAGTCAGATGGCCACTGACATATTGTAAGAGAGAGAGAGAGAGAGAGAGAGAGAGAGAGAGAGAGAGAGAGAGAGAGAGAGATGGAAGCTGCATCATTGAAAAAAGAGCAAAGATTTTTTTTAAAACAAACAAACATGCTTCTTTATTTCTAAGCTTGCCTTGGACTGTACAGCCCTTCAAATAACGGACCCTTTTAAAAAGAGGATTCTTTTGTGCAATAGGAAGACACATAGTCATGCTCTTGGAAACAGGATGGATAACATAGCCAACAAGCAATAAAGTATTTTTATATGTATGTTTAAGTTTTTTATAAACTAATAAAATTATAGAAAGGTAAACAATGTTGAATTTACCATTTAGGGCCAAATTGATTTAAAAAAAAATACCTGAAAATATTGCATGAGCCTTTCCAGAATTTATGGGAGAAAGAACCAACATTTGAGAACTGAGAATATTCTTGAAAAGCAATACAGGAAGAAGCATGACATAGTCTGCAGATAAATGACACAGTCTGCAGATAAATAACTTACTGTAGTTCCTTATACAACACAGCTTACTTTTTGTTCCCCTAAAGAGAGAGGATATCATCTCCACCGGGGAGCATCACAAAAGTAAACCCTCCAATATTTCACAAGTGAAAACAGGGATGTCCTGATGTGCTCACTCACCTCTTTCGTCACTCCAAGAGTCACTGCCTGAATGTTACTTCTCACTGAGAGTTCTCCTGTGAACACACTGCATGATGTTTGCGGTTTTATTCCACAACCCCCTTCTTTGCACTGTATTGAATTCTGTGATAATAACAATAATGTTGTTATTTATGTTAAAGTTTATGGAATGCTTTTTACTGAAGAGAAACTTCAACCAAACATACTCCACAGCACTTGCTATTAGAATGTATTATCTCCTGTAGCATTTACTACCAGAAGGAAGTATGTATATAAACTGTCTAGAGTCCATCTGGATTGAGCTGGTGATAAGCTGCATAAAGGGAAGTGGAAGGAAAGCTAGCATATTTCAAAATGATTTGAATTTCTCTCAAAGGCAGTTAAAAGGAACAAAATATGGACCACAACGGTCCATGAAGCATCCATCTCAATGAAGCTAAGCAAGTCTGACCCTGGGGTTGGTTCCAATAATGATAATTTTCAGTTTCATGAAGGAAGAAAGGCAAGAGATAAATATACTGTACTAAGCAAATAAGTAAAGATATAGTTAGAATGTTAATCGAAAGACAGATGGTACAGAAAGGCCAAAGGTCTTCACACTAGAGCAAAAGTAACTTTACAAATGCTAACTGCCATAATAAAGTATAGTGGAGCTTAAAAGATGTGAACCCTTTTGAATTTTAAATATTTCTGCATAATTATGACCTAAAATGTGATCTGTTCTCCACACAAGTGCTAAAACTAGATAGAGAGAACCTAGTTGAACAAATAAGTCAAAAACATTATACTTGTTCATTGATTTCTTGATGAAAATGATCCAAAGCTACATATTTGGGTTCATAAACTTTTAAATACCACTGTAAGCTAGTCTAGAAAAGGATTGGGGGAAGTTATTTCACAATGAATAAAGCAGCCAAAGTTATTTATTTTATTTGTTAGATTGATATGTTGGGCTGAGAGAGGGATTGGCCAAAGCCACCTAGTTAGGTTCCTAGAGGACTTGAACCTGGGCCTCCTCAGTCCTAGACTAAAACCTTTACCCTTCATCACACTGGCTCCTGATTGTTAAATTATGAGAGAGTTGAAAGAAAATAAACATATGTTGCCTGGCAATTTGAGAGTTATAGACCAACATCTGTAGGGAAGCATGTCTAGGCAGGCTCGTGCTATCCTGAATTTTAAGTAAATTCCCAGAACACATACCAAATACATTAACTCTTTTTTTAGCATTTTAGCATTTGTTTAAGGCTTATTATGAACCACAACCATTATTTTCTAGAAGACTTGGTAAGTGAATATATACTTCCTTCCTTTCCTGTTGGTAAGATTATATATGTTTTGAGGAACGAAGATCCTCTCTTCCATATATAAAAAGATGGAATGGCTTAAATTACTAACAGGTCTCACAGAAGTTTCCATTTACTATTGCTGAGCTACCCTAAAATAACTCATGACAACCTAATGGAAATGTTCTTTAGAATTCTGATACTTAAATAATAGGCTGACTATACATCCTATTTTGAATGGGACAGTCCCATTTTTTAAACAATTCCTGACCGTCCCGTCATTTTAATAAAAAAGTCCATTTTGTCGCGTTCTCAATGAGAGAGCGCCCACCCTCCCCGTTTGCCGGGGCGCCGCAGGGACCGCACTGCCGGCGAGGCTTTGTTAGACGGAGTGTGTGCATGCACACACGCCTTGTCCGGCGAGCCGTGGGTCCTGTTTTTGTCTCAAGGAAATATGGTCAGCCTATTAAATAAATAAATGCACACACACAATACACATACAACTTAATGCAAATTTGATGGCACACCTGAGCAGTATTCTAGCCTTTGAACATGCCTAGAAGAAATATTGTACTTTCAGCATATTGTCTAAGAAAACCAATGTGCTGATTATGTACAGATATTGGATGTGACTGGTGATCTGTCTATTTCAAATCCCTGGCAGGGCTTATATCCATTCAAAGTGTAATGGAACCAATGTAGGCTGAAATTATTATACAGAACTTGCTTAATAATTGGACTAGCAAGTGCAGTTCCACTCTCTCCACTATACACAAACAATGCCTGAGCAATGCTCCCTATTTCTGTCTGCTTTTATGCTATTTGACATGCAGTGGGATATTCTGCATACAACTACTATTCCTTGATGTTGTAATCATCAAAGTAGCTGCTTTGGAAGACGCTACTTTGATGATTACAACATCAAGGAATAGTAGCTGTATGCAGAATATCCCACTGCATGTGCGGATCTAGAATTGGCCTTTACAGCCACTTATGGATCCACTGTTAAAATTTTACCCTTGGAAGACAATCTTACTCGGCTACCAGTGATCGCCAATGAATGAATGAATCATCAAGTAGCAAATATACATACGAGAGCCAGTTTGGTGTAGTGGTTAAGGTGCTGGCCTAGAAATTAGAAGATTGTCAGTTCTAGGCCTCCCTTAGGCCTGAAAGCCGGTTGGATGACTTTAGGCCAGTCACTCTCTCTTACCCCAACCCACCTCACAGAGTTGTTGTTGTGGGAGAAATAGGAGGCAGGAGTATTAGGTATGTTTGCCGCCTTGAGTTGACCAAAATATTTTTTTTAAAAAGTGGGATAAAATATAACAATGACAACAATAATACTATTCCCACCACCAAACACTGTAGAAACTGTAGCATAGCAAATACAGGCCACATCATAAGCTATATATTAAAGCTCTTTCTGTCTAACTCAATTTCCAAGAGTGTCCCATTAGTTTGGGCCACTAATTCCACAGACACACAACCACACTGTGCTGGCTGGGCAATGGTATGCCAGGATCCAGGAAGAGCATCTTTAATTGTCCCTGGAGAAACTTTTATTCCTGGTTGACTGCATCAGCCTCCTGAATACAAAGCAGATGATCTGTTCTTTTGTCAGCTGGAAAATAACTGCTACAGCAGAGCTTTCCAAACTGTGTGTCGCGACACAAAAGTGTGTCGCCACACACAGTCTGGTGTGTCGCCACACAACCCGGAAGCGCTGATCATCATCAGCGCTTCCGGGTTTCCCCGCGGCGACACACCAACGGCGGCGTGCAAAAACCCAAAAGCGGCAGCAGCGCTTCCGGGTTTTTGCGCGCTGCCGCAACGGCGGCACTTCCGGGTTTTCCCGCGGCGACACACCAATGGCGGTTGGTGTGTCGCCGCGGGAAAACTTTGGAAAGCCCTGTGCTACAGGCTTACAAAGGACTAAAGGAATGCTGCTTTCAGAAATCAGAAGATTTCTAGTATTGGTTATATTCGAGCAAACAAGAAGGTAGCTAGACTGATTGAAGCTGCATGCTTGGTAAAAGCTTAGATGCAATATCCATTTTCAAGGCTGACTGAAGAAATAATCATGGCAGAATAAACAGCTTCCTCAAATGAACTCCTCTAGTGTTCCCATTTGTCCTCAACTGATGAATACTCCTGAAATCTGATGAATCTTGGCACGACCAACACTACTTTGTGTTGAAGGATAGTCATTGCATGCTGCTACAATCCATATTCCAAGAAACGATGTTAAATGTGTTTTTGTGTTCAGATGATTTACCAAGCCACTTTGCATGCAGCTGATCGCTTTCCCTATGCTATACTATTACTGTCTTAGGGCCCTGGGTCACATAAATTTTATACCAGGCTCCAAAGCTAAAGATGTGATGGCACACTCTTATTCATATTTTAGTACTAATTTTTCATATGTATTAAAATATGGTCCTATTCATCCTGAAGTTCTATTAAAATCAACAGGATAAACTTTAGGATCAGATGTTGGGGGAGAGGGAGGGAGAGAGGAAAATAGATAGATCAAATCTTCAGAGTCAGATGTCTTGCATATTTTGGTATTGAAAGAACTTTTTGATGGTCTGGCTGAGCCTTAATCTATTACTTTAGAGAAATCAGAAGAATGGATGAAGTACAGGATGGTTGGAGAAGGTCCTTATCTTCAAAACTTGGAAAATAGAGGATCCATGATATTGCAGTTCTGGGAAGATTTTAGAAGTTACTAGATGTTAACAAGGATCTGTCAAGAACTACCCTTCTGAGACTAATCTTATTTAATTTTTGATCAGGTCACTTGTTTTGATGTATTGTGGGAATGCTGTGGGCACAGTACGTCTTGACCTCAGCCAAGTATATGACATGATACTCCAATGACGTTTTGATCAGAAAACCTGATAATTATGGGCTGGATATCATGGCTATTAGATGTATCCACAGCTGGCTTGAAAACTCAAAATATGTTCATCAACAGCTCCTCATTGGAGTGAAGTATCAAGTGGAGGGCCAACAGGTCAGTCAACGGCCTAGTACTCTTCAATATTTTCAGTAATGACTTGGATTAAGAGGTGGAGTGAATATTTTATCAAATTTGCAGATGATACAAAACTGGGTAGGATAGTTAGAAAACAAATAAAATTCAAAATGATATTGATAAAGTTGGGGAGGGGGAAGAAACTAACAAAATGCAATTCAATGGGAATAAAGGCAAAGTTCTTCACTTAGGGAAAAAATAAATGTACAGGTATATGATATTCAGGTATATGAGGGATACATAACTTGATATTAATATGTAAGAAAAGAGAACTGAAGGAAGGGATGAGGCACTTTTTTATTTTATTATTTATTTATTATTTAAATTTGTATTACTGCCCATCTCCCCCAACCGGGGAACTCTGGGCGGTTACTTTCCAAGCATCTTAATGGATGTCACACCGAAGAAAGTCAACTCCTGTCCTTTATCATCCCAGAGTACAGGTCATAGAATAATGGATTTAACTTACAGGAATGTAATGCTAGGAAAAAATAAGAACAGTTTGACAGTGGAACCAATTACTCGAGGTGACCTTGCCTTCCCTAAACGTGTTGTGTCAGCAATGCTTTAATTTGGACTCCTGCACTCAGCAGGTTGGCTGCAATGGCCTAAGAGTAGGTAACACTGACTTTAAATAATGTGTAAATCCAGTCTAAGGTTTCTTGTAAGAGCTGGATTAAGATGCAATTAATTCATACATTGTGATGAATACATTACAAATATTCTAGTATGGATTCTAAAAGAGGGACACTTATATGACAGTTGAACTCCTAGTTATGTCTCTTTGTTGTATTCCATGTGAAATCTTATTGTAACTACAATAACACAATACAGATAATGAATATGTATATAGGTGGGGATGACAATAACCATGGCAGAAATCCCAACTCAGAAAACCTGGTTCAACAATGCCCAATATTTGAGGCTGTAATTCAGGCTTGGTCATGTTGCTAAAATCTAATATAATTTTTCAGCTGTCAGAACAGCTAAGTGCACGTCCTGACATAAGAAAAAAGAGATATATTCCATTGCAGTGAGAATATGGGCCTTCCAATGAAGTTCAAGGTAGGAAAAAGGAAGTACTGTACTTGTTCACATGCATGTAATTTAACCATAGAATTGCCTTTCATAACTGAGTGGTGCTGGCCATTAACTTATATCAGAAGGTTCGACAAAATAATAGAAAATTAGGTTCAGTTATGATGGCTATATACAACGTCTAATTTCAGAATCAGAGATGCTTGTTAAGAGATAACAGTGATAAAGTGCTACTGTCCTCCTCTCCTGCATCTGAGTTTCCAATATTATCTTGTGTACCAATTCTGGACTAGAGAAGTTTTGTTTCAGATTTGGGGTTCAGATTCAGCTATCTCTTTTGATGCTGTTATGTGTTATGATGCTGTCAGGGAAGTATGAATTATCATCATTACAGTGGGGAGTCTTTGGTGCTCTCTGAGCCTTGTTGTTTTCATGCAGATGTTTCATTGCCAGGCTAGGCAAGCTTGGCACTCAGACAAAGCAGCCATCAACAGACACATAGAGGTTAACAACATTTACATACCATTCATAAGAGACAATAGAATAGCCAGAAGACCAGAACACTCCTGGGCCAGCAATCAACAACAAGATATGCATAGATTAACAGCAAGATTAGCAGCAGAGGAGCAATCAAACAACACAATAGACCTTAATCAAGGAACTATTAACTCAGTCAATCACCCAAACAGCACACAACAGCCCAATCAAGGAACTACCAAGGAGAGTACAAGACCCCCACCAACACAGGCAGGACAAGCCAGGGTATATAAACAGACAGCAAGTTCCACTCCCTTTTCACACTGAAGATGTTGCCTAGCCTGGCAATGAAACGTCTGCATGAAAACAACAAGGCTCAGAGAGCACCAAAGACTCCCCAGTTCAACCCTGAGCTACAAATATTCTCTTCGATTGGTAACATCATTACAGTTTCCATCTAAGATGAACTAAGGGATACAGAAGCATTTATAGGCATGTTCCTTAATTTCATCTTTCTCCTGTAGTTCTAGAACTATGAGATTGTTTTAAATAAATATTTCTACCTTATTTCACCAAAAATCTTGGTTTTGCTTTGCTTTGTAGTTGTTAGCAGGCAATATACAGATCCAGTGTCTGAACATTCTGTTAATACAGATCCAAATCAGGAAATTAATGCCTGTTGGGTACAAGATGCTCCTTTCTGTGAACACTTTGTATAAACATGACACAAAAATCTTCCTACAAACCCACTGCCAGGGGAAGCCCTTCCATTTTTAATAAAGGAGAATGCACATGATTTTTTAGCTTTCAAAAGATACTTAATAAAAGAGTAGCAATAAATAACTGCTAACTTGTTATGATTGAGAATGAAAGGCACATGACTTTGCAACAATGTGCAATTGTAATTTCCCCCAAACTGATCCCTTCTATCTGTGTTGAACATTAACTCTCATTTTCCTTCAGTTACCTCAGCTGTGGGACATGCTGGCTAGGCAATTAAGAGATGAAGTCCAACATATGGAGGGAATCAGACTGGCAAGGACAATACTATGGAAATTGCATGATGCACCAAGTATTTTACGATTATGGAACTATGGACGTGTGTAATGATCCAGCACTTGTGTTACTCCTATCAAACGGGACTCGTCACTTCAGGATCTAAAAAAACCTGATAATTGCTACTACTTGGGAGATCCCACGTTTCCCTCGTGGCTGCTCCAGTGCCACCCACCTCCCATTTCTTTTCAACCAAAAAGTATTTCAAACTCTGTAAGTAGGTCCATTTCTACTAGAGCTAGCATAAAGAAAATGAAATTCATTTTGGAAGTATACTTCATCAAAAGATAAAACAATTCCTTGATCATTATTATAATCACAAATCTTTGTTTTATTATTATTTGTGGGACTGAGGAAAGCAGACAATCCACAGAAGTCTGACTCTAATGAAGGCTCCCCCCGCCCCCGCACACATATCAATTTGCAAAACGAAGATGTGGGTCTCATAATATCCTCCTAAATATCCCTATAACCTAATTGTTGGGTTATCCTTTTATCTGGTGTTTTACCAAATCTGCAGGAAAATTAAAATGAAATGGGGGAAGAAACACAACTGATCAAAAGTAATAGTTTTCTTCCCAAATATTGGGATGAATAAAGTACTGTATTAACTTGAAAGAAAGATGTCCCTGAAGGTCCTTCAAGTAGAGTAGATATGCGGGGTGGGGTGGACAGAGAAAATATACAATGCTCAACTTCTCCACATTACTGCTATAGCCAAAACCAGTCCTGGAGATTCCCTCACTCCATCCAATAAATGTATCTGCAAGCATGTGTGTGTTGAAAGCCATACTCCCCTCCCCCCCCAAAAAAAAGCAGGGAAGGACCATGTCCCCCAAAAAGTATGTTAACAAATTGTTGCTTTTCAATTGTTCAGTCACTTCTTACTCTTCATGATCAGATGGACATGATTTTGCCTGGAGTGTCTATCAGTAACTGCTCCTTTGAGTTCTTGTAAGCTTATGCTTGTGTCATCAGTGACAGTATCTAGCCACCTTGTCTTCTGTCAGCCTCTTTTTTGATAATTTTTTCTGAGTCTTCTGCAGTGACTCTTGCCTTGACATTGTATGCCCAAAATATTTAGGCATTAGCTTCATTATTACTGTAATGCTTCCAGCAATCAGTCCAGTTTTATTTCATCTAAAGGTAAAGGTTCCCCCGCACAGTTGTGTCTGACTCTAGGGGCCGGTGCTCATCTCCATTTGTTAGCCGAAGAACCAGTGTTGTCCGAAGACGCTTCTGTGGTCATGTGGCTGGCATAACGCGCGCGGAATGCTGTTACCATCCCACCGAAGTGGTACCTATTTATCTACTTGCATTTGCATGCTTTCGAATTGCTAGGTTGGCAAGAGCTGGGGCGAGTGCGGGAGCTCACTCTGTCATGCAGGACTAGGGTTTCGAACCTCCGAACTTGTGACCTTCCGATCGACAAGCCTGGAGTCTTAACCGCTGAGCCATTGCACCCCCTTATTTCATCTAGTATTGAATAAATTGTTTTTCTTATGGTCCACTGTATTCCCAGCCATTATTTCCAGCACTACAATTCAAATGCATACATTTTATTTCATTCAGCCTTTCTGATCAACTTTAACTTTTTGTTTGATGTCTTTGTATTTTGATATTTTCTTCAGACATATCACAGTCTTTCTTCCAAGGAGTAGATGTCTCTTTATTGCATGGCTACAGCTATTCCTGTTAATTTTTGGGGAAGGCAAACTTGGTTACTGTTTCAACTTCTCCACCTATTTGCACTGAATTGGCATTGTCTACTACCGACATGGCCAATTGTCTACTGACACTGACACTGTGCCAAGGGGCACAAGTGAAAAAGTGTGGCTAAGATGAAATATAAAGACCAAAGCAATGACAGCAGTTCTAGCAACCAGTGCTAAAACTGACGATGAAGATACTGAAGTGGTGGATAGCTTCTGCCTTTTAGGATTGACTAAAATAATTGTTTGTTTATTTACTTATTTATTAATCAAATTTATATAGCTGCCCATCTCACCAGAAGTGACTCTGGGCAGAAATCAAACAAATGGATGATACAACCAATCCAGAGCTCTCACTTGAGGTACAAATGACCAGGCTCAAATTATCACATTATGCAAAGACTTAGCTCTCTTGGGAAGTCTATAATACTGGGAAAGGTGGAGGGGAAGAGAAAAAGAAGATGACCAGCAGCAAGGTGGCTGGATTCAACTCAGCAATTATGGGTGCCCCATTAGAAGACCTGAAAGACAGAGCTGGGGATGGTTCATCCCAGAGAGAATCTTTCTGTGTGGTTGCTGAGAGTTGATATCGACTTGATGACAATAATCGATTGAAATCAAGATTTACAATATCACATAAAAACAGAAGCAAAACAATATTATGGAATCCCTGTAAATATGGATTGAAAAGTTGATATAGGTTGCCATTCACACTTACACATAAAGATGCCTTGGTGATTAGTAAACATGAACAGAACATCCAAAAAGAAAAAGAAAACATTAGGATATCTGCAAGGCAGTTGTGCTTCACTTTGTTGAAGTGCAGAGATAACACTTGTTGAGGCATTTCAAATCACTTTGAGACCTTGTCTGGCAGTTGCAGCAGCCAGAGATTTCTGTATATTCTGCAAATACAGCAAGAAATATGGGGAGGAGGGGTAGAGAGAAAGAATAGTGAAAGGCAGTGCCATACACAGCCTTGTCCATTCTCTGCAGGAGTGAAATTGACAAGAGTTCTGTCTGCTTTCCCCTCCTCTCTGCCAAAGGAGGAGTGGGTATGCTAAGCACCAGAGGGCTTGGAGTTCTTTTCCTTTTTTCCCCTTCGGTGTGTAGTTTGAAGGTTGGGAATTTTGGTTACATCTGTAGAGTGGAAAGAAAGATGGTGTGGAAGAACCTTTATGATGAGTTTTAGTGCCTACACCCCCCAAAGTATGCATTTTGCTTAGAATGTAACACACCCTTTCCCTGCTTCCGCTGCTACTGCAACTGCGATAAGCATGCTTGGAAGCATTGGAAAAAGCACCTGATCGCAACGTGGTACCATAATACCATTCTACCTTCACAGCTGTCAATGGGGTTTTTCATACAGAAGGAATACAACTTGTCCAGGCGGGTTCACCCATAACAGACACTTTTCTGTGGACAGCCATACAAATACATACAACACGTATTGAAAATATGTATGAGGAGCAGAAGCCACATATTTCATTTCCTTTTCATGTGGAGTCAAACTGAGGGACTTCTCTGTTGCTCAATCTCCAGAAGAAGTTTGGGTGGGGCACTCATCGCACAATGCCTTTTGTGGCTTCCCTTGGTCAAAGGTAGCCTGAGTGAAAATGACGAGCAGATGCATTTTAATTTGTTCTAGTTAGATTCCAGAGTGGAAATAGCATAATATGGAAGTGCCAATAATCTCCGTGGTCACTAAAAATGCTTCTTTGATTATTTCTGTATGTTCTAGTTTTTAGTGCCTCAGTAGTGTCCATCTTGTTGAAAAACAATCATTATTGGCAGAATTTCACTGATAATATTCAACAGAAGTGAAAGCTGGTTGGGGTTTTATATATTTTAAAGTGGGTTGAGAACTCGTGCAACACACTGTCTCTCAGACTGACAGAGAAATGGCCTTAGTGAATTTTAGTAATTAATGCATGAGACTAATCCGTGAGTTCATGTTACAAAAATGGTTGGTTCAAATCATTGCCTTGTCTGAAAATCAACAGTCTGATTAATGAGTATGTAAACTGTTTGATATATGCCAATTTGTAAGTGGTTTTTGTTCCTAAATTGTATCGTTCTCCGTTGACCTTTGTTCAGCTCTACTAGTAATCATTCTGACAGCCTTTTAGGAACAGCACATTTTGAAACCTCTCAAAAAGCAACCCATATGTTAGAGTGGGCTCCGTACTCCCAGCCTCTCCGCTCCTTCGCTCCAGCTGAACTAGGCCGGTGGAATGAAGCTGAGCATGGCCTCCAGGCAGCCCTTTGGGTCATGCGGCTGATGCAGATTGTCTTGAAAGTGCGTGGAGACGACACACTTCTCCTCAAGAAAATCCCCCGTTACTCTGAGGCAGTTCCAAAAGAGTTCCAGTTGACATGATTCAAGCTACAGACAGTTCCAAAAGAGGTTTTAAAGGCATCTGTACTTGCAATCCTATACCTGTTTAGCTTAGATTAAGCTCATTTGCGCTCATTTGGGTTTACTTCTAGGTAGGTAGTTCTTAAGTAGGTGGTGCATAGGATTAGAATGTACCGCACTGCTCTTTACTGTGACTGATGACATTTAGTTCTGGAACATCCTTACTATTATACGAAGGATACTCTAAGATGAGCAATGAACAAGGATGACTTTTTCCTCTGGTATTTTGTACCTGTCTATTCATGGTTTTTTAAAATATTTTATTAATTCATACTTTATTTTAAAGAATAATTTAGAAGCTAGATTTTTAACTGATGTAATTGCTAGGACAGGCTTCCCCAAGGTGATGTCTTCCTGATTTTCCATCAATTTAATGCTGGCTGAGCATTATGGTACTTTAATCCAACAGATCTTGAAGGCACTGAGTTTGTGAAATCTAGCCTAGAATATTTAAATTGAACCAGCCAGCCTTGGACTAGTCACTATCTCTCAATCTAATCTGACCTACTCACACAATTTTGCCTTCTCCGTTGCAGCACCAGCCCTATAAACAGCCTCTTCCCTGAGATGTGGATTGCCCCAACCCTCTTGGCCTTCTGGAAGGCTGTTAAACCTGGCTTTTCCCCCAGGCTTTAAGGCCAGGATGTTAGGGAGCCCAATATGCCTGTGTTTGTGGAATTATTATGTACAGCCTGGGTTATCTTTTCTTCCATTGGATTATTTTAATTGGTTATGAGGGTGTTTTTAATATTCTTTTTGTGTGGATTGTTTGCTGCCCAGAATTATAGGTGACTATATAAATTTTCTAAATAAATAAATCAGGTAGTGAAGGAGAACTATATAAAGACTTTTTTCCTTATCTATATGATAAGAATGCACCATGCTTTTGAGTAACTTAACTAAGATTTTATCTGCTCCCGTGATTTTATTATGTTTTATTTGTGCTTTTATATATTGCACTGAATATTACTTTTACAGTTTGTACTTTGTATTTTTTAAGTTATAATTTTGTGAAAGTCTGTATTCTCAAAAGCATTTATGCTACCTTGAGCTTCTTGGAGGAAAGTTGGGATATATAAATTAATTTGTGGAGTCCTTGGTGCTCTCTGAGCCTTGTTGTTTTCTTGCAGACATTTCATTGCCAGGCTAGGCAACATTTTCAGTGCAAAAAGGGACTTGCTCTCTCTTCGATAAGTTAATTTTTAAAAAAAAATAAAATCTCCCCTAGGTCCTTAAGGAAGAAAAGCCTAATTCACTTTGTTTGTTCCGGCTCTGGATTGAGTTGATTTCTTCACAAGACTTCAAACTACTAGGTATAAAAGAAACCCAAATTCTCAGCAATCTGTACAATCCCTGACTGAGATTGTGGTGATAGTAGGGCAAAAACTTGACTGGCCTATGATGAAAACTGAAATGTTTGTTTTAATCCTAGGCTTTTTAGCCAAAGGGAAGTGCAAAGGCACAGCAAACAGAAAGCTGCAAGACTGGAAAGTCATGTTTGAATAACTCTTGAGGACAAGAACTTCCTTTTTTTGGAGCAAAATTAACCTATTTATTCTGTACAACCCCAAGGCCCATACTTATGAATGAGAGTGAGAAAGGGAGAGAGGGTGGCATGTCCTCATTAAAATAATTTTGGACTTTAAAAATTAAATGAAATGCTTTTATCAGAAGTATTTTTATCTTTAGGGAGACAAAACTATTTCCATCAGAAAATATCATTCTTCCCAGCTTGAAATGAGATCTCTTTTGGGGGCCTTTGGGCAAGAGAATACAGCAGCTCTCCGTGATGGATGAGGATTCTTACTGGTGTCCGCAGCCATTCTTGCTACTTGGTTTGTAAAGGAAGTGACTGAAGAAGCAACTGGACCCATTGAATAATATGGCTGGGCAAGGAGAGCTAGCATTTTAAAATAGAGGCCTTTTCTCCGTTTTTAACTCTTGGGAGATGTCTTGGGAGTGTTTTCAGCCTTATGAAAACATACATAAGAAGAAGCAGTTTGAAGAACTACAGTGCAGCCTGTATTGATTTTGTTTTAAATTCTTAATCCACCCTAGCCCCCTATTATGAATGATTCATTTATATAATTAGTGGTGTTCTGATAATGTGTTAAGATCTTTGTTGCTATCTTCATGTGAGACTAGATAATTGCATATTGTACAATTATTCCCAAAGGCTTTTACACAGGAGGAGAGTGACTTCTAATGATTATAACATAAGCAGTACTACTACTGGTTTGTAGGATTTTTTTCCATACCTAATGGGTACATGAGAATTACAGGCCTCCCAAAGGTAGAGGTGGTGATCCATGGTCCCCAGACCCCATGTGGCTCCTAAACACATCTCTGCATCCTCAAAATATCCCCAGATCATGCCACCAACATTTCACATTGATATCATTTTAGTAGTGTAACCTTTTACCTCCAAGAGATGTAAAAGCATCTATTTATATCATAAAACTCTCTCTCACTGATAGAGGGGATAGCTGAAAAGTTTTGCCCTTGCACATAACATCAGATATGCCCTGTATTGCTATTGGAGGCTGAAAATGTTTTAAAATATGGACCCCTGCCAGAAAATTTGCATGTCCTAAAATTACCTAAACTAATCTACAGATACAAAGGTTGCTGCAATGCAGTCTTCTTCTTCAAAAATGTTGGGACTGCAACAATTCCCAACTAGCATGGCTATGATATCTTCTGGTTGTTGTATTCCTAGTATATCTAGATAATGCCAGTTTGGGAAGGCTGCTCTAGATGTATTCCAAGTTATTTTTCAGTGGGTTTGTATACTTCAGAACAAAAGAACACGATGCATATGGGCCTAAAGACAACCTTGGAAATTAAAAGATAGATTGCTGGAGGATCAACCAGTGCAACTCCACTGATTTCCATCACCTCCAAACAGTGCTGTTTGGATAACAGTCTGAAGAGACAAAGGTATCCATCCTTTAATAGCACCATTAATACTTCATAACGTGATATGACACAGCTCCCTCCCTCCCCTCCCCGAGAATTCTGAGAACTTGTTAGATTCATCCAGAGGACTAAAACTGTGTTTTCCCCTTCTTTATATTTATTCATATCAAAATTTGTGCATGTTCACTTCCCACTCACCCACTCCTTCTCTCAAATCTCTTCTGAGGGAGAAGCAACAGCTCAGTCTCCCACAGAGGCTATGACCTTCTCTGTAGTCAGCTGCAGATCTGGTGTCCTTGACAAGTTAACAATAATTTGGCAGCTGGAAAGATGATCAAAAGCATTGATGGAAGGTGACACTTATGTACATTCATCCCACATGGTAAAAATATAGTGTTCATAATTCCAGGTTGCTTTTCTGAAGTTTCCTGTGCAAAGAAGTATCTTTTCATGTCTGTAGTAGTTTTCCCCCAGCTTCAAACCTTCCAGGTATGATCAATTTAAAATCCTATCATTTAGCATGCAGGTTGGAGGTGCCAGGTCAGGAAACAGACACAGTAAGGATTATTGGAACTCCACTTTATTGTTACAGAGAGGTGTTTCTCAACCTTGGCAACTTTAAGTTGTGTGGACTTCAACGTCCAGAACTCCCCAGTTAGCAAGCTGGCTGGGGAATTCTGGGAGCTGAAGTCCAGACAGCTTAAAGTTGCCATGGTTGAGAAATACTGTTATAATAACATTATGTCTATGAAGGTTCTCAGTCATCCAGGTGGAATTGTCTGTAGCTTGAATCATGTCAACTGGATTTCTATTTTCTTAGTGGAAACGTTTCGCTCCTTATCCAAGGAGCTTCTTCAGTCTGAGCAAAGTTGGTAAGGGAATCCTAAATATGTTCCTAGGTAGCTGTGTGACCTTACACCTGGGGCTAGGTCATGGTTATATTGAGATGTAATTTTTAAGTCCTTTTATCATCTAATGGAGGGTCGTTAAAAACACCATGCTGCTGTTGAGCTTCTGAAATGGTCTTAATCTTCCTAGGCACAGAAGACAACACGGGGAGGAAGATGGGGGAGAGTTTGTGCCTGAGGCCCCCACCTCTATTCAAGGAAGGATTTTCCAAGTTGGCATAAATGGATTCCTTGACCCCTCTCTCAAACCACCTATCTTCTCTGTCTAAAATGTGAACATTAATGTCCTCAAATGAGTGTCCTTTTTCTTTTAGATGAAGATAAACTGCTGACTCTGGTCCTGTGGTGTTATTTCTCCTGTGTTGGGCCATCCTCCTGTACATAGGTTGTTTGGTTTCTCCAATGTAGAGTTCAGAGCACTCCTCACTGCACTGGATTGCATAAACTACATTGCTTTTCTTATGTTTTGGAGTTTGATCTTTGGGGTGTACAAGCCTCTGTCTCAGTGTGTTGGTGGGTTTGAAATATACAGGTATGTGGTGTTTGCCAAATATCCGTTTTATCTTTTCAGACACGCCAGCCATGTAGGGAATGACCAACGAAAGAACCTGGTCATTCCCTACATGGCTGGCGTGTCTGAAAAGATAAAACGGATATTTGGCAAACACCACATACCTGTATATTTCAAACCCACCAACACACTGAGACAGAGGCTTGTACACCCCAAAGATCAAACTCCAAAACATAAGAAAAGCAATGTAGTTTATGCAATCCAGTGCAGTGAGGAGTGCTCTGAACTCTACATTGGAGAAACCAAACAACCTATGTACAGGAGGATGGCCCAACACAGGAGAAATAACACCACAGGACCAGAGTCAGCAGTTTATCTTCATCTAAAAGAAAAAGGACACTCATTTGAGGACATTAATGTTCACATTTTAGACAGAGAAGATAGGTGGTTTGAGAGAGGGGTCAAGGAATCCATTTATGCCAACTTGGAAAATCCTTCCTTGAATAGAGGTGGGGGCCTCAGGCACAAACTCTCCCCCATCTTCCTCCCCGTGTTGTCTTCTGTGCCTAGGAAGATTAAGACCATTTCAGAAGCTCAACAGCAGCATGGTGATTTTAACGACCCTCCATTAGATGATAAAAGGACTTAAAAATTACATCTCAATATAACCATGACCTAGCCCCAGGTGTAAGGTCACACAGCTACCTAGGAACATATTTAGGATTCCCTTACCAACTTTGCTCAGACTGTTATAATAACAGAATCCTGAAGGCCTGGCAGAATTTCCCTCTGCCCCCCTCTTATATGATACAGAATCAAGGTGTGGTTATTTTGAGTCTCTTTCTCACACTTCCTCATTTCCCAGGACTGAGTTGCCTTTTACTTTCTCATTTATTATCTCTTAACTGTTCTGCTATGGTTCTTGCATTCCTTTGCCAACATTATTTCTGCATTCCGCTAAAGGAGGTGAGGACAATTATAGTTCCCTCACAATTAAACAAAGGAGTAGCAATCTCTGGGAAATTTAAAGGTGGTAGGATAGGATATAACTTTCCAGTGGCTTTAAACCTTTTGTTTCTTAAGTTCTATTCATCATTCAGACAAGCTGGGTCCAATCAAAATATAAACAAAATAATTATGTTCCAATAAACTTTTATAAATCTACATGCATTATCTTATATTTATCAAGGTAAATTTTGGAGACATAAATATTGTAATAATGCTTCTGAGAATAATTTTTACTGTTACAACTGTCAAACCTTTAAAAAAAATAATCTCCAGAAAAGATGCCTGTGAATGTATGTATATACAAATGTACGCAATTTTTAAACTTCATTTTTTCCTTTTTAAGCCATGTGAAAGTGCAGGGCCTTTCCCCCTAATGCTTAGGAACTGAGGCAATGATGCATAAGAATCTTTTATGCATTGGGATAATAATTAAAATAGAAGAATCTGTTCTGAAGTTTCCTGGGTTTGTGTGTGTTGGGTGGAAAGTAAAGCCTAGGGGTGGACAGTAAATAGAGCAGAGAAGCTCACCCTGCATTTAGCACAGCTACCCAGTACCTAAGCCTTACTAGTAAGAAGCCTCTGATTGCATTTCACTAAGTAGTATCTTGATTGTTCTGTTGACTCAGATTTAACTTGACCATAAAACTCATCAACCTTCCCTTCTTCTGCTGCATCAGTGGCTTGAGCATAAACTCCATATTACTGTCCTTGCTATATCCTTCCTGACTATGAAAGCAACAACACCATTACTTCTTTGTTTCTTGTGTCCTGAATAGTAAACAGTATGATCTTCTGACTGAAGGTCTCCAACTCCAGTCCATTTCAATTTGCTGATGCCTAGGATGTCAATGAGTCATTGATTCATTGATTCTTTTACTGTGCTGAGTTTTCCTGTGTTCATGCTTATGTTCCATATTCCCACTGTAATTCTGACTTTTCGGCTTTGTATTTTCTTTTTCTGCATAGCAATAACAGTAACTAGATAACCCAAAGGCTTTAATCTGGTCACATCATAAACAACATTAGTGCTCCAAGAGATCCTCCGCTCTTCCTCAGTAGCAGGTCGAATGCCATCCAACCCACACAGCCAACAACTGCCACTACTGTATATTGTCAGTCACTTTATATTATCTATGTGGTTTTCTTGGTAAAAATACAGGATATATACCATTGCCTTCTTCTGCACAGTGTGAAATTGTGCCTTTGTCATTGTCACTAAAGTGATCTTCCACCTTTGGCACCTTTTTATATCGCTGCTGCCAATGATATGTGCCTGCCTTCTTTAGTGGGCCGCTGGGATGAACTTCACGCCTTTGGTGAGCCTCTTCTGAGCTTGCTGAGATTATATACTCTTAGCATACACTCCTGGGATTCCTCACTCATCCCTCCCAGAAACCCCATCCCAGTGAGACAGGACTTGAGGGGGCTTTTGCAGTGCCCTTTGGGACCGACATGCACACAAAGTGACTTATTGGCCAGAAACACCTCTGCCATCAATGGGCTAGGGTTATATACATTTTATATTTTTATTAAATGTTTTAATTTTTTAACTTTTAATTAATATTTCCCCCTTTTTTATTTCCTGCATTTGTGACACGAAATGAGACGAGAGCCAACAGCATAGAATTATCTGCATACAAAAGTGCACATACATTCACCCACCCACCTAATATACCTCTAAATATTGGCATTAGCATCAACCAGTATAACTCTTAACGCTGGCACAAGCATTCCTTATACATTTATCTATAAATACATTAAACACTCAAGGGGACATCACAATTCCTTGTCTTACATCTTGCTCAATGCTGAACTTACATCTATTATGGTTAAATGACAGTAGATTTGTGCGGAGGGAATAAAAATTTGTAAAGACATATGGCTAGCCTTTCCAGCATTACAATACAGGTAGTCCTCACTTAACAATGGTAATTGGTACTGGAATTTCCATCGCTAAGCAACATAGTTGTAAAGCACAATGCCGGGTTGCCATCGGGTTGCCACCGTTAAGCAAATCACTGTGGATCAATAAGCAAAACACCACGTGGTTGTCATTTGCAACCTCCTGCTGGCTTCTCCATTGACTTTGCTTGTAGGAAACTGGCAAATGGCGATCACGTGACCGCAGGGATGCTGCGATGGCCAGAATTTCAAGGACTGGTTGTAAGTACCAATTTATCAGCGCTGTTGTAAGTTCGAATGGTCACTGAACAACTGGTTATTAAGTGTGGACTACCTGTAATAAAAGACTTGAATTATGTTATGGTGGCTTCCCAATGAGGAATCTAAAGCACTTTCTTCATTATCATTTTCTCATGGCTATATACCAAAATTTCTTGATACACTAAATGGGAAACACAAGGAGTTAGAACATTATGAAAATAATTTTCCTCCTATAATAAATGGAACTTCTGCAGCCTAAAATGTAAGCTTTGAAATCCTTTCTATAAATGAAATGAACCAACTAAGCGGTACATGGGATATTGAGCATAGCAAGATTCTTTTCCCCCAACCCAGTGGAATCTTGGAAAGAAATTATGTAATGGCCTCTCTTCTTTCACCAAACTGGAGGTGGTCCTTAAATATGTTTCTAGGTGGCTGTGTGAATGTATGCCAACATTAGGTTCACCAGAGAAGACACCAAGGACAACAGACTGGCATTCCTAGACTGTGAAGTCCTCATTGGGACCAGTGGCAAGCTAGAAATAGGGATCTACAGGAAACCCACACACACAGATCAATATCTGATGTTTGACTCCCACCATCCACTGCAGCACAAACTAGGAGTCATCAGGACATTGTCACACAGAGCAGAAACCATCCCCACCTCCATGGATTCCAAAAAGAATGAAAATCAGCACCTGAGAACAGCTCTGAAGGCCTGTGGATATCCAAATTGGGCCTTCACTAAATCTAAATCTACCAGACCTAAAACAGCGACAGATAGGGCTGATACTCAGAGTAAACGGAAGAACCTGGTCATTCCTTACATGGCTGGCGTGTCTGAAAAGATAAAAAGGATATTTGGCAAACACCACATACCTGTATATTTCAAACCCACCAACACACTGAGACAGAGGCTTGTACACCCCAAAGATCAAACTCCAAAATACAAGAAAAGCAATGTAGTGTATGTAATCCAGTGCAGTGAGGAGTGCTCTGAGCTCTACATTGGAGAAACCAAACAACCTTTGTACAGGAGGATGGCCCAACACAGGAGGAGTAACACCACAGGACCAGAGTCAGCAGTTTATCTTCATCTAAAGGAAAAAGGACACTAATTTGAGGACATAAATGTTCACATTTTAGACAGAGAAGATAGGTGGTTTGAGAGAGGGGTCAAGGAATCCATTTATGCCAACTTGGAAAATCCTTCCTTGAATAGAGGTGGGGACCTCAGGCACAATCTTTCCCCTATTTTCCTTCCTGTTTTGTCTTCTGTGCCTAGGAAGATTAAGACCATTTCGCAAGCTCAACAGCAGCATGGTAATCTTAACGATCCTCCTTTAGATGATAAAGGGACTTAGAAATAAACATCTCAAAATAACCATGACCTAGCCCCAGGTGCAAGGTCACACAGCCACCCTAGAAACATATTTAAGGATTCCCTTACTAACTTTGCTCAGACTGAAGAAGCTCCTTGGATAAGGAGCGAAACGTTTCCACTGAGAAAATAGAAATCCAGTTGACATGATTCAAGCTACAGACAATTCCACCTGGATGACTGAGAACCTTCATAGACAGAACAGAATGGGAACAACTTTGATACTATGGGAGAGCTGATAAGAAAAACATCATTCTGTCATCAAAGCTGACAAGAGGATCACCTCTGGCCAGAGGCTGCAAAGAAAGAAACTCCAGGGGAAAAAAATCCCCCAATGCATCCCTACGGGGGGAGCAAGTTGGGTAGCGGCTCTGCAATGCTACTGACTGCTCCATTCTTATGTCTGCCTTCCGCCTGGGCATAAGACCCAGAGCAGAGCTTCTAGAAAGGTGCTGGGAGGAATTCCAGAAGCAGACACATGCATGCTTTCCCTACCTCACCTATTTTGATAAAGAAGGCATTCATTTATATAAATGTTAGCCCTCATTAAAAGAATCAGCATCTAATCTTTTCAGAAATGAATTATTATCCTCTTATGTTAAAAAATGCAGTTAGAACAGTCTTCCCTGACATGGTCCTCTCCAGATACATCAGGATTACAATCGGGCCATTTTAACTGGAAATTCTAGAATTGCAATTCCAACAGATCTGTTAGAATATGCTTTTTAACCATGTCAGAATTCATAACATTTTTTTTAATTTCAGCCTTTCATGAACATTTTTAAGCTATGGGGGGAAAAACCCTTAAACCATTCAGCATAGTGCATTATATAGCTGAATATAATGGTGAACATTCTTAGTGTGGTGTCGGGCAACAGCAATTAAGCAAAAATCAAGATAGTCCATTAAAATGAAACTGAAAGCTGTGAAATATCCACCATCCACAACATAACAAATACTAGAAGCTAAGATGCTCCACCAACTAAATCAAAAGCCAGAGGAAAATGTGTAATTTTCTGAAAGAAGCACAAGTTAGGATTATAGAAGATCTCTAGAGGAGGAAAGACTTAGTGCTATCAACAGCGACCTACAGGCCTCAGATATCTTGCTATGGCAGACAGTGGTGAGTGCTGTATTTAAATTGTATGCTTGAAAGAATCTTCTCTCCCTAGTCCTCTTTGGGCCATTCCAGAATTGCCACTGGATTTGCCATCCTTATGGCATTAGCTCATTGTGAAGGCTGAACTAGCAGTTTAGGCTCCACACTGGTTTATCTGAAACAGGAGCAAAGCTGGAACTTTTTTCCACACAGTTCTGGGGATTGTGGGCAGTCTGTTTTCCTACAGGCTTTGTTCTTGCTTCATTACCTCCCAGTTCCTGGCTCCCAGGAAATTGCAGGCAATTATGCTGGGGAAAGAATACAGGCAACCTCACTGGATTAACAAACCCAATCTCTAATCAATTTTGCAATCTTTGTGAAAACAGAAACCTGCCTTGACTTTTCACTGAACCCCATCTTGCTGCATCTGGGCTCGTGCAAACTACAGAATTATACTCCCACCCTCAACACCCACACAGAGATGCTCTTCACCACAAACTACAATCGTGGTTAGAGCTACTGTGAAAAGCACCTGCTTGCAAAAAGGTCACCATGCTATCTTTCCTGCATCATAACCAGCAGAACCATTTTAAAGAAACAGAACAGAGCCTTCACACAGTCTTTGCTTTCCTCCACCTGGTAACCACTGCTCACTTTGTTTTTGTCAATGGTATAAAATGCAGCATTTGGATAGGAATGGGACCAGAACTTTCCTTTCTTTTGCATGTGTGTGGGCATGGGGACAAAGATATTTTTCTAACTCTAGCTCAGCAGCTCAGGTGTGAAATACTGGTTGAGTTCCAGTTTTTGACGTCTCCTACTGCTCAGCTGGAGGAAGGACAGATGGTCTCCTAGTGTTCCTGGCCTGTTCTCAGTGTTCTGAAGCTGGCAGAAGCTTCAGACTGATTTTTGAGGGATGAGGAGAGTTTGAGTGAAAATACACTGTGTTGAAGTGTCCTTTAAGTGTCTACAGTACAACACTGGAAATACTGCTGAGCTTGTATATCCAGGCTATGAAATGCAAGCTTTAGGAAAGTTTGCAATACTCGGCTCAAACAAGGCTAGCCTAAAATAGTTTGCTCTTTATGTGAAGGACAAGGTGGCACCTCAGTCAATCCACCTATTGAAACAGATTGGCCTGACAGGTCAAACGTACTTAAGCACTTGCATCCCAGAAGGTGCAAGGCCGGCCGGCCATAACAACCTCTACCCTCCAATGGAGGAATGTAGTCACTGCTGCCCTCTCCACATCACCACTCGAAACAGTGGAAACTTTGCTTCCAAATGTAGACATCTCATTCACAGGTTTTTAGCTGCAGATCCATCAGGGCCAAACGAGATAAACATAAGCATAAACAGACAACAGTGGTTGCTCCTATTCAAACAGAGGTTGAAGCTGTCTTAGACCAAGAGGGGCCCACTTGTTGGATGGACTGAACCCTTCTCAAATTCTGGAATTTAGGCATTTCTCTTCCCAAACTGGCTCTTCCCTGTTATCAGTACAAGAGGAGGGAAGGGAGTGCTTGGCGAAGCTAGGGCAAGGGAGATTGGTGTTCCCCTTAACCATTTTCCTCCTCTGAAGTTATTTAATTCTCATTCTTTCCTGTATACCTAAACAGGGAACACATGAATAACAAACACAGCCATCCTTCTCACATCTGATGGATTGTAGCCTGGAGCCATTTCAACTGTGTAGGTTGAAATTGACAGACAATTTCAATTGACAGACTGTAACAGTTACATTTTTCAGAGTGATTTTTTTTTCATGCAAGTATCCCCATTCTCTCTGTTCTTCTTTTATCTAATATCTCATTTTTTTTGTATAAGAACATTCCTCAATTGTGTTTTAGTGGACACATTTCATGTGTTCTGCCTTATAGAACCACATGCTCACTCCTACCTCTATTTTATTTAAAACATTAGACCAAAGTCTTCCCTTGTTTCCGATTTCTTCACCATGCTTTTTAGTTAACTTCAGTCTTACTGAAGCAAATTGGGTGCATCAAGATGTGCAGATGGGGGGATTTAAGTATAAGAGACAAGGTATTCCCTTTGTCTCATACTCGTTTTGTAACCCCACACTACTTTTTCTCCCCAGGCCACTGAAAAAGTAACTGTCACAACTTTGGACTCACTCATTCCCTACCTGAGCATGGCTACTTCCAGACACGTTCTACAAATAATTGGCATTTGTAAAGTGAGGCAGGTGGCAAAGAGACAGGCAAGCTGCGTCACTTTTTAAGACCTTCATTATTCTTCCATTCCTGAGAAAATTTAAAAAGAAAGCATCTGTGAAATTGACGATAGTTATAGATACTAATTTTTCTCATTCATAGAAACCCAGATAATAGTTTAACCATATTGGGTTAATAGCCATTATCATTTTGGATTGCACCATTTGATTTTAGTGGATGATGGCAATCTTTGGACTAAAAAGCTTTAGCACCATGAGATCTGTGACACTCACTTGGCATTTGTGATATATGAAGATCCCATCATCTACTGTAGAAGTACACTTAGATGTGGCTGACTTCACAAGTCTAGGTAAGAGGTCTATGATTTTGGGGTGGTTTTATTAGTCAAGGCAACACCAGCAGTTACGAGGAACAATGACATGCTCCTATCCCCAGCTTCCATTGGGAAATTTAAATGGGAGTGTTTAAAATTAGGACACTTATGTATTTATTTTTTATCCCCCCTTTATTATTTTGATAAATAACTCATGGTGGCGAACATACCTAATACTCCTTCCTCCTCCTATTTTCCCCACAACAGCAACCCTGTGAGGTGAGTTGGGCTGAGAGAGAGTGACTGGCCCAAGGTCACCCAGCCGGCTTTCATGCCTAAGGTGGGACTAGAACTCACAGGCTCCTGGTTTCTAGCCCAGCACCTTAACCACTAGACCAAACTGGCTCTTCAGACAGTCTAGCAATCCAGAGGCATAAGAGCTCTCTGTCATACCCTCTAGCTCCAGAGTCAAAGATGGGAAGAACTTTCTGGTTTGCTCTTGAGTGCTAAGATGCTCCATCTATTTCAGCAATACTAAGTCTAACCTTTGAAGCTGGAAAATGAGATATGCACAATTACAAGGACAATCCACATCTCTTCTATACCTTCCAAGACTTGGAGGAAGGCTGGGGTTCATCACAATCAGTGGATGGCAGCTGTCTGCTTCCAGTAGAATCTGGTCTGGAATCCAGGGTTACCTTAATTACATAGACATCATTGCAGCAATTGTATTACAATTTCTTTGGTATCAGCTTCAGTCTTACAGCTATAAAATTAAAATTCAGGTGTCAAATAATTCTGTAAACTGTATCTTCCATCTGTTCCCATATATGTGAGGACTGATGAAGGCACTCAATATTATTGTAAACTGCCCAGAGTCGCTCTCTGAGTGAGATGGGCAATTACTAAATTTGAAGTATAAATAAATATTGAGCCAAATTAACCTTCACGTGCTAGCCCCGCGTGACGGAGTGAGCTCCTGCACTCGCCCCAGCTCTTGCCAACCTAGCAATTCGAAAACATGCAAATGCAAGTAGATGAATAGGTATCACTTCCGTGGGGTGGTAACACGCGTCATGCGGCCACATGACCGTGGAAGCATCTTCGGACAGCACTGGCTCTTCGGCTAACAAACGGAGATGAGCACCGGCCCCTAGAGTCGGACATGACTGTGTGGGGAAACCTTTACCTTTATATACACTATTGTGAAACCCTGGTACAGGAAACAAATCTGAATGTTAAACCCTGGCCCAAACTCAACTCTTAATGAGTAGGTCCTGCAACAAAATCTTTTAATACAGAGGTTGTTTTTTTCTGTTTAGAGTTCTAACTAACTAACCAGCTATGCTGCCTTCTAGGATATTTCATTCAACTAAAACTTAGCACTCTACGGGTAGTGAGCATGCTCAGTTTTTCTTCAGTCATCTGATTTCCAAAATGCCTTGGAACAGAGGCTGTAAATTTGCACAAGGAACAAGAGGCAGAAAGGGAAAGACTACCTTAAAAGGAATCTTGATTGGAATGTTTTTAAAAAAATGTTGCATCTGATTAGTGTACTGATAGCTCTGCAAAACCTAATTGTTTGCAGGACTAAGATCAACATACTGTACAACATCTAGAGCAGATATTCTGTTTTTCATTTCCTTTTGCAAAAGAAAGGGTAACAAGATCTGAGGAAGCAGATTCACTGGATATATGGATAGATTATCCATGTGGATTTCAATTATCAAACAGCATATGAAAGATCACTTTGATAAGATTCTCTCTCTCTCTTTCTCCATATATATACTAGACATATATTAAATAAAATGTGGACTCAAGCAAGTGGTATTGGGTGCCCAGCCTTAGGAGGCATGAAGAGAAGATCCCTTCTTCTTTGCTATAGATTTTTATGGTACCTTTGAGGATTAACATGAGACATTCTTGAGATATTCTATTACTCCTTCAAGTATTGTATGTCAGGGATAGAGTTAAAGATATGAAGACAGAAACAGAAATGGATTTGGGGGAAGAATTTTTTTTCCTCCAATAAAAGGGAAGGCCAAGAGGAAAACATTCTTCCCAAGGGGGGAAAAAAGAGACCCCCCCCTCAATTTTTGTTTGTTTCCTGGATCTTCAAATATGTTGATAGAGACTCAGAAGTCACCAAATTTGGTACTATGTGCAGCTGGGCCTCCCTGATGATTATTTATTTGTTTGTTTGTTTGTTGAATTTCTATAACCGCCCATCTCCCCCTCAAGGAGGGACTCTTTATTATTGATTTATTACATTTATATCCCACCTTCTGTTCAGGAGCTCAAGGTGGTTTATAGAGCGTTCCCTTCTCCAATGCTTTGCCAACAGTCCTGTGAAGTAGGCTGGGCTGAGAGAAAGCAACTGACTCAAAGTCACTTAATGATTTTCTATCACTGAGGGAGGACTTGAACCTGGGTCTCCCCAGTGACAACCCAGTACTTTAACCACCACCAGACCATCCTGGATCTCTAGCTACCAGAATTACAACTTGGAATATCTTACTGACTGAAACACTTTTAAATTCATGACTGACTGGGTCCACTTATACTGGTGACTGGACTTTTGTACTACTTGGAAGGACAATTTGGCATGGAAAATTATATGAACAATAAAGTCTTCCTGTCGCTGGTATATTTTTATGTAGTCCCCTAGTTGCACTTTTGGCTCACCATAGCCCAGCTTCCTATAGCATGGTCTTGACAAAGCTAAAGGGAATGACAAGGCCACAGTATTATTTTCAACGGGATCTCCGATTGTCAAGATAAAATAGCCAAATGTCATAGATAGGTTGTAAATTAACTTGGCTGCAAAAAGGGCTATAGCAGTGGGTAGAAATCCTTGACGAGCAGGAGCTGCATTAAACCTTGGTGGATGGGGAGGGCCATGAAGTTCAATGTGGGGGAGTTATTGTTATTTTTTAAAACAAACTATGAATCACCTATTGTAGGATTACCACTGCAGGTTTATTTGTTTCCTACTTTAAAATGGTGGGAAATGCGGCTTTCAATTTTCAGCAGACATTCTGAGAGGGATCTAAGGATCAGAGGCTTTGGAATTTTGGTTGCCAGATGCCTGGGTAAAAAACCTTCTCTTATAGATGATGCCTATTTTTGTCTTTCTGATTTTTAAAAAAAGACAATAATGGGTTATAAAGCCCTTGATTACTCACTGGTAAAATAAAATAAAAATTAAGAATTGAAGACAGATTTGTTTCCTAAGAGTTGACTTCTATTTTAAAGCTCTACTTGGAACCTCAGGCAAATCCTTATGTTTCTGGACTCTGTTTTTATACTGGACGCAGTTACCCTGCTTTGCTATTTACAGCATATGAACTACTTTGCTAACTAGTGTAAAGGGACTCTGAATTAACAGTGGGACCTGTTACTGCAATGCTTAAACCATTTGCATTAAAGTAAATAAATTGGAAGAAAATGAAGTAATCCAGATTCCTATATGAATGAAAAGAGCACAAATAGCTGTTGTGTATGAAAATACTCATATGGATTTGTAAAGCATAACGCTATAAATATAGAACAAATGCCTTTAACTGGATGTAACACAGGCAGTACAGTGGCCCCCAGAGTAAATGCTCAATGTAGTTTGCACAGAAGACATGCCAGTACAAAGCTGCCTGCTGATATATTATGCATTTCAGCCCAGTTCTGAATTTGTTCAGGATAGCAACTTTCTCTTGGGGCTCTGAATCTAATACTGACTAAGAAACACAAACCATTTGCAAGTATCCAAGAATAATTATAGTGATAACTCACTAGTTCACTGAAACAGAGAGAGTATATAAGGCAAACAGCTTTTTCACAAAGCAGCATAACAGAGATATGTTACATGTTTAAATTTATGCTAATGAGAGCATCCAGTAATAATAATCTATAGCAGATAGGCAGTTTGTAGCATAACAAATGTGAACTGAACTACCATTCCCAGCAGTCAGTATGGCTGATGATATGGGATCATATTTGTAGTTCAGCAATATCTGAAGCATCAAAAGTTGCCTAGCCAATGGAATTAATTATCCTAGGCCTAGAATAATAGGCCTCAAACTTATTTATTCTCATCTCTATAAATAAGCTCAGGAGATGAATGAAAGATTGAAATGAGTTGGAAAAGAATCCATATTCCCTGGCAAAGTCTTTTCTTCCACCCAATGATTATCTAAGCAAGACTATTATTGCTTATAGAATACAAAGTCCCAAACACAAACACAATGGCCTGTGAATTAATCAATCAATTAATTATCAATCAATCAATCAATATTAATCATTCAATTAATCAAGAAAGTAAGAAAATATATGAGTAAGAATAGCAAAAATAAGTAAGAAAAGTAAGTAGAAAGTAAGAATAAATAAGAATATGCTGGAACAACTGAAATGCCATTTTTGCGGGCAGACAGGGGCTATTATCTCAGGATAGCAACCCCAGAATAACAATCCTATGGTAACAACCTTTCATATAAAACACATGAACAAGCCTTTATTTATCAGCATTCCTCCAAGGTCTAATGCTAATAATTCTGGTTTTCTTTTTATGTTGGACAGGCTCAGGGTAGGATTTTGCAAGGATCCTGCTCACAGATACAAAGTACAACTGTTGCTGCTGCTACTTATCATCATTATGTAAAATGTTGAGTAGTTTTCCATTCATTGGGCTCAAAGACGGATCAAATGTGTTCAGAACACCAGACCCAATGCACTCTAGTGTGAAAAGCAAGACAGGAGAAGAGTCAGACCACCATGGAATACTTGAGGAAATGGAACCCGCTTCTCTTCATTCACAGCACTTCCTGTTCAGCACTTCCTATGATGTGTAAGAGGGCTTCAATGAAAGGGAGTTTTTAAAAGTACAATTCTATACATGTCTATGTTTAAAAGGGGTGTGGTGGCTCAGCGGGTAAGACGCCAGGCTTGCCGATCGCAAGTTCAGAGGTTCAAATCCCTAGCCCCGCATGACGGAGTGAGCTCCCGCACTCGCCCCAGCTCTTGCCAACCTAGCAATTCGAAAGCATGCAAATGCAAGTAGATGAATAGGTACCACTTCGGTGGGTAGGTAACAGCGTTCCGCGTGCGTCATGCCGGCCACATGACCGTGGAAGCGTCTTCGGACAACGCTGGCTCTTCGGCTAACAAATGGAGATGAGCACCGGCCCCTAGAGTCAGACACGACTACACAAATGTGTGGGGGGAACCTTTACATTTACCTATGTTTAAGCAATCACTGCTGTTTTCAAATAACTTGTTTCCAATAGGTATACACAGAGTTGCAGCCTATGTATATTTCTGCATAGCAAAAACGGGGATAAAATATTCCTAAAAGAACATTATGACCTAGTTAATACATTATGCTATCTCATGGTTTCTTTACAAGGTCCAATTAACTGGATTCTTCAATCACGCTCAGTCATAAACCATGGTTTATAAGCCATAATGGCTAGACTCCTGTAACACATTCTAAAACAGAACCAAGCAAAGCACAGGACACCTTAGCAAGCAGATCTTTATTTGGGCTTGAAGCTCCTTGCTTGAAATAAAGGCAAAGGTTACATCAAAATTATATCATCCCCATCTCTGAATGGCACAACTGCCGCTTTGATCTCCATTTCTGATGGCAAAGAACAGTGCATATCATCTCAGTTTATGAAAGAACGCCAAGCAAGATGTTTTGGGAAAAAATTTTTTGCTATCTGACTTAAAAATCCAAAAAACCCCCAACCCCATTGCTGTTCAGGATGCTAAACAGATGACTGGAAAATCTGTGGCTATCATGTCTGGTCTGCAAAGAGATACAGTGAATGTTTAACTCTTTGCTCTCATCTAGTCATTCTGATTTTTGCTGCTTAGATATATAATAGCCCTGGGGAAATACCTTTTGAACTAATTGCCTATTTGGCTTCCAATTTGTGTGGGAGTGTTCTTTTAATATGTCTTTCTTACGTGGCCCCTAAAATTGCACTGTCAGCTTCTTCACACCAAATATGGTTCCTGGTATATTTCTCTGCTCCACTGGCTTCTCTATACCAAATATGGTTCCTGGTATATTTCTCTTCAACTTTATTAGAGCCTACCATCCTCCTAGTAGCTACTTCATCACCCTCAGAGCAACACGCCAGTTGTTCCAACTCGCTCGGCTGGTAGAAACCACAAATAGAAATCAATGCCAGCAGTCTGAGACTGGAAGATACTCTGCCTTCCCTTTCACAATTAATGCCACCATTGTCCTCATCCATGTGCAACAGTCACTCTCCCCTTTGTTTCTGGGCGTAAGGAGCTGGTTTAAACATCCCTGGCTGGCTCCAATTCTAGTCTGGCAGCTCAAGACTTTCTAATATGCAGGAACTCATCCAATTTGGGGAGCCTGTCAACTCTAACAAAGGCAACTGTGTCAAATAAATATTTCAAACACAGATTTTCCATTTACTCAGGGTAAAAAAAAATCATTACTGCTCTGGTGATGCTAGAGCCATGCAAACTGTTTACTTGATCAAAACCTTACACTGAAATCCAGCAGATTAACCCCTGCTAGGATATGACAGGTAGCAGGTAAAAAAGGGAAACACCTTTTGAATTAATTACATCCTACATTCCCAAAGCTTTTCTCCTTTCCTCTTCCTTGCTAGCTTCCTCCTATAGAAGGTCAAAGTACAGACCTGATGAAAGTCCAGGTGGGTGAAGGAATCAGAGGACAGAAAAAAGAGGGGAGGTGTCAAGGTGAAAATGAGATCCTGGTGCTTCACAAAGCTCATCTTCACAGTCTGAAGGCCCAAGGCTTCTACGGTGGAAATGACTTTGAATAACCCAGTGGCACTGCTTTATTCTCATAAAGGATGCAGTGATTAAACCTTGTAGTTTTTAATAAGCGGATTTCTGGCAGGACTCTAAGGCCATCCACACAGAAAACAAGCTACGGGTGGTTTCTAGTGTAATCTCCCTGACACACTAGCTTTCTGCACGCAGGGATCTTTTCCTCTCTTTCACAGAAAAACACTCCAAGGTCCTCTCACCTATTTTCTGCAGCGCAACAACAGAGGCATGGAATTACCATTCATCAGAACGAGAGTGGTCGGAGCCTACGCGGATGTCTTCCAGCCACAAGAGTTGTTTTTGATGCCACGCTCTTTCTAAAAGCCGCCTGATTAACCTAACTTTCTTTCCTTGCAACGCGCGCACCCACCCACCCGCGAAGCAGAAAATCGCCCTCTGGAACGGCCGAGGGGTAAGGAAGAAGCCGGAGGGAGAAGGGCCCTGAAGGAGACGGCGTCTGTTCCTTTAGCTACCCCTCTTCCCCTTCTCCAGCCCTCTCCCCCCCCCACCACCACCACGCCGCGTTTCGCTGTACCTTTGCTGTGTTTACACTGTAACCCCGTGGAAATGAAAGAAACCGCCCCACCGAAGGAGCTACGGCGGTGCTCGCTTACCCGCTGCTTGGCGAGGAGGGCTAGCTCACGCCGCGCCGGCTTTCTTTTCCTTTGGGGTTAAAAAGAAGAAGCGAAGTCCCACGTCCACGCCTCCCGGCAGAAATTCATGACGCTCCCTGACCAAGTCCGATCCGGGCAGAAAGGAGAACTGGAGGCTTCTGGTTTCCAAGATCAACCTGAGCCCGGCGCTTCGGAAGGGCGGAGCGACCCCGCCGCCACCACCCGCAGAGGGCTAGAGGACTTCACGCGGCGCTGGATCCTCCTCCCCGGAGTTTCCTGAGGTGGGAGGGAGGGACTGGGGGCGTGGACGGCGCGGGATTTGTCCTGCCGTGTCAATGTTGCCATATTTTGTTGTTGGAAGAAAAGGCAGGAATTCAACAGATGCAGCTTTCATAGGCTGTAGCGCAGTTGCGGTGGAAAGCGATGTGATGGTGGGGAGGGAGAGAGATAATTTAATCAGTGACCATGATAGAAAATAATAAAAATACCCAGGTTCAACTAGGAACTCGTTTTTGAGCTTCATTGTAAAGATTAAGACTCCGAATTAGATCAGAGGCAGCGATCTTTTGTTTTCACCTAATCGAAGTATACACTATCAAGGAAGCTGCCCTGTTCTCCTACCTGTCCCATACTTACAGTAGGAAAAAATCAGAACCTCTGCCAGCAGTGTAAGATCTGCCAATGTATCATCTCCCTTGCCTAATTTGGATACAGGATCTTCACATACTAATTACTGTCCTCCACCTCCCATTCTTGCTGGACTCTAATGTCATCCAGATAGAAAACAAGCTACCAGGGGTGAGGTTTTTGGCATGCTCTCCCTGATGCACTAGCTTTCTGTGCACAGGGATCTTTTCTTCTCTCACAGAACAACATTCCAAGGTACGCTCTCATCTGCCTTTTGCGGCGCAACGTTCATCAGAACGAGAGTGGTCACAGCCCACGTGGACGACCTTGAATCACAAGAGCTGTTTATGTGGCTTGTTATGCCCTTTCCAAAGCCAATTAATTTACCTAACTTTCTTTCCTTGCAACAGGCCTGCCTACGTTTAGCTGAGGACTTTCCATACTTGTATCTACAATTAGAAAGGGGTATGAAACTCAAAACATTACGAGGGCTACATGAGGACCAGTTCATTAGTCTGAGCGCTGCAACACCAGAGATGGATTAAAAAAATATCTAGTCAATCAAAATGAAGAGAATCCCAGGATTCTCATTAATATGAATGAGAACATACAGTCGAAGGTGGAGCCTACCGTTGGGTCACACTGCCCAGATGTGACCAGGTGTTGGAGGAGGCTTTTGTTGGCACTGAGTACCCTGGGCTGGACTGCAGCCCTCAGGAACATGGAAGGATGCTGAAATAGATTTGGTCCCATTGATTTTTGTAGGAGGAATTAGCTGGTAGTAGTTGGGGCATTTTGTCCTTTGCCTCAAATAGCAAGATATCTTGGGCCAGCCCTAAAACGCTAAGTTGAGAAATCAGCAGAGTTAAAATCAAAGATATTTGGGCTTATGCCTTCCAGCCATTCACTACTCTCAAGCAAGTGGAATGTTTTCTTTCCGTATCGGAATAATCTGTTTTAATTCATTTTGAATTGGAGGAATAGGGTAGGTGTTATTGAAAGAGAGAAGGATATGTGAGCAAGAAAGGTCTTTTGTATTTTTATAAAATTTGTGATCAGAGTTATGGAAAAACCAAGAGATAAGTTTGTAGTAAAAACGTTGCTTTATTTAAAACAGAAACATAGGAACAAACCTTGAATCTTCTTCTTTAGCCAAAGCATGGCATGGTTGATTAACATAGCCATTTAGATAGCAGAGAGCAGAATGTAGAGAAAGAACAAAAGAACAAAAGGCATCTACATTTTAAACCTTTACCTGACCAGCCTCTGAGTGGACAGGATCCACCATGTGACCAAAAACACCTAGGCAACAGATTCCCAATATGGGCAAAGCTCAAACAACTAATTCTGATTGGTCAAAACTCTCAGACTGGCCGGCACCTGGGGGCAATTAGCATTCCTGAGTGGGGGGTGAACATGTGCTCCTGAGCCCAAACAGGAAAAAAGTTTTGAGGCCTGGCTTTTTAAAAACTCAGCCACATATTCTACAGACATAAAAAATATATACAACACTCCCCTTTTTTTATGACTAGAAAGAATATGGAAACAAACCCAGCTTGGTAATTAACTCACAGTGCCTACTGGCAACTAAAGGCTTGGTTAAGATATCAGCCAACATTAATTTAGTATCACAGTATTTCAAAACAACCTTTTTCTTGGCTAGAAAATCTTTAACAAGATGAAAACGCACATCAATGTGCTTTGTGCGGTTTTCTGGAACTTTCAGATAAAACCAAATGAATACAGGCTTGATTGTCTTCATGAATTGTTACAGGCTGGCTTAAAATGACTCCAATGTCTTCCAACAATTGAGTAAACCAAATTACCTCATTGCACAGTTGTGCTAAAGCATAAAATTCAGCTTCAGCTGTGCTGATGGCTACTACAGTCTGCTTTCTGGAAAACCAAGCAATAGTGGACTTTGCAAATTGAATTACACTTCCAGAAGTAGACTTCCTATCACTGAGATCTCCAGCCCAATCTGAATCACACCAGCATTCTAACTTTTCTTCTGTGTCTGTAGCAGACAACCTTAAGCAAAAATCTTTGGTGCCTTGCAAATAACGAAACAGCCTTTTTAACCCAGACTTTGCAGCAGATGTGGGATTTTCCACAAACCTGCTCAAAATGGACACACTGTTAGAAATGTCCGGACGGCTGTTATTTGCAATGTAAAGAAGACTGCCAATGGCTGATCTGAAACTATCTCCTTCAGATGACTCACCATTCCCCTTCTCCCCCTCCTCTTTTAGAAACTCGGGAAGCATGGGGGAGGAGACAGACTTGCAGTCCTGCATTTTAAAATCCTCCAGCAGCTTCTTAATTTTACTGCTCTGGCTTATGAGAAAACTGCCATCTTTTTCCCTCTGAATTTCTAATCCTAAGTAATTGTTGACTGCTCCAAGACATTTCAATGAGAAATTGTTTTTCATACAAACCTCAAAGGAATGCTTCTGTTCATCAGATGAAGTGAGCAGCAACAAATCATCCACATACAAGCACAAGTACATTACACCTTGCTCATCATTTTTTACATACACACAAGGATCAGCAATTCCCTTCTGAAATCCAAATTTTTGCAAAATATTATCCATTTTAATATTCCAACAACGCGCGGCTTGTTTTAAACCATAGATGGATTTCTGCAATTCACACACAAGATGTTTTTCTTTTTCATAACCAGGAGGTTGTTGCATAAACAATTTTTCCTCCAAGTCACCATACAGAAAAGCAGTTTGAATATCATAGTGATAAACAGACAGTTTCTTCATGGCAGCAACCTTTAAAAGCAACCTGATAGATTCAGCTTTTGTCACTGGAGCAAAAGTTTTGTCATAATCCACATTTTTTCTTTGAGCAAAACCTTTTGCTACCAACCTTGCTTTGTACTTCTGAATTTTGCCATCAGAATCTTTTTTCAGTTTGAACACCCACCTACAACCTAAAACCTTCTGATTAGGAGGCAAACTTACTAGTTTCCAAGTTTTATTTTCCTTCAAGGAATCCAACTCTTGCTGCATGGCTTCATGCCAACACTTAGCTATTTCAGCTGGCATTTCTTTAATTTCTTCCAGAGACTCAGGCTCTGTGTGAATGTGAAAAGCCTTCACAACATCTACTTGATAACGATCAGGAGGAACTCCCTTATTAATCCTTTCAGACCTGCGAGGTAGGACAGGACTAACACTCTGTTTCCCACCATTGCCCTCAGAAACCTCTGACTTTCCAGACAAGTCAGCTTCCTGATCAATGACTTCACTGGGTGATTCCTGCAAATCACCATCAGCAAGACTTTGCTGCTCCCCCATGGATAAATCAACTGAAGAACTAGAGTTTATTTTGTCCCAATTCTGCTCAGCAAAAGAAGCACTTTTACTAATTATCAGTTGATTATCCAGTATGAACCTGTAGCTTCTCTGACTCTGTTCATACCCTACAAAGATTGCTTTCTTTGTTCTGGAAGCCCCCTTGCGCCTCAGCTGTTTGGGAATGTGGACCCAAGCTGTGCTTCCAAACACCCTGAGGTGGCTTACTTTAGGCTTCACACCATAGAACAAACGAAAAGGCACATCCTGAATTGCACTGCTAAACAGCCTGTTCTGCACATAACACGCTGTAGTAACAGCTTCTCCCCAATACCTAAAAGGCAAACTAGCATCCTTCAGCAAACACATCATTGCTTCCTGCAGTGTTGTGCCTTTTCTCTCTGCAACAGAATTCTGTTCAGGAGTGTAAGGGTTAGCCAAAATGTGTTCTATCCCTTTTTCTAACAAAAAGCTTTTAAACTTTGAGGATAGATACTCTCCACCTCGATCTGATTGCAAAGCAGACACTGGCCTTGGGAATTTTCCATTCGCCCAAGCCACAAAAGCCTTAAATTTATCAAAGACCTCATCTTTGTGTTTCAGCAAATAAATGAATGTGTACCTGGAAAAATCATCTATGAAGGTCAAAATGTACCTTGCTCCCCCAAGACTAGGAGAAAATGGACCTATTACATCAGAGTGAATTATCTCTAGAGGCCTAGAGGTGGACCTATCAGAAAACTTCTTCACAGGAGCCCTTGTGGTTTTATTCTCCTTGCAAACTGCACAGTCTAGATATTTATCACAAGACTTCAATTTTAAATCAGCAGAATAACTAGGCATTTGAGAAATGTACTTAAAATTAGCATGAGCAAATCTCCTATGTAATAAATGGATGCACTGGTCGTGCAAGGGCTTATTTTCAAAAACAGCCTTAGCTTTAGCAATTTGCTGCTTTTCAGCATTTTGTACAATGTACAGAGAATCTTTCTGCAAACACTTTGCAACAATTTTGCCATTCTTTCTAATATCACAAACCTCTTTCTTAAAAGTTATAACATAACCTGAGGCTACTAGCTGCCCCACAGACAAGAGATTGCTTTGAAAATTAGGGACAAACAAAACATTTTTAACAGTTTCCCCCAAACATGGAAGATTGATCTCACCTTCACCCACGATCTTGGATACAGATCCATCTGCTAAGGAAACTTTTTGTTTGTTAGTTTTAGACAAAGACAGAAAGGAATCTTTATTGTGACATATATGAGAATTGGCCCCACTGTCAAGAACCCACAAATCTTTATTATCAGAGTTCTCAACAACTGTTGCATGAAGAATCTTCTTTCTAGAAGTCTCTTCTTTCTTGCGAGAAGTCTTCTTCTTTTGAACACAGTCCTTTTGGAGATGAGCAGGGGATCCACAGGTAAAGCATCGCCTGATGGATAATGCAGAAACTTGGAATTCAGAGCTCTTCCGCTCCCTCTGCTGGCCACGAGAAGACTTTATTGTAGAAATGGAGGCAGCTTTTTCTTGTCGCTTCTCCCACTCAGCAAGCAAACGGGTAGACACAAACGATGGATTTAAATCAGCTTCTGGGATTCCCTCCATGGAGCAAATTAAAGTGTCCCAGGACTCATTCAATGAAGAAAGCATAATGTAGGCTTTCATCAGGGGGGTAAATTCCATCCCACGCTCTTGAAGTTCCACAAAATAATTCTGAAGCTTGTGGAGATGATCAGGCAAATTTCCATTCTCAGGCAAGTGAGCCTTGTACAGTTTTTTCGTTAAAATAACCTTGCTGCCTGGACTAGTTTTCACATATAAATCACGCAAATAGTCCCATAAGTCTTTGGAAGTTTCTTTGCCTCTCACGTGAATAAGCTGATCATCCTGAACAGCCAAAATAATGGAGGCTTTGCATTTCTCATCTTTCCTCAACCAGGCTTGATCTGGATTCTGAGGAATTTGTTCAGAAATTGCAGACCATAAATTGTCTCTCCTCAAGAAACTTTCCATTTTCAAAGACCAGTTCAAATAATTAGAATTAGAAAGCCTTTCCAGGAGCATACCTTGAAAATTTGAAGCTGTAGCAGCAGCAGCCATGGCTCCTTCTCTCCCCTGTTGTAGAAATCCAAAAAACACCACGAGGCTTGCAAACACGAGGCAAAACTCCGCCTCCAATGGAAACTTCCTGTAACTGCCGGCAAGTTTCAAAAAACAAAAGCCTCTTTAGATGTAGACTAAAACAGGTCAGCTTTCTTCTCTCTTATTTCCATAATTTTTGTCTCTGATCCAGAAGCAATTGCTGGGCACAGAACCTTTTGTATTTTTATAAAATTTGTGATCAGAGTTATGGAAAAACCAAGAGATAAGTTTGTAGTAAAAACGTTGCTTTATTTAAAACAGAAACATAGGAACAAACCTTGAATCTTCTTCTTTAGCCAAAGCATGGCATGGTTGATTAACATAGCCATTTAGATAGCAGAGAGCAGAATGTAGAGAAAGAACAAAAGAACAAAAGGCATCTACATTTTAAACCTTTACCTGACCAGCCTCTGAGTGGACAGGATCCACCATGTGACCAAAAACACCTAGGCAACAGATTCCCAATATGGGCAAAGCTCAAACAACTAATTCTGATTGGTCAAAACTCTCAGACTGGCCGGCACCTGGGGGCAATTAGCATTCCTGAGTGGGGGGTGAACATGTGCTCCTGAGCCCAAACAGGAAAAAAGTTTTGAGGCCTGGCTTTTTAAAAACTCAGCCACATATTCTACAGACATAAAAAATATATACAACAAGGTCTGTCCTATCTGTTATTAACTCTTGTTAATTAAGATGAACAAGAACAAGGAAAATGCATACATATGTCCTTGTGTGCGCATGTGTGCCTTCAAGTCAGTTTTTGACTCCTGGTGACTGCCTGGACTAGTCCGTGCAGTTTTCTTGACAAGATTTCAGAAGTGGTTTGTCATTGCCTGCTTCCTAGGACTGAGAGAGAGTGACTCACCCAAAGTCACCCAGCTGGCTTTGTGCCTAAAGTGGGACTAGAACTAAACATCTCCCAGTTTCTAGCCTGGTGCCTTAACCACTACACCAGAGTGGCTGTCACATATGTCCTTATGTGCCTGCTATTGCTACTAAAGGGAATGGATGCATCAATACAGTATTGGTCTGTTTCTTATGCAGTATCCATGAAGTGTATGGCAAGGACTCCTTCAGAAACATCACTTTGAATTACACAGGCAAATCTAATGTTGCTATAAGTGACTGGTTTGATTTCAAAATAGTCAATTTCCAGAAACCAGCCTAAGAGAAGTAATTTTGCAAGGCATTAACAAGTTTGGGCATACATTTTGTGAGTGTGTCACAGGAACTGCTTTTGGCCCAAACTACTAATCAGAAATTAAAAATTATAGTAATCATCACCCACTGCAATGATAGTTTAAGACTATAATTTGGAAAGAATGGATGCAAAGGTAAGAGAGATAAACTAAAGGAACTTTCAGGCTCACACAGAAAGGACTGACTGTTCAAAGACATCTTGGAGAGAAGTGCTAAAAAGAAGTCAGCTTTGGATAAGAGGATTTAAAGGCACTGTAAACTATTCTTTCTACTACTGCCTCTCACTTTCCGTATTACTGCTTTTAATGATCAAGTAGGCCTATCCTATTTTTGGAGAGTTTTCAGACCTCCTCCTTTGGCTGTGCCTCTAATAATTCTACTAAGATTATTGGTGCATTCCAAAAGCTTTAGAATATGGGGGGTGTTAAAAAAAGTATGCATGAAGGAGAAATAAAAATAATAATACCTCACAGCTGGGAGACTTTTTAAATGTTGGCCCAATCATGCATAGAAATTAATACATATACCAATAAAACCAAACAGGATAAGTCATTAATATAAATATCAGTTGCGAGTGTTTGAAAAAGCAAACAGCGTCCAAACAACAGGCAGCTGGAAGAAGGGATTTCATTTCTACAAAAATGGCTCTTTCTGAGTTCCCTCCAAACTCAGTGACCAGTGGTGGGAGGAAATATTCCAAATGGTAGAGTATATGTATGGGAGGGGAGGGTTAAAAATATAGGAAGAACCCTATTGTATACCTCAGAGGCGCATCTGGTGAACCAAGGCATTCCGCCCCTGCCGTGGCCAACCAGAAGTCAACAAGCAAGACACAAACATAAGCATTTCCCTTATCCATTCCCTGGAATTTTTATTGGTTTTTGTTTTGTAAATATATTCTTATTGTATATGATCGCTGATTACTTTCTGACAATGAATAGCTAAGTTTGCTCTAACAAAACCTTATTCAGGCATTCTTATTCGGAGTGCAGTGCACATGTAATAACGTTCTCCATGTGTTGAGAGATAACTTGTACAGTGGCTACTCTTTTTGATTAATGTAGGTTCTTTGTGCAAACTAGAAGTCTGGAGATCAGGTTTACGAAGTGTGAAGGTCAGGAATGTTGCCAAGAAATATGACACTAATGTGCGCATGCACACACCATGTATTGATTTCAAGGCTTCAATAAAAGTTTTCATAACTTTCTGGAAATAAAACACATATTTAATTATTCTTCATTACATACTGTTGCAACTCATCAAAGTGCTTTAGGAAAAAATACTTTCAGAATCCCTAGATTGTCGTGGCAGATACTGAAGACTGGACTCTTCCTCGTGGTTATATTAATGTTTATTCCTCCAGTCCTTGAGTTAGCAGAAAAGTATTCTGACATAAATTGTGCTGCCCTGATGGCTGAGCTCTATTTGCCTTTAGTGAGGAGGTTAGTGACTGGTACTGTCCCTAGTTTTAATGTGGGACAATTTAAGGGCAGTGATTGGTGAATTTCCCTGTCTGCGTTTCCTGTCCTACCCACTGTCACCTTGCTGACAGGAAAAGCAAAGCCAAATAAACCAAACACAGACATACACACCCCAATAGCTAACCTGAATGTGTGCTGGAGCAGGCTTTGGTGACTGTGGGCTGGTACCTGGGACAGTGTCAAGTCCCACCCAGCTGGATGAGATCAAGGAAGCAAGAATTGCACAGACATAGCAAGACGTCTTTAATGCTAGAACTAGGGTAAGTACAGAAACTTGGAAATTGTAAGAGGAATTACTATCCTTATTTATTCGTGAATTCATTAAGGTGGAGACTCTTGGAATGTTCTGAGCCATTTCTTCTCAGGTTTCTTGCCACCTGGGCTAAGTTGTCATTTATGACACAAACTGCCAACTGTCTTATCTCTTAGTTGTCTAGCATTAGTTCCATTGCTCTCCAAGCTTCGCCCTAGCCTGTCACAGAGAGATATTTTGAAAAATAGCCCAGCTGGCAGGGAGTGGAGCAAAGAAGGGATACATGAAAAGGTTGGATGGAGGTCGCCTGCTGCAGGAAATCTCCCTCCCACTTCATCCTGTGCTCCCATCCATGCCCTGTTGGCTGGACTAATTTGGGACGTGGGTTTAGCCCTTTTCCAGAAGTCAGGTAGATCCATATTTGGAAATAGCCCAAGTGATGGGTCATCAATGTGGTGCAGGAGTGTTGTGGGCCGCCAGATATCTCCTGCTTCTACCTGTGCACCTCTGTGTACCTGAAATATGTCACTCAGGCTGAAAGGAGAAACAGACAGAACTCAGCTTCATCACAGTTCCAATAGATCCCAATAGAGCTCGGGGGAATGGCAGTGCTAGTAATGAATGGCTGTGGCCAGCCAGCAGTGGCAAAATGGCACCAATCTCCCCACAAAATAATAAAAAGGTAGAAAATATGGCTGTATGAACCTTTTCTTGGCAGAAGAACATGTAATGCACTTATTTGGAACAGATCCTGCAACACACAGTTAACAGAACTTGGCTTGCATTCCTAGTTTGAATCTCTCTAGGGAGTACTAGTCCTGTTTTTTAAGTTCCAGACTAGTGGCCTTTTAAAAGACCATTAAACCTGGATTGAACAAACAGGACTAGCCTCTTTCAAAACAGCAATAAACTCATGTATATAAAGAGCACACATAAGACTTGACAAGCACTTTGCAATGCCCATTTAGGCACTGTGCAGACGGCTGATCTCTCTTGCAGTCCAAGCCAAAATGACCACGGAGCATTGTGCCAAGTGGCCAATAGGAACTGGGCAGATGAGCCATTCCCAACATAGTCAGTGAGATATTGTAGATACTTTGTACAGCAAGATCTGTGCTGAGAAAAAGGGGAAATCACTATTTTAAAATTGGAACAGTTAAAAACAAGTTTAAGCTGCCTCTTGTGTGGGCTGTGGAACTGATGATAGTGATGTCATGATGATATGTCCTTTAAAAATAGTTAGCAAATCATCTTCATGCCATGGTTTGTGGAACATGAGGATGAGCCCATCACATCACTGCTTTTTAACTTAAAGTCTGCTTCTATTTCCTTTGGTTGGGATTGTTAGATGAAACATAGAAGTTTCAGTCTAATGAGCAAAAGTGTTCATTTTAACACAAGCTGGGAGGAAAAGTCCCTTTTACATTTCTCTTTAATCATCATGGTGCAAAGCTGGACTCCCTGTGTGGTCTGTTCTACAGTAGATTGCTTAAAGGTGTACACTAAAACGTGGCTATCAATTGAACTGGGTTCACAGGAACTTGTTTCTGAAAAATGTGCATAGCATCAGGCTTCAGAAATCCAGAGTCTTGTTTTTCATACTGCCAAAGGGGAATTCTAGTTAGTTCATCGCACCGATTATTATTCCAGAATTGATCATTCTAACCAATCATTGAAAATGTCTGGTTCTCTTAACCTTGTGTAGCCATTACTTCTACACAATCATGTCCTCAGCTTGACATATCTCTTGCTCACAGGGTTGGTATCTGTGGCAGATACCAACACAGAGAGGGAGGAACAGGATTTCAGCTATTAACCAAGCAAACACATAACATATTGAGCAGAATACAATATTAGCAGCACTGACATCCTGTGAATTCAACACTCCTGAATGAATCCATTTATTTCACTGGAACACTGTTTATTCGGTCTCTCTCCCATTTATAGTTTTTCCAAATTTCTCTTCCTTCACAGAATAGCCTTCTTGTTCCATGGATGCATTTTTTCCCCTTGCAAGATGTATTATAGATGATCATGGATATGTTTTCTCTCATAAACCAAACTTGCTTGTTTATAGAGTTCATATTGTATGCAAATAAAATAAAATAAATTTTGGCCATTTCTATGAGTGGAGATTGAAAGGTGTCAAGTCTTCTTTCCCTTTGAAAGACCTGTCAGGCTCACAAGCTGGAAGATGAAGTGAGTAAGGATGAAATGTGCAAACACATTATCAACAAGCTCCATGGAGCCACTATTTCAAAGGAAAGAATAGTTTTACTGTGGCTTCAACTACACTGCAGCTGAGTCAGAAATAAATAAACCTGAAATGTGTGACATTAATTACTTTATTCTCCCCTGATTTTAAGGAAGATGCATCTATTCATTCATGCACTACATTGAATAAATAGTTTACGTTTTTATAGAGATTCTGTTGAATAACATTCTCAGAAATAAAGGTGGTATCAGTATATGTATGACTTTCCTTCACATACATTTCTAAGGATCAAAAAAGGCCTTGTGCTGCTACCCTGTCATGCACAGTGTTCATAAGATCTAAACATGTATTATAATAATAATAATAATAATAATAATAAAAAAAAATTATATGCTGCCCAACTCCCAGCGACTCTGGGCAGTTTACAAATTGTTAAAAACATTAAAACACAAAACAAAACATATATCTTCCTTAGGAGGATGAGAACAGCATGTGCAGGATCTCTATAGATACAGGCATGTATGGACATATATGTAGAATCACATCTCATATACAACAAATGTTCTTGGACAGTCAGGGTGGGCTTAGCCAATATAATTGAGCAGTGCTTTCTTGGATGGTTGACTTAAGTGCTTCGAAGAATGATTTACTTTACTAGAAGAAATAGGCATCTATTCAAATACCATCAAACATTTCAGACAAAAATAAACATGCTTATAATCTCTCTCTGCCCAACACATACATACTACTGCACATTGCTGAAAGTGCTACATCACTTCCAGTATGCCTTATTTTATTTTATTTTATTTTATTTTATTTTATTTTATTTTATTTTATTTTATTTTATTTTATTTTATTTTATTTTATTTTATTATTTTATTTTATTTTATTTATTTTATTTTATTTTATTTTATTTTATTTTATTTTTTTATTTTATTTTTATTATTCAAATTTATCACCACCCATCTCCACGACAGTGGACTCTGGGCGGTTTACAACATTAAAATTAATATTAAAAACCTACACACTTAAAAATACAATATAATAATGAATAGATAAGAATCCAGAGGATGGGAAGATCTTAAAAAAGGAGGGTATTACGGGGCTAACCACCCCAAGGAGGAACTATTACCTCCTTTGTCCCAAGCAAGGTGGCAGAACCAGGTCTTTAAAGACTTTCTGAAGGCCAGGAGTGAAGGCGCCTGTCTCACCTCTGGGGGCAAGATATTCCACAAGGCGGGTGCTACCACAGAGAAGGCATGTCTCCTGGACCCTGCCAAATGAAATTCCTTCACTGATGGGGTCCGAAGCATGCCCTCTCTGCATGACCGGGTGGGGCGGGTAGATGTAATCGGGATGAGACGGTCCCTCAGGTACCCTGGCCCCATGCCATGTAGGGCTTTAAAGGTGATAATCAACACCTTGAATCGGAAGCAAACTGGCACACAATGCAGCTCGCGCAGCAGAGGTGTCACGTGTGCTGATCTTGGGGCATCAATAACTGTCCGCATAGCTGCATTCTGGACCAGCTGAAGCTTCCACCTACTCTTCAAGGGTAGCCCCATGTACAGCGCATTGCAATAGTCTATATGGGAGATCACAAGGGCATGAGTGACTGTTCAGAGGGCATCTCGATCCAGGAATGGGCATAGCTGGTGCACAACCCAAAGTTGCGCGAAGGCCCTCCTGGCCATGACTGCCACCTGCTCTTCGAGAAGGAGTCATGAGTACAGGAGGACCCCCAGGTTCTGTACTGGGTCCGAATGGGGCAATGCTACCCCATCCAGAACCAAAGATGACAACTTCCTGGATACTGAGGGGCCATCAATCCACAGCCACTCCGTCTTACCAGGGTTCAGTTGAAGCCGGTTGTTCCAGGCCCCCACAGCCCCCAGGCACTGAGACAGGGTGTCGACTGCATCACTTACTTCACCCGGGATGGAGATATACAGCTGAGTATCATCAGCGTATTGATGATACCTCATCCCGTGTTGACAGATGATCTCCCCCAGCGGCTTCATGTAGATGTTAAATAGGAGAGGAGAGAGAACCGAACCCTGCGGCACCCCACACAAGAGGGGTCGAGGGTCGGATCTCTCCTCCCCTATTACCACCGATTGGGAACGGCCCTGGAGGAAGGAGGTGAACCAGCGCAAGACTACACCGCCCACCCCCAACTCCCTGAGCCGCCCCAGAAGGATACCGTGGTCGATGGTATTGAAAGCTGCTGAGAGGTCTAAGAGAGCGAGAATGGATGCACTCCCTCCATCACGCTCCCGCCAGAGATCATCCATAAGTGCGACCAATGCAGTCTCTGTCCCATATCCCAGCCTGAAGCCTGACTGAAAGGGGTCTAGATTATCCGTTTCATCCAGAATCCTCTGGAATTGCAGTGCCACCACCTTCTCAACCACCTTTCCCAAAAAGGGAAGGTGGGAGACAGGGCGAAAGTTGTTCAAAACGGTGGGGTCCAGGGCTGGTTTTTTGAGGAGGGGGTGCACCAGCACCTCCTTAAAGGTAGCCAGAAACACCCCCTCCCTCAAGGATGTATTAATCATCGCCTGGACCCAACCACATGTTATTAATGCACTTCCAATTGTCTGCTGACTTATAATGTAAGAGAATATTCATTTGCCTGGTGAAACTTTATAACAGATTATCTACAGCAGGGTTTCTCAACCAGGGTTCCATAGAACCCTAGGGTTCCGCGAGAGGTCACCAGGGGTTCCCTGGGAGATCATGATTTATTTAAAAAAATATTTCAAATTTGGGCAACTTCACATTAAAGAGGTAAGTTTCATTCTTTATCTTTAGTTTAAGAACACTGTTAATGCATATTTACAGGCCTAGACGTGAAACAAATACAATAATTTTGTAACTTCTGGCCTATATTTGAGCCTGAATGTGCAGGGGTTCCCTGAGGCCTGAAAAATATTTCAAGGGTTCCTCCAGGGTCAAAAAGTTGAGAAAGGCTGATCTACAGTTTAAACTATGATTTGATAATTGCAATGTGTAAAATGACAGGTTGTAGATTGTGTGGTAATGCCTTAAAGTTTGTGTGGATGTGTTATCAGTCAGGGCCATGCTTATTATTCAGAGGTTTAATATCTATAGACTCTGTTAAACAATACACCACAGATGAGTAACAACAGTTGTTTCCCATTCCCATTGTTTCTGTTCATCTGGAAAGTATGTTTTCTTAATAAAGTAACCCCACTTCCAAGCAGTGAAAAAAAATCAGGGATACCAGCACTCAAATAGATCTGTTTACTTGGAAAAGAATTACTGGATATGGATGAGGTTTCTGTAATACACAGCTTAAGGTAACTGTTTATAGTATTTATAGCCCAAAAAATTTCATTTCCCCATAAGATATCTAGGAGAACTGTGGAAAGTTCTGCAGAGAACTAAGTCATTTCTCTGCCTCCTATTCCTATCCAAGTCTAGCACACACTGATTTCTTGCCATGCATATAGACTTCACTCATTCTTTCATTTTGGATTTTGTTGGGAAAACAGATGAGTTATCTCTACTTATCATCAGCCACCCACTTCTATTGTAAACTAGAGTATTTATTGGAGTGATGTTATTGGCCACCAGCTGCCCTTTTGGGCTACTGAAGCCAAAAGTGATTAATTATATGTTTATCTATATAATGTGTTAGGGGGCATGGTGGCTTCGATCGAAAGATTGCAAGTTCGGAGGTTCAAATCCCTAGTCCTGTGTGACAAAGTGAGCTCCCGCACTTGCCGCAGCTCTTGCCAACCTAGCAATTCGAAAGCATGCAAATGCAAGTAGATAAATAGGTAGCACTTCGGTGGGATGGTAACAGCGTTCCGCATGTGTCATGCTGGCCACATGACCGTGGAAGCATCTTCGGACAACGCTGGCTCTTCGGCTAACAAACGGAGATGAGCACCGGCCCCTAGAGTCGGACACAACTGCACAAATGTGCGGGGGGAACCTTTACCTTTTTATATATAATGTGTTGTTGGATCCTAAGCTGCAAACCCTAGGTGGCTTCTTTCCTTTGATGTTGCAAAGCCTCCATGCAATTTTTTGGCACATTTCCCCCCCTCCAAGCTTATACTGAGTCTTGAGACACTCCTTGTTTCCCAATCTGTATTTCTTCTACTTTCCAGTCTACAGAAGCATATGTGGAGCAAGTACTGTATGCTATTTTCTCCAGACATCCAGTAAAAGTTGTAGATAATGCTTTAGTATGTGCTATCCTTATTGAAAATCTTGAGTCCAGGAAATTAAAAAAACCAGAGTATTTTTAAAATAAAATGTAGAGCAGGTAAGATTGTTATATAAACTTGATTAAAACTCGGTTTAGCACGAGAATCAACACCCTGAAACATCTGTAGTGCTAAAAAGAAATTGCTTTTTCTTTACCATAGTGTTCCACACATCTGTAGGAGTGAAGGTGCAAGGTTTCAGCCAGAAAGTATGGCTTCCAGGCAGATTTGAGTTTTAACACCTTTCTTATTTTAGAAAGTAATAACTAGATATCCCAGGAGTACATGTACTCTCAAGGTAAATCCACCAGCAGCCATGATTCATTCTCTGCTGCCTACACATATTTTTATTTCATTAGCTACATAATTCCATGGGATTAAGTGTTTTAATATCAAGTGGAGTTTTCTGCAGTTCATTACTTTCTTCTTTTCTTCATCACTTGCAAATGAAGCAATGCAGGTGTTCAACAACTCTCACTTGCAAACCTATTCTAAGTGAGCAAACACATCATATATTGTATTTGCTAAAATACAAAGGTTACACTAGCAAAAGATCTGCATTTGCATCTGCATTTACCCACTAAGCCAGGGCTTTCCAAAGTGCCGCCACTGGCGACACACCAGCGGCGGCGGCGCGCGCGCGCATGGTGGCAGCGCGGGTGTGTGTGCGGTGGCGTGTGCGTGCACGGCGGTGGCGGCGGCGGCAGCAGCCTCTGCTAAAACACAGAAGCCAAGCCGCTGCCGCGGCCACCGTGCACGTGCGCGCGGCCGCTTCCGGGTGGTGTGACGACACACCACGCTGTGTGTGGCGACACACTTTTGTGTCGCGACACACAGTTTGGAAAGCTCTGCACTAAGCGTTTGATGAAAATAGTCATAAAACCTTTTTCCAGACTTAAAAGACAGTCTGTGTTGGCATCATATGCTAAGGTAAAACATGCAAGGAATGACCTGCCATTCTCTGCCAGTATTTTACATCATACATATGGCTCATTAACCAAAGTTGTACGCTTATTTAATCATACAGATCCACAGAAGCTGCTGTTTGGATTTTCCAGGAAGCAGAATCCGAATCCAACTTTTATTGTAAATAATGAGTGACAGTTATTATAAACACAAAGAAGTAGCTGCTTAACATGTTTTAGAAACACAGCCAAGGGAAAAGGATAGTGCAATAGCTGGTAAAATTCATCGATTCAGATTGCTGTGCTATAATCCTGCACAGGTGATTTTCTCTCTCAAGAGGAAGGAAGATTGGTATTACAAATAAAAATGATTACCTTTCTTTTTCTATTTCTTACTCACAGTGAGCATTTTAACTGCACACAAAATGGGATTCAGGAATTTGACTTTGACTTGTTATTAGCTTAACAAACTGTGCTTTAGCAGTTTTTACAATGAATGCACTGTATTGTTTGAAATCGTTTTGAAGTGTTTAGAGTGTTATAGATTACATTTGGGGGGAAATTCATGTAGTAGAAATTATTTAACAATTCTTGAATTTTTTTAGATAATTATTTCTTTGATTGTAGTGATTTTTTCCTTTTATAGATTACAATGTTCATTAATAACTTAATTCAAAAATTGTCTCCCTGTGACTGATCTAAAATATACACACATCTATCCATCCATCCAGAAAGGCGTGGTGGCTCAGCGGGTAAGATGCCAGGCTTGTCAGTCGGAAGATTGCAGGTTCGGAGGTTCGAATCCCTAGGCCCATGTGACAGAGTGAGCTCCCACACTCGTCCCAGCTCTTGCCAACCTAGCAATTTGAAAGCATGCAAATGCAAGTAGATGAATAGGTACCACTTCGGTGGGTAGGTAACAGAGTTCCGCGTGCGTCATGCGGCCACATGACCGTGGAAGCGTCTTCGGACAACGCTGGCTCTTCGGCTAACAAACGGAGATGAGCACCAACCCCTAGAGTCGGTCACGACTGCACAAATATGTGGGGGGAACCTTTACCTTTATCTATCCATCCATCCATCCATTTGATAGAACTTTGCTTTAGATGTTAATTCCTTGAGAAGTGTTTCTCAACCTCTGCAGCTTTAAGATGCGTGGATTTCAACTTCTGCTGGCTGGGGAATTCTGGGAGTTGAAATCCACACATCTTAAAGCTGCAAAGGTTGAGAAATACTGTTTTAGAGATAGACTGAGTCCACAACCCCTGCAGAAGAACCAGAAGCCTTTGAAGTCATAATAAACAGTGGCTTTATTTATGTAAGACTTAAACTTTCCTTTTGCCCTAGAAATGGAAAATAAATTAAACACTTTAATTGTGTGTGTGTGTGTATACACACACACACACACACAATTGCAATTTGATAATTAGCTGAGACAGTTCCGATTTGAGCGAAGACTCTGCCCAAAGAAGAGATAGGAAACTTTCAACCAACTTTCAGAAATGAAGGCATAGGTATGCTTGTGTGAGCAGCTGTACTTTCCCTCGATGGGGCGTTTCATGCAAGGAAATGATGTGATTCTCTTCAGTGAATTTCACATCAGCATCCTGTACTTCCAGTGGCTGAATGCGGGTCCCGGAACCTATAAACTGCTCAGTTTCAGTTACTCTGGTGTATGCTCATCCCTAGTCCTTGTAATGCAAAATAATGATTTAAACTGGATGCATTGTATCTCACAATATCAACTGATTTTAATATTCTCAGTCAACTTTGAAAATCCAGGTTGATTTCTACTTCTGGAGATACTCTTTCAGTACAAAGAATTGCCTGCAGCTCATTTCCTTTCTTGTTGCTTCACAACTAAAGCCTCACATATTTTGAAAGTTTAGCAAATGTTTAGATCACGTTTTTTGCATTTATATTATATTTCTTCCGTGTTAGACATTTTAATTGGTTATATTTAAATAGCCAATGCATTTGAATAAAGGCAAAATACACTGGCATTCCTATCATGCTTCAGATCTGCTATTACTTCAAATCTCTGAAAACCGCTACACCACTTTCAATTCTGGATTTAATGCTTTTATGGTCTCTATCTTTAGATGTTATGCTAATTGTTAGGGTGTTGAAGCACAAACTGATCTTTCTTTTTTAGTTTCCTTCCCCACCCTCAACTCCTTCACTGACATTTCTTTCTTTGTAACGGCGTCTACATTTTTAGCATATTAAATAAACAATGAAACCAAAACACTGATAAAAATAAATCATGTATTTAAAAAATACAATGAGTATTTCCAACCATACCTGATTAAAAATGTTTTAAAAGATAAAGCATGGTTGGCAAACCTGTGACCCAGAGTGGGGCTGTTTGAGTTTTCCCCAAAACCTTTGTGCAGCTCCATCTCATTCCTCAGTTGCTGCCAATTTTCAGAAAGTTAAAATGTAACATATTTAGGATTCCCTTACCAACTTTGCTCAGACTGAAGAAGCTCCTTGGATAAGGAGCGAAACGTTTCCACTGAGAAAATAGAAATCCAGTTGACATGATTCAAGCTACAGACAATCCCACCAGGATGACTGAGAACCTTCATAGACATAACTTAGTGATATAGGAAAAATGTGGTTTTACTCTGGACATCCCACTTCCTGCTTTTAGGCATTTATTTTTCCCATGCCGTGCACTCATGTGGATCTGGACACTTTCTACAAGGCCAGTCCTCAATTCAAATCAGGTTGTGCACCCAGAACATAAAGAAGAAAAAAATGCAGTGACAAACATGTCATCTCAATGGGGTCGTGTCTGCCAGGTACTGAAGTGAGGTCTCTTCATCCCTGTCATCTCTTGTTCTCCAGATGGTTGTTTGGATGCAGAGCCCTGGACTTCATGTCTACTTTCTTCACATCCCCACTTCTCACTAACAGGAGGCTGAGGGCAGGAAGTGTCACTTTCCAAGGTCGTCTGACTTTTCCATTCAAAATATAGGAGAGAGATTTCCTAATCATTAGTTTCCACTAATAGGCAATCTACCAAACATCATTCCTGGACTAAGTAATGACCTACCTAGGAAATTTAATGCTAGATAGCAGATTTAACAATCTATTTCATTTAAAATAAAATAATTCAATGATTGTACAATATGAGGTTGCACAGTTCAAGGCTGGCTAGCTCTCCATTTTTACCTTCCTTCACGTCACTGGGGGAAGGAGGGAACTGTGGGCTAGGATAGACAAGGAAGGGTAAGAAAGAATTTAGGTAATTTTAAAAAATTCATCTCTCCAGCACCAGATGGATAACATGCTAGAATAATGTAGGGACTAATGGAGACGATTGCCGAACTGCAGTTGGTAATCTTTGCTTTCCTGGAGAAGAGCAAATGTTGTCCCCATCTTCAAAAGGGGAAGAAGGAGAGGCTGGGGAATTAGCGACCTGTCAGCTTGATGTTTATACTGGGCAAGGTCCTTAAACAGATTATCAAGCAGCATGTTTGTGAGCACTTGGATGGGCATGCTATCAATAGTCAGCATGAGTTTGTCACAAAGAACTCTGTGCCATACAAATCTTATCTCTTTCTTTGATGGAATTACTAGTTTAGTAGATCAGGGGAATATCATAGACATAGTATACCTAGACCTCAGCAAAGCATTTGTAAAAGCCTCTCATGGTATTTTCCTTAATGAAAGGGTAGGCTAAATGATACTATTTTAGATGGGGTCACAGTTGGCTGAACAACTGCACTCAAAGAGTGCTTGTGAATGGTTCTTCTGCTTCGGACAGAAGCATCTAGTGTAGTGCCACAATCAAGTCTGCAGATGAAACAAAGCTGGGAGGGGTAGCTAATACTTTGGAGAAAATAGAGAAAGTCTAGACAGGCTTGGGCAGTGGGCTGAAGTTAATAGGATAGAATTAAACAGGGAGGAATGTACAGGTAGTCCTCGCTTAACAACCATTCGTTCAGTGACCATTGGAAGTTATGGTGGCGCTGAACAAATGGTACTTACACGTGGTCCCCAAAGTTATGGCCATTCCAGCGCCCCCGCAGTCACATGATCAAAATTTCCGGTGCTTGGCAGCCCGCCTGCTCTTATGACTACAGGGGCACTTCAACTCCCCCCACCTGCCTATCTCCCCCCCACCTCTGCCCTTTTGGCCACCCTGCACTCTGTCACCTCTGCCGGCCCTGCCGCCCCCGGGTGAACTTTGCCGTCTTCTTCCTCCTGCTACTGACGTGGCACAACTGGCCTGTCCCTATGCAAGGCAGCTGTTGGCCAAACCAGGCCTTCTTCCTGAGGCTGCACACACCCATCTCCAAATTGCGTGCGGCCTCCTCGTAATGCTTTGGGAGGCTTCTGAGGCCTTCCAAAAGTTCACGAGAAGGCCTTCCGTGTGTGACTTGGAGAAGGGTGTGTGCGGCCTCGGGAAGAAGGCCTGGTGCAGCCAAGAGTTGCCTCCCACAGGGCCAGGCCGGGTGCGCCGTGTCAGCCGTGGGAGGAAGAAGACAGCGAAGGTCCGCTGGAGGCAGCAAGGCCGGCGGAGCACAGGGTGATGGGGCGACTGGGGCTTTGTGCTGGGGTGGCTGGCCACAGTGTGGGGGTTGAGGCGGCACTCCTTAGCAGCAGTGGCGTCGCTCGGGCTGAAGTAGAGGCCCAGGGGCAGCAGCGGCCGGCTGAGACTGCGATTTACTGTACAGGAAAGGTAAGTACTTTTTCCATATAGTACTGTATGCTTGCCTTTAATTCCCCCCCCCCAGTTTTTGTTTAACCTAAGTAGAGATTTGTATGGTGGCATGCATGTTCCATCCTCTGCCTGCATGCCTATATTTAACAGCACTGAATGCTTGTTTATGGTTTTTAAAACAGTTATTTTATAAAAATCAGATTTATATACAGTACTGTACAGTAGCAAAAACTGCAGAGTTTACTACAGCAGGAAAAATAGTTACAGTACTGTACAGTACCTTTAAACCTCTTTAGTACTGTACTGTAGAACAAGGATTCCTTACAGTAAAACTTTTTAAAAACCAGTAATATTAGTTGAAAATAACAGTAATATTAACTGAAAATAATACTACTGTAGCCACAGAAGCATTTTCATAGTCATGTTTTGGTGGAAAACATATGACTATCACAATCTGCCCCACATAGTACTGCAAAGTAACTCCTGGTTCGCTTAACAACCGCACCGTTCACTTAACACCTGAAGGAAACCACAAGCCCTGATCTTGAATCACTTAATGACCACTGTGACTTGCTTAACAACAGTGGTAAAAAAAGGTTGTAAAAACGAGTCTGGACTCACTTAACAACCGTTATGACTTACAACTGAAAATCTGGGCTCAATTGTGGTTGTTAAGTGAAGACTACCTGTAGTGGGGTCTGGGTGTCATTGTTGATCACAGGTTTAATATTACCCATCAGTGTGATGCAGTTGTTAAAATGGCAAATGCTATTTTGGGGTGCATCAACAGAATCTAGATCACCGGAATCATCAATAGAATCTAGATCACCGGAAGGAATAGTTTCATTCTGTTCAACCCTGGTCAGCCTCCACTTGGAATATTGTTAAAATTGTTAAAAAAAATAGTGACAGATTGGAGTGAGTACAGAGGAGGGCTACCAAGATGGTGAGGGTCTAGAAACCAAACCCTTTGAGGAATGGTTAAAAGATCTGGGTATATTTAGCTCAAGAGATGACTGAGGGGAATTATTATAGCAGTCTTCAAATGTCTGAATTGTTATCACATGAAGAGGGAGTGGATTTATTCTCTGTTGCCACACAGTGTAGCCCTCTCACAATGAGTGGATTAAATCCACAAAGAAGAAGATTCAGGCTAGACATCAAGAAGAACTTCCTGACTGTATGAACTCGAAGACCGTGGAACAGGCTGCCACATGAAGTGTGGGTTCTCCTGCACTGGAGGTCTTCAGAGGCTGTATAGTCACCTGTCTGAGATGTTGTAATGGATCCTACATTGATCAGGGGCTGGAGTAGATGACTCTCTATGATTCTACGAAGGAAGAAATAAATAACTGATTACTTAGAATTATCCAATCAGCGATTTATGAACATACTATGTATGCACTTATTTGCTTATTCACAGGTAAGCATGTGTAGGACTAAGCTGAGCGTACAACTAAACTGTTGTAAATCATAATTTGTGGAAATGTCTCAAAAGTTTGTAAATGAAGATGAGGATAAGCAAGTGTAAGAATATTTGGAAATGCTGCCATCTTCTGGCAATTTAGGAGCAGATTCTGATAGAGTACTAGGAGTTTTAATCCATTTCCAACCTGGCATCTTTGAGAAGTGTTGGACTTTAACTAATATAATTTCCTGAGTCAACACCTTAACTAATATAATTTCCTGAGTCAACAGCCAACAAGGTGTTGACTCAGGATCACAGAAATGTAGTCAGGCATATCTGAACAGCAACAGATTTGGGGCGGTAAGGCTTGTCTAATTGCAAATGTTTTCACAATCTGGGAACTAGCCACCAATTTGAACATCATAAGGTTAATGTCGATGAAGGTTCTCAGTCATCCAGGTGGAACAGTCTGTGGCTTGAATCATGTCAACTGGATTTCTATTTTCTCAGTGGAAACGTTTCGCTCCTTATCCAAGAAGCTTCTTCAGTCTGAGCAAAGTTTGTAAAGGAATCCTTAAATATGTTTCTAGGGTGGCTGTGTGACCTTGCACCTGGGGCTAGGTCATGGTTATTTGAGATGTTTATTTCTAAGTCCCTTTATCATCCAAAGGAGGATCGTTAAGATTACCTTGCTGTTGTTGAGAATGTGAAATGGTCTTAATCTTCCTAGGCACAGAAGACAGCAGGAAGGAAAATAGGGGAAAGATTGTGCCATGTAAGGAATGAACAGAAGAACCTGGTCATTCCTTACATGGCTGGCGTGTCTGAAAAGATAAAAAGGATATTTGGCAAACACCACATACCTGTATATTTCAAACCCACCAACACACTGAGACAGAGGCTTGTACACCCCAAAGATCAAACTCCAAAACACAAGAAAAGCAATGTAGCGTATGCAATTCAGTGCAGTGAGGAGTGCTCTGAGCTCTACATTGGAGAAACCAAACAACCTTTGTACAGGAGGATGGCCCAACACAGGAGGAGTGAATCATGTCCAGTTGACATGATTCAAGCCACAGACTCTGGTGCTAATCTTGGTGTTAATCTTTGCATATCTGGGTGATGATTGCTGGCAAGGCGGTGTTCTGGTCTTCTGGCTTTTCTATTGTCTCTTATGAATGGTATGTAAATGTTGTTTACCTCTATGTGTCTGTTGATGGCTGCTTTGTCTGAGTGCCAAGCTTCCAGGAATTCTCTAGCGTTTTTGGACTTGGCTTGGTTTAAGATGCTCACAGTTTCCCAGTTGAAAGTATGGTTAAGTCTGTTCATGTGTTGTGAGATTAAGGAGTTTTCATTGTGTCTTCTGACTGCTAGTTGGTGTTCATGGATGCGTTCTGCTAGTCTTTTGCCGGTCTGTCCTACATAGTGGCTGCTACAGTCCTTACACTGTATGTTGTAGATAACTCCTGTTTTTTCTTCTTGGGCTACTGGGTCTTTTGGGTTACTTATGATGTTCTGAAGGTTTTTGGTTGGTTTGTGTGCTACGGTGGTGCCGTGTGGTTGTAACAGTCTATTAGTAGTTTCTGAGATGTTTCTGATGTATGGCAGTGTAATCCTTTCCATAGCTTCTGTTGGTTTTGCTGTGGTGGGTTGAGTGGTCAGGCACTTTTTGATAAAGTTGCGTGGGTATCCATTTTGCTGGAAGATGCTATATACATGGTCTGTTTCCTTTTTCTGGTATTCTGGGTTGCTGCAGTGCGTTTGTGCTCGTCTGAATAGTGTTGGTGCAAGGTCACACAGCCACCCTAGAAACATATTTAAGGATTCCCTTACAAACTTTGCTCAGACTGAAGAAGCTTCTTGGATAAGGAGCGAAACGTTTCCACTGAGAAAATAGAAATCCAGTTGACATGATTCAAGCTACAGTCATAAGGTTAATCTTTCTAATTCTGTCTCCCAAAGTCAAATCTACTCAACTTTCGATGTCAACTTTCTCAATCTTACCAAAGATGAAACTGAGCATAGAAAACGCTTTCAGGTTGAATATGTACTTGCATGGACATAGTTTTTTTGGCATGATATGCAAGTGGTTTGCCATTGCATTTTTCTACCTTGGTTTTTCCACTTCTCAATTTCCCCAGTAGTTCTGACTTCTCAGATAGTTTCCCATCCAAGTACTGACCAGAGCTGATCCTCTTGGTTTTCTAAGTCAAGGTTAGCCAAGGACTGCCACCTATATGAACATAAAAGTATTTACCAGTCAGATTATTGTATAGAAATGATTAAACAGGCAAGCAAATTATGTGAGATAGAAAGTGTGAAGGGACCGAGGGAAGATGGAAAATGAAAAACATCTTCAAAAAATAACAAGCAGGGGGCCAGTGTACCTGAGGGACCGTCTCATCCCGACCACATCTACCCACCCCATCCGGTCATGCAGAGAGGGCATGCTTCGGACCCCATCAATAAAATAATTTCATCTAGCGGGGTCCAGGAGGTGTGCCTTCTCTGAGATAGCACCCGCCCTGTGGAATATCTTGCCCCCGGAGGTGAGGCGGGCGCCCTCACTCCTGGCCTTCCGGAGGTCTTTAAAGACCTGGTTCTGCTGCCTTGCTAGGGATGAAGGAGGTAATAGTTCCTCCTGGGGGTGGGTGGTTAGCTCCGTAATATCCTCCTTTTTAAGATCTCACCATCCTCTGGATTTTTTCTATTTATTATTATATTGTATTTTAAAGTGTATAGGTTTTAATTTTAATATTATTGTTGTAAACCGCTCAGAGTCTACTGCTGTAGAGATGGGCAGTGATAAATTTGAATAATAAATAAAAATAAAATAAACAAATAAATAAATAAATTATTGATTGTTCATAGTTTTGGGGAGTCAGAAGTGTGCCTCTAAATATGTGTTTGTGATGGGAATTCCAGTGTGCAAGGAAAAGAACTAATTCACCTGAAGGATGACCAATCCAAGACACCAACTTCTAGTTCCTGTAGTAGTTGGATACTTGTTTACAGATTTTTTTCAGTCTTAATGAAATTGCAAGTACATGAGAGTAACACAGAGAGAGAACTAAAAGGACTATTTATTTCTTATATCTCTTACATCTTTTCTTCAAAGCTTAAGGCAGAGTATTTAGTATTCTCCCTCAGTTTGATCAGCACAACAACAGCCCTGCAAGATACACTGGGTTGAGGAACAACATCTGCTGCCCAGAGTCACAGAGTTGGGCAGCCTTATAAATCTACGAAATGAATGAATGAATGAATGAATGAATGAATGAATGAATGTCTGGGCCCCAATCCCCCAATTTTCTTCTTCGGCTGAATGTGGATTTGAAGCTTGATCTCTCCAGGCTTACTTACTTACTTACTTACTTACTTACTTACTTACTTAATATCCCACCTTTATTATTTTTATAAATAACTCAAGGCGGCGAACATACCTAATACTCCTTACTCCTCCTATTTTCCCCACAACAACAACCCTGTGAGGTGAGTTGGGCTGAGAGAGGGACTGGCCCAAGGTCACCCAGCCGGCTTTCAGGCCTAAGGCGGGACTATTAGCTACAAACCACTATATTACAGTTGCTATCTCTTCATTCGATGTGTTTTAAGGCATCAACTCAAGGGTAGTATAGGACGTGTGTGAAACCTTGGCAAGCCACTGCCGATCAGTGTAGACAATGTAGGAAGTCACTTTATGCTTAATTAGTTTCATTTGTTTATTTAGCCCGGTATTGTTTTGTCTGAGTAGCCTTGTTTCTCTGGACTTTCAGACTGTGTGTTTGCATCCTCTGCTATCTAAATCTTTTGTCTGGAGAAGCCAAGGACTGAATCTGGGACATCCTGTGTATAAAGCATGTGCTTTGCTCCTGAGCCATGCCTCCTTTCCTCAAAGGACTAGAGAGTTCCCCTGTGGAACTTTTGGACAGCAACCTCTCTGTACATTCAGTGTACAAGGTATAGAGGGGGTATCAAATCCCAGGGGTTACCACCTAACTGTTCCAAGAACTCTCACATATTGTACTTGGATAATTTCCTCTAATGAACATTTTTTGGATATTTGTCATAGAAAATGGAAAGTGGCATGTACTTAGTTCCCTGGTGGTGCTAGACTGCCTGACCCTGATAACTTCTGCACGTTCATTGAATATGTGGAGATGTTTATATGCATCCTGTTTCATATAAGGCAGCTACATAGAGACTTCAGTGGGAGTTTCTTCTTAAGGGGAAAGCAGCCATGTAAATAATATAATTGGTAAAAGAATAGAGACTATAATTCTGACCACAGAGAAGTGCATGTCTTGTCTAATCAATAATGGACCATGTGAATTTTAGCTTCTGTACTTCAAACTGCCTCACCATCAGTTAACTTCAAGTATCTCCTGATGGTGTGAAACAATTCACTGCCAAGTAATCAGGCAATTAGGTGGTGTGATTAGGAACAGCAGGAACTTGCTGCTACAATTGCATTTGGAACAATCCAAGTGGACGTGAATCCAAAAACACAGATAATACCTAAACAACCTTTTCTAGCAGAGATTCCATGATCAGAATGATAAAGAAACCCTAGGAGGATTCTCGGGGACTGTAAGAAGCACTGGATTTTGTGAAGTCCTATTAGTTATGGATGCAGAATAGTTCCATGGTCTAGGAAAGTAGGGATGGAAGCCTGATAAATGCATCCAATCTTGCCTTTTCTTTCACCTTTTGCTAATCTTTACTCACAGGGAGTGTGCTAGAAAAAAATTGCCATTCTTGTTTCTTAAGGTTTCTATAAGTATAGAGAAAGCAATGGGCAACCCCTGAAGCAAGCTCTCCTAAATGAAAGAATGATAGTTGACAGCTGGTAGCATTCTGGTGACAAGTTGGTGAAAATGGGTCATCTTGCTCCTCTCTAGTAATCAAAGGAAGGAGGCAAGTAAAAACAGCATGGATCTGAAAAAAGGCATGGGTTTTCTGCAGGAGAAAATCTTTGGTAATATAGATTTGTCTAGAGATGTAAGGGAAAATAGGAATCTGCTAGAGTGTCAATGCTGTGAACCCACTTCTTACTGAGAAAAGTAAAATGTTGTTTGTGTCAACCTGAATGCCTGGTGGCTTCATGTTCATGTAGTAATCTTGGCAACAGTACAGAAGTTGTTTACCATTGCCTTCTTCTAGGATAATCTTTCAGTTTCTCAGTCTAACCAACAGGTCTGGGATGTCCTGGTAGCCTCCCATCCAAATACTAAGCAATCGGATTATGCTGATTTGTTTAAGACCAGCTGTCAGCCCTTCAAGATAGAGCAGACTATGTGTAATGGTATCTGGGAATGACCTTGAGAGATAGGAGGAAGAGTCGCAGCCTAGACCATGGTCAGACAAAGGGCAGCTGAGCCCGCAGTAGGAATGTGGGCATGGCAAATGTCTCAGAAGGGACCCTCCCTAGTTTCTTGGACTGTAAAGGTGATGGAGGAGAGATGTACTTTCAGCTGTACTTTCAGAGAGATATACTTGGAAGTCAATCCTAAAGGAAATCAAACCTGACTGCTCATTGGAAGGACAGATGCTGAAGCTGAAGCTCAAATATTTTGGCCACCTAATGCGAAGAGAGGACTCACTGGAAAAGACCCTGATGCTGGGAAAGACTGAAGGCAAAAGGAGAAGGGGACGGCAGAGGATGAGATGGTTAGATAGCATCACCGATGTAATGAACATGAATTTGAGTAAACTCCGGGAGACAGTAGAGGACAGAAAGGCCTGGCGTGCTATGGTCCATGAGGTCACGAAGAGTCAGACACGACTAAACGACTGAACAACAACAAGTACTTGGAAGATTCTGTTGACATAACCTTATAATAAAGATAGAGCTAGTACTCTTGAGTGTGCATTTGTCTGGACTACCTCAAAGGGCTGACACTATGAAACTAAAGTCATGCATGCTAATACTACTTTTATTATAGGGATACAGTAACAGAATCATGCAAGTCTGAATACGCTTCCCCCCTCCCTCCCTTTATCTTCGGGAGAACTAAGAAGGGTCCTTCTGAGATGCCTTCTCAAATTACATTTCTGCCCCAGACTCAGATTTCTTTTACCTGACCATTGTCTTGGATGCAGCTCTTCCTCCTGTTCCTCAACGTTATTCCTTCTACCCATTATACCAGCCAATCTAAATTCTGCTACCTAGTTGGGCACTGATTTTTTTTAACCCATTCAATTGTGTCCGATTCTCAGAGACTACCTGGCCAAGTCCCTGCAGTTTTCTTGGCAAGGTTTTTCAGAAGTGGTTTGCCATTGCCTCCTTCCTAGAGCTGAGAGAAAGTGACTGGCCCAAGGTCACCCAGCTGGATTTGTGCCTAAGGCGGGACTAAAATGCACAGTCTCCCAGTTTCTAGCCTGGTGCCTTAACCACTAGGCCTTACTGGCTCTCTTTGGGCACTGTTACATATGTGTAAATAAAAATCACAGGAACTCCCGTCTTCATTAAGCTTTTTCAGTTGAACAGTGGGTATGTGCTAAAACCCTTGAAACCTTTTACATACACAGGTTTCACATGCATAACAACATTTGAACTTTTGTAGATGAATGCTGTAGGGCAGAGCTTTCCAAACTGTGTGTCAGGACATGTTAGTGTGTCGGCTGCAGTGTCTGGATGTGTCGCAGCTGCTGCCGCCTCCGAGCCCTGCCAGGATTCCACGCAGGTCCTAGTGCCTGCCTTGTGCCTTGCTGCCTCCAAACCTGCTGTGATTCCGCGCAGGTCCTAGTGCCTGCCTTGTGCCCTGCTGTAAGAGTGTGTCGCGAAATGATGCCCTGCTGTAAGAGTGTGTCGCGAAATGATGCATGTCTAAAAAGTGTGTCACCAACATGAAAAGTTTGGAAAGCTCTGCTGTAGGGTGTAATAAATGGGAGAGAGGACAAAAGAAACCAAATCTTATATAATTAAAATGGAAGAATCCTAGCTAATAACTTAGTTTTGGACTTGCAGGACAATTATTTTGTCCTGATAAAACAGCAGAAACTTTTTTTTTATAGACTGGAGGATGTGCTTGGAAGTTTTAAATATTTTTTAGCCTCCAAAGACTGCAGGGGAAGTGCCTGGCAGTGCCAGGCCTGGCGAGTATATATTTCTGCCACATGGGGGCAGACCCCATCGAACAAGTATTCGTGGCAGACTGGATGGTGGTGGTGGGGGGTGATGTATCCATTGCAGAATATTCATCTGTGAAATCCCCTGTTGCCTTTCATTGTTGCACAAAACAGTCATGTTATTCAATTTTTGACTTGTCAGGAAGGTACAGAATAGATGCAGCTCTAATAATAACAACCATAACAGCACTAGCAGCAGCAACTGTTAAAGGATGTTTTAGGGCAAATCTGCAAAACAGAATTAACAATAACACATTGCTAAAATGGCAGTGGTTGTAAAAGGAGTGGGTTTTTTAATGGAATGCTAAAGGCTCTTTCCTTTAAAATTTGTTGTGTGAATATGGTAAAAAAAAATAGTGTCCATTAGCAAGTAACTATAAATTTTGTTTTAATAAAAAACATAACAACAGGATTCACACATCAGATAAATCTGTCACTGCAGAATCATCCCCTCCTTTTTTTTTAAAAGACAGAATGGTAACATGAAGGCAGTCTAGCCCTGCTGAGTGCTACTGTTCAGTTTGGTGTAAGAAGACAGGAAAGAGATACATAGATCTCCATAAAGAGTAAACACTTAAAACATGGCACACTAAATGCATAGTACAGAACTAATATTGGTATCCTTCGCAATTTTCCACATTCTTTGGCACTTAATAATCTCCTTGTCCCTGACTCTGTTCTATTACAATCAGAAAAAAAATTACATGGGAAAAATACTAATTGCCACAATCATTTTAGCCTGAAAAATTCCTCTGGGCCCTATGGCATTCTCAGAAAATAAAATGCTGTGTAGATTTGACCCAGTGTTTTGTTTATACAGAGGCCTATCTGCCCAGAAAAAACAGGAGGTATGTGTGTGTTAAAAACCATTCTGGAGGATTAGAAGAGATGGTGAAGAGTGATTACACCAATACATAATACACATGGTGCTTTTGACACCATTTCATTTTGTAAACTTTCTGCTTAAAGCTAAAAAAGTATTATTTAACATTTGTAATATATTTCTATTGGCATCTCTTTGCAAACCCTTCAGAATTCAACAGGACGCTATTTAAAAGATTCTGAAGATGGCAATGTTCAGTTTCAAAGTGAACATCTAACCTAAGTACAGTTATAACTGAGTAGCTTTTAGAGCTGTAGCAGCATGAATGTTCACAATGGGTACACAAGATTACAAAAGGTGGAAAGCTTAGAGGTAAACAGAGATCTTTGGCCAATACAAATTTAGCAGGGAGCTTTCACCAGGCTTAATAAACAGCAGCATGAAAGCTGCTACATGCCACAGGAAGCATCAAGCCCAGGAAATTAAAACTCTGGTGCCATAAATTAACATAAACTCTATGCTGGTAATCACCGCCAGTATTGTGAGCATTTCTACATTTCTGACACCATTTTCTTAGCACAGCCACTTGGGGGCAGGCTTGATACACTGACATATATTTATATCCCTACATACATATATGCATACATATTCCCAAGCAATAAGTTATCCTTTTAAATTCTCCTCTCTGTATTTGTGGGAGAAGGACAGTGGCATGGGAATAAGGGGGAAGAGAGGTGAGGAATGACACGTGCAACCTTGCATATTAGCTTAGCGGCTGGAAAGCTGAGCCAATGAGTACGCAACTGCTAGTCCAACCCTCCTATCCTGCTCTCAAAATCTTAACTCGCAGCTCTGAACATCCCCTTCATTGCTCAGATAGAATACTCTAGTGCCCAGTGTGGATGGAAGGGAAGGCTGCTGCCAGACAGATGGCATAGGCTTTGACCCTGACAGGGAGACCCTGCTAAGAGGCAGGTTGTTTCTTCCACAGGCCAAAATCAGGAAACAAGCTAAGCACCAGTTTTCATTTTCCAATTTTGGTTCCTTCTTAAATGATTTCTCCTGTTCCCTCATTCCATAACAGTATTCAACTGCATCTACACTTCTTCTTGTCTTTACTCTTCAGTGAACGTGGGCATAGAGGCTGAGTAGATGCCACCGAGCCTCATGACAGAAAGGAACCGAGTGGATTTCTCTTGTAGAGATTATGGTTTGGAGTAAAAGTAGGTCAGCAGAGCAGAAGAATTCATGCTTAGCATTGAATTCTGGAGAGAAAATGGCACATAGCGATATGCTCCATTGAAGGGAGCTTTGTGAGCACATCGCCTTTTTTCTATAGAAATAGGGCGAGAGGTTAAATTTCTAAAATAAACGAGAGTTTTCAAATGCGGCTTCATGTGAATTCAGCCCAAAGTCCTGTGTTTAATAAGCAGTCAGGCAACTGGTTCAAATCCCACAAAATAGAAGGAGATGTCATGATTTTGTGTGTGTGGGAGAGAGAGAGAAAAAAAAGAGAAAAAGAAAGAAAGAGAGAGAGATGAAATATTCTGTTCTAATGGTAATTTCTCATTGTAATTCTCCTTCCGATACATACAGTATAGCTCTACCATGGAAAAGGAATGTTAACCTAAGAGAGTGCATATGCCAATTCCTTGAAATTACAAAAATCCAGGCAAAGGGCAAAGTGATGATGATGAGGCACTGAAGCATGGAAGAAATTATTGCTCATTTCTGTTATCATATCCTGATTGCACAGGAAGTTTGCTTGTTGTTTTCATATAAAAAAAGTAATATTGCTGTCCCTCTGGATCCTGCTTCTCTGTTAGATGAAGACACTCTGCTAACTGAAGTTATTCTTTCATACAATTGCACAGTGGTCATGTGATTTATTTAGAGAAAAATTGTGCTTCCCACAACCTCAAAAATGAGCATGCTTGTAGAATACACGTGGTTAAAAAACACACACCACACTTTGAGATGTGTTTTTACTTTAATCTGTCCATTGTCTCAGCTCAGGATTTCAGTAGTACCATGTGACAAGTTGATTTTTCTACTAAAGAGATTATGGTAGTTTGACATTTGATGAAGATGTTGTCATGCTGGTGATGCAGGAAATTCTTTGAAAGAGTCCTCATGTCAGTTATATAAATCAGTGTTTGCACATGGAAATTCTTTCATGAGCTAATTGGAAGAGAGTGAAATTCAATGATTGAATGTGTAAACCAGCATAAGTTAGTCAAAGTATATCCCTTCCTGCAAACTGCTGAGCACTAGGCCCTGAATAGTGCTTAAAGCTAATGCACTGTATATACAGTAGTCATCTAGGTATGAAAGTCTGAAGGTTTGAAGCCCACAGAATAGCTACCCATTTCTGAGAGTCCCAACAAGGACCAAACTAGTCATGGTGGCCAACATAACAGGAACATTCAAGTTACTCCCCAGAGCAGGGCTTTCCAAAGTGCTGCCGCTGGTGACACACCAGCGGCAGCGGCGGCGCGCGCGCATGGCGACAGTGCAGGGGGGCGCACGCCGCCACTTCCGGGTGGTGTAGCGACACACCACGCTGTGTGTGGCGACACACTTTTGTGTCGCGACACACAGTTTGGAAAGCTCTGCCCCAGAGGTTAGCAGCTAGATAACACACAGAATAAGTAGACAGATCACTTGGTCATAGGTATCAGCTGGTTGTTATCTTCCTCACAATGGAAATATAATTCTATTTAAATTAAAGCTAGTATAAATCAAGAGCCATTCTTTCAAAGGAGGAGGATTAGCATGTTTATTATTATTATTATTTATTTATTTATTTAATTTATTCCCCGCCCATCTCCCATACAAGGGACTCTGGGCGGGTTACAATAATTAAGACTTAAAAATTTAAAATATTTAAAACCATACAAAGTAGAAGATGTATAAAAATAAATCCAGATATAAAATAAAATAAAATAGAATCCAAGATGGATTGGGGACCGTAGCATAGGTCTTATTGCTACGGGGCCAGCCAACCCCAGGAGGCACTACCACCTCCGTTGTCCCAGGCCAGGCGGCAGAGCCAGGTCTTAAGGGCCTTCCGAAAGGCCAGGAGTGAAGGGGCCAGTCTCACCTCCGGGGGCAAGATGTTCCATAAGGCGGGGGCTGTCGCAGAGAAAGCACGCCTCCTGGACTCCGCTAGATGGAATTCTCTTGTTGAGGGGGTCCGAAGCATGCCCTCTCTGCACGCACGGGTGGGGCAGGCTGACGTTATCGGGACGAGACGGTCCCTCAGGTACCCTGGTCCTATGCCATATAGGGCTTTAAAGGTAATCACCAACACCTTGAATTGGACCCGGAAGCAAACTGGCAACCAATGCAGCTCGCGTAGCAGAGGTGTTACATGTGCCGATCTTATGGCACCCGTAACTGCTTGCGCCGCCGCATTCTGTACCAGCTGAAGCTTCCGGATACTCTTCAGGGGTAGCCCCATGTAGAGTGCATTACAGTAGTCTATGCGGGAGATGACAAGGGCATGAGTGACTGTTCGGAGGGCCTCCTGATCCAGGAAAGGGCGTAACTGGCGCACAACTCGAAGTTGTGCAAAGGCCCTCCTGGCCACGACTGCCACCTGCTCTTCGAGCAGGAGTCGCGAGTCCAGGAGGACCCCCAGATTCCGCACTGGATCTGAGTGAGGTAGTGCAACCCCACCCAGAACCAAAGATGACAACTTCCCGGATCTAGGGGGGCCATCAATCCACAGCCACTCCGTCTTACCAGGGTTCAGTTGAAGCCTGTTGTTCCCCATCCAGACCCCCACAGCCTCCAGACACTGAGATAGGGCATCGACCGCATCACCTACTTCACCCGGGATGGAGATGTATAACTGGGTATCATCAGAATATTGGTGATACCTCATCCCGTGGTGACGGATGATCTCGCCCAGCGGCTTCATGTAGATGTTGAACAGGAGAGGAGAGAGAACCGATCCCTGCGGCACTCCACAAGACAGGGGTCACGGGTCAGCTCTCTCTTCTCCTATCAACACCGACTGGGAACAGCCCTGGAGGAAGAAGGCGAACCAGCGCAAAACCACACCGCCCGCCCCCAACTCCCTGAGCCGCCCCAAGAGTATACCATGGTCGACGGTATCAAAAGCCGCTGAGAGATCTAAGAGAGCCAGGATGGACGCACTCCCTCCATCCCGCCCTCGCCAGAGATCATCCATAAGCGCGACCAATGCAGTCTCTGTCCCATATCCTGGCCTGAAACCTGACTGAAAAGGGTCCAGATAATCCGTTTCTTCCAGAATCCTCTGGAGTTGCAATGCCACCACCTTCTCAACCACCTTTCCTAAAAAGGGAAGGTGGGAGACTGGGCGAAAATTGCCCAGAATAGTAGGGTCCAAAGACGGGTTTTTGAGGAGGGGGTGCACCAGCGCCTCCTTAAAGGCAGCCGGGAACACCCCCTCACTCAAGGACGAATTTATAATCGCCAGGACCCAGCCACATGTCACCTCTCTAGCTGATTTCACCAGCCAGGAGGGACATGGGTCAAGTTGACATGTGGTGGCATTTACAATCCCAAGGATCCTGTCTACTTCATCAGGCCCAACAGGATCAAACTGCTCCCAGATAACATGGTAAGTACGAGCCTCTGGCATCTCCCCAGATCTTGTCTCACGCTTGGAGTCCAACTTGGAATTAATCTGAGCGATTTTGTCCTGCAGATGCTCAGAAAACTCTTCTGATCGGCCCTGTAGATGGGTCTCCCCTTGCTCCCGACCCAAAAGCGATCTTGTAATCTTAAACAGGGCCGTCGGACGGCATTCTGCGGACGCAATAAGAGCGGAGAAATATTCACGTTTCGCCGCTCTTACCGCCACAAGGTAGGCCTTAACAGCGGCTCTAGATTGTGTTCGGTCAGATTCCGTCTTCGTCTTTCTCCAGCGGCGCTGTAGACGTCTCTTAACCCTCTTCAAAGCCCTCAACTCCTCTGTAAACCACGGAGAGTGACGGGCCGAACAAAGCCGGAGAGGTCGCATAGGCGCGATCTTGTCCAGGGCTCCGGCTGCTGCCTTGTTCCAGGCTGCAGCCAGGACCTCCACTGGACCGTGAAGCAAGTCCTCGGGAATAACCCCCAGCTCCTTCTGAAACCTCACTGGGTCCATCAGTCGCCGGGGGCGGACCAGTCGAATAGGTCCCGCCTCCCTGCGGAGTGGGGTAGCACAAGAGAGTCTCAGGGTCACCAGGGCGTGGTCTGACCATGACAATGGGGAAAGATGTAACTCTCCCCTCAGATCACATTGCCACTGCTCGGACAAGAAAACTAAATCCGGAGTGAGACCACTGTCACGAGTCGGGTCACGAATAATCTGAGACAGGCCCATAGCTGCCATGGTAGCCATGAACTCCCGGGCCGCCTCCGAGGACCGCCCCAGGGACGGCAGATTGAAATTCCCCAAAACCATAAGTCTGGGAAACTCCACTGCCAACCCCGAGACAGCCTCGAGCAGCTCAGGCAGGGAGGTTGCTACGCAGCAGGGAGGCTGGTACAGCAGCAACATTCCCAACTGTTCTCGTGAACCCAACTTGAAAAACAGGGTCTCACATCCGGTCACTTGTGGAGCAGCGCCCCTGAAGGCCACAAGGGACTCTCTGATGACCACTGCTACCCCTCCTCCCCTGCCCCGGTGTCTCGGCTGATGCCACACCCGAAACCCGGCTGGGCACATTTCCGAGAGGGCTACTCCCCCCTCTGGGCCCAGCCAGGTCTCGGTAATACACACCAGGTCAGCCCCTTCCTCTGTGATTAAATCACTTATAAGGGGGGCCTTGTTATTCACCGACCTGGCGTTCAGCAGCAGCAGTCGGAGACCGGAGCCCACGAGGAACTGCTTACCAGGGCCTGGGTATGAACATGGGGGGCCGGAACGCACCACCGGTAACAAACACCAGGGGCGCCTTCCCCGATAATGGCTTGCCCTCCGGTTCCCGTCATACCATCCCCTGCCCGTCACCACCTGAATCACTTGGCCCACCGCACAGCCCCCAGAGATTCCCGACTCTGGCCTAGTAGCCTCCACTCCCAGGCCTCCGGAATTCTTGGGACTAATCAAGGGTCCCTTATCCCATTCATCCATCATCCAATCTCATGCAATGTCGGGTAGCGCGTAAGACCCCCCAGCGCACCAGCTCTCGCTCTCGGCGCTGGTAGGGTCCAGCACCACCCCCACTCACACTCTACACTCACACCCTGCACCTCTCCCTCAACTTCTCTCACTGGTCAGGGAGAGGCACCAACACTCACCAGCACTCATTCCTACCCCACCTGACTCTCACCCAGGGGGGTACTCTTACAAAACCATACAATCTTGGCTCCCCCCCACCTCGTCTCTAACCTGGGGGGGTCCACATTCATACTAAGGGACCCCTACAAACCCTCTACCGCAGGGCTTTCCAAAGTGCCGCCGCTGGTGACACACCCGGCGGCAGCGGCGGCGGCGACACGTGCGCGCACGGCGACGGCGTGGGGGGGCGCGGGGGGCGTGTGGCGGCGCGCGCGCACACGGTGGCGGCGTGGGAGGGGCGTGCGGCGGCGCGGGGGGCATGCGGCAGCGAGCGCGTGCATGGCGGCCGCCGTGCACGCACGCGCCGCCGCTTCCGGGTGGTGTGGCGACACACCACGCGGTGTGTGGCGACACACTTTTGTGTCGCGACACACAGTTTGGAAAGCTCTGCTCTACCGCCTTAGCCCAAATTGGGACAACATCCAGGTCTTCATGGGGGTTAGTCCGTATTATGATTTTTCTTATGCCCTGATCTCCTGGGCTCCAGCCTCCGCAACATCTGCACTTTCCAGGGCCGCAGGGTTCGCTCCCAACTCCAGCCAGTTCTAATATCAGAGTTTCTGAACCCCCTCTAGAATCGGCCCAGGAAAAAAGTCCAGTTTGTCTGCTTGTCTGTGTGTGTGTGTGTGTGGGGGGCTCAACCGAGGACTCTGTTGCACCAGCCGGGCTCCTCTCTGTATCACGCCGGCTCCGCTAGGCCCCACCGGCTCCACCAGCCCAACTCGAGCTCCGACGGTCTCCCGCCTCCAACAAACGAAATCTGAGGCCTCCGGCAGTCTTCCGCAACCCTCAGTAGACTCCAGCCCGCAAGCGTCGCTGGCCTACTCACAGCATCCAGCTGCCTCCTGCAGCCTCCCACACTCTCCGGTCTTCGGTGGACTCCAGACTCCCACCAACTCCACCGGCCTCACTCCACCGGCCCAGCTCGAACCTCAGAAGCCTCTGCGGTTTTCGGCTTTCAAACAAACTTCGGAAGCCGTCGGCGTCTTCGGCAGTTCACTGGGCTTTCTCGCGCAGATTCACGGAGCTCCGACCCGGACACAGGCCTCGCCCCAGCTCTTCCCCCCGGAGGAAGCCACTCACCATCAGCAACACCACCTCTCCAAACCCCCAGGATGAAATTTGGGGATTTTCGGTGGGTTTTCGGTGGGTTTTCACAGGGTTTGCGGCTTTTCTCCTGGAGCGTTCATCGGTTGCGCTGATTTGCGGCCGCCATCTTGGAAAGTTTGTTGTTAAAATGTTTCCATTTTAAACGAATAACTAAACAAGCTGCCATGAACAATTATAACTGATAAATTATATATTTAACTAGTCAGACAACACTACTGAATCCATTGGAAATGCAGACTCTATCAAATGTATAGTATTTCCAATAAGCACATTTTTAAGATATGACCAGAAAATATTAAATATTTAATATTTAAATATCCATTTAAATCCCAAGTTGACTTCAGTTGATATGAATACACTGACAAGCTATAAGCTACCAATTAAATTATATAGATGTCTCAAACCCTTTTTCTCATTAATACTAAAGATTATTATTTCAAATTTTGTACAGTCCTTAAGCAGTCCATAATTCTTATGTTTAATTTTAATGCCAAATATCTAATTCACTTCCTGAATGAGTATTCAGGAATACAATTTACAGGCAAGGACCAAGAGTTATGGAAGGAAAAAGCACTATTTATCCTTTATGTTGTGTAGTTGTTATTATACGGTTATAGCCAGAGAATGGGGAAGATGCTTGATTTTCTCCTTTATGTGCCAAATTCCTTGATTGAGAGGGTTGGTGGGTGGGATGCCATTCTCTGCTTTGCCATAAGCAGGAAAATGTCTTCCGCCAGCAGCCTTCTACTTCCCAGCACCAGTCAGTCTCTGAAGCAAGAGGAACTTTTCGTCTGGCATGTGACAAGAAGGGAACATGGCTTTTAGGGTAGTGACACTACCACAGAAGCCCTGGGATGCCACGAGGGGGGAATGTTCCTAGTTAATCAACCTTTAATTAAAGGACAGGCTGATATTTGGAAATCAGAATCTGGTCCCTTGTGTGAGCTGCCTACCTCCTCTTGTTTTCTACTTGCCTTTTTAAAAAAATCACTTGCTGCTCACGTTTTGCCATACAGCCATGTAGTTCTCTGCTACTGCTGTCTTTTAAAATTATCTTCTAAAAATAAAGAGAGAATGGGAAAAGCCACTGCTGCTTTGGGAGAAGATGTTGCTCTGACTTACATTTTGTCAAGTTATGGAGAGCTCTTGGTAGTATGTCAAGATAAGGAATGAACAGACAGAGTCTAATTACTCCTTATAGCTAACAGTGCCAACAATTCCTTGTGGGCCTCATGCAGATGCTGTCAGCTTTTGCTAACATCTGTAAAAAAAAAAGCAGCAGCAGCATAGATCAATTTTGTGCAATCTGGTGCCCTCTAGGTATTCTGAAGTACAACTCTCGATCAGTCTTCTCTGCATGGCAGTTGGCCATGCTGCCTGAAGATAATGGGAGCTCTAGTCCACCTATCTAAAGGGCATCTACAGTATTGGTGAAATATGAAGCAAACAGTACCTACATCTCACCATTTTACATGACTGAAACACAATATTTACCAGTTCCCATATTAATCTTGGAGAAAATTCTATACACACCAACTTGGAAATACGTTCTTGAACCATAGTTGACTTCCTCAGTCACACATAACAAAAACTTCTGATACTAAGGTCCAGGCACCTACATGATCACAGAAACAGAACTGGGGAAGCACTGTATAGGACGTCAAATCTAACAATAGGTCAACTGTTCTGGTGTATTTAAGATTGCAGTCTGAACTTGAAAATAATTACAGGGTTAGGATTTTGCTTGCTTTTCCAGTGTTTAGTAATGGAAATAATAGTTCTAATGGAATTATCTTCCTCATGCAGTCTTCTTTCAGTAGATATTTTACCAAGCATCTCTCTAGTATTTATTTGTCAGCTCATAAAATCTTTCCTGAGGAAAGATTCAGTTCTCAGCCTAATGATACTTCTAGCTATAAATAGCAGTGTGATTTTAGTCTACAACCAGACTCTTATTCCCCCCCCCCACCTTCCAACAATGCTCCCTTTTATTTCTCCAAAGTTTTCTTAGAATTTTGAGGAAGTAATTAGGTCTTTCTGAAGCAGATCTGATTTTAGAAAACTGAACCACAACCTAAAAACAGTTTTCTAAAAGTATTACGATAAACAGGTAAGTTATATTTTTCTAATCCAACTCCTATTTTTGTACCTCTTTATAATACGTATGTAAATAAGCGTTTTTGAATATGGATTGCACAGGTTCATAGATTGCATGATGGCATGGTTTATTTATACATGATATGTTGAATAAGGCTCACATACCATGTTGAGACATCATTTGTTTTAATCTTGGTTTATGGTTTAAGAACATAAGCAGTGCTCTGCTGGATCAGACCCCTGGCCCATCTAGTCCAGCAGTCTGTTCTCACAGTGGCCAACCAACTGCACAAGGAAGCCCACTAGACTCCCAGCAGATGGTCTTCAGAGGCAGTCACACTGCCATCAGGGCTAATAGCCATCGATCCCCATGACTCCCATGCATTGGTCCAAACCTTTTTTGAAGTCAGCTAAGCTGGTAGCCAGCACTACAACTCATGGTAGCAAATTCCAAAGTTTAATTATGCATTGTGCAAAAATTATTTCCTTTTGTCTGTAGATATTAGCTGGGTTCATATAATGCAGTCAGCCAACCCCAAACAAAACATACAGTATAAACTTGGTTCACATATCATGCAAAGCTATGATTTGTTGAGTAAACTCTAACTAGCTAAATTCATACATCATGTTAGCCATAAACCATGGTTTGCAAACAACAATGGCTAAGGCAAAATTAAACAATCCACATCATGGTTTAGTGATATGTGTGACATGGTTTATGACAATTATAGGTATGAACCAGGCCACCATTGCTAGCTTCATACAAAATGTTTTAATGTACTATTGTACGTCACCTAGAGTCAATCAAGTAAGCATACGAATAATGTAAAATAATAAAGAAAGAAAGAATGATTGGCTAGTTCGGGATTCAGTGTATCATGTGAATACAAGCAACTGCTTTCAGCAAACCAAGGTTCAGTTGAGGACAGGAGAAACAAAGCTAAATGGTCCAAGAGGGTTAGAGGAAAAGAGCAGTTAATAAATGCCAGTCATGCTTTTCCCCCCACCAATTTTAGCCACAACATACAGAGTGAAACATCTTAAGGTTTTGCACATTAAGTGATTGACTGGTTAGTCAATAGCTACCCAAAGTACATATGATTGCCTTCTTTCCCCCAGGAGAGGATGTATATAAGAAGGAAATGTTTAGCAAGTGTAAGATTTCCTGAAATAGAAATGTTTGAGCTGATGAATTTCTGCCTGTTTTGCAGCTGTTGTAGCATAAGAATCTTCCAAGGAAAAGATATGTGACAATCATTAAAACAAAGTGACAGCCCAAAATATGATTCTCCTGAAGAACTCAACTGTAATGTTTCTTTTTACCAGATTGTGCAAGTGTGAATAAATTCCTATGGCAAATTCAAAATATATTGGAATGTAATTAAATACACATAAATTGTTTGCTGACATTAGGAATTTTCTTTGGATCACTGCAAAATTGATTTTAAAAACAAAAATAAAACAAAAAATAAGCAAGCCTGAAATTACTAGGTTCATGCATCACAGTAAGCTAAAATTAACCCATTTTATGGCTTTAGTTCATTGTGTGAAGATAGGACTGCCAAACTTGAGCTTGAAAAATCCAGACAATCACCAGATGGCAGTAAAGTGTTGGTTATCCATATCTTTTTGCTGCCATCTGGTGGTCATGTGGGTTGTTGCAGCACATATCTGGTAGCTGTAATGTAGCCTATTATTTTGGGGAGGGACAAATTGTGACGAAGTGGCACACAGTTATTAATCCAAGAACTCTCAATTACACGCCATCAGGTGAAGTAGAAGAATAATTTATTAATACAGATGCTCAATTCCATTCAAAGATCAGTCTGAAGGAAAATGCATGAAAACACTAAGATAAAATCCCCCAGAACTTCTAACCCCTCCCTCAAGGCTGCATTTCCTTCTCAACTTCTAAAAGCGAAATTCCCCCCCTTTCACTAAGCCTAGCTAGCAGTAAAATTCCTTCTAACGGTTCTCTACTCCCTTTCCCACATTCTTTTCTACTGAACACTGATAAACAATCCACACCGACCTTGGAGGTGCTCAGGCCTCTCAGCAATCATGCTTTTCCCATGCTCAGATACTATTACTACAATTACTACAACACCTATTACTACACTGCCAGGATGTCCATCCTGACACAAATGCTCATTTTGATAGATTTGCCACACCTGACTGCAAGTCTCTGCCCACTAGATGGCAGCCAAGAGTTTTCCTCTAGCTCTTTGCTGCCATGCACTGGTCATTCAGGTGTTTGTCATCCAGATCCAGTAGGTCTACATTTTGGTAACAACAATGAAACCTCTATTTAACGGACCTCCATTTAGCTGATGTTGAATGCAATGGACCAATTTCCATTTCCCCACTATAACAGAGATGCCATCTGAAATAGTTTGATGAAATACTTGAATTCACATTATATAGTGTTACATTTCCATCATTTGTATACATAACATTTTATGCAAATGATGTAAATTGCATAATTCACACCATTTTATATCATTTGACACAAATGGTATGATTTACATCATTTTCATAATGCCATTACACGAATTCACTGTTCTTATAAATCCTAACCTGCCTAGGCATTACATGCTTAATAACTTGCTTAAGCATACCATGACTTCGAAGATTGATTGGGAATGCTCTCTGCAGTTTGCCATTCCCCAGCCAGGTCAGGAATTAAAATAGATGCAGAGAAATACTCTGTAATAGCCTTCATTTGGGGGCTTATTCTTCCCTCAGAATTCTTAGAGCCCAAAGCATTTGGTGTTAAGTTTTGAGAAAATAAAGTGATAGCCATAGTCAAACCAATATTTGGTTTGGCCATTGTGGGGTGCCATGTGGGGTACTTGAACAGATTTCCACTGCAACCCTCATTCATTTCTGCCGTTTGGACTTGATTTACATTAGAAGCTGCCCTATATCAGATCAGTCTACATCAGACAGGTCCAACACATTAACAACTGTTCCACCCTGGCTTTTATGGTCTACTCTGGCATCAACTCTGCAGGGTCTCAGGCAGAGTTCATTCATATTCCTGTAACTTTTTGATACCAGAGACTGAACTTTAATGCTTCTGCGTTGAATACCCTGGTGTTATGCATTGCGCTCATTGCGTAGAGTCACACATTTGTATTAAATATAATTCATGTTTGCAACCCACCATAATACGAAAGCAGTCTGCTCACATATTAACCATTGTCGGTGGTGTGGTGGTTCAGGTGCTGGAGTGGCCCTGGAGAGATCCAGGTTCAAGTCTACCCTCAGCCCTGGAATCTCACTGGGTGGCTTCGGGCAGGCCACTTTTCTCAGTCCAACTTACCTCACAGGGTTTTTGTTGTGGGGAAAAATGGGAAGAGGGAGTGTTAGGAATGCTGCCTTGAGCTCTTCAATGAAAGATGGGTTATAAATCACCCTGGGATCATGTGTGAACTAGCCTAGATTGAACTTACAAAAATGATGTACGTGTGGCAATAGCTTCAGAAACTCATGGGCCTCATTGCTTCTCCTAGGGGTGCAGGGTTAGGCCACACTACATTTGGAAATGTGTAGATTTGTTCCAGCAAGATGTGGATGTACTATGAGTACGGAAAACAGAAGGGCTGAGCCTGAGGGCTTGTCTAAGAGGATGCATGAACAGCTAAACCATATTCCAGCCTGAAAGGCTGTTGAGATAAAAGTTCCCTCACATCTTCACTGGCTGAACAAGAAACGAGTTGGCTAAGCCTGGAAGTCCCCCACTAATACTGGTCTGTGAAAGGGCTGACTGTACTAGCTAGGAATTCTAGTTCTCCATAGCATCCGAGTCAGGAGATGTCAGTGCATTTCTGAACCAGTATTTGGATGCCAACTAAGTCTGAGCCTAAGGCAAAAAACGATGGGTGGGTGAGTATGGGGATTGGGCAGTTGGCGTGCTGTTAACTGGGGAAACACTAGCTCAGGAAGAACGGTTAGAAAGTTTGGGAGTGCCCAATTACTTCTTTGGCCAGGAGTACTATTGCCAATTTTGGTTGCTATATCAACCATGCCCTTTTCTGGACAGGGGTAAAGATAACTTTGCCACAGCTGTTTTGATTGCTGTAGTGTGTTCTATGTGGAAGCATTCTTGTGCTTCATTCAGAGTACACATGTGTTGAAGCAACTGTATTGTCTAACTGTTAGCAACTGCACAAGGTTCAAAGTTTTGTTATAGGCCTATAAAGCCATAAGCAACTTAGAATCAGGGCACCTGGCATGTTGCTCTCCCCATTATATACCTGAATGATAGCTCCAGTGATTAGAAGAGTGCTGCTACATGTGCTTCAACTCAGTCACCTGAAAGGGAATGCCAAGTGAATGTGGCTGTTGGGCAAAATGGCCATTTTTCACAGGATCAGAGCACCCCTCAACACAACTTCTAGGGAAGAATCTCTGTTAGCACAACTGCCTTCTTGTTTTTGTGAGGCTGTCCCTGGTGAGGGAGTCCCTTCTTACACGTAGCATCTTCTTACACTGGGGAGGACAGAGTGAGTATGTTCCCTTTCCAACTATCCAATCAACTGGATCACAGAACCAGCCAAGCAACATAGGGTTAGATGCAGAGTAAAGGGTATGATGAAATTTCATCTGGGGCCCAAAGGCATAATTATTCCTGAGCTGCATGAAGATCTGATGTTATGTGGTAAGTATCCTAGAATGACAAGGAGATACTTGGCATTGATTAAGTGCTGAAGCCCCATTCAAGTCTGCAAGTTTGTTGCCAACTGTCTGTTCAAACAATTCAACTGTTTCTCCATATTAGACGTTTCCTGCTTTCCCACACCTTCTGCTACTTTTGAAACCAATCCAAAGTTTCTGTTTATCTCTGAACCCGTTCCAAAGGTAGTGAAATGCAATCAGTGGAGAGTGATGGGCAAAAGGAGGGGGAGCCTTGCCATTTGCTTCCCCCTCGTCCGCTCATTTCAGCCTTCTTTCAAGCAGAAATTACTCACATTAATCAAGAGAGAGAATGTGTTTGTAGCCTGTGAATTTGGTGCTGTGGAATCAAATTCCATCAGCGGCAGCAGGAGGACAGGAGCCTCTATCTCTGTCACACATGGCCTAATAGAGCCATTGCCAGAGGAAATTGGATGTGAGAATTCTCCTAAATAAATCTGCCCTTAAAAAAGGCCAGATCTACATGACAAATGGATACTTCTAACAGAAACCAGTACAGATGTCCAGTATGGCAAATTAATATGGATCACTCCTGTAGTAAGTGTCAAAGAGGGGAAGAGATGCTCTGCAGAGAAAGGGCTTTGTAGCTGGATTGGCTTATGGCAGTCTGCAAAAGGAAAGGTGCACAACTTGTTACTTGAGCATTGTATTGAGAATACTGTAAGGGTTAGCTTAGCATAACCTACGCCATCTTGCTTTTGGAAACTGCTTGCTGTTAGAAACTAGGTGAAAGGAGACGCAGGGATTTTGCTGTTGTCTCTAGGGAGATAACGCTCTCCAAGGATTGTTTGGAATACCAGGAGACATGAAGACTGCCCCTGGAGGTCTCTAAGTATGCTCACTGCTAGCAATGCAGATTTAGGAACCTTGCCCTCTGACTAGGAGGAGAGTTCACTCTGCTTTCTTACCAGCTTTGCTACTCTATATAATCTCTGTGCTTGCGATGTGTGTGTGTGTATCTTCCCAGGCATTTTACTGTCTTGATGCCTGTGGAGACCTCACCCAGCTTTGTCTTGGCCAAAATAAATGCTGTTTACTTGCTTCTCACAGATTTCCAACTTTTAATTGGAGGATTTTAACCTTACTCCTTCATCCTCCTGGAGGCTTCAGGAGTCCCAATCTAGAGTTCCCTACACCTCGCCTCCATTTTACAGGAAAGCCAGCTTTGCTCTTTACCATGGACCATAAACTTGGAGCACTGCCCTTCACTTTTCTCAGCTTTGCCTTTCCCCATTCTTTCTCTCTCTCCTCCCCCTCCCCCAATCCTGGTCTCAAGGCCAAACCTTTTACCGGCAGGGTGGGGCTGGGAATCTTCTTTTGGGCATGTCTGCACAAGCCTCTCTTTTTTCATCCTCCTCCTTTTTGAGGCTTGGATTTCAAAAGCGAGGGAAGTATTTCTCCTCTAGCCAAAGGAGTGGGTCTTTGGGGCATCCCCTTGTATGTGCTAATCGGGCGCCTTTTACTCATGAAGCAAAGAGGCTGATATTCCACCTGAGATATGGTTTTGGATATGTCTGAGTGAGTGCGGGGGTAGAAGAGGGCTTGCCTGCCTTGCCTCTGTGCAGCCAATGCCCGAGTGGATGAGGACTTGCCCAATCCCTAAAGCAGGGGTGGGCAACGTCAGGCCCACGGGCCGTATAAGGCCCGCGGGGCTCCCGCCTAAGGCCCGCGGGGCTCCCGCCCGCAAACCCCACCCCTTCCACGCATTTGGCTCCTGCCCACAAACCCCGCCCCCCAGTGCTTGTGATTGGCTCCCGCCCGCAAACTCCGGCTCCTGGTCCACGGAAATCCCAGAAACCCCCCCACACCCCCAGTTATAGATATCCAAATGGCCCTTGGCAGAAAAAAGGTTCCCCACCCCTGCCCTAAAGGATCACTTTCAGAATCCCCAGCCAGCATGGCCAATGGCCATCAGGAGGACACCAGGTGGAATGAATCTGGCTTAGCTGCTTACTTGAAGTGGGTACTCACTCATACTAGCTAATTGCCTCTTCTCATCCTATCACTCACTGGCTCACATGTTGTGTTAAGCCACAATGTTTAGTGCCCAACTATGGTTTGTTCAACAAACCATGGTTTAAAAACCTTTACCTTACCATGATGCATGACTCCAGCCAATGTTTTAATGGCCTGAAAGGAGAATAATGGGCAGAGTAGACTGCATCTCTCAGCTGCCCTTCAGGCAGCTAGTCCCTTGAAAGTGTGTGTTCCTTTTCAACTGATTAACCTGTCCCAGGGAGCTTTTTGAGGTGACCTGACCTGACACAAACAAGCAATTTCATTACGCAAAATGGCAAGATGAAAGAGTGGTCCAAGAATGTATCCTGAAGGTCAGAGCCTGGAGCAGAACAGCAAATGCCAGGAAGAATCCCTCGGCATCTTGAAGACAAGCAGGCTTGTAGGTAAGCTTATCTTGACTTGAACGTTAAAGGTCAAGTGCCTATTTCCTCAGAACATGGAACTCATTCTGTTTTTTTCCAAAGGAGACCTTGTTTGTCCATCATCTGAGAAACAAGGCAAATTAATGTTCCAATCCTTGTTACCTAATTAGAAAAAACTCACTTCTGACAAGTACAATCTTTCAGACTTTCTGGCTTGTGCATCTATCTTGAGATTTGGGTGTTTTGAAGGAATGCTTATTACTCTGGGTGACTGCTAATTTATTTTTAGTTGTAAGACTGGGAGTAAGAGGAATGATCGGTGCTTTGTGTTTTATTTTTGCCTTTTAATTAGAACTTTATTCAATTTCAACATATATAGTTAAAATACAATATAAAAATTATAGAAAAGCAAGAAAATATAGCTAAAGAACAAAGAAAAAACTATAAAAGTGAAGAAACAAAAGATGGTTTCCGATTTCTCCAATACAGATATAAATACAATTTGAGATATAATCTCTTACCAGTAATTAAACCATATTAATATTGTTTCTTTCAAAGCAAACCATTTAGTCACTAAAACCCACAATTAAAGCTTCATTTTTTTCCATCACACGCAAGTAGTCTAAAAGTGGTTGCAAAGTAGCGATGAATCCGGAGACAGTATTCTCTCTTATTAAAGCTGTTAGCTTGGCCATTTGGGCCAAATCCATTAATTTAGTAATCCAATCTTATACTGTAGGTCAGGGGTGGGGAACGTCTTGCCCGCGGGCCATATAAGGCCCGCAAAATCATCTGGTCTGGCCCTGCCAAGACAATCACAAACCTCGAAATTCAATAAATCTAGGAAAGCTCCCGCCTGCAAACCCCGCCCCCTTCCGCGTGATTGGATCCCACCCACAAACCCCTCCCCCAGTGCACGCAATTGGCTCCCGCCTGAAAACCCCGCCCCCCGGTCCGCGAATGATGTTATAAATATCCAAATGGCCCTTGGCAGAAAAAAGGTTCCCCACCCCTGCTGTAGGTATATGTGGATCTTTCCATCGTTGTGCATATAGAAGTCTTGCAGCTGTAATCATATGTAAAAGTAAATTTCCATGTTGTTTCTCTAACTCCTTCTTTGTCAAACCCAAGATAAACATTTCTGGGTTTTTTTGTATGTTCACTTTGAGAATCTTTTGTACAATATTACATATTTGGTCCCAAAACGTTTTAGCCTTCTCGCAGGTCCACCAAAGATGGTAAAAAGTTCCTTCCCCCTGTAAACATTTCCAACAGACATTCGTTACACCATTATACATTTTTGATAACTTATCAGGGGTTAAATACCAATGATACATCATTTTATAAAAATTTTCTTTTAGATTCAGCATAAATTTCAGACCTTTGTTCCACATATTTTCCCATTGCTCCAGCATATCATATCCAAAATTCTTGGCCCATTTAATCATACATTCCTTGATGCGTTCATATTCTAGATTCATATGTAACAACATCTTATACATCTTAGTAATAACATGTTCATGATTCGTGCAGAGTTCCATTTCAAGTTGAGTTGTTTCATTAACAAATTCATAGTTCTTTTTATCCGCTTTAGAACATTCTGACAATCGCGCATAAGTAAACCAATGACATGTAAAACCCTCCAACTCTAACTTTTCCCATGTTTTAATTGTCGGTTCACCCTCTTCAAAATTTAACAAATTTTTATACTTTAACCAACTTATTCCTCCCACATTTTCTCTCCTAACAAATGCTTCCTGCGGGGTAAGTCTTTTCCCCATTTGAAGAGCAGATCATGTGGACTGGAAGGGATGATCTCACAGCCAAAATATCCTCTGTGTACCAGGCAGAGGCAAATTACTGTTCATCCATTCAGATTAACAAAAGGATGGTGATTTATATCCTGCTCAGGAGGTACAAGGTTTGAAAGGCAGAAGATATGGTTTTATAGTTACATTGAGTAATAGTCTAGATTGCCAAGGTCGTAACATTTCCATCCAATCATACTAATCTCAAACAACATTCACATGAGCTGCTGTTGTCTGTCTGAGTCAGGTTTATAGCCCTGTTAAACTCTTTCATATGGTTGTCAAAGGATCAGGCAGAGAACTAGAAGCATTTATAGGAAAGAAGAGCTAGTATCTTCCTGGTAGTCACATTAATGTGCATTCTTTCACTCCTTGGTAGCTGAGCCCTATTCTCCCTTTGTGACAAAGCTGGCAATTGGTGTTGTCCTTACAGTTTTAATGTGGAACAAATTAAGGATTCACCTGACTGTGTTTTCCATCCCACCCAGTGTCATTTGCAGGCAGGAAAAGCAACCACCCATTGCTGTCCTTAACGTGGGGTAGGCTTGGGGGATTAGGCGCAAGTTCCATGGGTTGGAGTCTTTAGCTATCTTATAAACCGTTGAGCCCCTCTCTGCTGGGCAAGCTCAAGGAAGAACTACACAGTCTTCCATAAGGTATCTTTAATGCTAACCTTGGGATCAATGCCAATTTTTGGAAACTGTAAGAAGAATTCCCGACCTTTATTTATAGTGAGTTCATTAAGGTGGGGTCTCCTTGAATGACTGGAAAAGTTTGTTTCCACGTTTCTTGCCCCTTGGTCTGAATTGCCATTTCTAAGAGAAGCAAGCAACAGCTTCTATCTGTCTTCTGATTGTTTATATCTACACTCCCTTCCATTACTTCCCCAGCCTTCCCACCATTCTTCACCCAAGTGACAGGTCTGCATGCTAGTGACCTGCTATTTGGGCTAAATCTTGAAGAGTGCTATACTCATGTCTAAAAATTTCCTGGCTGACAAGTCTGTTGAGCAAAGGAGGAGTGCGGGGGCGAGATAGGATCTCATCCCATGCCCCTTACCTCTCTGCTGACTTGCCAGCCAAGATATTTTTCAACATGGATTTATTGCTCTGCTAGAAGACTGGTAGACCCATGTTTGAAATATTTCAAGTGACAGGTCAGCAACACAGTAGAGAGGTTGTGAGGAGCATTGGAAATTTCCCTCTCACTTCATCCTGCACTTTTTCAGGACACCTGTGAATTGACATTCAGGCTAAAAGGCAAAACAGAGAGAATTTTTGTTAATTTCGCCCCAGCTATAACCCAAAATGAGCATTCAAGGGAATAGCTGTACTGACAGTGAGTGGCCATGCCCAAAATGTAGCCTGTAAAATAGCCCGGAAGTAGTCTGTAAAATAGGCAGAATGGTATTTCTTCCAAATAATAAAAACAGTAGAAAATTTGACCATGTGAAATACCTTCTCCTTTCAGCAGAAGCAGTAGAGAACTTCTAGTGCACTGATTTGCAACAGAACCAACAGCACACAGTTGGCAGAACCTGGTTCTCTTTTCTGGTTTAAATTGAGCACTTTCTTCAGGGAGCACTGATGGTGTTTTTTTAAATGCAGATCTGGTGGCTTTTCAAAAGACTGCTAAACCTGTGTTTAACCAATAGGTCTAGTACTCTGACCTGACAGGTGCCTTAGAATGTGCCAACCAAGCATTACACAGGCAGATCTCTCTGTGGAAGCCAGGTCTCAGGTCCTTCCCAAAGCCCAAACCAAATATGGTCATTAAGTAGAAGGGAGGGGTATCAGGAGTCTGTGAGTTCTAGTCCCGCCTGAGGCATGAAAGCCGGCTGGGTGACTTTGGGCCAGTCCCTCTCTCTCAGCCCAACTCACCTCACAGGGTTGTTGTTGTGGGGAAAATAGGAGGAGGAAGGAGTATTAGGTATTTTCGCCACCTTGAGTTATTTGTAAAAATAATAAAGGTGGGATAGAAAATAAATAAAAAATAAATAAAATAAATATGCCCACAAAAAGTAATGAATAGCACACTAGCATTATTAATAAACCATCATAGATCATTCACACAGTAACAGTTGTGATGGAATAAGGGGAAAACCCTGCTTTAAAATTGGAATAGCTAAAGACAAAAGTAAACTTCCTCGAAGCTGGGTTGAGGATGAGCCAAAAGTAGGTTCTTAAGGATATTTCCTTCAAGCATTGTTAGCAAGGGATTTTCATGCCATAGTTAGCAGAAGATGACAATGAGCCCAAAGGCATTCTCTCCCGCCTGCTCTCTGTCACCAGGCTGGCTGTTTCCGCTGGGTAGCCTATTTTGGGTTTCTTCTCTTGGCCACTATTCATCTTCATTTTTATGATATCTGTGTAGGTGTATAGATGACATCAAGCAAAAAAGCTCCTTTTTAAATGATGCAGAATAAAGGAAAGAGGCTACAACTTTGGCCACCGTTGATGAGTAACCAAATATGGCCTTTATTCCAGATACCAGGGTTACTATTTTATCACTTACCATAATGTTGTCACTGACTGCATTCACACACCAAAGTAAGCCACTGGTTGTTTAACCATGGTTTGTTAATTAGCTGAATTCATACATCATACAAAGCCAGAATTCCTTCCTTTCCCATTTTTATTCAGCTATTACTGAATAAAATGAACAAAAGTGTTGCAAATAGATGAAATTGACTTTTCTGTCCATTGCTTGTATTTTTGAAGCAATTGTTGGTCTTTGGAGTGTTCATCAGAGAAGGACATATCCTCCAAAAAATTGTTTAAGAAGTGACAACTGAACATTAAAAGATTAAAGACTCGATACAGGCTTGAAAAATCCTTGAAGCAATTGCAGCATTAAATAAGAAAGTGGAGGATTCATCAACTAATTTGGGTCAACAAAATAAGCAGATGGAAGAACAAATTGCATCTTTAGATAAAAAGATGGATAAGAAGATGGAAGACATGAAAAAAGAAATTACCCAGGAGATAAAACATGAATTTAAAAAAGAAGTACAAACAGTTAAGGAAGTTGTGAACTCTCTGTCAGGAGAACAAAGATATGCAAGGTCAGATACAAAAATTAGAGACTAAATCAGAACATGCTACCAAAGAAATTGAACACAATTTAGATATTACAGCATTAGCAGAAATGAGAGAGAAGGAACATATTTTGAGATTGAGAGCAGTCCCTGAGCAAGCAAATGAAGATGCAAGAGAAAGGATTATTTCTGTATTGGCTAAATTTTTAGAGATAAAAGAACAAGACTTAGATTTGGAAATAGATAAATTTTTTAGAGTGAATTCACGTTATGCTAGAGAAAATAAAGTTCCTAGAGACATATTGATATATTTTGTGAGAAAAGTGGTAAAAGAGCAAATTTTGAAGAAACATTATAATAATAGGTTAAATATAGAAGGGAAAGAAGTAATTGTATTAAAAGAAATACCTTTGAGAATATTAAGGAAAAGAAGAGATTACTCCTTCCTTACAGACAAATTAAAACAACACAATATCCCATTTAGATGGGAGAAACTAGAAGGTGTATCTTTTACGTTCAAAGGGCAGAGGTTCAGAATAACTTCCATTTTAAAAGCAAAAGCATTTTTAGAAAAATATAAGACAGAAATGGGTGTGCCATCTGGAGACTTGGAAGAAGGAGGAGAGACATCAAGAGACAAAAAGAGGAATGAAGACTTATCTGAGATGGGAGCTGCAGGTCTGGACTTGAAAAAGGGATTTTAATTATCAAAACATTTATGGATTACAAATATTTGACATGGAATATTAATGGTGATAACGCCCCACAGAAAAGAAGAAAGATTTTTCATTTTTTGAAAAAATTGAGATTGGACATAATTTGTTTACAAGAGACTCATATTTGTAAAAAAGATACTAAATATCTGATTCAAAAACAATTTGGAGAAGAATTCATTTCGGCCGGAAATAAAAAAACGAAGGGGGTAGTTTTATATATACAACCAAAGTTAAACCCAAAATTGGTATTAACTGATGATGAAGGTCGTTATGTTGCAGTTGAAATTAATATACAAGGAACTAAAACACTGGTTGTTGGACTTTATGCACCGAATATGGACAAAGGAATATTTTATAAAAATTTGATGGATAAACTTTTGGACCAAACCTATGAAAATTGGTGTTTCATGGGTGATTGGAATGGGGTAATCTACCCTAAGATGGATAGACACTCACAAAAAGAAGTGAAGTATACACAGGGAAAATTGCCACAAACATTTTTTGACTTAAAAGAAATGTTGGATTTACAAGACATTTGGAGATTCATGAATGGGACTTCCAGAGAATATACGTACTATTCAGAGAGATTTAAATCATATTCCAGAATAGATATGATTTTAATATAAAAAAGTTTAATGATGGACGTTAGTAAAGTTGAAATATTACCCAAGACTCTTTCAGATCATAATCCAGTAATGTTGACTGTTAAAGGAAAACGGAATGTATTCAGATGGAGACTAAATGAGTCAATATTTTGGAAAAATGAGATAGTTGATACATGCAAAAAAAAATTAAGGGAATACTTTCAACTGAATTCAGATAAAGGCACCAATATTCAGACTGTATGGGATGCCAGCAAAGCATATATGAGGGGTTATTTATTCCAATATAATGCTCAGATGAGGAAAAAGAAACAAGAGAGAATTCAACTGATTTTAGATGAAATAAAAAGTAAAGAAACATGTTTAAGAGATAAGCCAATGGACGATACTTTGCTTACTCAAATTAAATTTTTACAAAAACAAATATCAATGATATTGACACAAGAGATAGAGACTCAAATGAAATTTAAAATGAAAAATATTTTGAATATGCTAATAAACCAGGTAGATGGTTGGCTTATAAATTGCGGAAACAAAGACAAAAGAACCTAATTTCTAATATACAACATGAAGGGAAAGTTATGGTGAATAATATAGATATACAAGAAGCTTTTCATGATTATTATTCAAAATTATATAAAAAACAAGAAGTTAATTTAATTGACATTGATGATTATCTGAGTAAACAGAAATTAACTGTTCTTAATGATCAACAAAGATTAATGCTTCGAAATAATAGTTCGAAAGCTTTGCGAGTAGATAAATGGGTATCACCTTAAGTGGGAGAATTTGCTGCCGTCCTGTCGGGGGTCGCCCAACAAATGGAAGATCTTGGAATGCGGTGGTACGACGGATCCCGGAAGAACAGCTCCATCTACAGGACGTCGGCAGCCGGCTCTGACGCAAGGCATTGTGGAACTTGTAGTCATGGATGAGTCGGTTCCCTTACCCCTTCCCTTAATGCGCGGTTAATTGTATAATTTAAAATGTATGTATAATGAAATGTAATCAATATGTATGTAAGCCGCCTAGAGTCCTCCGTTAGGGAGGGGATAGGCGGGGTATAAATACAATAATAAAAATTAAAAAAAAATACTAAATAATCCTATAACAACAGAGGAAATGGTAAAGGCCTTTAAGAAAATTAGTAGTGGAAAAGCACCAGGACTGGATGGCCTGTCAGCAGCTTACTATAAATGCTTCGAGGATGAATTATGTCTACCTTTGCAGGAGACTATGAATTCAATTTTGGAAACAGGAACAATGCCAGAGACTTGGAAAGAAGCGCATATAACATTGATCCCTAAAGAACAACAAGATTTGACTTTAACTAAGAATTATAGACCAATATCTTTATTGAATAACGACTATAAGATATTTACAACTATATTGGCAGAAAGAATGAAAAATATTCTTAAAAACTTTATTCATCAAGATCAAGCAGGATTTTTACCTAAGAGACAGATCCGAGACAATGTCCGAAATATATTAGATATACTGGAATACTTGGAACAACACTATGAAAAACAAGCTGCCTTGATATTTATAGATGCTGAAAAAGCCTTTGATAATTTAAATTGGCCTTTTTTGTTTAAAGTATTGGAAAATATGAATTTTGGAGGAAATTTTACTAAGTGGATCAAATCAATATATACTCCCCAATTTGCAAAAATAATTGTTAATGGAGAATTTAGTAAACCATGTGAAATTCAAAAAGGTACAAGACAAGGTTGTCCATTATCTCCACTTTTGTTTATATTGGTATTAGAGGTTTTACTGAGAGATGTTAGACAAGATGAAGGTATCCATGGTATTAAGGTTAAAAAAGAAGTCCAGCAAAGTTGATGTTGGATGATCATTGTTTCAATGCTGGTGGTTTTCGCTTCTTCTAATACGCTAACATTAGTCCGCTACGAGTGATTGCCAATGATGATGAAAAAAGAAGTTTATAAATTAAGAGCCTTTGCTGACGACTTAGTCTTTACTTTGGAGAATCCACTAGATGGAATTGAACTATTGATACAGAAATTGAAAGACTTTGGGTCGTTAGCAGGGTTTAAAGTGAATCTACAGAAAACAAAAGTTTTGACCAAAAACATGGACCATCATCAACAAGAGAAATTGAAAGAAATAATGGGATACTCAATGGAAGAAAAAGTAAAATACTTGGGAGTATATTTAACAACTAAAAATGTTAAGTTGTTTAAGAATAACTATATTCCGCTTTGGATAGATATTAAAAAAGACTTGGATCAATGGGAAAAATTACAACTATCATTACTAGGTAGAATTTCAGCAATTAAAATGAATATTTTGCCAAGAATTTTATATCTTTTTCAAACATTACCTTTATTGGCATCAGAAGAACCCTTCAAACAATGGCAGCGAGATATTTCTAAGTTTATTTGGCAAGGGAAAAAACCAAGAATAAAATATAAAATTTTACAAGATTCAAAAGAAAGAGGTGGACTAGGTCTACCGGAACTGAAATTATATTATGCTGCTTGTTGCTTGGTATGGATTAAAGAATGGATAGTTCTGAAAAATGAAAAATTATTGAACTTGGAGGGTCATGAATTAAGATATGGATGGCATGGGTATTTGTGGTATGACAAAGTGAAAGTTAATGTGGACTTTAAAAATCATTATATTAGAAGGTCTTTAAGAGACAATAGAATAGCCAGAAGACCAGAACACCCCTGGGCTAGCAATCAACAACAAGATATGCATAGATTCACAGCAAGATTAGCAGCAGAGGAGCAATCAATCAACACAATAGACCTTAATCAAGGAACTATTAACTCAGTCAATCACCCAAACAGCACACAACAGCCCAATCAAGGAACTACCAAGGAGAGTACAAGACCCCCACCAACACAGGCAGGACAAGCCAGGGTATATAAACAGACAGCAAGTTCCACTCCCTTTTCGCACTGAAGATGTTGCCTAGCCTGGCAATGAAACGTCTGCATGAAAACAACAAGGCTCAGAGAGCACCAAAGACTCCCTAGAAGGTCTTTGTTAAGAATTTGGAATAAATATAAACTAACTTTATGTTATAAAAGACCTTTATGGATTTCCACACAAGAAGCATTTCATAGAACAGAAGTAAGAGCTAAAGACAAATGGCTGACCTATAAAGACTTTTTTAAAAAAGAACAAGGACAATATAAAACCAAATCAAAAGAAGAATTGGCTTTAGAAGGATATACCTTTCAATGGCTTTCTTACATGCAACTTGTAGAAAAATTTAAATCAGATAAAAAGGAATTTGAATTTGAACAAACCAAATCGGAATTTGAGATACAACTATGTGAGACAGATGATCATTTAATAGCTAAAATGTATAAATTATTGTTAAAAGGTGAAATGGTAGAGGAACAAGTTAAAGATTGCATGATCAAATGGGCAAAAAATATTGGTCATAATATCCAAATGCAACAATGGGAAGATATGTGGACTAAAGGACTAAAATTTACTTTGTGTTATAATTTGAAGGAAAATTTCTATAAGATGATGTACAGATGGTATATGACCCCACAAAAACTAGCTAAAATGTATGGGAATGTTTCCAACTTGTGTTGGAAATGTAAAAAAAAAGAGGGGTCATTTTACCATATGTGGTGGACATGTGAGATTGCAAAGAAATTTTGGACTCAGATACATTCATTGATGCAAAATATTTTACAAATTCGAGTTCCATTCAAACCAGAACTATTTCTATTGGGAATATCAGAAGAACAAATAGGAAAACAATATACAAGAATTATGCAATATATGATTATAGCAGCGAGACTTGTATATGCACAAAATTGGAAAAATCAGATTATACCTACGATACAAGATTGGATGTTAAAAGTGATGGATATGGCAGAAAATGATAAATTGACATGTTTATTAAAAGAAAATTCAAATTACTACTTTCTTAAAGAGTGGAAGCCATTAATGGATTATTTGCAAAACGCAGGACGGGCAAAGCTTATATGGGGATTTGAAGATTAAAATATATATAAATTGATATATTAGACAGGAAATGTTTTTCAATGTTATATATAGATCTAGCATGTAAGATAAATTCTTTAAATTACTAAGACCAGAGATAAATCGGAAGTTGACTAATTTCTATGTTTCATCTTTCTCTTTTTTTCTTTGCTTTACTACACTTTTTCTCTTCTTTCTTTGATTTGTATTTGTATTTGTATTTGTATTTGCATTTGTATTTCTTTTTCATTTTCAACTTTTATCTATGTATATTTAAAACTCAATAAAATATATGAAAAAAAAAGACTTGATACAGGCTGAAGGGAAAACTGTACTGCTTTTAGTTAAAAGAATCTTTAAAAAACTAATCTAGTATAGATATCTGTCGTAGGGGGCGCAGTGGCTCAGTGGTTAAGACACCAGGCTTGTCGATTGGAAGGTTGCAAGTTTGGAAGTTCAAGACCCTAGCCCCGCATGTAACGGAGTGAGCTCCCGCACTCGCCCCAGCTCTTGCCAACCTAGCAATTCGAAAGCATGCAAATGCAAGTAGATAAATAGGTACCACTTCGGTGGGAAGGTAACAGGGTTCCGCATGCGTCATCCCGGCCACATGACCGCGGAAGCATCTTCGGACAATGCTGGCTCTTCAGCTAAGAAACGGAGATGAGCACTGGCCCCTAGAGTTGGACACAACTGTGTGGGGGAACCTTTACCTTTATCTATAGATATCTGTCACATACAAAGTTGTTGTTGTTGCTCTAACCTTTCCTCCAAGATGTTCAGGGTAATGTTTAATTATTTCTCTACTCCAGAGCTTTCCAAACTGTGTGTCGGGACACATTAGTGTGTCGGCTGCAGTGTCTGGGTGTGTCCCGGCTGCAGCTGCCTCTGAGCCCTGCCAGGATTCCGAGCAGGTCCTAGTGCCTGCCTTGTGCCCGGCTGTCTCCAAACCTGCTGTGATTCCGCGCAGGTCCTAGTGCCTGCCTTGTGCCCTGCCGTAACAGTGTGTCGCGAAATGATGCCCTGCTGTAAGAGTGTCGCGAAATGATGCATGTCTAAAAAGTGTGTCACCAACATGAAAAGTTTGGAAAGCTCTGCTCTACTCTAATGTTCTATCCTTGGAACATTCATTGGATGTAGAAATAGAGAGAAAATCATGTTGCTGATATTTTGCAGCAGAAAGGACAAAGAAATTCATCGCATCTTGACTGCTTACATGAGTATTACAACAGACAGTCTTGTAGACTTGACTCCACTTCATTAGATGCATGATTGAAGTTTCATGACTGATGGCAGCAGGTTAGGCTCTGAAATGGCGATTAATTGAGCAGGGATCTGAATTTGGCTCTTCTTGTTTAATATTGTAAGCTAAACAACGATAAGGTGTCATGACAAGCAACATCTTTATTGTTGCAGATCAGCAATCATATGCACGGATTGCTTGGGAAATGCTCTCTCCTTGCAACAGAAACAGACCTTGAAGGGAAAAGGAGAGGACTAATTTCTTCTGCAAGAAACCACTGGTGTAAAAATCACTTCATCACCGAGGTGTTCTGCAAGATTTTAACATTGTCCAGCTTTTTTGTTCTAATCAGTGGCAGCCCCTTTGGATGCATGAATTGCTGCCCAGACAGAAAGCTGCTTGGGCTTTAGCAAGGGGGATAAGCACTTTCTCCCACACTGGGCTGCACACCCTTCTGGTCCCTCTTCTGCGTCCCCTTGTCCCTTTTCAACCAAGTCGGTGCCTGTCGTGAGTTGAATGCTTTCCGTTCTTCGCTTCACACCCAGTAGCCTCAGACAATTAAATCTTGACCTTTATAGCCATGGTTTATTAACTCTCTGTCTTGCTATGCGGAGGCTGAGCATTTACAGGTGGGAAGGGAGACAAAAGCCACATACACACCTAAGGGCTGACAGAAAGTGGAGCTGAAAGTTATACCACATATAAAAAGAGCACTCTTGGACAGAAAAGAACAAAAAAGTCCAATTTAACAATTTCCATAGTGAAAGTGGGAGCAGATTTTCCAAAGGTGTTCTTCAGCAATAATTGGCAATACAATTCGGGGAAGTGTCAGCATCTAAAATACAAGGAGTGCCATCCACTTAGATGACAGGACAGCCAGAAGTCCTTGACAGGCAACTTGAGATCTGTTTTCATTTTGAAGTGCTCATTAATTAAGAATTAATAATAAATTGAATTAAATTATAGATATCAGCAAGGTTCTTTCTAGACGCAGGAGGAGTTGTCCTGAGAATATCATGTCGCCTACTGCATGTAGCACAAATGTTTAAATGCAAACATATTGTGTTCCTCAATAGATCAATCACCTTCTAAGGAAGAGGAGGAGGAGGGGAGGTTGGATAAGGAACTGGATGAGTGCAATTTTGAAGAAGCAGACCCCAGCACTACAGCACAGCAGCATAGAGCCAAATTCCATCATCAACTCTGCTGCTGTGGAATTTGATCCTGATACAGAGACATGACTGCTTATGTGAGCATCAATGACAAAACCCAAAGTCAAAACCCAAATATATGAGAGGTGAATTACAGGTAGTCCTCGCTTAACAACCATTCGTTTAGTGACAGTTCAGACTTACGATGGTGCTGAAAAAACTGACTTGCGACCGGTCCTCACACTTATGACTGTCGCAGCATCCCTGCGGTCACATGATCACAATTTGGGCACTTGGCAACTGGTTTGCAATTATGACTGTCACAGCATCCCGTGGTCACATGATCACCATTTTCGACCTTCCCGGCCAGCTTCTGGCAAGCAAAATCAATGGGGAATCGCGTGTTTTGCTTAACAACCACATGGTTCGCTTAACACTCACAGTGATTCACTTAATGACTGCCTCAAAAAAGATCGTAAAATCAGGTCGGGTTCACTTAATGAACGCTTCACTTAGCAGCCAAAATTCCGGTCCCAATTGTGGTCGTTAAGCAAGGACTACCTGTACTTGAAAGAATGTTGTTAGGAATATGGAATTATTTCCATGTGATCTCCTCTGGCATTCAGGAGTAAAGGCACTTCCTCATGCCACCATTAATGTGCATTCATCCCATCACTGAACTGTCAGAAAATATGCCAACATAATTTCTGCTGCCCCCATAGCTGAACTTTAATATCAGCATCATTACAGATGTAATAATGGACAATTTCAGGGCAATGATTAGTGGGTTCCCCAGCTTCATTTCCCCTCCCACCCAGTGCCACATATTGGTGGGAAAAACCACCACCAATTGTTGTCCATAATGTATGACAGGGTGAGGTTGAGGGACTTCCTGCTTCATCCTGCTGGCAAGTTAGTCATTTTTCTTTCTTTTCTTTTTTGCCATAGGAATATTGATCTCCTGGGATGGAGGACCCGTCAGTCACAATGGAGCTCACATGCAGATCAACAGAGCTCCCTGCTTTATCACTCACCTCAACTCTGCCCTGTAATAGTATGTTCAGAGCCTGAGACTCACATCTTGGTTGCCTGCATATTTCTCAACTAAGGTATCTGGGAAATGGCCTCTTTACTGGTTCACAGAGAGGCTGTTAGTCAAACCTGAAAAAGCCTCTGCCTTAATAAGCAAAGAGATAAATTGGGTTCTAAAGTGAAAGCAATTCACTCAAGATTTCTGTAACCTATTGTATTCCTTTTCAGCAACTCTTGTTAAAAATCTCTGGGAAAATCTTATTTGCAGCTGAAGTCAGCCTCCAAGAGTTTGACTTGCCTCAGCGATGGGTCACCCAGCATTTTTTACTTCTGTCACGATCCATCGGTTAGGACATTACTTATGCACACGCATCAACAGAGCTCCCTTCTGCTTTATCCCGCTCCCCTTGTATGCCCCCTCAATAATCAGCTGGAACATTTTTTATTTTTTAAGTTTTTGCATAGGACAATAGAATCTAAAGATTCCCTATTGCAATGTTCCTCAACCTTAGCAACTTTAAGATGTGTGGACTTCAGCTCCCAGAATTCCCCAGCCAGTCCACACATCTTAAAGCTGATGAGGTTGAGAAACACTGCCCTAGAAGATCAACAGTCCTATGGCAACCAACCAACCAACCAATCAAAAACCAACTAACAGGTCAACTCTGCACAGCCCCGGTGTCCCGTCTCACTTGCAGTTCAAACAATATTGGATGTTGAGGACAGCGCTTGGCAAAAGGACAGGAATCAACATTCGGGTACATTTATTGATAGATACAGATACAGGTTTTGCCATGTGAAAACAACCAAACAAAAATGGCTGCTCAAACCGAGTGTCTGCTTTCTCTTGCAGCTAAAGCCAAAGTGGCCATAGAATGTAGTGCCCAGTGACCTGTCAGAGAGACGGCTTGCCCACAGTAGCCAAAAGCAACTGGACAGATCTATGTCTCTGACACAGTTACGGTCAGCCTCATCGCTAAGGTGTTGTAAGATTGTTTGTATGGCAAACTTGTGTTGGGAGAGGAGAGAAATCACAATTGGAACAGCGGAACAACTAAAGATAGCTTCCATCTGCCTCTGCAGTGGCCCAGGAGTGAGACAGAGGCAACATCATGAGGACATGCCCCATAAAAATAGTTTGTGAGGCATATTTGTGCCACAGTTAGAGGAATGTTCTGTAAGTATAAGCCCTAAGTGGAGCCAACCATGAGCAAATGGAAGCTTCCAGTGCAAAATCCTTGGTCATGAAACAGTCAAAGTCCAGGAACAGTGACAGAGAGAGCTGGGCTGTTTGTTATTCTACCTTGAAATCTTTGTCTTCCTGATACTGACCTCTATATTGACCTGTCTAATTTTGGAATTAAACCTGGAATTAAATTGTCTGATCTTGGAATTCTGCTAGCTTTATTCGATTTCCAAGCCTCAGACTTGCTTTGTAAATCAGCTGTATATATGCAGTCTTGATCCCTCTAATTATACTCCTGCCATGTAGGTCAGGATCCAGATGGTCTTACATGATTCTTTGATCATTGGCAGAGCCCTTTCCCGGGTCCTTGAGTAACTAAGGCGAGAATTTCCTTTTTTAGACCTGGCAGACGTTTATAAACTTTTTTTAGACCTGGCATATATTTATACTTTTTATAAAAAGGTTTTCCTTGGGAGACTCTCCTGGCACCAACTTTGATGTGATTTTAGTGCTAGATTTTAATGCCACTTTATTTTTCTGTGCTTTCAGCTTGTAACATCAGATTGTCTCCTTTAGTGTTTTACTTGGTCTGAAGGAGATTTATGAGCTCTTTTTAATGGCTACATGTGGTTTTGTTTATGAAGTGTTTCAGTGTTTTAAAAACTATTTCACACCTGTCAGTTTTTAGTCAAGATCAATATAGACATTTTCAAAATTAATAAAAGTAGAAGTAAAGTAAATCAGCAGAGAAATCTGGATTGACTATATGTCCTTATAAAGTACTGTATGCACTTGGCATCAAACAGTTTTTCTGTTGTTGTTGTTGTTGTTGTATAACTGCAAGGGTAAACCTGCACAGTGATGTTTTGTGACAGATCTCTGTTTGTGTCCATTATTATTGCCTTTGAGACACCTCTGTATTTGGACAATTATGTGCTGAGATTAGTTTAAATAAATCAATAAAGACTCAGATTGCTCACCTTTAATGATGTTGGAGCAGGAATTGTGCAGAAAAGGAGCCATTTGTTTGCCAGTGGTGGTTTGGCATCAAGCATCTCTGGTAAGATGGTATGCAAATGGTGTTAATTATGCAAATTATAATTATATAAAATTAAAATTACATGAAACTAAATTATGCATCTTAACCGCAGCCCTCCAGCTCACGACAGATTTCTGATATAGTTTTCTATGCGGAACAAGCTCTCAACGCTGCACCGAACAATCAGCTTCTATCCGTTATTTTAAAAATCAGGTTTTCCCCTTGGATATTTAGATGTTTCAAACAGGAACGGGTGTTAGTCTGCAGGGAGTCCTAATAAGTTGAGAGTTCCAAGATTCCAAAATCTGAGCAAAGTCAATTTATTAGGCTGCATATCAAATGTGCTACTTATGCAAACCAGACAATACATTAGCATACCTATGTTTCTGTAATTTCCTGTCAGCTGGAGGGGAATCTGCCCTGTTTTTCACTCCTGAATGCCCTGGGAATTGCAAGATTTTGATAGCAGAAAGAAGGAAGCCCATTCTCACTTCCTCACCTTCAGAAAGAAATATGTATCACTGCCTGTTCTTGGGAGAATGGGAGTCATCTGGGTTCATGTGGTATTTCTTAGCAATGCATGATGCTCATAGCAGCAGCAGCTTCTGTACACAGACTGCAGAATGTGCCAAGCATGTGGCTTCAGGGTTGCATTTGAACCCATGAAGACTAGAGAATCGTTTTCAGATAAGTTGAAAATTGGACTGATTTGGTATCTGTAACATGCCTAGAACCTTGGGTACTTTTTCTCCATTAGGAGAACGAGATAGGAGTGAACTGTGGATTTCATAAGCTTAGGAGTTGATGGAATGAAATCTTATGAGTAAAACAAATGAGGTCCAGCAACCATTTTCTGAATATGAACAGAAATATGTTAGATGTAACATTCTTTTAATCGTTTTCCCGGTTCCTGAAGAAGTAAAAAATGTCATAGGCTAAAAGGCGCTTTGCATAATTCTGCACCATTTGAAGGCTATACTTCAAAGTACCTGACCCAGGACAGATCTTTGTTAAGCTACAGCTAAAGCATTCTGCTGTAAGGAGGTGTGTATGTGTTTGTTTGTAAGTGTGTAGAGAGAGAGGGAGAGTTAAGTGCAAATATGTCTAGGAGCTGAAGCCCCTTCCCTGGGAACAATTCCAGTAAGGTGGGGGCTACTCACTAAAGCATGACAGGCAGCATGCAGGCCGCAAGGGGATATTGATTACTTTTACAGTGTAAACTGACACAGCCTATTTGGATGATGTAATGAAGACAGATGATTCTGGTCTCTTCTCAGCTCAGCTTGGAGGAGGGGTTGGAGAAGTGGTGGAGAGAGAGAGGCATCATCAATCAGATCCTGAAGATGCACTCCATAGCTTTTCCCACCTTTGATCTTCCACCCAATCTCTTTTTCACATCCCATTTCCCCAGGCTCTTTTGTTCACACATCTTGGCTATTCTGTACACTGCCCTTTCCGACTTCCTTTGCTGCAGGAGCTCATTTTCTCAGAAATGAGCTAGCTCCATATTTGACCTACCTCCACCAATGCAACAGGGCTTGCTCATTTCATTCTCATTACTATTTCCTTCCAGGTTTTTTTCCCACTGAACCAGGGAAAGCAATGGGTTTTAAGAAGTGAAGAACTGATGCAACAACAGGTCTGTGGGATGAATGGCCCAAGATGGGTGAGAGGACACAGATCTGAATGTAGATTGACTATCTTAGTTTCCTTGCTGGTTTCTAAATTTCATGGATTTTTAATTTATTATTAGATTTTTGTCCTGCCATTATTTTTGGTCAACTCAGTGTGGTATATGTACTTCTCCTGCCTCTTTTCCCCAGAACAACCCTGTGAGGTGGGTTGGGCTGAGAGAGAGGGACTGGCCCAAAGTCACCCGGCTGGCATTCATGCCTAAGGGAGGCCTAGAACTCAGTCTCCTGCTTTCTAGGCCAGCACCTTAGCCACCACACCAAATTGGCCCTCTTTACTTTGGCTTTCCTCTTTACTTCTTTATTCATTGCTAGAATTTTATTTTGAAAGCCTCATTTAGGGATTTCTATGCATACATATAGATAAGAGAAACCCATTTCAAAGTAATGAATACTGAATAAATTGTCATCACTGAAGATTGGGAATCAGGAGTGCCAGACTACATTTTTGCCTCATCCAACCTCCAGTCTGCCTTTTTTCCATGCACAGGAAGAAAATATACATTTCCAACCTGGTCATGTTGAGTCTGCAGGCTTACTTCTCTGTGCAAGGAAAAAGTGGCTGCTATTTTTCCCAGTGTACAGAGATGACCATGTTTGGCTTTCCTAAGAATGGTGCATCTGTGTGTCTTTACATGTGGTAGCCATATGTAAGGGAGTATTTAGCATCTGGTTAGTGCTTTCATGTGCCCCCAATGTGTTCCTCAGGTGCCAGCATGGTCCCACACTATTCCATACCCCTGTTGCAGACTGAAGGCCTGCTTGAAAAGGAAAAGCTTGCCTACGGCAGTCATGCATCAGACAGAGGTCTAGACAGATCTGTTTTGAAGGGTAGGTTCCAGGCATGAGTGCAGCCACCAAGAAGGCTTCTTCCACATCTGCTCCAGATGGATGTTAGATATTGGGAGGATGTACAAGAGAGCTTCTCCCCAAATAATGAGGTTCATACTGAAGAAGACAAGGCTGAGGTAAAAGCAAAAGCCCTCCATGCTTAGAATTCAGGAAAGAATTGAGGAAAGCCCCCACAGGGACTATTTTATGGAGTATTCTGAACTTCTCTGCCATTTAGTTGCAGAGTCATTGTAGTTGGGTGGCCTTATACATTTAATTAATTAATGAAGCAGGTTTCCTCGATGGTGTAGAAAATTATCCTGCAATTCCCTCTTTTAGCCAGGGTTAGGTGAGAGAGAGAGACTGGATCCCTGCTTTGTATCAATTGGGTCACCACTTCTGGGCCATCTGTGGGTCTGAGTCCCAATATACTGTTCATATTGTTGTAGACTGGAGTTTATCAGAAGGTCTGTTAATGCATTGAAATAGACAGAATTTGCAGTTTTTCCGTATTGTTATGTATTATAAAACCTGTTTGGATAGATATCATAGCAGGACAATTTAACTATGTATGTTCTTCCATCCCACCCCACACTGAGGCCTGCAACTTTCAGAACCATGGCCATGACCATGGCCATGATGGCTGGGAACTCTGGGTGAGGTGGGGGCAAGTTTGAGGAAGGCTGATCTACAGGATGGGAAATACTACCATTAGCAATACTGTTTTAAACTCTCTTTAATCAATGTGTGGATTGAAAGAACTGAAGCAAGGGGACTGCAGTTCTGTGGCCAACACAATGTACAAGAGACAAAACATCCTGACATTAGATTTCATGAGCTGTAGTTAAATTAATATTTAGGCTAGGCATAGGAGGCTTGCACAGTTCTACAGCAGAAGCCTGATTAGCAAATCCACAACTATTTTTGGAAAGAAAAGGCAGAGCAGAAAGCTTCCTTTCTTATAGACTGAGTGACATTGTCCTGAACATCATTTTATGCAGGTAAGTGGATAAATGTTTGCAAGATCAGGTGCTGGTGTTCTGGTGCTATAGTATGGTACATATTGTAACCATATTTACTTATGTATTTATTTGTTGGATTTATATCATGCCTCAGTCTTCAAAGATTGAGAAAGACCTAGAGTTCTGGTAAATTCTGATTTATCTGCTGCTGATCCTTGATATAAGGTGAAGTGGCCATAGGATATTGTATTCATGTGATGAATTACATTAATGAAAAAAGGGCTCTAAAAAGAAGGAAACATAATATTTTCCTAGAATGAGCAAGGTTTTCTTAGAAGCCTATTTTCTGTACTGCAAGCAGGATGTTCCCATAACTGAGATGGTCATTTTAGAAAATCCTACAGTGCAGAATGATGAAATCAGATGGTTGGACATTTCTCCAAAGTAAACGTTCTTCAGCTAGAGACCTCCATATTCATAGATCACTTCCAATCTGATTGCTCCTTCTGTATTTTCATAGTATTTCCATCTAAATGATGAATTTAAATTTACCTCACGTACACTTGTGAATGATGCCTTTGAAAATACCATCATGTTGTAAGTGTTGCCTTTGAAGTTCACAGAGATGTAATATTTTTTTGCTCATTAGTCTTTACAGCATTTGTGAATCTCTAATCTGCCATACCTGAATGGTTAATTCTTGCATGTAGAATTGAACAATCTGGGGATATGAAAGGTGCTTTCAGATAGGTAGCTTCTAGTGCTACCAATTAAAAGACATTGTGCAGTGTTCCATCTTTGCTTCCTCAACTGATTTTTTGTAATATAGAAAGAAAAAAAGATGGGACAAAATGTGAAACAAAAACCACCGGAAGGTCAGAAATGGATGCCTGATCCTCTCATAAAATTCTGTGAATGTAAGCCTGCTGACCCAGCTATTGATGGGGCCTTTATGGCTGAAGAGCAGGTTAAAGTGCTTCAAACAATAACAACGAATTAAATACTGAGGGAAAGCAGTTGCACCATAAAAGCTTCATCTTATGTACTTGGTGCCAACTTGATTCTATCTCATATGAGTTGTGTATGTAAAGAGAAAATGTCTGCTTTGAGTTTTAGATGATGGAACATCCTAAAAGAAAATGAATTGGTCACCATTTAGATTTCTGGATTTGATAAGTAAACAAATGCAACTTGCCAATTTCACCAGTTACCCATTGTCAATATCCTCAAGGAACTGACCTGTGGTTATTGCAAATCAGTCCTATAACAAGAAATGTATAACAAAAGGAGAATGTTGCAAGACAGCCAATCGAAGTAAGGCATGTCAACAATGGAGTGCCAAGGTTGGGATAAAAGTACAAACAACATCTCTTTTTGCAATTATGTATTATCTTGTTGGTACCTGTAGTTCAGATCACAACATGCATTATAACACAACACTCTCTACTTCCTTCTCTGGATTTGTGGCCTCAGAGTTTTTTCTAGGGCTTCTCCAGTAACAAATATGTTAAATTACAGGTGAACCAGTTGTATCTTCATGCAAATTTCTAAGACATTCATGCAGTGTGCTATGAAAGAAAAAGAGGTGGGAAGAACCCCAGGAAAAGGTTGTGAAGTAGCCTGCTCCAGGATTGCAATAGAGTTGTGTTTAGCACCTGGTGAGTGAAGGGAAATGTAACAGAAACTAGAAAATTGTCAGTGCTAAAAAGGTTATACTGTATGTCATGAATGTGAATCCAACAGGAATGATCAATCAAAGGACAACTTGGATCATGTTAATGAAGAACAAGAGAACAGGATTATGCATAAACATCTATTCCAACAGTACCAATCAAAGAGACTATGTCTCAGGACTCATAGCAGAGATTGTAATGCAACGTCTAGAAAGCATAGCACTCCCACGTATACAACCCAAAGTATGGATCCGGTATGTAGATGACACCGTCATAATAAAAAAGGAACAACTGGAAGAAACACATGAAACTATCAACAACATCTTCAAAGGAATAAAATTCACAAGGGAAGAAGAAAACAACAACACACTTCTTGGACATCCTCATCAGTAGAGGAAATGAGGGCATTCTAGAAACACAAGTCTACCGGAAATCTACCCACACTAACCAAGTGCTCCACTACCAAAGCAATAGCCCAACCTCCCATAAGAGGAGCTGTGTAAGAACACTATTCAGACGAGCACAAACGCACTGCAGCAACCCAGAATACCAGAAAAAGGAAACAGACCACTTATATAGCATCTTCCAGCAAAATGGATACCCACACAACTTTATCAAAAAGTGCCTGACCACTCAACCCACCACAGCAAAACCAACAGAAGCTATGGAAAGGATTACACTGCCATACATCAGAAACATCTCAGAAACTACTAATAGACTGTTACAACCACACGGCATCACCATAGCACATAAACCAACCAAAACCCTTCAGAATATTGTAAGTAACCCAAAAGACCCAGTAGCCCAAGAAGAAAAATCAGGAGTTATCTACAACATACAGTGTAAGGACTGTAGCAGCCACTATGTAGGACAGACTGGCAGAAGACTAGCAAAACGCATCCACGAACACCAACTAGCAGTCAGAAGACACAATGAAAACTCCTTAATCTCACAACACATGGATAGACTCAACTATACTTTCAACTGGGAAACTGTGAGCATCTTAAACCAAGCCAAATCCAAAAATGCTGGAGAATTCCTGGAAGCTTGGCACTCAGACAAAGCAGCCATCAACAGACACATAGAGGTAAACAACATTTACATACCATTCATAAGAGACAATAAAAAAGCCAGAAGACCAGAACACCTCCTTGCCAGCAATCATCACCCAGATATGCAAAGATTAACACCAAGATCAAACAGCACAATATACCCTAATCAAGGAACTATTAACTCAGTCAATCAACCAAGCAGCAAACAACAGCCCAATCAAGGAACTCCTAAGGAGAGAACACTACCTCCACCAACAGAAGCAGGACAAGCCATGGTATATAAACAGAGAGCAAGTCCCACTCCCTTTTCTCACTGAAGATGTTGCCTAGCCTGGCAGTGAAACGTATGCAAGAGAACAACAAGGCTCAGAGAGCACCAAGGACTCCACTATTCCAACAGTGTTCACTCCTCTCCTATATCTCTGGGAAGCTCATAAGCAAAACTTCACAGCAACCCTCTTCCCTTACTCCCCTTTTTATAGGCATGCCTTATCTAGGCACAAGAATCGATAGAGCTGCTGGATGGCAGAAAAGTCAGAGTTTTCTGTATCTTGGCTGTCACCTAGTGGTTGTCTGGATTTTTACAGACAGATCTGGTACCCCTGAGCAATATCATTTCGGTTTCAGTATAAGCTGAACAAATCTCAGTTTCTTAGACTGACATTGCCCTGAATTTTACAAAGCAATAATGCCTCAGGAGCATCTGGCAATATATAGCCATTAATTTTTTAACACCTCTTCCCTGAGTGGGCTTTTTTTCCGTTTATAATGTAATATTGTTACATTAGTCCCTTTCCAAGGGGTCTAAAACTCTTTTAATTCTCTATGAAGTTATATAACTTTATGGTGAGTTCCATTAACATTAAATCTATGGAAAATATACCATACATTAACAATAGGTAGTGACAGAAATGTTTCCTTACCATTTCTATTTGATTTTCTTGCTAATTAACATAGTTAAGCTGCAATTTTATGCTCACTTGTGTGGGAGTAAGCCTCAGTGAGACCTATTTTTGAGTAGCTCTATGTATATGGAAAAAAAATATTATGGATGTAAATGGAATGTTTTGACCCTTCTCACTTTTGGATTTAACCATACCCCTGTTAGTATGCAGACATGACCGCTTTCCTCCATGTAAGTCGTAAACTGGTGGCCCATGGAGTGGATGTAACTATGATGCTTGGCCCCTTCTCTGTTAACAGCTAGCCTTGAACGAAGCCTCCAATGCAAGCCGTTTTCCCCCCAAACATAATTAACTGCAAAAGAGAGTAATTTTGGGGAGAAGAAGTTACAGTAGGGAAAGGAAGGGTTAAACCTTACTTCCGCAGGTGCTGTGATTCCCCTCCACAAGTCCAATTAACCCAGAAAAAGTCTCCAATTACCACAGAGGAGATGGGATGTCAACTCCAGAATGATGACCCTCTAACCATTCCCTTTGCATAGTAATTAGGGTTGAAGAAATTGCATTGCTTGCAATCGGGTGCTCTTTGCTGTGGCTTGTGTGTGTGTGTGCGCATGCCTGCACCTGAGTGTAGCCCTCCCCAGGCAATGTTCTGTGAAAGTTGGTGGCTGACAGGGTGATGATCTGTTACCATACACACTCACCCACTGTCTCACACATCACATCGGGTGATGATCTGTGCACACTGGTCCTGCAGTCCTCTAGGAATTTCTTCTATGTACATTCTGCCACTCACATTATGCTCAGAGACCTGAAAAGGTAGATCACCAGAAAACCTGACTGTGCACTTGCACTTGTGTTCAGGTAAACATAAATACAGCTTCCCTTTTGGTCTCCTGACTGAAGAAGCAGGGACTACGTGTCAAGATGAAGTCCTGGTGGCCCCATTACTGTATACGATAGCTCTCATATTATTTGGAAAGTGTGAAGAAGGCTTGTGTGTGTGTGTGCAATGAATGTGTGAATGGATCTGTACAATTGGGAAGTGTGAGGATGGAGGTTTCTGTATGGAAGAGAGTGTGTGGTTTTCAACTCTTTTTGTGGGGGGGGGGCTTTGACCCCACCCAGTGTCAGACATGCAGATCCTATAAAGTTACTCTAGAGCAGGGCTTTCCAAAGTTTTCCCGCAGCGACACACCAACCGCCGTTGGTGTGTCGCCGCAGGAAAACCCGGAAGTGCCGCCGTTGCGGCAGCGCGCAAAAACCCAGAAGTGCTGCTGCCACTTTCGGTTTTTGCGCGCCACCGTTGGTGTGTCGCCGCGGGAAAACCCGGAAGCGCTGATGATGATCAGCGCTTCCGGGTTGTGTGGCGACACACCAGACTGTGTGTGGCGACACACTTTTGTGTCGCGACACACAGTTTGGAAAGCTCTGCTCTAGAGGGAAAATGGTCTCAAAGGACCTTGTTCTTAGTTGGAGCTTCCATAGAATCTTAAGTAGCCTCTATTACAAGGCATACATTTAATCATTAAGGATGGGGCATCTTCTAGGCAGAGCTAACTTGACCACAATTACCCATACATTGATAACGAATAGGTTTGACTACTGTAATATCTTGCACGCTGGGCAGCCCAGGAACACAGTGGGGAAACTTCAGCTAGTTTAAAATTTAGCTGCAAGAAAGTTGTTCATTGGGATTAGCCAAAGGGGACTTCTCTAATAAATGCCTTAGTTTCTGGTTCATTTCCAGACATAACGGAAAACACCGGTGCATTCTAGCCATCAGAAGGAATACCTGTTTGTTCATCAATTGTATCCTTTACTGAGGTCACTTTGGAAACCCTCTTCTAGGTCCTCCCCTCCCCATTTGAGGTAAGGCATATAGTGAGCATCCTTTTAGAGCAGAGCTTTCCAAACTTTTCATGTTGGTGACACACTTTTTAGACATGCATCATTTCATGACACACTCTTACAGCAGGGCATCATTTCGCGACACACTCTTACAGCAGGGCACAAGGCAGGCACTAGGACCTGTGTGGAATCACAGCAGGTTTGGAGGCAGCAAGGCACAAGGCAGGCACTAGGACCTGCGCGGAATAACAGCAGGTTTGGAGGCAGCAAGGCACAAGGCAGGCACTAGGACCTGCGCGGAATCCTGGCAGGGCAGATTTGGAGGCAGCAAGGCACAAGGCAGGCACTAGGACCTGCGCGGAATCCTGGCAGGGCTCAGAGGCAGCAGCAGCAGTGACACACCCAGACACTGCAGCCGACACACTAACGTGTCGCGACACACAGTTTGGAAAGCCCTGTTTTAGAGGGAGGAATTAAAATAGCTTAGTGCCAATTTACTTCACCGGAAAATGTGTATCAGTCATTGGGATGTGCTCACAAAGGCAACTCTATGAGGATTTTAATGTTTCTAAAATGGATCCATGAAACAGATCCTAGGTGAGATTCCTCTCAATCCCTACTCTCAGATTCAACTCTAAGAAAATTAATTGGAGGACCAAGTGTCACATAAAGGCTTCCAGTTCCTTTTAAAAGCTAGCCTGTAAGTGCAATTGTTATCTAAGAGAAAGCTCTCACAGAGACAATGCAAAAGCATAACAATACAGAGGGAGGGCTGCTGATGAACAATGGATAGCTAAATATATACAGGGATTGCCTGCCTTTGAGAGACCAAATTATTATTTCTAATGTCTTTGCTTGGAATCCAAAAATAGAGAATGGCAACATAAAAACACCCTTAAAACAATATTTCCCCTTTTAAAACCTGGTCTCAGTCAGAGAGACAGACACCAAAAGAATACAGTCTATTTGCCGGAGGGGGAGAGACTGCAAATTAATTTGGAGCTTTTTTTCACTTTAGAATTAATTAGGTTCTTAATTGAGGCTTCTCGCTGGGTAATAATGCCCAAATCTCTGAGCCTGCCTTAGCAGAAGGTAAGAGTGTGGGACTGTGTGGTGAATGTAAAGATCTCATCATCATAACACCATTGATGCAGAAGTCTTCGCTGGGCCAATGAGAAGAGAGCAACGGATGGGGAATAATTTATTCAGTAACCTCACTTTCAGGTTGCAAAGCTCTCCTCCATTGCTTATGTAGTAGGGGGAGGCCTCTTCTTATACACTCATCCTGCCACTTCCCTCCTCCTTTCTTGTTACCCCCCTCTCTCTCTCACTCTCTCTCTCTCTCTCTCTCTCTCACACACACACACACACACACAATAGACAATTCTCTCACAATTAGGAATATACCTATTCAGCACTGCTGTTATTTGCAGCTTTTCTGTCCCCCGGTCCTCTTTCTTTGCTAGCAAGCTATTTCCTGTGCGAAGCTGGGTTCTTTTGCACTCAGCCGTTTGTTTAGTTGCTTTTGTGTAATTGTCCAAAAACCCAGCTCTGCTGAAGTCTTGAAATTAAAGCACCAGGGAAGAAGTCATATAAAGGAGGAGGAAAAAGTAAGGCAGCATTCTTCTTATTCTTTGTTTAAAGTCTTGGTGGATGAATGAGAATGTGAGTGGTATTTTTTTGAATGCAGATCTGTGAGGGTGCACTGTGGATCTGTGTTACATACCTATCCTCTTTTGTCTGTATATGTGCATATATACCTCTTTATTCCCTTTATCAGTAATTAATCAAATATCTATTGGCAGGTGACATTAGTAGCTTATCATTTACAGACCTCTGTACGTTAGAAAGGTAGTGTTTCTTTATACTTGGCAAACAATGTTTTCATATAGGTAGATCCCCATAGCCGTAGCTTTGATAGGAAGGGGAGATTTATTGTCTAAGAAAAGTCATGTAAGTGCCTGTGATGACAAAGTAGCTGCATATGGATAGCGTTCCAAACACACCCCTATGTATAGTATAGAGTCAGCAACAAAAAGATGTACCTATGCACACGCAATAAACTATACTTCATTTTACCCTTTAGGCTTAATTTAGGTTTGATTTAAGTATAACAGTCTGTTGGTATATGAAAATATTTGCATATAATGAGATCTTTTTCTGTCTCACATGATGCATTACTATTGTTCAGTGTGATGTCCATCCTAAATAGGAGTTTATTAGATATGTGAATAGAGGTATACATATGAATAGAGTGCTGAAATTAATGTAAGCCCTTTGTTTGAATAAACTTTCAACTGTTTTTGCACTCTCCCCATATCTTTATATATATGCTGTTGATATATACATTACAATTCTGCTATTGCATATTAATGTGTTATATGATTTTATACTAATTTCTTAGAAGTTTTAAGAAATTGATGCATTTACTTCAGACTGAGGTGTGTCCATGGAATCAGTCCAATCAGACTTAAGTCCTCAGTTATTGTCAACTGCCATCTGTGTGTATCAGTATGAGCCTTTGTGTTTTCTAATGCCATATGCTGTATGTAACACACAAGTGATACTTATGGCTGTCTATATATTTGTGATCAGATAAAAAGTTCCTTAATCTGGTGCAGTCAAGTGCTTCTCCTTGACTGCCAGCAAAAGAGAAAAACACACCGTTCATGATTAGATCTCTTCTTGGGAGTGTGAACAGCAGGATAAAGGTGGTAGATGCTTTGTTTTTATTTTTAAAAACTGAGCGTTACTGTGTTTGCAGTCAACGGGCCAGATGGAGTGATGGCTAGCTCACAGCTTTGACACTGTTGCATTGTTACTTTCGTTAGAACAATCTGAAATCTTAAAGAAAGAAAGTTGTTTTGACAAAACCTAATCAACAGACATATCCAGGAAAGGTTAGTCGTTTTTCAGAAGGGCAAATCATGATTTATATAATTTGGTTACTGCCATATCTTTAAGGGTTGTATATAAGCATACACCCTAGTGTTTCCAGTAAATGACCCAGAGACATCAGTCTTGGACAAAGAGAACAGATGAAAGAGTTTTCATTAGGTCCCAGTGTTAAGGAAAAAGACACAATGAGATGAATAATTATTTTTCTCTTTCACCGGGAAGGTCTCAAAAGAAAGAATGAGCGAAGGGAGAGAATACAAGAAAGAAAATCCATGGTTAAGGACATCTCTATAGTGTAGCTGTTAGGGACCTAAGGAAGAGGAACACAACTCCAGATGTGGAAATACATTACTATTAACTTACATGATTGGGAGTAAGAAAGATATGCTAAGATACTGTATCTTTTGCTTTAATTTAGGTTCATGTTTCCAAATCATTTGCAACATTTCCATTAAAGATATGGCATTTTAGTTCATAGTCTTGCCCCCACTAGCTGTACTGGAATTAAGGTGGAGAAACCCCATTCATTCCGCCCCCCATCAGTAATGTAATTTCACCATGTAAAAAACTTAGTTGGGGAGACCCTGACATCCTGATGCAGATAACATCACTACTGGGAAGAATTCTGCACTCCCTTTGTTTCTCCCTTAATATTTTCCCCCAACAAGGAAAAGACTCTGGTTGCTATAAATTGAAGATAGTTTTGGTGGATCCGGATGAGGAGAATTTTATTGCTCCATGGTAAGAAAAGAAAGCATTTTCTTTCCAGCCATTGCTGGGGTAAAAGTGTATAATGTGAATTTCTCACCACATCCAACTTATGATACAGATCACCTTAGATGATTTGTTCTTGTGCTCTGAAACTAAGGTTATGTTTCAGAATGACCTGGATAGCTGTATAGATCAGCAGAATGAGCCTGAACATAATATGGAACCAAATGTTCAGAAACGAAAAGGTGGCTTTGCTGATGACAAAGTTGTCTTATTGGTACAAAACTGAAATTATCTCTGATGCTTCTTTTCTAAAGCTCCTTTCTGTAGAACAACAATTTCAGATCCACTGGAATTCACTTCCCATAATCCCCTAGCCAGTTATGAAAGTTGAAAGTTGAAGTCCAACTCATTTGCAGCACACCAGAATAGGAAAGGCTGGTTTGGAAGAAAGAAATCTTCCTTGGTGATCGGTCAGCAGCAGCAAGTGAGTTTAGAACTAGCATGATCAAAATATTTGTTTTTATAATGGAACAATAATTCTTAGTATTTTTAAAGTAGTTTCTGTATCATACTGTAATAATCTAAGTAATCTGCACTGGTACTAAGGTATAGATGAAGGCTCTGAACATGTTCTATGTAGGGGCAAATTAGCCAGACTCATCCAGACAGCTTTGAGCTGGGATGTATTGGCATATTTTTCTACCAGTAGCATAAATTGAAGGCATCTACTGAAGTAAATAAGCAGTGGCATAGTTGCCTGCAGGAATTCTACTATGGTGTATTGGAGAACTAGAATAGTGAATTCCCCATTCTACAATGGAAGGTCTTTGATTTTAGGGGCATCATTATAAAATTGAGTACTGTAGAGGAGGAAGAAAGATTATTAGCAGGTTTCAATCATTTCAGCAAATGTAATTACATTTCCTTAATGACTTGCAAAAGTTTAACACACTTATTAAAAGCAATCCACTGGATAAGTAGCACTAGTTTTTGTAAAATTTATACACTTTTGGTAAGGGTTAAAGGGAGGATGGCATCTCTTGTTATCTAATGAATTACAATTCTCATCAGCCCCTGGTTGTAAAAGGAGGGAACACACCTTTTGCAACTGTGGTGTGAGAGGTCAGAAGGGCAAAATATAGATCTGGCTGTCCACTCGGTCACTCCTCAGTGAAACAAATGCCCACTTGTTACCCCTCTGTTGCATACAGCCCAGAGATCTTCTCTCCAGAGCTGCCTTCTGCACTTCCAGCACTGGTTGCATTCTATTTTCTCTATCAGGAAACACAATAATTGCCTCAAATTGATCATTTGTTACTGTGATTGTCATGTGCAATGCATCTCAGCCACCAATCCATATTTGTCTATGAGGTGAATCATGATGACCAGCCCAGTTCTCCTCACTGGCCCAACCTATACATTCATGTCTCTGATAAGTGAACCTCCTTTGCTATGTGATCCTACAGTGTTGTAGATTTCAGACACAATGCTTATTGTGCTTCATAAAAACGATCTCTGAAATGCAGCAAGAAGAATGGCTATGTGTCCTATTTTATGGACAGCAGCTCTGTATTTGAAGGCACCCCGTTTGAAATAAAGACCCCTTGGAAGGGGGGTTGAAGTTACTTATCAACAGCTAGCAGCTAACAGCTGACTGAATAAAAACACAAGTCACACAAGATCATAATTTTCTCAGTGCATGTATTTATATAAATCTGCATCAATGGATATAGATTAAGATATGTGAATATTAGCAAATATTAATAAACATTAGCTTTTTTTTCTAGCTTACAGTCAGAATCTAAAACAGGGACAGGAATTGCCTAAGGATAGAAGAACCTATTTAGGAGATGAAAGGATGCAAAAACTGAGTTCACATACTAATCTGTTTGGTTTGGGATTAGCACAATATACGGACCAGATATTATGATTTGTAAACCATTGTTATGGCTTAGTGTGATGTGGAAACCTAGTTACAGAATCATCTTCTGGAGCAAACGAAATTAAAACCCACAACTTTTTGAACTCCTGGGCCAATTATGTTGTGCTTTAGCTAAAATTATTCATAAGACAGGATACTCCCTTGCCTACAGACTAGTTTCTTGTGCACTTTTGAGGTTCTTCTTTCTAAGATATAAAAATGGTTAAAGACTTACGTAGGCATGGCCCTGTTGTTTTCTTCGAAAAAATACAGAAGAGATTTGCCACTGTTTTCTTCTATATTTTTTTCAGTTTTTCCAGTCAAACCTCCTGGGCTTTTCTGGTGATCTTCTACCCAAATATTAATGAAGTCTTAGCTTTTGAAAGATCAGCCAAAGATGGGCATCTGCAGGAAGGGGCAAGGGGAGCAATGTGGTGATGCAACTGACATCCATTACGGAATCCTCCTCACTTGTGTGATGATGCCATGATGATCATGACCTCCTTGTGCCATTTTATGGGCGTCTATGCAGCCATAGTCTATGCTGCCATCTGAGTTGAACATCTTTTAGATACATTCTCAGTTTATATTCTCAGTTCACTAGCTTGGCTGTGTGAATTGGTCGCTAATCTCTCTCTCTCACTCTCTCTCTCCCCCGCCCCTCTCTGCTTATATCTATCTGAACAGTTTATAGACCTACGCACAGTAATAGGATTAAAGACAGAATATAGCAAAAAATTTCAAATTATACTGCTGCAAGTGTTCAGGCTCAGTTTTTGGAACAAGAAAGAGAATCATCCCGAATTTTAGAAAGTTTACCACATTCAAGTTCACTTGCTATAACAAGTACACTTTGCATTTCCCATTGATTTCAACTTTAGTGGTCTTTGGAGGCATCTGGTACATATGTGGCCTTTTCCAGACAGTAACACAAACTTCCATCCACTGGAGTACGTACACAGATTAAGATATATGGCATTCTCTTGGACTGGAAACAAAAAACAATAAAAATGTTTTCAAAATATTTTTGAAGTTCCATTATTTAAAATAAACAAAAGTACATAAACTGTTGAAGTCAATCATATTTTAAATACATTCAGGTTTAGAACAAACCTGAATCAAGGACCAAACAGACACAGTAAGTTCTACAGCAGAGCTTTCCAAACTTTACATGTTGGTGACACACTTTTTAGACATGCATCATTTCGCGACACACTCTTACAGCAGGGCACAAGGCAGGCACTAGGACCTGCGCGGAATCCTGGCAAGGTTCAGAAGCAGCAGCGACACACGCAGACACTGCAGCCGACACACTAACGTGTCCCGACACACAGTTTGGAAAGCTCTGCTCTACAGGGTTAGTTTCTGTTTGCAACAGAGTGGAATTCCTTTCCAGTAAAAATTATTATTATAGTAGAAATTATATTATTATAACAGTCACTCAGGCCCTTGTCATCTCCCATATAGACTATTGTAATGCGCTCTACATGGGGCTACCCTTGAGGAGTATCCGGAAGCTTCAATTGGTCCAGAATACAGCCGCGCGGAGTTATTGGGGCCAGAAGATTGGCACATGTGAAACCTCTGCTGCACGAGCTGCATTGGGTACCAGTTTGCTTCTGGGTCCAATTCAAGGTGTTGGTCATCACCTTTAAAGGCTTACATGGCATAGGGCCAGGTTACCTGAGGGACCGTCTCATCCCCAGAACATCGACCCGTCCCACCCGAACAGTCAGAGAAGGCTTGTTGCAGATCCCATCAATTAAAGAGTTCCATCTAGCGGGGTCCAGGAGGCGGGCCTTCTCTGCAGTAGTGCCCGCCCTTTGGAACATCTTAGCCCAAGAGATGAGGCGGGTTTCCTCACTCCCAACCTTTCGAAAAGACTTAAAAACCTGGTTTTTAACCTGGCAAGAGCTGGGGCGAGTGCGGGAGCTCACTCCGTCACGCGGGACTAGGGATTCAAACCTCCGAACTTGCGACCTTCCGATCTACAAACCTGGCGTCTTACCTGCTGAGCCACCACGCCCCCTACGTGACTACTATGACTACTAATTACATGACTACTATGGCTACATGACTACTATCTCTATAATTATTTCCCATCTATTGGGGCAATGGGGATCTGGAATGATGATAGGTAAAAGTTTCTCTCTTTTTCTCTACCACTGGGCACATCCAGTGTCTCCACTTCTTGGGGGAATTGCTACATGGGTATTTTAAATAGCAGTAATTGGAACAAAGAAGGTAGGGAGCCCAGCAAATATTCAAGTCAAGTGAAATGGAACAAAATGGAACCAATCTAGTGTCATTTGGGTCCTGCGTTCCAGCAGCTGCCTTGACTAACTAACTAGTGCCAATGGAATGCCAACAAGCAGGTGGAATCCCCAGGGAGTTTCATAGGAGATTCTACCATCATTCTTTTCTTGCCTTTAATTTCCTTTCCTTCCTCCTAAAAATACATTTTACAGGATTCATAGTCTTAGCACACAGAGCATTTATCGACATGGATATGATGATGCTGAAAGTTCACATTTTTCTCTGTTTAGATCAGTTTTTCTGTAGAGCTGGGAGGATTTTTCTTTAACCTGCTCAATGTGGTTCTGAAATAATTCTAGCTGGACTGATGTCTTCTAATATTTATGGTCCATCTACTGTTAGCATCTTAGACCAAGCCAAATCCAAAAACACTAGGGTATGTACGTATGTATGTATGTATGTATGTATGTATGTATGTATGTATTATATGTATGTATGTATGTATATATATATATATATATCACCGCCCATCTCCCCCCATTTCCAGAGGGGACTCTGGACTCTGGTATTCCTGGAAGCTTGGCATTCAGACAAATCGGCCATCAATAGACACATAGAGATAAACCATATTTACACACCATTCAAAAGAGACAATTAAAAAGCTAAGAAGGAAACAAAAAGACCAGAACACATCCTCTCCAGCAGCCAACACCTAGATAAGCAGGGATTAACACCAAACAATCAAGCAGAAAACAATATCCTAATCAAGGAGCTACCAAGGAGAAAACCACACCCCCACCAACACTGGCAGGGCAAGCTACTGTATATATACAGGGAACAAACCCCACACTCCCTAGCACTGATGATATTACCTAGTTGGCTAATGAAACAACTAAGCTCAGAGAGCACCAAGCACTCCACAGTTCAATCCTGAGCTATATATATTCTCTTCTATTGGAACTATCTACTTAAATTGATTAAATTCTGATGCAAGATCTTCTGTGTAACAGTCTACCTTTCCAACATACAGTATGAGCTAATTTAAGCACTCCCAAACACATCTGCAACAATTAGTCTCCACAAATTACTAACATTAAGGATTAAAGTACACATACAACAGCGTAGCAGCATTTCCATCTCTTGTACTGAGTAAATATTAACTTAATTGTAAATATTGTTTCAAC